>MU826356.1:1089523-1802023 GCA_029204205.1 Desmophyllum pertusum
ATGAAAATGTATTTACATTTTATGTGATAGAAATTCATGTTGTTACTATAAAAAAATGTGCATTCAAGTATTTTGAGCTGATTTGAACTGCTTATTTACTGAGATATTTGCAATGTTACATTTTGTCCAGATTTTGTTAATTTTTTGAAAGGATACTGGAATATTGTATTGAGAGCCCTGGTTATGTTTCTTAGCATGTTCTTAAAATTTTGGTCAATCTTGTTCTTATAAAAAAGGTTCTTATAAAAAAAGAGTGTACTCCCTATTCGATGGCTTTCTTTCTTGTCTGTCTTATTCTCGTTGTCTTCTTGATCGAAGTTGTTTTAAAATCGAATCCAAACGTAAATGAATACTGAAATTTTCATTACGGACGGAGGAAGAAATGTTCCCCACGAGGAAAGGTCTGAAGCCGGGGCTAAACGTTTTAACATTGTTATACAACATTTGTTGATTCAACAATGTTAAAGCGTTTAGCCGGCTTTTCAACAATGTTGAATGTTAGATAAAATGTTTGATCGAAACTCAAAACAATCATTTAACAAAAAAATGTTGAACAAACGTTATTTAACATGAAAGGCTAAACGTTGTAACATTGTTGAATCAACAATTAAATTAAATGTCATACAACAATGTTAAAATTTTAGCCACGGCTTAAGGAAAAGAAGCGTAAATGAAAAGGAGTGTATTCTATAGATTTCAACATTTCCGTGCCATTTTCTATAGTTTTTTTCTATAGCATGATCTGCGACAGCGGAGTGACAAACAGAAAAACAGTCTGTATAACCATGGCCACTGCCAGTATTCTTAGCTACTTAATTTCCATTTATATATATTTTTTCTGTCATTCTGTAATTTTTAGAGTACAAATAACGGTTGTTGCATGCAAAGAAAAAACTATGGAAGATGCATGTGAAGTGATTTAACTTGAATACCATTGTAGAATTAGAAATTCTAACGTTTTACTGAATAAATTTGGAGAACACATTCACTCTGGCCGGATACAAACCAGTGCGTAAACAAACTAACAAAGCCTTGTGAATTCTCAGCTGACGTTGTTGCTATTTTTTGTTTCACCTGCCAGTTTTGTTTTCTATTTTAAAGGCCTTGTAGTCTTATAGAGTTTGTCACAGTAAAAGCGAAGACCATACAAGTAACGAGCCGCAACGCAATGCAAAACTCTAGCGAAGAATATTCTTTTGGAAAGTGTTCTGCTGTAGACATTCATGTGTTCCTCTTCGGAGTTACAGGCCATGTGGGGATCATAGGACACTTACTGCTTCTCTGGTTCGCCATTGAAGAATGGCTGAAGAGGAAGACAGCAGACAGACTCCTTGTCCTTAACCTTTCCATCACAAACCTTCTCGTTCTTCTCCCGGGGATTCCAATTCACTTGATGTTCCTCAGGACAACCAGTGTCGATCTACTTTGCAGCCATTTTCAGTCAACGCCAATGCTGTTCAAACGTGGTCTCGAGTCAGCGTGCGATTTGGTCAACATTGCAACGTTCGTTTTGATTTCCTTCAACAGACGAGAGGCACTCACCAAATTACCTCATCAAAGGAAACTAAACATTCCGCTCACTTGTGGCACTTATTGCTGTGGCGTGGGTTTTATCGATCGTGGTAGTTGTACTTGTAACAGTCCTCCCATGGCTAAACACGTGTATTTACAAAGACTATCCGTTCATTCCCCTTTCTGTTGTGATTTGCGTTTGGAACGTCGGAGGTTGTGTCAGTTCAACTTACAACTTCACCAAGGCAGTTAGTGACTACCGTAAACGCCAACGGGAAATCGTCCTCAAGTTCGGCCCAGGAAGAGCTGCCGGTAAGATTCAGTTTACAAAGACATGTACAGTGTTCAACGTGGTGTATATTCTGACTTGGCTTCCTCACGGTATCTCAAGAGTGTACTTCTGGCAAGTTTCGTTCATGGTTGCAGAGTGGTTTTGTTGGATGTACTGGCTGAAATCGGTGACCTACCTCCGCTATGTTTCAATCGCAGTCATCTACATGGGCATGGACAAGCGATTGGGATCCTTCTGTGCCAAAAAGTGGAAGAAAATCCGATCATTTGGAATCCGCCGCCAGATCCCGGGCAAGAACCGAGTCATCCTGCAACGGACCAAGAAGCTCTGCAACCTAGAGCAGCTCAGTCAGCAATCTTCACGCGACGAAATGCTTGGACTGTAGAGATCCCAAGAGACCATATAATGCCACGAAGTTGGGAGAATGGGTATCCAGGCAATCCTGTCGGGAGTGTTCTCACTGGTGGTACAGTCTTGCATCAGTGTCACAGGATCGAGATAAACCCGTAACATGCATGGTACAGGCACAGAACATGAGCGACATGACTCAAACTTACAAAATTCAACTTCTTTCTGTTAGCTTCTATTAAAAATGAACACTGCGTAAGGACCGTGAAGTAAAAACAAAAACATCGTTAATTAAGAATAAGAAAATACTTGAATTTTTCCAGGATAAGTTTATTTGACTTCCCTGTTGCTAGAGATTTTCTCAGAAAAAAGTAAGATGTCGAAGTTGCTTACAGTAAACCGACTTCACTGAAATTCATTGTACATTAGTCACAACATATTTAGTTTATTAAACGAATTAACCTTGAGTTGATTTGCAGCAGAAATTGATTTGTTGAGACAAGGTGAAATGTGCAGTTTGGTCGGCACAATATTGCGAGCATTAAACACGAAGACGCACTATAAAAGGAGAGGTACCTAAGGTACCTCGAGTTCATTTGTCAATCAACAGCGAACGAGACAATAGCTGAAAATTAGTCGTCAGTAGAGAATAAATAATGTTTCGTTTTTCTTTCTATAAATCATTCTAAATCCCACGGAATAATGACTAGTTTCTTGAAAATTTTCGGTGTGCAAGAAACAGCAAAAGAACATAGAATATTATCATAACTAACGTGCGTGTTTACGCTGACACAACCCGCGAAATTCAAACTCGGTCATGAAAGTTTCATATTTTGAATTATCTGTTCTAAAAGTTTTAATTCACATCTTACGAGAACAAACGAGGAAATTTGAGACATTATAAGGTTTTATGTTTATAGTGGATACAAAAATTGTAAAGGAATACAAGAACATTACAAAGTTCTAGCCTCCACGTGCAATACTAAAATGCAAATTAGATGGAAAGTATGAGGAAAATAGGAGGAGCTTATCCTTTTATAGTGCGTCTTCGTGTTTAAGTGGACTGTTTTTTAGTAGAAAATCTCTTTATGGTCGGCACAATATTGCGAGTATTAAGTGGACTGTTTTTTTAGTAGAGAATCTCTTTTTCTTGAATAAAGGTTCTTCCTTCTTGGCTAACGAACAGGCGGCACATTTATTTATAATTGAAAAAAGAACATTCATTGTTATGTCTTGTTAGATTTGGTAGAATGCGGCTTTTGTTCAGTTCGGCTAACGAACCTTTTATATATCACCAATGTGAAAGGAACATATGGTGTTTTCAAACTCGCGGTCCTCGCGAACAGTAATGACTTATTTATTTTATTTTTCAGTTGGTTATGGCAATGTCCGAGCTTTGTGTTTATTTACGGGACTACTTTCTGTGTTTGCGAAATAAACTTGTACGAAAGACTTTGAAATAACACGGAACATAGGCCTACTCTGGGACCTAAAATCGCCTTAAGCCGCCTTAACTCGCCCGAAGTCGTAGGCCTGAACATTTTTTAATGTAATAACGAAATAACATTTTTTCACTCGAAGGTTAAAAATATATATAAATAAACGATGACTTAATTTAGCTCTTTTCATTACTTCCCAATCTTTTCCTTTCATTTGATACTCGGTTCATGTTAATCTAAAAGATCGATAGTAAATGAGAGAACCCTGAGAGGTTGAAAGTTCTTGACATCCATAACTTTTTCACGCTCCAAACTGTTGAAAATATATAAATCTAGAAGAAGATAGTAAATGACCAACAAGTATTTGCTAAATTATCGAGAGAGTGCCCAATGATATGATGTTTCTTCGATTCTTCGTTTTAGTCTCAGCAATCATGAGTATTACCACATCTCTTCCTGGGTGGTCTGCTGGAAGGGGCGAATCCAGTAATTTTTTATGTGGGGGGGGGGGGGGGGGGAGGTGGGTCCGGGTTTCTGGCGGGTTTCTTTAGCCGAGGGGCCGGTATTTCTTAACAAATCCTCGCTTAACAGCGTACTGTTGACTAACCAACACTACTGTCCACGGGAATAATTACTAATTAGATCTTCACTTTATATGACAGCACCCCCCTCTCCCTGGGGCCCAAAATAACATTAACAGTCTCTCTTTCATCAAATCTGCAATAATGATTCTACAAGTGGTTTTTGCTTTCTTATAACTTTCTCATTGTTTATTAAAGTAGATATAAAAATTATGTACAAAAGTTGTCATATACTGACCATGAATTATTTGATTGACATGTACAAAATCATTTAGTTTATCGAGAGTTCCAGTCAGGTAAACAATGTCTGTATGGATGAGCTTCCACCGCGGACTGACCGAACTGTGGACCATGCAGGCGGAGTATCTTTTATATTGCGACTGTTTCACCAAACACCTTCTCTCACCAAACACTGGCATTTCTCAAAATTACAGATCCTTGTTTTGAAGGTACAGCACATTTTAATGTGCAGAAAATCGGATGGGTATTCAAAAATACCCATCCGATTTCCTGCGAGTCTGAGCTAGACCCGGGGGGGCTACTCAAAAAAGTTTTATACGGGGAGGCTCCGCCCAGAAGTCCAACCCCTTACCCTTTCATATACCATTTTTCACAGAAAAGGTATCCCTTTCATATATCTTTCATAGAAAATGGTACCCCTTTCATATACCTTCCATAGAAATTATGAAAATGGTACCCCTTTTCACATACCTACAGTAGAAGCACTGCATCCCTTTTCTATACCCTTGTAATGAGCTTAATGAACAATATATATCACCAGAAATCATCAAGCACTACCAGTAGAGATGTTAACCAAACAATAATATCATTTACTCGTGAAATCCCTACCCTTTCATATACTTCAACTCGTGAAATCCCTACCCTTTCACATACCTCGAGCCTAAAAAGGACCCCTTTCGGGCGGAGCCTCCCCGTATAGTCCATTATAGGGAGTACCCCCCCGGGGAGCTAGATGGATAATTTGTACCAGAGCCAGGTGGGACTCCCATTTGAAAGGGGCGGGGATGCTCGTCGTCTCTTTTAGCGGTGTAAATTATGGATTTTGGTATCACTTAGGGTGTTCAGGACAGAACGCCAATATTTGTAGCCATCAAGGTATCGTTTAGGGTCGCAGGCGAAGAAATAAAAAAACACCGTCATACTGAGTTGGCGGTCTACACCGTTCAGGCATGAAATCTGGTATCTTTTAGGGGTCAAATAAAGCTTGAGTCGACGCCCAGATTGGTCTCCTTTAGGGGTTTAATTCAAATTTTCAGACGCGCATCCCGGCCCCTTTCACATGGGAGTCCCCCCTCGGGTGCCGGAGAACGTTGATTCCATACGTGTCTTGGTTTCAAGATTGAAACTCGCCTAAAATGTCATGCCTATGTTACACGATCGGCGACTCTTCCAATCTTGTTTTATTTACCTTGCTGTAAAACAGGTATTGTAGATGGTTATTGTGAGGACCAAGCTTTAAGTTGAACTTCTTCTTTAGGTATAATATGTAGTTTTCCTCTTTCATAGTCATTTTCTCACACAGGTATCTGTTTATGTTTGAAGCTGTGTTAGTATTAAGTTTAATCTCCACTTCTCCCGTATCGTGGTTCGTTTGAAGCGAATTGATGCATTCCTCCTCAAGGCTCTTAACTTTTCTACGTAATTCCCTGACTTCTTGATAAAAGGAAGTATGATCCTGGTTGGCAATTTTATTCCAGAAGGTTTTATTGAAGAACTCGTACAAAGCAGCGTCTGCACTGTTCCAGTCATTAATTTGCATCTGAAAAACATACATAAAAATAAATAAATAAATAAATAAACAAATACGAGTCATTAGTTTTGGTTTTATGACATGAATTACTTACAAAACAATTATCAAATATGTATACGTAGGTCAAAAGGAAAAAAGCAATTACCATAAAAGCTCTATTTAGCCCCCCCTCTCTATTAAGCCCCCCCTATCTAATAAGCCCCCCCCCCTTTGAAGTCAGATTTTGTAATAAGCCCCCCTCTCTATTAAGCACCCCTCCTTCCGTTAGGCTGATGTAAATGACGTTTCAGCAATATTTTCTGGCATTTAAGTCACTTAAAATTAAAACGTGGTCTTTAATTTCCAGAACTATCGTCGAGTTAGGGTATAAATGACGTTTTCTTTGCAAGACGGTCATACATAACCCATTTCTTGTTCTGTTTTAGTTAGTGGTGTAATAGTAAAGTTTGAAAAAATGAAGTGAATTTTCTTGAAAATTTATGATTTGAAATAAGCCTCCCCTTCTTGAGGCCTGAAATTAAATAAGTCCCCCGGGGGCTTAATAGAGCTTTTACGGTATACCTGCTGTTGATCTGTTATATTGGTCTGTTTGTACTCCTGTGATCTTTGATTCAGTTTGAAATAAATCACGTCATCTAAATCCCAGCAGAGTTCCCTTTTCAGTAAAACAAGAGATTCGTCGTAATACTCCATGAGAAGAACCAGGTCTATTTTCTCCGCCAGATCATCGATGTGTTTCTTGATCATCACTGGGTCATTGTAATATTTGTGCTGAAGACCAAGGTCAAATATCTGTCCTGTGAAGAGAGTTAATGCGATTCTTTAGCATAACACTGCCATCCAGAACTGCACATAATTTCGAAAAAAAAAATGGCGGCGTTTTCTTTACGGCTAAGGCCAGAGAGATAAATCGTCGTTTTCTCGTAAACGAGCATGGCGATTTATCATTTTTTTTTGTAATTTGAAGAATAAAAATAGTCATCTTTCTATAAAATGAGTATAGACCAATTTGCATGGGAAATTACCCAAAAACAATTCGTGCACAGCAAGAGTAGAGAAAAAAGAAATCGTGCAAAGCGAGTTCACTCACTCACTCACTCACAAGCAAAAGGTGAAAAAAAAAATTCGTGCACAAACTCAAGCTCAGAAAAATTGCCCAACCCCCCCTCAAAATAAAATGGTCAGGAAAGATTGCGTGACGAGCCCAAAGAGCGTCTGCGTAGGAGGCTATCCCTTAGCCAGTACTTGTGATAATAGAGTGGTAAAGTGTGACGTCACAAATTATTTTTATCAAGCCTCAAAATCCCATCATTGGATAAAAATGCTGCTGTATTGTATTGTATTGTTAGCACGAATAGAACACAAGATATAGAAGTTCAAAGTCTGGTACCGTCCCATACAAACCTCTCTAATTTGCGCCTGTTCTAAACTGATGGAACTGACGCAAAATTAGAAGGGTTTGTATGGAGAAATTAAAACCTGAAGTGCCCATATCTCGGCGAAAATTGCAATGAAGAGCTAATGTACATGTTTGGCAAGTGTACGTTTTTTGGCATGCTTACTCCGAATAGTGTCGTTTATAGGACCTTATAGGTGTGACACATACATTTAAAATTGTTCGTTATGGTTGATGCTGTACTTTTATTACAATATTTAAGTTTTTCTTTTTCAGTATGTTTTCTGCCCAAAACGAAGAATGAACGGTTCAAATAAACACGTCTCTCGTAGCTGATATTGCAACGAATTACCGAGGCACTTTAGCTGATAATATCTCTTTCGCGGGAATGGTGACCCAATCTTTTGATTGTATATTTTGAAATGTTACATCACTATGATCAACCACAGAAAGTTTCAGAAAATGTCCATGTCAACTCAGCTTTTAGTCAATGGGAACACCTAACAATGTTTAAAAAATGGTATATGGATGTTACGCGTGCTATGACTGGTCAATTAATAGCGAGATACGATAAGTGTCCGTATTTTTGCCCACATTTGAAACTTACACAACATAAAAATAGGAAAATAAAATGCTGACAAATTAAAGTTACATCAGGCTCCTGTACATTCATTTAAAAGTCTTCGACCTCTTTTCTTATAAATATATATATGGTAACATTTAGTTAAACACGTAAAACGGTATTTGATGCCTGCCTGACTTACCATTCTTTGCCATGTTGATATTGATGTCAAATCGTGGCTCCTGTTGCAGATAGTGTAACAGGTATAACCTGGGTTTGGTCAGAAATTCGTCCAATGGGTTGCTAGTGTTGGTCATTCCAAGTATTGTGTCAATTTGATATCCGTAAAAGACGGATTCGAAATGGCTCATGGGTTTTCGAATCATAGCAATGTAGTAAGAGTCCTGGTACAAAATATAAAATATGTCAATCAACTGAGTGTCATAAAACCAAAACCAAAGCAACCCCAATGGCCAATCACAACACACGTAAAAAAACAGAACGAACCAATGAAGATGTTTGAAGACCTTAATTATTAAAAGGAAAATACATACATATTTTTATTCAATGCTATAAAAAATCTAAAATACAATAAAACGCACTGAAACGGAGTTTATGAGGTTAAAGATGATTTCCAGTCCGTACTGCGCATGTTCAGGGTTTGTTTTCATTTTTGTTTTGAATTTGTTGATACGTTACACTTTGGTGATATCGTACATGAAGTTGTTATGAAGTTTTTGAGTCCGCCATTACGGGTCGTTGAAATCCTGAATGCTCGATGAGCTGAAACGTCGGTTTGGGATAACGCCGAGGTTTAACTACTCGTTATTATTGTTTGGCAAGGATATCTGGCGTTAATAATGAAGAAAATTTTGTTTGAAGTTTGTACAACAATTTGTATTTTCGCTCGTATTTACATTCCTTCGTATGAGACTTGTAAACATTGCAGGTGGAGATTGCGCAGTACGGACTGTAAATCATCTTTAACCCTGTGTTAAAACTCCTTAAAATAAATAGATAAATAAATAAATAAATAAATTAAATAATATATAAAAAAATAAAAAAATAAAAAAATAAATAGATAAATATAAAATAAATAAATAAATTAGTTAATTAATTAATTAGTTAAATAGATAATAAATAAACTTGAAATCATCCTGGACTGTGCAGGACATGGCGTTTTGTTAAAAATTACTATACTAGTGAAGCTATAAAAGGAGTGGTATCATGAGTTACCAACCCATAGGAGCTTTTCATCTCTAAAAACTAATTACGGTTTGCTCTCCTTTCAACAATTCACTTGGTATCTTTCTCTTGATGTTCTAGGTGCATTTCGTATATCAGCGAAGGTACTCAGTCATAATTTTAGCACCCTTTTTACCAAAAAAGCAGAAACTCCCCGTGATAGTGCCCCTTTAAAGGAGCTATGTCACGATATTTTAAGTCATTTTTGCGAAGAGCAAAATCACCTTCAAACCGAAGGAAGCCTCGAATTAATAGTTTACTAAGGTAGAAAAACACCAAAGAGGTAATAATAAGCCAAACAGGAACAAGGATGGTTGAGGATGGAGAAGATTAAGACGGATTGCGAATGGCGAACTTGAAAAAATTGGCCAATTTTTTCAAGATGCAACATCCGTGACGTAGCTCCTTTAATCACATACCTTGGGCATAAAGGACGCCATGGTGTCCGCACTGTATCTAGCGTTGATAAGCAAGTTTGGAGACGTAGAATTGAGATACGCCTTGTCCACAAAGCTTGGATTGAAGTGCAGTGGCCAGTAAAAGTCATAACTTCTCTGCTTTGGAAGCGCAAAGTCCAGGTCGTTCAAATCACCGTATCTGTACAGAAGGTTAGCCAGTGTTCCACTTCCGGTTCGGTGAGTTTTCAGTAGCACCACATTTTTGAAAGGACGCTTGGCATCGCAAGGGATTCTAAATTAAGTAAATTAAAATCGACGCTTTAATATAACCAAGGCACTTTACTTTTAGAATGTTTAGAAAGAAGAAAACAACGGGAATTATTTTGCTACACTGTAAACGGTTTTTTTTCAGATTTAGCGCTCTTATTACTCCTGACAACAAACCTAAAGTTGTTATGAAGTTATACGTATGATAACAGTTGTTACAACTGTCAGCTTATACGACTGTCCATCTTTTTCTCAATATTTTTTTACTTACTAAATTTTATGTAATTTAAAATTTGGGCCAAACATTTTCCGTTTTTTACGGATTGCCGTTTGGATGGTGAGGTGGAGACAATTTGCTACTTGATATTTTAGGGATTCTTGAGTGTCAGTTAACTCTCTGGCCATTTCCTAGTTGTCAGTAATTAACTGACACCATTCAGTCCCTTTACGAGGAAGCCATGTTAGGAACATCCATCATGCATAATGTATACAGACATTCAGTTACATAATTTCTTTACCCCTCTGTTCGACCACCAACGAAACATGTGCCGTTTTATCCAATTATCAGAGTAGACCTGGAAAGACAGATACTATACCCGGGGGGAGGGGACTCCCTTTTAAAAGTGACGGGGGTGATTGTCTGAAAAGTTGAAAAGAACCCCTACAAGGTACCAGAATCTTGCTTGGTGGGTGTGGTTCAAATTCATTTTCACCCTAAGAGGTACCAATTCTAAAACAAGACTAGTTCCCGACATATTTTTTTCGGATTCAGTACCCTAAAAGGTACCAAGATAACTCTGACGGCGTTCATTTTAGATTTTAACACCTAAGTGGTACCAAACCATAAAAGGTATGACCATCAGCCCGTCACTTTATATCGGAGTCTCCCGGCCTCGGGATACTATAATGTGATAGCTCCCAGAAATACTTCCCTGGGATATTCCTAACGGGATTTAGATCCACAAGCCAGCGAACTCAGCGACGGGGTGATTTTTGTTACGCTTGGAAATCACTCATCCCTCTAAAACGGGTCCTTTCACAGGCTTTGGAGCCAGTGATGCGATCATTAGAGAGATTAAGCACCACGTTCTACGGAAAACGACAAACGTCAGCTTGCACTCGATTTTTCTTTGATTCAGCTTGCACTCGATTTTCTCTAATCGTTAAATAAATCCATCAGAAAAATCGAAAATAATTCACACGTTCACGATAAATGCAAAACTACTCATTTTGACGTACAAACGGCAAACGCCAGACGGCAAAAGTGGGATTTTTTGCCGTTTGCGGGAAAAACAAACGTGACGCTTAATCTCTCTATTACCTTTTAGGTTCCACGGGGAACTCGTCCCATCCCATGTTGTAATCAATACTCTCATCTCGCTCAGCATCACTTTTCGCGTCAGTTTCGTCATAGGCATTCATAAGACTGTCGTTAGTCGATCTCGCCGGTGAGCTGTCATTGGCGCTGTTGTTTTTCGTTTCCAGCTTTTCGGTGGTTTTCGAGATAACGCCACTCTTCGCTTCAATATAATTGGATTCATCTGTTGAGTCAAGCGCTAAGCGGTAACCCTTCTTGTCCAAGTAAACAAGCTGCGATGGTCTAAATCAAACACAACGTAAACTTAATGGTCGGCGCACACGAGGGGACAAGTCCATGCAACAAGTCCATGCAACAAGTCCCCTGTAGTGTTACGGGACACTCCGATTTGGTCTTTGATTGGTTTAATTTCTTATTTGGTGGCAGGGACTTGTCCCACGAACAATACACGCAAGGGGACAAGCATAATTTGAGGGCACAAGGTCCTCCTGAATTCAAACCAGTTCGAATTCGTGGTACAAGTCGCGGGGAGAAAATTTTGTCTCCGCGACAAGATTTTTTGACGAGAATGGGCAGTTCACACGAAGGAAATTGTTTCAGGGACTTATACCCTCGTGTGTGTCGACCTTTAACAAAATGACAAAATAAATAAGACTTGACATATCAACACATACTTGTCTTGTTTTTAAGTTTTATTGTGTGAGTGCGTGTTTAACGGAGTTTTGAGTTCCATATAAACTTAGATCAACAACTCATCTTGCAATTACAAATTCGGAGAGGTGCTTGTTAAAGGTTACGCTCCCTTGTTCGCTGAGAGTAGATAACCGACCATGGGAATGTTCCGTGATAGTTTAACCCTTTCACTCCCAAGAGTGCTAAATTTAAAACTGAGGGAAGAAATCTTGAATTTCATTTTGCAAAATTGTTAAAAACAAACGAGCACCACTTGAAAGTACTGCTCAATAGCTTTCCGTGAATGGTCACAAACTTGGGTTTCATCCACAGACTAAAAGGTACAACCACATTTATTGGCTCCAATTTTGACTCTGGGAGCCGGAAAGGGTTAAAAATAATGATACGTACAGATATAACAGTGAATAACTGACATCGATCACCAGACCAGTTTAGGCGCTCAGTACAACCAAACGAATGACTGATTCTAACGTCAGACTAAACAAAAAATTAGCAATTTAAAGAAACGAATTTTGTTGCCGATGTTTCTGATACACTTGATAATTCCTTGGGGGGTTACTCAACAGAATTTTATACAGGGAGGTTTCGGGTCTAAACCCTTACCCTTTTATATACCATTTTTGACAGAAAAGGTAACCCTTTCATATACCTTCAATAGAAAATGGTACCACTTTCACATACCTACGGTAAGCACACTGCATCCCTCTACCCTTGGAATGAATTTAATGAACGATATCCCCGGAAAACATCAAGCGTTACCAGTAGAGATGTTTGAATCAGCCGTTAGGTGCGTCTACTCTGTTCGAGATATTTTGAAAGGCCATTTTTAAACACCTAAATGACAATTTTCCCTACCCTTTACTATACTTCAACTCGTGAAATCCCTACCCTTTTATATACCTCCAGCCTGAAAAGGTACCCTTCGGGCGGAGCCTCCCCGTATAGTCCATTATAGGGAGTACCCCCCCGGGGATAATTCCAATGCGGTACGCTAGCTACTCGAATTTAATGACAGCCTCAAACGTTTAAACAACCCGCTACAAGAATTAAACTGACATAAAACCAATCACCAATCGCTACTTCGCCTTCTTCAGTTCAGAAATGACAACTTTCGCTCTTACCTCACTGAGAAAAATTCAATGTATTTGACATCAACAGCGTGGTGATCGTCGCTTGTAGTTGGTTCTTTGTCTTTGTTGTGTTCAACCACTGTGCTTCGTGACGCCAGATACAGCAGAATTGGAACGCACATGAACAAACTGACGACCACCCAAGGAAAACTCGAGTTTCGACTTCTCATCGCTTTGACCTTATGTTTTCGCCAACCAAGCATGACAATTGTAACAGTTTCGTCCCACAACAACCCAGCACATCATTTCAATATTTTTCATGTTTATGTTATCCGAAGTTGCTTTTCAAACTGCAAAGCGTAAAAAGCAGGTTGCGTGCTGGTGTCCAATCCATAAAAACAACAACGGTCTCTAAGCACGGCTGGTAGTTCTTGAAACATGACATTTTCGATGAGCTTTGTGAAAACAATTTGAAGTTTATTAGTTCAGTCTCCGCGGGATATTTAATTATCTTAACTATCTTCGTCGCTTTATGGTTTATAATCCAACATGCGTAACCTAACATAATGATTGGTGGATATGTGCACTCGATATTTCCATGCTGTACTTTGTGCGAATTTTCACGATTTGGGGAGTGATTATTATGGTATGGTTGTTATATTTACCGTTGCGATTTTCAATTGCCCTTTTCACGGTTAACTTGAAATATTTGCATAACAATACAGCTAAACATAGAAGCGAGGCAATTTCGGGCACAAGCTGTAAAACCGTCGTGATTTTCTTGAGCTCCTTAAACTATGTTAGCATAAAAATAGTTTTTAAACGGAGAATAACTAAATATGCAACTATTTTAGTTAAAGTTTGCCGTAAAGATCGTAATCCGATTTCCCTGTTGCTTATGCGAGTCTACTCTTTATTAATAGAGAAAAGTCGTTTTACAATTTTTTCTAAAAACAACGTTAACTAAAAGAATTGTAGTTCTTCTACATTTTAAAACTGTTTTTATACTAAAAGAGTTGAAGGAGTTCAAGAAAAACACGATGTTTTGCAGCTTGTGCCCGAAATTGCCTCGCTTCTATGTTCAAGTGTATTGTTATGCAAATATCTATAGGGCTATTGAGTATCGAAAGTAATCCGAAATTGGTTTTGCTTTACTTCGTTCTGTGATTGGTTTAAAAAACTCCTGCCACCTACTCAACCAACAGATGCTAAACCAAAACCAATCATGGTTTTGGTTTTGGTTTTGGTTTTGGTTTTACGACACTCAAATGAAAACCGCTCTAACCAGTTTTGTATTCACTCGCTCGATCACTGGATAATTTGAAAGGAGGAAACGTTTGTAAAGCCTGGTTTCCATATGATCGCAACGATCGCAACGATCACAGTCGCAACGATCGCAACGCACGATCGCAAGAGTGGTTTCCATATGATCGCAACGAACGTTGCGATCATAAAGAAACCAGGCTTAAGACAAGAGTCCTAACACAGAAGCATTGGCCGCTGCCGCTGCCGCCCCTTTCAGATGGCAATTTTGAATCAGTTTTAACAAAATTTGTTAGTCTATATAATTATATTGAAGTAGATTAAGATTCAGAAACTGCATGTCAGTAAATCTCTTTTCAAGTCAGCAAGAGAGGATGATCTGAGAGAAGGATTCCTCGTGCCCCATGATAATTTTTTGAAATCTGTTAACAGTTTTACGCCATGCTGTGAAAGTTATTTTTATTTCCTCCTGATCGTGGCTCCGACGTCACGATACTCGAACTGACCAATCAGGTAGCCTCTTAAAATAGCTCAGCTATGGACTGAAGTTAAAAATAGATTTCAAAAGATTATCATAGGAAGAGACTCATGTATGGGGAATGCTTCTCTTAGATCATCCTCTCTTGTAATTTAATGTGTCAATTTGTTAACCCTGCTCAGTCGACCCTTTCATCGCAAGATTGAAATAGTAATTCTCCTTACTGATTATCATACTTTCCTTCTAATGTTAGTTCTGAGAATTTGGTGCTACATCAATACTTGGGTAGTTGATGATGTTATTTATTCTCATCACCTGTGTCTGCTTGATAGCAAGGACTAGAAATTTGATTGTGATCATTCAGGGGATTAAAACCAACCGAAAGCTTTATAGTCTTCCTCTCCGGAATTTACGGAAAATTACAAAGAAATCCGAGACTTGCAATTTTCTTATTTTGTTGAGGACTTGAGATTGTGAATTCGATATCTGTAAATTGCACACTGAATCGAACCAATAAGAAATCATCCTGGTCCCAGAGGTTTTCTTT
Source organism: Desmophyllum pertusum (assembly GCA_029204205.1). Classification (NCBI taxonomy): domain Eukaryota; kingdom Metazoa; phylum Cnidaria; class Anthozoa; order Scleractinia; family Caryophylliidae; genus Desmophyllum; species Desmophyllum pertusum. Next base: position 1,104,704 of record MU826356.1, read on the forward strand.
GTGAGTAAAACAACTTAACTTGATGCCGATTTGCCTTCTGGTTAATTTTAGCGTGAAATTTCGTATTTCAGAAAACATCCGAAGGCAAGAGACTAGAACAAGAGACTATGATCTCTTGCCGAAGGATAATAAACACGAGCGCGATATTCTCGCAAGTTCGCGCTCTGGCTCAAACTTGAAACAAGTATTAAACAACTGAAACTCACTTACTTGCTTTGACAAGGACATGTTGAAGTCTAAAACACTTCACTAAAAACGGTACCTGGAAATGGAAAACTGGAGGGCAATGCAGTTCGATCAGCAGTGGCTCTGCAATGAATGACTCCGGTGCTTTCGTGATGACCGAATCATATATGGTGCTAATTCCAACCTATCAAACGACTGATGATTGATGTTAATATGACGTACTAGACAAAGGTTAGAGAAATGTCGGCTCTATTTTCCAGACTCCGCCTGATGAGTATTACATAAATTGCATGGAATGCCTCCCATATATAAAAAAACGCCTAAAAGGTACCAAAATCTCGTTTTGTGCGTGTGGCTCGAATTCACTTTCTCCCCTAAGGGTACCAATTCTAAAACTAACTATTGTAGGTCCGACTGGAGGCCAACGTAAACCGTTTCAGAATTTGACAATTTCTTGTCAGCTTGAAGCCGATAATAAAAGAACTTGTTTGCAGAATTTCAGTTCAAGGGAATCCTTTTTCAGCGAGATACTAGCACATGAACCTTCGTCTCTATGGCAAATAATCACCTTTTCTCTTCACATAAAAAGTAACTTGATTGGGGGAATAGTTCAATGTAATTTATCCAATCTCGGAGACTGCAAAATGAATTTCACTATGAAAGTGATTGCTGGCGAAAGTTCAATTCACCATTTCAATACTGATATTGTAGATACATATCAAATCTCATTGTATTAGATGTTTTTAATTTTTAAACACTATTGTAAATAATTTGTTTTACTCCAGGAGTAACAGTACTTTTCCAGTTTGATTGTTTTTTGAAAAGATATATAGTGTGACATTGAATGCCTTTTGAAGGTAAGTCTTGTTATTGATAGCGTGACAGTGTCACCAAGGTGACATGGAACATTTTTTTTACTTGATTATATGGTACAGAGTTTTTAACGAGAAATCAATCCCAAGATCTTTGTACCCGACGAGAAATTGAGCCTAAGATCCTTATAACTTGACTAGAAAAAGTTTCACCAGCTTACACAGCGTTCAACAGTATTTACTAAAGAATCGTACGATGTACTTTCCCAAATCACGCGCTAAATGAATGCGTGTGACGTCACATAATGTGGACTGACTGAGCTGCGTCCCATCGCGTTCAATGTACTTTCCCCGGGCTGCTTACAATTAAAAGGAAAAATGCCCGGAAATTTCGGCTGAAAATGAGTACAACTACATAACAGCGTTCAACAGCGTATTCAACGTTCAACAGTATTAAAAACGTACAATCGTACAAAGTACCAGATGTACTTTCCTTATCTCTAAAAAAACTAAACAAAAGATTTGCAAAATCACGAGCTAAATGAATGCGCGTGACGTCAAACAATGTAGTGATCGCAGACCGCATGTGCGGATTCTGACATCCGAAAAATTTGAATCAACTCCGCTTAGCCATACAACAGAGATACCAACACGTATGCACAGGACCTCCAGAATAGTGTGCTGCCTCACTCAGGTTCGCCAGCAATAAAGTTGTTGATTGATTGATTGATTGATTGCAACGTGATTCGATGTACGCGGCAATCTTCAACATCGAAGGCATCTTTTTCGCTTAGAACACAATCTGCAACTCCGTAAATGGGACCCAGTTGTAAGAAATATGTTTTGAAGCTCTTACAAATTCCATCAGTGCCGAATATTTCCTTGAATTTCGAGGAATAACATATTATTTTCAGCCCGAAAGAACGGAACCTGTCATCGCCTCGCTGCTTGACTCTTGAAGGTCATTACCAGGCAAATGTGTCATTGTTTATGCGGCCGCTTATGATTGGTTTCGCGGGAAAATAGACTCTCTTTATAAGGAAAGTATGGCCTTATAAAGAGTAAATTCTGGCATTTGCCGCTGAAATTTGAAAATGTGAAAATTTGAAAACATGGCGACGGGGTAAATATAACGCAAGGATCGTAACTGCTGACTTTAAAGGTTTCGACAAGAAAGACGCAAAATTTATGGCGTGTTTTGTGCATTTCAGTCAGAGCTTTGTGATTCGAACATGCACCCAGTATAAACAAAATTACATTTGAGGATTTATCGGTTTACAGTGAAACTTGGCAAGCTTGATGATATCTATGGAATTACGAACGTTTTCACCAGAGTACATGGAATAGCACTTGCGTGACAGGATCACACTTATTATGAAGGTAAATTTTGTGATTTTTTACGATTAAAACAAACATACTCGAAACGAGAAGGTGTACTCTGGGGAAGAGTTGAGTTTTATTCCATTCTATTTGTGTCCCGAGTATTAGCACAACATAATAAATTCCTGTTTAGATTTCATCAATTTTGTAAAATTTCTTAGAAATGACCACACCCTTAAATTTCTTGAATTACAGAAATTCCTTAAATTTTTCTGAAACAAAAATATTTCGACCAGGATCTAAGAAGAAGTAAAGAAGAAGTGATGTTGAAATTACTTCATTCCCATGACTATATTTTGTGATTCAGCACTTCAAAGCCGGGCTGCCCATGCAAAATTGACCAAATTAGCCTCCAGGATCATTTAACTCTTGATTGACTGAACATATAAAAGGCAACTTTGCCTAAGTACTTGTGAAGAGCTTTTTTTAATGTAGCTTGCAAAACCAGATGGTATTTTCACCTGTTATGTTTAGGCCGCCTGTGGTTTCGTGTATTTTTGTCCCAGAAGAGTGTGAGTACCATCAAATGCACGAACGCGTTCGTCGAGTTTTTAAAATCAGGGGAGAATCTTTAATCTAATGCAAAATGGTTGAGACACTTAGTCCTCATAATATAAGCATTAAAGTAACATTTATTTTAAAACTGAACAAAGCAATACAGTCGAACCTCCACAAACGGCCACCTCTCTACAACAGCCAGGATTTTTCGTCCCAGCCGTGCGCCGATCCATACACTTTACTCTTATTGAAACCTCCCTACAACGGGCCACCTCTCTACAACGGTCAGATAATTCTACACCAGGGTGGCCGTTGTCGAGAGGTTTAACTGTATAATATTAAAACTACTCCCTCTCCCCCAGTCAGTTGTTGTTTTCCTAAACAATTATATATAATAATTGAGATTTATAAATTAGCATGCACGAAACCTCTATAATTAGTGCAGGTTTCTGATCCAAGATCTCAGCTACCAAGAAATGAGGCCGAGTCGTCTTCTCTTTGAGAAGGAGGGCTTCAAATTCCCCGATCCGGCTTTTATTTAATGGAGAAAGTGATTTATTCTAAAGGCTATAAATGTGGTCAATTCTAGGTCAGCGTGCAAAACAAACCTTATTTCAGACAAAAATGGTCAACCCGTCTGCGCGCAAGCTCAAGAACTCCTGGTGAGAAATGAATTATGCTGAGATGGCCATTCTGTACTTGCCAAACCACTAAGGTACCGTCTATGGGAAATCGTGTGCCAGGTGAAAACGAATCAAGCATAAAATCGGTTTCTCGGCCCCAAATGGCTATATAATGTGTTCCCTTTCCAGACAAAGTAACTTTCTCTTGGAGGGAAACTGCGAAACCAAGTACAGTATAAAGGCTTATTTTGTACGTCCTGTCTAGTATATACTCTTTTCCTATTGGTGGTTTGCATCAATGTTACCAAAACTGTTCGCTTGCATTAACAATATCAGAAAATTAACAGGTTATAGAGCAGGCAGAAAGAAACGTTCTGTCCAAATTATAGCTATGTAGCGTTTTTCATAACCGAGTTATTACGAAAATAATTTTCAGAAAATTACAGTATTTAGTATGCAGCCGCCATGTTGGTGCCCTTCTTTGGGACACCAACATGGCGGCCATAAAAATGTACAAGAAGTAGAGTAGATTCTACCATCAATATCATTAGCTTTCACTTCAAAACTCTTTAGATATCACTTCTAAATTATTATCACGTATAAAATTTTTAAAATTACATAAGAATACCCGTTTTTGTGAAAGTTCAAAAACTCGTTAATCCGGGACATCGCAAATTTCAAAATGCTTTATTTCCGAAACGAAGCATTGAATCAATACCAAACTTTGCATAGAGATTAATGCTTTGTATGTCTAGAATATGTTAAAAGAATAGCTTTGTAGAATTCACAGTTTAGATTTTAGAATTTTGATGACGTCAGATGCAAACCAAGAATTAGTTTTGGACTGAGGCTGAGCGTCCTTAGTTTTGAGCCTTAGTTAAATAAATTAAATTTGACAATCTCCCCATTTTCCTTCGTACACAGGATCCAATGAACACCAGAGTCTGTGGTGATTAACTCTGGTGCATGAATTATATGTCACTCCTTTGTACTTAAAAGGAATGCTGCAGCATTGGCCAGATGTTGTCTTCTGATAGCAAACTGAGTAAGAAAACAGCACAATACCGGGCGTTACTACTTGGCGATGCCCACGATCCCGTTTGAACAAGTGACATATAATCCTTTCCCTCCGAGTCTTAGCAAATGTTTACTAAACGCGCGGTTCTACCCGGGGACCAGCACTAGTATTTCTCACCATATTAGATATCTTCTCATGATGAACGCAGGGCCCCTATGCATGGATACCAGCCTAGAGCTGAATGGGCCACCCTGTCTAAATAAAGATTTACCTTACCATACCTACCTTACCTAACGAAATATTATTATATTTGGGGGTAATTTTAAACGATGCAATTCTCATGCCTATTGGGGACAATTAAGACAATTTCCGTTGGACGTTCGAGCAAAAAGTGCAAAAAATTAAGTTAGCAAAAAAATACTCATAGCACGGTAACATTTTGAATACAGTTAAGAAGAAATAATCGATAAATTAGCTCCCAAGCTGACCCCGCGAGAGAAGTTATTACATATTTTAATTAAAAAGACGCTTCATGTCAGTTTAAAACAAAATGGCGTGCGTTTTTAATCATTTTTTACGAGGTTCGACATTAATTTTCTCGAGAATGCTTGAGAATTTAATTGCGGGGTCACTTGGAGAAGTGAATTAAAGTGATATGTTTCAATAGTATTCAAAATGTTACCGTGCTATGAGTAGTTTTTGAGTAATTAATTTTTGCACTTATTGCTCGAACGTTGAGCGGTTGAGAAAAAAAAATTGATTATAAAACTCACAGCGGTTGGAAATTGAACCACTGGACGAAAGAGTAAATGACACTTTTAATGATTCTTAAAGTTATCTTAAAGCTACAGTAAAGAATCGTTTCCTGTATCTTTAAGTCTTAAAATTTAAAAGGTGGCTGAATAAAATGGCTGACAGTTTGATTCAAAGTGCCTGCTAGAACTGTTTGTTGAAGATGCATGTGGTTTAAAAGTAATCTGATGGCCTGCTTCGACCACAATTATGAATTCCGCACTGTTGGATGACAAGAATGTTAATATGTGGCCATGCAGGTGCCGGCAGACTAGGGTTTGTGTTGCCTTGCTGAATTTCAGTACTTTTGGGGGTCATTTGTCCTATAAAGGTTTTCTCTATCATCAGATCATCACTGTCGTTTCTTTTGTATTGTGCACGTGCTTGGATTAAACACTTTAGAGTGTAAAATGTTGGGGGAAGGGGCGATTCTGCGATCGATTTTTAGGATCTCATCTAAGGGAAGTAGTAATACTCCTAGACGCGGACTGACGAGGCACTGTGTTTGAGAACGGACTTTTACTTAACAATTTCATTCCCAAGAGTGCTAAGCTCAAAACTGAGGAAATAAATTTGGAAATTCATGTTGCAAAATTGTCAAAAACAAACAGTACCACTTGAAGATACTTCTCCATAGCTGTTATTTGAATGGTCACACACTAGGGTTTCATCCACAGACTCAAAAGGTGCAATCGCATTTATTGACTCAAGGCTTGACTCTGGGAGTGAAAGGGTTAAGAAGTATTTCTGAAATTTCCGCTAAACATTTTCCAGCAGGCTATACTCACCGCACTTTCAAAGATGGCAAACAGACCAAATTTTTACCGCATTCTGTGTCTTGGTTGCACACGAAAGGTCTGATAATATTCTCCATGTAATTTGAAAACGGAGCTCGAGCCATATCTCCAGGATGAGAAGTATGTGTCTTGTCATTAAGGTCACACATTCTGTGCTTTCGATAGAAGTTGATGCTGTGGCAGCGAGGATGATCCAAGCATTGCAAGGCACACTCGCCAATTCTTCCAGCAGGGCTGGTCTGAATGGTGTGATTTTAAGAACTTCCCTTGTATGGAGTAAGATGTTTCACATTCACTCGCAGTTCCTGTTGTAGGAAGCCAGCAAATGAGCACGAGGAGGAGATTGCTCTTCATTCCTGTGAACAGTCATCAACATTTAAAAAGGAATTGAAAAAAAATGGCCATTTTTTCAAGTTCGCCATTCGCAATCCGTCTTAATCTTCTCCATCCGTAACCATTCTTGTTCCTGTTTGGCTTATTTTCACCTCTTTGGTGTTTTTTTACCTTAGTGAATTATTATTTTGAGGCTTTCTTCAATTTGAAGGTAATTTTGCACATTACTAATTAGGCCCTGCATTTTTGAAGAGACTCGGTAAGGCAGCAAATAATATTCTTACCAAATGTAATCAACCACATTTCACATATAGGATCACGGCAGGGCTGTTATATCAAATGAATAAAGCAAGGACAAGTATTAACAGCAAGAGTTTTTAGGAACCAATATTCCCCACTAATAATAATAATGTCATTAGTGATGTGGATCACCTGGTGTATAATCACGTGATGTGGTATTGTACAATGTGGGCTTTTGACATTTTTTGTCATGTCATGTCATGTCATCGTTATCATTATTATTTTTCCGCGTCAGATAACGCACATGCAATTGTTTCCTGACTTAAGGGACCTTAAGGGAGTTGAGTTCAATTCGGTATTCCACCTAATAAAACCATCGCTTCTCAAAAAAGCTCACCTAATCCATGGATCGAATTCGATCAACAGAGGATGATCTAAGAGAAGCATTCCTCCATACATGGATCTCTTCCGATCTCTTCCAATGATAATTTTTTTAAATCTATTCTAACTTTCAGTCCATAGTTGGGCTATTTTAAGAGCACTACCTGATTGGTCAGTTTGAGTAACGTGATGTCGGAGCCTCGATCAGAAGGAAATCAATATAACTTTCACAACATGACGAGAAACTATTAATAGATTTCAAAAAAATTATCATGGGGCATGGGAAATCCTTCTCTTAGATCATCCTCTCTTGATTTGATAAATTCGGTAATCGAAGGTAATTTTTTTGCGCACAGATATCGAGCTTAGCAATATCATGATTCCGGCGAACGGAATGTTTTCTGAAAGCGAACATAATGTGTTCGACTGGGTCCGCGAGTCAACATCAAATTTCCATTTTCCCCCTATGTAATTTGTAACTGTTAGCGGTGCCGGGCAACAGATCAACAGTGCGAATCCTGTGTCAATTAAGCCGTTGCTAAGAATGACGGCAACCAAAACTTCATCACAGTTTCCGAACCCGGGAAACTTTTTCAAGCTCGCAGCGTAGAGCTGTACGCGTGTAGCCTGCAAACACAGCGCTGGCAGATTTTTGGCCTGATCTTTAATTTCAAGCGAAAAATCCGTCTGAGCTGCATTTACATGCTACAGCGAGTGTCTTTCGGATACGGTCAGTAGTGCTACTACTGGAACGGGAAACGAAGTCGGACGAAAATGTTTGTCGTAATACACGGAGGCGAAGCGAAATCAGACAACAACGAAAAAAACCGTCTTCGTTTTCGAGCGAAATCAACCAAGGAAAAACACCTTTTTGTTATCATGCATACTAATTTTAAGTGTGAATTTCTTGCCTGACAAGCTTTTTTATTGTCAATAAGTTCTCGTGGGACAATCCTCTTAGCAACTAGTTGAGCCGTGCTACCGCGCACACTCGGTTGCCCGGCACCGCTATGTCCGTAATTATGCAAACCATTTATAAGGAGTTTCTAGCATACGAATGAAGCAGACTGAGAGACTAAATTTCCTCAGTTTATAAGAAAACGAAAGCACCGCGCCAACTCGAACTAAACTAGTCACTAGAATTTCATGACTCGGACTCGTGGTCTCGTGCTACAATGAAACTCAGAGAAAAAAGTACTTATTTTCTCTTGATTGAATTCGATTGAGTTCGATTAAAAATTCGGTTTGATTATTAACAAAACAGGGAATTCAGTAAACAAAATAGCCGGCAAAGCAGCTGGTATTTTGTCAGAAACTAAAAAATCACACAAAAGAAATATTCTGTAGTTAAATAAAAAACTTCCAATCAATTAATTTTCGCGTCCCCTAACGGCCACCACTCTACTACGGCCACTTCTCTAAAGTATTCAGAATTTTTCGTCCCGACGTGGTCCTAATTCCGGCCAGAAAAGACACGAACGTATAATTCTCGCATTGGAAGAACTGCCTTGAGCTGAAACTTGACCCTTGACTTGTCGCAACATTTACCTAGCATATGTTAAAGCAACAGCTTTTGTTCTTTATCGATAGTCTTGTAGTTTCGAAAATAGAGGTTCGCTTTGGCGGGCCTAATTCCGGCCAACGAGTCCTAATTCCGGCCACAACGAAAAGCATACAAATGTACGCATAAACAGTTCACAGACCAACCTGGTATGAATTTCCGTGACTTTTAATCATCTTTCATCCATATCGATAAATGAAAAGGCGAATTATACCAAGAGAGCTTTGTTAGGACCGAAATATGTGCACGGATTCAAGCCGCTCTGCGGTGCCGGCCAGTCTGACAAGAGGTTTTATGAAAGGTGGCCGGAATTAGGACCTCGACCTAAAAACACATCGAAATATTTGAGTCGTAATTTTAGACAGATATTCAACCTGTAGATAATTTTTTTGGTCTGCCAAAAAGATCATTCATTCTATGTATTTCATACCAAAATTTACCGCTATTTATGGACAAATAAAGCCAAATAGGAATTCTAAATATAACCATGTATTTGAGGCGCCGTAAACTAATGAATGTCGGACCGAATTCACCTTCCTTCGCGATAACTCGAAATTCTCTTCTTTAACAGCAACAGAAAAGCCACCAAGCAAGATTACGAAAGGAAATAGATCAATAAATCTTAGGAAAGAGTCGTTTCTTCGAAAGAGTTCGTTTTCCAATGGAAAAATACGCGATGAACGAAAAGTGGCCGGAATTAGGACCACATACTGTACACCACTTTACTCTTATTGAAAACTCCTTACAACGCAAGGGTATAATTAAGATGGAAATTTTTGAAATACATGCAGGAGAAGAAGCAAGTCATTCATAATCCTCGACGTCCTAGCTAAATACACTCTTTTTTTTTTATAAGAACGTCTAATTTTCGAGCTGAGGCTGAGCCAAGACCGAATGTTCTTATTTTTTGGGCGATTTCAGCCTGAAAACGTTCTTAACATGTTCTTAGGTTACATGGTATAGAATTTCGCAAAAAAGATTCGAACGTGACCATGAAAATGGTATTAGCATTTTATGTGATAGAAACTCATGTTGTTACTATAAAAATGTGTATTTTGAGCTGATTTGAACTGCTTATTCACTGAGATATTTGAAATGTTACATTTTCTCTCAACCTGGCTATGTTCTTAGCATGTTCTTAACTTTTGGTCAATCTCAGCCTCAACGTTCTTATAAAAAAGGTTCTTATAAAAAATAAAGAGTGTAGCTTGTTGTTTATTTTTTTTATGTTTATTATTGCACAGTATCGAAAACCACCTTGTCACTTTTATGGCCAAATTTTTGATTTCAAATTTTAGTATTAAAGCTTTGAATAACTCGTAGCTGGGTTAGTTAGTTATCACGGCTTGTTAAAAATTCAAAAGGGATTTTCCAGCCTGAGTTTAGTGGGAAGTTAAAAACGCATTGCACGAACGGTTTAACTGTTAGCAGGTTCTCACCGTAAAAAGAAGCGGCAATGTTTCACAAGCTACTTCTTCGTTCTATGACCATACTGGGTGCCCAGAGGTTTTTTCCTTTCAGTGCGCCGAACCGTGAGCGGCGAAAATAGCAACTTTATTGCATTCACTGTAATCAAAAACAAGCAGTTCATCAATTATTAATAACTTAAGAAGGGACAGCCATTAAGGCAGTCAGTGAATTGCTTTTTCTATTTGTGTTTATATACTATAATATAGACTACAATGCGGGTCATAAGTGTTGGGACACTTTTAAAACGCGATGCTAGTGAAAATGTTTGAGGTGAATATATGCTACAATATCAACAAGAGTACTAATAAATTATTATTTTGTTATTTCTCATACAGTTTTCACAAGTGTCCCAACTACTTATGACCTGCATTGTAGATTCTGGGCGCGCCATGCTTTATCATTTCGCGCGCATGACTATATCATAAAGCATATGTTAAGAAGCCAAAGTCATGTATTATACCACTATAATAAACTGCCCCGGTTATAGGCCCATCTCCCGCTAACACAAAACTTCCGATTGTAAGACTCCCCGGATATAAGCCCCCCTACTTTTAATTCCTTGTTTCCTTACTACAAATGTCCTCACAGAAATTGTGGAACGTTAAACCATATTAATTTTCTTTCTTCCGTTTCATTATGTTCCAGTTGCGTTTAAAGTTCTAGTTCAGTTCTTGAAATTTGTTTTTTTCTCCCAATATATTGACTGACTGTAAAGGACGTAAAGACCAGTAAATGGAAAACATATCTTGCCGGTAAATACAATTTCGTACTAGCGAAAGCAAACAGTTATTTAGAAAATATTGAAGCTGGAGTCATGTCTTCAGTATACTGTCATAAAACACGACAAAAATTTGAGAACACAAGAGAAATGTAGAAACCACGAGCAGCAGGCCTAGGCGAGGCCGATTAACAAGTCAAAACACTATTCGTCACTGAGAAACATATTAAACTTTACGATGATTTCCAGCAGAAATTCAGCGATTTATGAAACGTGAGACTGATCTTAAATCGCCCCTGGTGGACACTTTGCGAAGTGAAATGTATAGTTTGGTCGTATATGAACGGATGCGAACCATATTGCGAGCATTTATATGTTTTTTACATTGCATTCTCCTTTTGTTGAATGAAGGTACACAGAGTTCGGTTTTTGAAAAAAAAAAAAATCTTCGTGCGTGTGAGTAGGATTGACGTCGGTACATTTCCCAACAACAAAAATTAATAATCAAAAAAGTATTGAAATAAATGATGGTATATGTTGATATATTTACCATAAAAATATATAACAAAATGTATGAAAAGAAGCGAGAATTTTTAAAAGAGCCTAAACAAATGAAATATTGATTGTAATATGATTGTTTGAAGTTTGAAAATAATCTTCCTTGACTACAACCACCAGATTTTCAGTTTTTCTTTTTTCTCATGCTATAATTATAGCAATTGTTATTAAGCCACACTGGGACTTCAAAATTTAAATAATAAAGGAAAAATTACGAAATGGTTGATGAAAACTTATTCAATTTTAAAAAGTCATTCCTATCGCAGTAAGCTTAACAAATAAAAAAAAAGCCTCAACTGTGCTCTGTTCTGTTATAAAGCACGCAGGAAGCGTCGCGACCATGAAAGAAGTGTAGGGGGAAACACGATCCGATAATCTTAGAGGAAGAAATAAAAAAATACAGCACTGACTTTTTTAATTAAAAACTTCCATGAAAAGGTGAATGGAGTGCGTCTAGCTGACATTATGAGTCGCACCGCAAAACAGCCTGGACATACGAGGTGGACCCGAGTATGCCACGATATTTTAAGTCAAAGAAAATATAATAATGTATTACAAATTCAAAAATCTTTGTCTCTGGGTGGTATTTTGTGAAGTGTTCCAAATAATTTTGGCCAGGGTTGTCCGAAAGAGAGTTTCAAACAGACGTATTTCCTAAGGTATTCCATTACGTGACTCGTTTGTCGTTACGTTGTTTGTATAGTTCTCTCTACTAGTTAAAGCATTATATCCAAAGCAACTTCATTAATTATAAGAAAATATTTCTCATTACGGTGGCAGTTATAACGAAGGATGATTACATGATTATAACTATCTGCAGATTATACTTCAAAATACTCGTCCCAATTGAACAATGTAGTCTTTTTATTCACTCCTTCCTTAATTTCAAAAATACAGTGAATATAAAGCAATCAAAGCAAACTCCCGATTCTCTTATCTTTAACACTCAGATCATACAGAGAACGTGATAATAAGAAGACTGAAACGCTGTAAACTAAACTACTTGTAGTCAAAACCGCAAGTCAATCGATCGATCGAGCGATCGAACAAAATACCAATGTTCGCGAGGAAGGCCAAAAAACGTCCGGTTTAACTGCAATACTACTCTGAACTCCTAATCATCAGGCGGTGGCTGGACTTTGGCTGTGAGTAACATTTCCAAAACTAACGACCATCTACAAAAAAATGCGAACAACTGTTTCAATTCAATACTGTATGTTCCTTTCACTGAACAGAACATTATATGACGGAAACTAAGCGACGAGGACATACATAAACTGGCATAAACTGAGGGTAAAGTGTCAGAGATTAAAAAGTGCCAAAGCTTTGCCTATTTTATCACGATCACGAACCATTCCTTCTTCATGGACGGGATGCTTATCCATAGCGCAAAGTACCAGGCCAGATTTTGCCAATAATTTGCTCGAACATTTGCACACAGACACTACAGTGGAACCCTACGGACCAAAAAAGCTGGCCGTAATAGGCGGGGTAATTGTGGGGTCATTGTAAATGTACAACAAAAGCAACTGAACGAGCACTAAAGCCGGCAACCTGAACCACTTTACAGGAAGATCTGAAAACAGGCACAAATTCGTCAAAACAATGAAAACCTGCTTATGAAAACCTGCTCATACGGAGCCATTGTGTCAATTATTTATTTTCAATATTCAATCCATCGCCGAGTTTGTGGCCCTAATTGCGGGGTAAAATTACAAAGAAAATAGGCGCACGGTGATTGCAAAATCTGGCCGTTGGCCGTATTACGAGGTAGCCGTGTTAAAGGGTTTTTTAGAGATTAAGTGCGATTTCGCCGGGCCAAAAAGAGGTGGCCGTAATAACGGGGTGGCCGTAGCCTCGAACCTTCGACCTCTGGATCTCGAGCCCGTCGCACTAGCCATTACGACACAACCCTTCCAATTAGTTTTTAAATTAGAAAACTTCTTGCGAGTTTCACTTACAAAGGCAATAACTGTTGCATTCTTCAAAGCTCTTGAAGTTATTTCCGTTCCCATGACACCCGCCATAGACGAAGCGTTGACATCTTCGAATTCCCGCTCGTTTGTTGTAAAAGTACCTGACCATAAACGCTCTGCATGGCCCTGTTTCTTTAGGTAATTGACACGCTGGTGTCAAATCGACTGGTGAAATGACATTTAGTTTATTACCTGCAGAACAAAATAATAATCTAATATTGTAAAAGGAATGAGATTACTAAACCCAAACTTCAGCTAGTTCATGTTATATTGATTTCCCAAGATTCACTTGTACGAGAGCTTACAAGCTAAGACCGCTAAGACCGCTAAGACTAAATGATATATAACAGAATTGCGTAAGGTAAGCAGCTGCCCTAGAACCTTTACATATACACAAAGTAGGTATTTCATCTAGCTTCAGTAGCTGTTAGGGATTGAAATAAAAGGGATTAACCCTCCAAAGAGTGCTAAGTTCAAAACTGGATTTCATTTTGCAAAATTGTCATAAACAAACAGCACCACTTGAAAGTACTGCTCAATAGCTTTCATTTGAATGGTCACACATGTACACTAGGGTTTCATCCACAGACGCAAAATATGGTTCGAACTTATTGACTCAAGGTTTGACTCTGGGAGTGAAAGGGTGAAGGGATACTTGAAGAGGCCTTATAGTGATAGTGACAATATGAATTGACACCTGGTAAACTTGGTTTGAAACTGTTGTCTTTGTTGAAAGTAATTGTGTTGCAAGAAGAAACTTACCCACACACGTGCTATGACAGTGAGACATGGTCCAGAATTTGTTTTTGTTTCCAAGGCAACCACCATAGATAAAACGCTCGCAATTTCCAGTGCAAGCATTGTAATAATATACTGAGAAATAACCATAGCACGGCCCTGGCTCCATGGGCAACAAACACCTTGGCAGGGTTTCTACGGAAGAGAGGAAAATAGCAACATTACAAATTACTCCTTGGCACACACGTACAATGTGGCTCCCTAGTACACAATACAAATCAGATCTTAATGTTAGCCGGCCCGGTTCAGCATTTATAATAAATATGAGAAAATTAAAACATAATCAACCGTGCTGGACAAATACCACAAAAGGGAAGCAAAGTAATATCTTGGCAACTGGTGAAAGAAAATTTAGTCGCGAAAAAAAAAAATTCGGTCTAAAAAAAATTGCCACCATCTGCCCTAAAAATTAAAATGGTCCGTTCCTTAGAGTTCAACAGACAACTTTTCCCAGCTCTCTCTCGCCTTCGCCACTCACGAATTTTGCCTTCGCGCGCCAACAAAATCGCCAGTTACGCAGGCTACGCAGAACATTGACATTCCCCTGAATGTTAAAAAAAGATTGATAGAAATCTTACTTCTCCCTACCGATTTCTTACGTCGAATAGAAAAAATATCCGGAATGTTTACATTCTATAGTTCACTGAGTTAGTCCTTCTTTTAGTCTCATGCAGAAGGAGAGCCGAGATCTCGCGGTCCTTCCACGATCTTCTAAAACAAACCTTACTTGGGCACTTTAGCTGGCAATCCTCGAGAGAAGGAAAATTGTTTTTGTTCCCTTGGCAGCCTCCGTAAATGAATTGCTTGCACTGCCCGTTCTTCTTGTCAAAAAAGTATCGTTTGAATGCAGCTCTACATGGTCCAGAATCTTCGGGAAGCAAGCAGGAATCATCCAAATTGGAACAATTATTGGCAGCTTCCAAACCTGACAATTAAAAAGAGTGTAAATGAAATCATCTTCATCAAACAGGGAATAACCCAATGACAATAAGTAATGCAATGTCTTACAATCAAATTAAACTAAAAATGTACCGTAGCAAGAATGAAGTGCTACTGCTTACAGTGCGACTACTATAACCGGGGCCACTTAGACAAAGAAAACCAAACCATCTTACAGAATGGAAACGAAGAATTTCAACTTCAGTTGTTTGAGCTAATAAGTTTTCAGTTCAATACAACGTTTCGACGTGGAATTAAGTTGAATTTATCTATTCCGCTCTACAATATGTGATTAGTTTTCATTGCCTAGGTGGCCCCGGTTACAGTAGTCGCACTGTAACCTTAAGGACTCTAAAAGGAAATTATCTGATCGAGGTTCCTGGGTTTTGGTCGATTAACCTGCCGAAGCCACACCAAATGCCGTATGCTCAGTCGTTTTCGTACCTTTGACAGCAAATACAACTAGACAGTACTACTGATATTCAATCCTGGTCTGGCATGATTTTCTAATTTTCTCGTCACCGAGCGATAGCCAGCGAATATGTGGATACCAGTCTTAGTTTAAGAAGGACAAAGCAGGCACATAGAGATGTATCACTACAGTACACAGTATATACCTGTGCAAAAGAAGACGACGAAAATGTATGTTGTTAGAATTCCAGCCAGCTTCATGTTGTAGCTTGTTGCACTTGGGTAAATTTTCCGTCTACGATTTATACCGAGACAGCCGTGACCTACAATACTGTGAGGTTAACTATTTTGTTTAGAGCTAACGAAAATGTCAGGAGCTTTATTTATATCTTATCAGAACGGCGAATATCCAACAGCGTCATTTTGAAGTGCATCCTGAAAAAGCCTGCCAAAGCTGGTTTCCGAGTACTAATGAAATCCGGGCTCGCCAGAAACTTCCTACTGTCAGCTACAATAGACTATAAAATGAGTTTAATTCTGTTTTCATTTTAAACGTGACTTCCGTGATGTTTATAAAATACTTGATACTGGGATCAAGCCGATTGGAGGAGCTAAAAGTTACTTAGCCGTTTCCGGTTAGACGTGGACTAAGCCTCTTATCCGGCTAAACTGAAAGAAACAAAATCCCTCGCATCATGGAAAATTAGCAAATGTTGAATGCCAACGAAACAAAAATACCGTGTTGAAAAGTAATTAGAGGGGTTAGGTTTTTTTGTAATTCCACTGAGTGCCGTCTTCTTCGTATATTGATTAACTCCCAGAAATTAGTTTAGAACAGTACAAGTGCAAAAATTAGTACTCTTTTTTGGGTTCCTTAAGTATCCCTGTTGACAGTTCTATACAGATTTCAAATAATGGTTTGTAAACCATTGTGTAGATGTTTTTATCTGATGTCAAGTAATCACCTACAAAGAGAAGCAGCATGACCTGGTCTCTTTAAGCCATAGAGTAACATTTTACCCTCCATGCATAAACAGACAACGCAAAAGTAACTGTTTTAAACTGTTCAACAATTCTATAGTAACTATTAGAAAATAACTGTTTCGTACCAGAATCTTCACATGTCTCCTCATTTATTTATTGATACCTTTTGAACTTTAACGTGTATCTGGACAAAATTAAATGAAAGTGCTGGACTATAACCACTGACCCGACATTTCATTTACTTGTATTATTCAACTAGGCGTGGGATCATGCTTTGATGACCACTACATGTTCTCTGCATGGGTTATGTGCCCACGGTTATACGTGGAATTTATCAGCGATTTATCAAGATTGACCTATAAGTCTAAAGTTATAATCAAAACAGTTAAATTTTAAAAGCTCCTAATTGATCACGAGTGGGTGAAATGTAACGTGCTGTATATCGTGGTCAAAGGCCATCAAAGACTCCGGCGCAGTTTCGTGATGACTCGCAGCGTTTTAGGGAGGGGCAAATTCGACGTGCTGGTGTATCGTGATCAGAGAGTCTCACGCTCACGCTCCGGATGTTTCACATCGCATCGTTTATGTACTCCCAGCATTTAGGGAGGGACAAAATTTGACGTGCTGAATATTGCAGGTCTACGTGACTACCGGATTGTCTAATTTGTGAAATGATTGGATTTTAAAAACTCCTCACACTTGTACTACCAAATTGGACACGTTCTACGGCTTCGCCCACATTATTATAGTCTTATACGTAATACAACGTTCATTATCCAGGGCCCGGTTGTTCAAAGCACAATTAAACTAATCGAGGATTCGCGTGAATTTTTATTTCAGTTTTGTAACTTTTCAGTGAGGTTTTCTGTTTATATTTTTTATCCTTCAGTTTTGACTTCGACTAATGTCAAACTCCACAAAACATTTACAGTGAAAACACTTTTATACAAGATAAATTTAGACCTGGATTAACTTTAATCCGGAGTTAGCGTTAATCGGCTTTCGAACAACCGGACCCTCTTTAACTGGGAAATAAACATTTCCCAATTTGCAGCCGCACGTCCTGGTAAATAATAATAATAATTAAAATTTATATAGCGCAAATTTCATATCATGATCAAATGCGCTTTACATGGATAAAATATATACACATAACAAAGTAACGTGGTATTTATGAAGAAATCATGGTGTTCAGATTCCATACATTTTAATAATACAATATAATCTATAATAAAAGAGGTAAAGTCTTCAAGGGCCTAGTGGTCCACATGCAACTGCTGGAGCTAATCCTGGTTTCTGTAGCATGAGGCGACTAGGAGTATTGCTAATCCCCCTGGATGGGATGCTGAGCCCATCGTAGGTTACACCCAGCATTTTGTTCCCAATTTATACTCCTGAAGAAGAAAACATCTGGGCCCAGGGTAACTCCTGGGTGGAGCCGAGATGAACTGTGAGAGTAGTGTCTTGCGCAAAAACACAGCACACTGAGCTCGGCTTGGTCCGGAGTCCAACGAGCTAACCCGTTAAGCCCACCACGTCTCTCATACAATCTAAACAAACAAACAAATAAATAAATACATCAGAAAGTGTTTCAAGATTTTAATACGTGATTTTTTACAAAAGTGGCCTTTGCAACCTCAAAGTCACGTATATTATTTATAAAATTGTGCTCATATAACGCGTGCTCTGATTGGTTGAGTAGCCATTTTGTGTCAGGCATTCAGGCTATGTAAACTCGGTTATGACATCTCATTACATTTTGTTGATTTTATTTTACTAGCCTGATGCAAGCACTCGTGAAAATTTGGGCAAAATCGAAAGTACTTTTGTATACCCTGGCCTGCCGCTCGGGTTTACATAAACTTACTATTTCTTTTTGTAAATAGTCACTAAATACTGGGAAATTTAATAGCCGCTACAAATAGTAATATTAAGGTAGAAGCACTATCGCTTATATTTTGGTGAAGCCGTATAACAAAACTGTAAGCGAGTATCTCATCCCTTAGGCCCTGGCGAAACGTCAAACTTTTCATGAGTCAAATTAAATTACAGTTAAGGTCGATCCCAATATTTAATTCCGTCTGTGGAGTCAAACGTCGTATTTACACGATCTTCAGTCGTTATTTCCGTCTGCTTCAGCTGTTGTCAACTAGTTCAATAACAGCAAGGTGAGTTCATGCGCGATGAGCATATTTGACAACGTCTTGTATAACAGGATAATCAAATTTCTTGTTTAATCCAGAACAAGTTGTTGCGTTCATGAAAATGTTGCCTTAATTTGTCCCACAATGAAGAGAGCGACAGAAAAGAAAGAAATATAAGAAAACCCCAACGAAGGAGGTAGTCGGTGGTCATGGTGGTGAGTGGTCATGGTGGTCGGTAGTCATGGGTAGTCGGTGGTCATGGTGGTCGGTGGTCCTGGTGTTCAGTGGTCATGGTCATGGTCGGTAGTCATGGTAGGCGGTGGTCCTGGTGGTCAGTGGTCATGGTGGTCAGTGGTCATGGTGGTCGGTAGTCATGGTAGTCGGTGGTCATGGTGGTCGGTAGTCATGGTGGTCGGTGGTCCTGGTGGTCGGTGGTTCTGGATGGTCGGTGGTCTTGGTGGTCCTGGTGATCATGGTAGTCATAGTAGTTATGGTGGTCATGGTGGTCATGGTGGTCCTGGTGGTCGGTGGTCATGGTGGTCGATGGTGATGGTGGGCGGTGGTCTAAATGCTCTTGTAATGGTCAGCTTATTTTACAAACCTTTATGCTGTTTTGTTCGTATCCAATAAATGCTAGGGCTTGCATATTGGCTAAATTGACAATTTGGCATATTAAACTGACGGGGCTCCTTATAATATTCATTATTAAACCCTAATATGAAGCATGTTAAGGCATGGCTCGGGCCCTAATTATGCAGAAATCTCCAAAACGTCGTAACTTGGTACAAATTACCGTAACGTTACTAAACTTGGCAAGCATATAAAAGTTGATGAGCTTAATTCATTTTTTGTTTAATATGTATAATTTGTAGGTCACGTGACCTATCGTGATTGTTCAGTCTTTGTGAAAAAAGAAAGTTTAAAATGGTGCGCCGAGATGACATATGATGAATATCAAATACAGTTTTTTGTAACCGAGTGATTGTCTGTTACATGGTTCTGGCCGGAATGCGTGACCATGGTTTTCAATTACAACGTTTGTTTTTAAACAGGTCACGTGACATAAATATGCTTTAATTATTTACTAATGAAATGAAAATTTAATTCATTCCGGGAAGAATATGTTTCTATACAGTAACGCAAATATGAACATATGTTGTGTTTCCTTTTGAATTATCCATTCTCACCCCATTTGCAAAAACATAAGACACGTGACTACCCCAATAAAAATTTTAGGACTTCACGATCGCTGTAATCTTTCTTCAGTGAATTTTTAACGTCTCCCAAGCTTTTAACACAATAGTTATCAAGGTAGAACTTTTAAACTTCGTGGGGGTCTTTCTTGGACAAAAGAAAAGCCATGCCTTAACATGCTTAAGGGCCTCCACAGACTATTTAGTTGTCGATCATAAAAAGTTGTCGATAACAAAAAAACCAGTGTGTAAAGCTAGTTATCGATAACTAACATAACGACCCTTAGTTATCGATAACTAGCTTCACACACTGGCTTTTTTGTTATCGACAACTTTTTATGATCGATAACTAAATAGTTGTCGACAACTATCTTTCCGGAGTCTGTGGAGGCCCTGAGATTAATTAAGGACGGTGCCTTCTTTTGTTACTGCGCATACGTTCTGCTCATAATTTCTCGCGTCATTAGCGCGCGCCCGAGCGCGCGCACATACAGAACAATGCGGAATCTCTTTCAGGCTAAGCTCGGCAGGGAAATATATGGTCGTTTTCTTCATATAACTTACAAAAACGCGTAGTGACCCCTACTTTTTATGTTATAAAATGGAAGCGGTAAGCCTGTTGAACATATGATTAATTTTTTGTTGTGTGCAAAAGTTATTTAGACTGTATTTTTGGTATACCAGAGGAGAGCTGTCAGGGTTGATAATGGCTACGTTGCGATGATTTTTAATTAAAAAACACATAAACAGTAGTTGTTATATTACCATTTGTTAAGTATTTTAAAGCTTTTTATATTTATTGTTGCTTTTGTGTATGTCAAGGCAAATTCAAAGGGAATCTGCGAAAAAAAATACTTTCTTTTTTTCCGAGAAAATGCTATTTCAGCATTTTTTTCCAGATTGAAGCTTCATTATCTCTGAAAAATGCGTGGTTACCCCCAATTTTCTTTTTGGATTCCAATAGCCCTTACTAAGATCTGATTTTCCCGCATAGTCATAAACCGCGCAAAAATACTTTGGTCTTAGGAGGCACCGTCCTTAAAGCATTTATTACAATTAAAGAATCAAAATGCCTATGTCTAGTTTAGAATCCACGAGATTTTACGATGTTTGCGAGCGCGTTGTGCCCAAATTGCCTTTTTTCTGAGTTCAATGGCAATTTCCCCCTGAAAATTACGAAATGTATTGCTCTTTTTAATGAGCAAGATCCCTAACATTAAATCTTTCCCATTTAATTAATTATTGTACTCAATATCAAGAATATTGACGAATGTTATCAAGACGAGTTATATATAACAATCTATTTTGAACGTGGCATGTTTCGTTATTAACGATAAAAATCAGTACACAATTGGAAACATGCTGTCATTATCGTGACTTGTTTGTTCAAATACATTTCCTTTTTTTTACCTAATTTGGTAAAGAAAAAATAAAGTTCACATGGGAAGAGAAAGTAAAGCAAATGACACACACCATTACTCTCTATTTCAATTTTTTTTGGTAAATCATAATCAACTTTATTTGACGAGGGTGACACAACAGTATATCAACTGACGAGCTAGTGGCCCTCGATCCTAAAACTATAATACAAATACAATTAATATACCTAAATTATGGACAAGACTGTTGCAACAATAATAAAATACAGCTAAAAATTACAATATCAGATTAAAATTTGGCAATGCTAAAAATTATAGCTAAAAAATTACAATATCCGATTAAAACGCAATTACAATATCAGAATAAAACGCAATGATCCTCCTTACCTGAATTTTCTTTCTAACGGTATGTCGTTACGTATAAAAATAAGTCTAATTTGTATTCATCTGCCGTCCGCTATCGTTCGTCACATGCATTAAGACCATTAAGCACGCGCACAAGCGATATCAATCACGCCTTCATTGTTACGTAATTTTTGCAAAAGGTTTACGAGAAATGTAGCTATGTAGTCTGTTTAATTTGTGAGTTCCTTATTCGATGTTAATGTGCTTTTTCTGTCGATATATATATATACACCCGTTTTCAAAAACTCTGCTATTTTCAAAATATATATAAATATATAAAACCTTTTGTCTACCCTTTGTTGGGTGATGAAGAAACAAAAGGTATATATATTTTGAAAATAGGGTGTATATATATATATGTATGTGTAGTTACGTATACAAAAGGCATTGACATTATAATTAAATCTGTGACAACTCAAGCGATCTTGTACATAATTACCGTACTGTTTGACAAATAGTTTACCTTCAACATTGTTTAATACATGTAGTGATTATTGCTTATAGCGGCCTGCATTGGCAAAAAGGCAAAATTTAAATATCTACGTAAAACGGAGCATTGGCAGTATCTGCTAAAGCAAGTGATAAAAAAAAAAATAAAATAAAAAATATCCACGCAATTTTGTGCTCCGACTCTCCACTGCTTGGTTTTCCAAGGGTCTGAATGTACGGTATGTCTGTGTCTGGAATGGCGAAAGAATAAGAATGAAATATTTGTTTCTTCTGTCAACGGGGATGGAATACCATAAGAAAAAATTAGTTTGTTCATGCAAATAAAGAAAAGAATAGGCGAAGACCTGAGAAATCGTGAAAGAGAGAAGGAAAGAGTAAAAGGGGGAAAGCTCAGGGGCACCCAACGAGAATTTTTTTCTGTAGGTGTCGGAACGTCGTTTTTACGTTATAATTGTACTGTTAGTGCAGTTCAATGGCTTGTTTTTAAAGGCTAAGAAAAATGTATCTGTTCGGAAACGTTAGCTGAACTTTCAAACTTCAGAAAATTTTAGGGATTGAAATCTGATTTCCCGAATTTATTAGCTGCTTTTGCCTTTCCGAAAATCCTAGCTGACCTGTTTTTGTACCCAAAACGACATTGTTATCTCTCCGAAAACAAAAGGCATTAATTTTCCCATATTAAGAAAGTTCGAGATGACATTTTCTTAACCGAATATCTGAGGCGATTACAGGCCTTCCGAACAGATATTCAACCGAAACTATCCGTTGGGTGCCCCCAAAAGCTGATTGTAGATTGAAGATTTACAACGTGGAAATTATCTAGAAACTTGGATCGGAAGAAATTTAATTATTGCATGCTTGAAAAACTTCAAGGATAGATACTGAAGGATAGATTGAAACATAGTTACAAATAATAAAACAAGTTATATTGATCGATTGATATTGTTGAGCGAATATGTACCCCGGTATGTTCATCAACTCTTCAAAGCCTACTTCAGACCAAAATTGATCTCAGCAAACTGATCATTAGCGGAGGTTTGAAAGGTTTGTTAGTTTCAAAGTAAAATATCGAGCAAGGTGTATTAAAATTATATTTGTCACGTTTTTTTTCTTCTTTTCGCGTATTTTTATTGCCATAAGGATCAGCTTGTCGTTCTGAATCTCAGTCACCAGCAGCTATAATGAAAGTCAAATAAAAGAGGTTTAGAATCTGATCACAAAGTAATTTGTCACAGTCCAGATCAGATGCGCAAGTGCCGCGTATCGCGTTCCTTTGTTTCAGCACTTTCAGATTCCGATACATTTCTTTTTTCTCATGTGAGAAAAAAAAAAGGATTCCAGAACTTGCGAAGCTTCTTTCAGGAGGAATATCCTGTAGCTTACATAAACGCCATGGGCTTGTGAGTCCGCAAATGTGCCATGCATGACAGTAAATTTGAATTGCTGCATTGGAATTACTGAAGTTTCGAGAGGCACGTGACACCGAAGTGGAGGCAGAACCCCGA
This sequence comes from Desmophyllum pertusum, assembly GCA_029204205.1. Lineage (NCBI taxonomy): Eukaryota > Metazoa > Cnidaria > Anthozoa > Scleractinia > Caryophylliidae > Desmophyllum > Desmophyllum pertusum. The sequence continues at coordinate 1,128,255 of MU826356.1, forward strand.
ATGAAAACCCTTCAAGCTTGGAGTATGGTCGAACAAGTTTGATTGGTCAGTTTATAAATAACGTTAGGAACACTCAAAGATTGTGCTGTGTTTCAGATGATCAACAAGTTCGAGATGATAGAGTAAACCAATTTGTGATATTTTCGCTGAGAAGTAGTTCATTATTTATATCACCACTGCATTAAGCTGACAGGAACACAAAGTCACACGAGAAAGATCAAAAGTGTATGTATCCATGCGACACTCAGAAAACATCATTAGACTGATATAGGTATATAGGTAATGGCTACAGGTCTTGTTTTCATCCTAGCTGATATGATAAGCGTTACAATCAACTGGAATCAAAAGAACTAGAAAAAATAACTGAAATAAACATCGCATTTAGAGTTGTATTCTATTAAAATAACCTACATGACGCAAAAACACAAAGTGATAGAGTTTTTTTTATAGCGTGAATTTTCACAGGGCTCAACTGGGCGGACAGAAACACAGTTAAATATCCCATCTCCCTATATAATTAACTCATTTTTCTCGATCCATATTTTTTCGCGAGACTCTTATTATGACCTATAAAGCTCTAATCCAACCATATTTTGACTATTCCAGCTCCGTATGGGGCAGTATTGGTGTTTGTTAATCTGAGAGACTCCAAAATCTCCAAAATAGAACCACGCGTCTAATCACTTTCTTTGACTTAAATGTTAAATCTTCCGTTTTACTCGATGACTGGCTGGGATTCTCTGGAGCGATGGCGTTCAAAGCAACTAGCAATTATTCTGTTTAAGACTCTCCATAATCTTTCTCCGACTCGTCTGAATAGTATTTTTAAGCCCCGTGTACACTCGCACAATCTAAGAAATTCAATATACAACCTCTTCGTTCCTAGACCTAGTACTGAAGCAGGCAAACGAAGTTTTCAATATCGCGGTTCCGTCCTCTGGAACAGCTTGCCTTTGAGCACTAAGTCACAGCCCACTTTTAGCTCTTTTAAATCATGTATTTAATATCTACCGAATTTAATAAATAGTTAGTTTAGGGTAATTTTTATAGATTATACATACGTTTGTAAATAATATATTTAGCTAGATAATTTAATTTATTATTATTTATTATATAGACACGAGTGTTTTACTGGAAAATAGACCACTCGTAAAATTCATACGAAACTACATCCGGGACCCGAGTGGCGTATTTTCCATATCCTCACTAGTGAGGATATCGATGACGTAATTTCCCGCTTTTGCATGGCTTTTTGTGCAAAGCTGCCAAACGCCGGTGGGGAAAAATGGCGAGCGATAGATCGTGAATTCACTTGAAGCTGACACGGAAATCGTTCACCGAGGACGGTAGGAAAATGCTAAACGAAGAAGAAAACTTCATAGACTTAAATTATTCAAGGAGTTCCTTGAAAGTGAAGACGAAAGGAGAGAAATTCAAGAAAGTCTAGCCATCGAGTTGCAAGAGTTCGCGGATAAAGTTTGTGCTTTTGTGGTTTGTCTATATAATAAAAAGAAAATTACACGGTGGCTTGAAGATATTAATTTTATTTTCTCGTGGTAAAAACAATATTTTACTCATTCGCTGCGCTCATTCGTAAAATATTGTTTTTACCACTCGAAAATAAAATTCATATCTTCGCGCCGCCGTGTAATATCCTCTATATATTATTTTATTTAGTATTGTAATTAATTTAATACACGGCTCGATGGAAGAGCATGCATGTGAATTGATACCGTGTTTAAATAAAGTTTTACTACTACTACTACCCCCTAGTTTTTCGGCCGTTTCTCCCTCCCCTCACTTATATATACCTGTACGTAATAGCGTATTTAAAATTATTTATTGCTTTCACTAATACTCACTCGTTTACCTATTTTAAAATACAATTGAATGCAAATAACGAATTTTAGCCAGGCCGAATCAGGCAAATAACGAATTTTAGCCAGGCCGAATCAGGCAAATGATGAATTTTAGCCGATTACGTACAAAGTCTCGCCTTACGAACTTTCTTTATAATAAGGCAGAAAATGACTGAAAAAAATTGATGAAAAAATCTTGAATTTCATTTTGTAAAATTGTCAAAAACAATCAGTACCACACGAAAGTACTGCTCAATAGCTTTCATTTGAATGGTCACACACTAGGGTTTCATCCACAGACTGCAAAGTTAGAACCACCTTGTACAGCATAATAAACAGTACCACATGAAAGTACTTCTCAATAGCTTTCATTTGAATGGTCACACACTAGGCTTTCATCCACAGACTCAAAAGTTAGAACCACCTTGTACAGTATAATAAACAGTACCACACGAAAGTACTGCTCAATAGCTTTCATTTGAATGGTCACATACTAGGCTATGACTGCAAAGTTAGAACCATGCATTTATTGACTCAACGTTTGACTCTGGGAGTGAAAGGGTTAAATTGACATGGTGTGTAGGGCCATCATAATCTTTATGAAATCTGGATTCTGCAGCACAATCCGAGATGGTGAAGGAGTTCTTGGAACACTTCTTGCGACATTTCTGGGAGTTCTGCAGATGGCTTAAACACGTGAGAATCCTTGTCCGAAAACAGAAGTTCACGGCGGATAAGTGTTGAGAAATGTCAGATCGTTACAACTTGCACATACAAATATGTAAGCAACATGCTAACGTAAAAAAAGTTACCATGTCCTGTTCTCATTGCACTGACTAACTACTAGTTAGCTTTTTCACTTATTCACGTGTTTTATCTGTCTCAAGTTGCTTCTTTCAGGTAAATTTGGAAAAATCTTCCGAAGGACTGATATGGTAAAATTGCAAAAAAAAATAAAAACATAAAAAATGAACGGCGAATTCGAAATTTCGATCCAAACTTAGGAAGTAATTTGTCTCAGCTTCGGAAAAGTGTCTTTCATTCGATTCGATTGTACATTTCTTCTTATAACAGGACGCTGATACACGCTTATTTGATGATCCACAACAACTGAAAAAGCTTTTGAGAAATGAAATTTTAACAGTCGAAAAGTTTGAATCGACGGAAGTCGGTAGACGTTAACCTAATGCTTGGTGTGATAACGCTAGATATAATTAATTAAACAGTCTTTTTCCTTCTGGATTCTTTTGTATACAGCTTCAGGCAGTAATTTCCCGTGATCTAATCGAAACTGGTTGAAAATACTCAGATATCCATGTCTGGTAGCGTGGCCGAGTGGTCTAAGGCGCTGGTTTTAGGCACCAGTCTCTTCGGAGGCGTGGGTTCGAATCCCACCGCTGCCATTTTTTTTGTGGTCATTCTGGTAAACATTGTCTAACAACAGGTTCTAAGGAGTGGGTACTATATCGCTACAAAACGTGGATAAGTCATTGTTTAGTTACATTCCTGCAATTACAGGGCTGAGCTATAGACCCTATTACAAAATGGCTGCCAATTTAAAATTATTTTGTATGCATTTAAATTTGCCTCACTAACCTCATTCTAGTGTAAAAATTATTTTGAATTATCAACTCAAAAACGAGGTTAGTGAGGCAAATTATTTAAATTTAAATACATACAAAATAATTTTAAATTGACAGCCATTTTGGAATAGGGTGTATTAATAGGGTAAACTAAGAAAGTTTAATTTTGGCTCAGTACGTATAGGAAATCGTAAAGGCGAGTGCAATTTGAGAACTTTCAAAACATCACGAGTGACCATAAATCACGAATTGCACGAGCAGTTCATACGATTTTTTGTTTATAATATTCTCAATATTATCTGCGGCCATCACGCTACTCTGCACATGAAACGCTTCACTGGTTTCCAAAGTGCTCACATGTTTTATTGGAACGCGTAGGCAAACCAAGCGTGAAATTTTCGAAAGAATTACAGTACTGTAGCTCAGAAAACAAGTATTAACCTGACAGCTTATTTCAATGTTATTAAGCGACAAAAACGTCTCAACTTGTCCGGTACCGTTTATCACAATTCCGTATTGCACTCTATAACCTATTTATGCATTCGTCATTGACCAATCAGAAGCTCCATATTTTGTTGAGTATATTATAATATATCTAATCAGATAGCCAGCTACTAGAGTGACACTCGGTTACAGAGGCGCCGAGTCGGCCGCGCAAATAATTTAATAACCTGGTAACCAGCGTATACTCTAGGTATAGCACGGTACGCATTCATCCGTTTTTTGCACTTAATGAACTTTATTGAACATTTTCAACAAAAATTGCAACACATTAGTCTGCGAGCAGTCTCTATTTTTCGCTAAAGTCCGTGAGGCGAACGCGCGATTTACGCGGCGCGCGCCACTCGTAAATCGCGTGTTCGCCTCACGGACTTTAGCGAAAAATAGAGCTCGAGACTGCTCGCAGTCTAGCAACACATACAAATTAAAACAAGTAAACATGTAAGAAACAAATAACTTAATAAAACTACAAAGAGCAAGCTACAAAAAAATAATGATACGAACAATACACTGTTATCAGTGTGAAAACTACTGTGTTGGCATTTTCACACACTATATCACCCTCATCCCGAAACTGTTCAGGTATATCCACCCATATCAATCGTTTATAGTTATAAATAATGCATCCAAGTTATAATTACCCTGAATTCCCTGTCATATTGACTGCATGTACTTGAAGGAGCTGTGTTTTATGCGATATACAGAGTTACCTTCAAATCGAAGGGTAACTCAAAATAGGTATAGTTTCTTAGGTAGAAAAAACATCAAGGAGGCACTAAGAAACCAAACAGGAACAAGGATGGTTACAACTGGGTAAGGTAGAAACGGAATTACGAACGGTACTTAAAATATTTAATATATAGTTCGGATTTTTCGGTTGACACCGCCAGATTGAGACTACCGGGATCATACTAAGGAGTCTCTTGTGACCAGACTCTCATTTATTATAAATATTGCCCATGCTGGCACATGCCAAGACGCGTATTACTGAAGATGACTTGATATGATAACGGAATCACTGTTTGTTTGGTGATTATATTTACGTGTGAATTCTCGCACGTTTATTGCAAAAGTCTTATTATTGAAGCCACTTGTTTTATTTATTTTTTGTTGAGCCTTAAACGGTTGTTTTTAAAAGTTCTGATACAGTTGTCATGAACTGTTTTGTTTATGTTTGTTAAATGTTAAACCGTACTGAAAAGTTTCCGTGCCATGAATAACCATGATAAAAGCATATAATACAGTGTATATTATTTCACAGTTCATGTTTAGTATATTTCGAAAATATATCTTAATGTATACATTGAATTTGGTTTATCATTAAACGCACATTTTATGTCCAATAAGATGTATTTTTACCGAGCTTAGAAGTATTTTCCTGAGAAAAATAGGGAATATATTGTCTTTCTTTCTAAAACAAGTGTTGAGATAAGATAATGGTCATGCTTTCAATAATTATCCAATATCATTTCAATTTGTAGATACTTGTTGGCAAAGCCATTCCATGGAATGTACTTTCTCGCACATGCTAACCGAATGTTAATCTCATATGTGAAATGTTTGGTCATTGTTTGTCACTTTTTTTTAACCCAATTTGGAAACAAATTCATCGGCGGGAAAATACTCAACCGATAATTTGGGGACTCCATGTAATAACAAGAATGCTCTATAACGGTCGGAATCCGCTCTCAGTACCTTTCATCCACCGCAACATTTCACCTAGAAATTGATCTTGTTAACTTAGACCCGTCAGAAACTCTGTTATAGCCAAAGATAGATAGATAGATAGATAGATAGAAAACTTTATTAACGTGTAAATGCCTTATAGCCTGGGAAAATCCCATACTAATTTGGGGACACAAAAAAATAAATAGATACTAACAAATTGAAAATATTTAAAACAGTTTTGGGCCGAGGTTTACCTATGAATCAGAGGGATGCATTAATTATCATAATCGTGCAGGCTAAATCGTTATATCAATATTGCAGTGCTTGTTCGGACAATCTACCAATACTGATCCTGCTATTATATTACTGAAGGCTGGTTTTCACTAGCGCATAAGCATAATACGCATAAGCATAAGCATAAGCACAAGCATAAGAAGAACGAACACACTTGTTCTTCTGATGTTGTCCCAAGGAATCACCGCGGCATAAGCATAAGCACAAGTGCCAGCCTCGTTTCCACCCTCGTAACTTTTTTTCACCTGAACAGCAACAAGAATCACGTTATAATTTAACGGAAAAGAATACAATATGGTCGCAATGTGCGAATGAAGTAACACAGATTTTGCCATCAATATAATGAGCTTTCACTTCAGAATCTTTCTTTCTCTGTCTTAAATTTCATACTATCTGGAAATTTTAAAAAAAAGTTAGTTTGTGGTATCTTTTAGAAACACGCGGCTCAGGGTTCAGTGATAAATTTCAAAACGCTTGCATCTCGAAAGCAATGCACTTTATAGACATGAAAAATTGCGACTGAAAAGAAAATGGAAAATTTCACAAAGCTACTGATCTCTCGTTGTATAGGATCAGTGATTAAAATTTCAGAATTTTGATGACGCAATAGTCGCTGTTGAGGTGGAAAATCTTAATAAGCCGTTACCTCAAAATTAATATAATAATTTTTTTCCTTTGGTGCAAAAATCCTTAAAGAAGTTTGAGAATAATAACAAATCTTATAGCCCTGTGAAACAACTATTCTAACTTGAATTCTTCAAACTCAGTACAACAGTATTGGGTGCTAAATGATTCATCTGTCTTAGAATTCCTTATCGTTGGACATTTTCATAACCCATAGTATATAATATACAACTTTGAAAGCTTAGTAATAGCAAATTTTACTAGATTTCTTTATTAATATTTAAAAACAAATGTGTTCTCAATATAGCGAGCTTTTTGTGACCGGTTTCATAATTAGTAATTTAGGAGTAATTGAACAGTTTCAGGCGCGATATAATAAAACGCAATTAGGACTACATTCTTGTCCAATTTGGAAATAATTTAATTAACAAAAATCCTCGTCCTCGTCCAATTTTGGCAGTCCACATAATTTTTTTCATCCAATTATTTCCAAATTGGACAGCATGTAGTCCTATTTCATATACAAAACAGTTTTAAAATGTCGAAGAGAGAAGCAATATTCATTTTCTTACAGAATTCGTTATCGCTTGTAGATGATATTCAATTTTGTAAAACAGACATACATGTACATGTAACATATTTTAGAAAACTCACAAGTAACAACAACGGGAAGCGTAATGAAAGCTGAAAGAATTGGAGCTGGTTTAGTAGTATATATTGGGGGAAGTGTCTGTTGTGCCGTTATTTGAGTCTCGATATTTACACGAGCAGCGCAAGTGTGATAGGTAATAATTTAGTGATGGATACAGCACAAGATTGGATAACACTGAATCAACAGGGATAGGGATGTTGACGGTAACATTATACCACGCTGCATTTTCTTGATGATTCCAAGTTGGGAACCATTTGAAGACTTCATAAATAACTTAACTCACTTGTAATCCTAAATATTACTCCAAATAACTCAGATGACACCTAAACAGACTTAAAAACCATGCCAGCTTCGACAATGATGTTTGAAAGTACGTTTCTCATTTTAATCCCTCCTGCAAAAATGGCCCATCTCTGATATAATTATTGTGATACTAATCACTGTAAAAGTAAAAGAACAAGTTAACAATTTAAGACTTATATTTCACTCGTCTATAAAGCTACTCTGCTAACTCTAAGCTGCACACGGAGTGCATTTCCAGATGGAATAAAAACTGCTGCTGGTTTCTAAGGAGAGATATAACCCAGAGCAAGTGTGCCGGATAAGGCGTAAACTGATACATGACGGTGAAATTCAAATTCGTACGACGTAGTTGTGTGGCTTCTGTTCTATGATATGTGGATTTTCTTATATGGAGTCAGTTTCTTTCTGCGCCAACGATTCGGGCCTCCTCAATACGTTTGATATCACCTAGTGTTATTGCATGTCACTGTGAGCTGCCAAATTTTGAAAACGGTAGAAAATTGTAGTGAAAAAAATTGAAAAGTTACAGGCTACTTTTTTATAATCACTACTGGTTTAATTTTCAGGGACGTACAGCAAAACAAAACTGAAAGGCAACATCAAGTTGTTCTAGAGGTAGGCCATATCATAAAGTTGTTTAGAGGTAGGCCATGTCAACGTTTCAATACAACTTTTTCATGACGTAAAACAGTAGACCACATAACATAACGTCTGATAAAATGGAAAGTCATAAAACGATTCATTGTCACCGAGAAGTATAATATAACACAATATAATTATTATTTTAAAGTTGGGTAAATAATTCTTAAAACGAAAGTTATTTTAGATGAAATGAATCTTCAAGTCGCTGTGTTAATACACAAGGCAATTGCGCCAAAATTGAAGAAAATGTTCTCCCACGTTAGTAGTAAAGGAAACTTACGAACTCTAACTAAATATAGACAGACATTTATCTATGTTGCAACAATATTTTTGTCAAGCAAATCAATGACTTAAGTGTGGGGCTGAAGCTGTGGAGTATTTGGAGAAGATTTTCAGGGTTTGCTAGAATGATAAGACAAGTGATAACAAAACTTTACGAACTCTAACTAAGCCGAAATTTGTTTCGGCTTCCTTAGCAATAATGAATTATTGCAATTTATACTACTGCTTGATCACTTAACGGGCACCCATGTACGACAACATTTTCCTGTAGGTGTCGGAACGTCGATTTTACGTTATAAATGTGCTTTTTGTGCGGTTTAATGGATTATTTTTAAACGCCAAGAAAAATGTATCTGTTCGGATACGTTAGCTGAACTTTCAAACTTCAGAAAGTTTTAGCGATTGAAGTCTTATTACCTGAATTTATGAGCTGCTTTTGCCCTTCCGAAAATCCTAGCTGACCTGTTTTTGTACCCAAAACGACATTTTTATCTCTCCGAAAACAAAAGGCATTAATTTTCCCATATCAAAAAAGTTAGAGATGACATTTCCCTAACCGAATATCTTAGGCGATTATAGGCCTTCCGAACAGATATTCCACCGAAACGATCCATTGGGTGCCCTGTCACTTGTTCACTTTTCATTCATGTCAGCAGTACACTCCAGTATTACTTCTTCACTTCACTTGATTTGCATTCATTACGGGTATTTGACCTGCTCCCAATGTGTTGGCTTCATAGCTCAGTTGGTAGAGCATCCCACTGGTATCGCGGAGGTCATGGGTTCGAATCCCGTTGAAGCCGAAATTTGTTTCGGCTTCTTTAGCAATAATGAATTATTGCAATTACACTGCTTGACCACTTCACTTCTCAAGTGATCACGTAATTATATATAGTGGTTTAAGTTTTGTTTTATTGCACAAATATTTATGGGCGTTTAGTAAACGTTTGTTTCATCCATAGGGTTAAACCTCTGAGTCATTGGAAACATAGTTAATAGAGCGAAATGGTTATGAAGCCCGGCAAACTTCAAAGGAGCTAACAAAGAGGCCAGGATTTATGTTGGAAGGTCCATGACCGTGCACATCTTTTGTTTTGAGCTCATACACTATGCATGAATTACGTAACCGAAACGTTTCCATTGGTTAGTTGCTTGAACACACGTAATCACCTATTGTATTTTGTCAGGTTTTGTGCACGGTCAACCCCCAAAATAGCGAACAAAAACATATAACAAAGACTTTGCTGGGCTTCAAAACCATTCCCCTCTATTAACTATGTTGGAAATAATTTATATTGTCAATGAAAAGATCATCCTGCTTATTCTTCGATTCACTTTATATTGTACTTATTCTAGTTATTCTTATTTAACTTTAAAAACGTCTAACTAGGCATCATTTTTCATATTCGTAATTATAAAATGAAATATTGTTCTTTCTTTAAAAAAGATCACTTCTGGCATGTGTAATGGATACAAAAAATGTTTCCTCAATCATATGAAATTAAAACTTTAACAATTCTAACTAATTCATGACAGAAAACAATTTCGTAAAGGAAATTCCATTTAAAAACAAGAGTTTCGCAAGAATCCGAGCCAACCTTGACTAACGCGAGCCACTTTATTTTACAATTTGTCCATATTGCAATCAATTTCGATCCTGCATGGCCATCGTAATGAGTTCCTGTCATTGTAGGCAGATTTTGAGCTTCCCGGAATTATGCTAAAATTAGATAAAATACCTTTTTGAAGATCCAATCGTATATCAATTCTTTCCTTTTGCATTTGATCAATTTTTTGGTAAAGTCGATTAACTTTATGAATATCACTATCTCGAATTGTTTTTACACGGAATAATGAACTGACAAACGTAACACCTTCAGTTAATAGCTGAAATACATATACATCGAACTCTTCTTCGATTATGCTTACAATCTACCAAAACGGTAATCTTCTTTGGCCACTCTATCTAAAAACCTGAAATTTTGCGATTTGACAAATAATAATCATTGCTTTTGATGAATATTACTACTGAAACAAATGGATCAATCTTGCCAAATAGAGTGGCAAACGTTATTCAGCTTCACCACGTATTTTGATTACGCTTGCTATATCAGGCAACGGTTATACTAAAACGGATAACCCTCTTAAAACTGATTCATTAACTATATTTTCTCTTGGGTGGTTGTTTTGCAGCTCTGGCCATTTTGTTATTTGGCGAAATTTGTGATGAAAATGCTTTTAAGCACTCCTCTCCTTTCAGTGGCGCAAAATTAGTGCAAACGACAAGCGCTAGTTGGAGTCGATAATGAAAAGAATTGTTTGACCCAGTTATATCAGCTGTTTGCAGAATATTTTGGACGCAATCAATATAGTAGATAGGTAGTGGCCACACGGTCCATCACGTTAATGCTCAGGAAAGGCATAAACGACAATGATTTGTAACGTAATGATTTTCATGAAATGGCGATCATTGAGCCGGAAATATAAGTACGTTCTCTTAGAACAAGTCTCCCCTCATCCACCAGTGTATGTTCTTGTCGTGACTTTTCTTCATCATATCATGAACTGCAGGTTAATTTTTAACATCAAAGAGAATCAAGCAGCCGCCCAAGCCATTTCTAGTAAGTTCTATTGGTTAGAATAATCATTGAATTTCGGTCTGAAGTTGGACTGTTTAAGTCAAGTGAGGAGACGAAAAAAAAAAAAAAACTAAAACCAGGTACAGTCAGTACCAGTTAATTTTATGATCAAGTGGAGGACCTGTATGCGATGGCAGTGAGGAAACGATGCAATTTGTGGAATAAGAAAACACACATATGTGAAAACTCTTCCAATAGTCATGATTAGATCTAACTGATATTACATACGAAACCATCCATCGAAAGCATCAGAAAATAAATAAAATAAGACAACGGTGGGAAAAAGAGGCAAATAAACTTTGCATGCTTCGACAATTTTTTCGGCTGAAGTTCAAGGTACAGGGATCCATGAGAACAAACGCGCTGCTCCTCTAGTGCAGTATCGTTTCATGGGTCGGAATGTGTCCGAGTGGCGCCTATAGATTGCACATGTTTATTTTATTCTGGTATAATACTGAATTAAATATCAGAAACTAATGAATGATACCAAATTTGGATTAAAAATAAGTTTTACCATTTGTTTGGTTATTGAAAGGGACGCACATATATTTCAGAAGATAATTACAGCACTGCCCGCCTATTCTATAACACAAGGACAAGAAAACCAAGTCCGAAAGAGCACAAGGCCTCGAAAATGTTTCATACACAATTTACGAATCATGCTTGTCTTATATTTCGTGTGTTATATTAATTTAAGGTAAACAATTAAAAACCAATACAATCAATTTGTATTGTAAATGTATGATTGTATATAATGAACATGCTTCTTTTTGCAGTAACAAATAAGCGACCACCATCATAACAGGATTTCCGTGAAGACATAACAACCACGTACGTTTCATTTTCAATTTAATTTTAATTTAACAGGAACCACTGAATAATTACAGTCAATTCCCGATATCAAGGACATTGTTGTCCGTGTGAGCTGTAGTAATAAAGTGGCCTTCCCGCCGGAATTAGTATATGAAATATGACTACATGTTGTCCAATACGAAATAATTGGATGAAAAGAGTTCCCTGGCCTTCCAAAATTGGACGATTATAGGCGTTAATTATATCGCGCATGAAAATCTCTAAATTACCGTTAATTTGGACGCGTATCAAATTAAAGATATAAGTTGGATAATTAAAAAAAATAACAAATATTCTTGCACACGCTTGTTTGTGATTTTGGGCTGGCGATATAATTTATTGTAATAAATAGACTCCAATAGTGGCTTGTTATAAATAAAAAGTTCAATTTAACTGCTCTTGCAATTTGGATGGCTTATTAACGACAGCTTGTTGAGAACCACCGAGTAATACATGAACTGAAAAACGCCAATCTTACTAAATGCCCATCTTACAATTTTAGAAAATCACTCATTTTCGTGCGTTCTTAATTTCGCGAAATCGGCTGATCCGTATTTCACGAGTTATTTTCGCGATTTCAGAGAGTTCAAAGGCTTTAAAATTTTGCGAAAATATCGTATTTATTTTCGCGTTTTTTGTTACATCGCGGAAACCAAAATAAGTGAGAATAAGGTAGTTATAGATACTGATTTGTTTTGTTATTTACACTCAGAGTTTTGTTCCCCTGGAAACAAAGGATGCATTGCTCATTAACTATATGGCTTGCGCAGTGAACATCCGCCCATAATGAGGCTATCTGTGTCAACAACTTCTTCCCATCTTGTGTTATGCCACGTATCTGAGGTTTACTTGATGCTTTAAACAAACAACGTCGTTTTACACCAAATACCTAACTTTGTAATTTAATTTTGTTTCCAGTTTGTAAATCCTAGCTAATCATCCAATGCAATTATGTCGTGCATCATTTAACGAGGCAAACAAAAAAGCCAAAGATATATCTTTTATCACCATAGCAACAGACTGATTTAGAAACGTAACAATATCTGTGAAAGCGAACCATCAAGTTTGTCTAAAATAGCTCTTTTTGATAAAACTGTTTGATGAAAAGAAACAATAAAAATACAACATTTGAGGTACGAGTCAAACTATTACGGCATGGAAACATTCAACAGTGCTCACTCTTCGGAATGTAAGGCATTGTCTCTCATTTATCTTGTGAATCGAGCATTCGAGTGATTCTAAAATTAAAAAAAAAAAATGGGGTGCTGATATTACAGTGCACTGAGATGCGTTCGGAAGTTACATAACAATATCAAGGGATCCAGTTTTCCCCGAGCTACTTGACATGTGCACTATAAATTATGAAGTAGAGAACGAAAGCATTAGTGTACCGCAGACTCTGCAGAAGCAGCACCAAACAGACGAAAAATGACTTCCAGAGTTCTACTTCTTCTGTGTTTCGTGGCTCTGCTGCAGCCACGATGGGGTCTTCCTTTACCAGCGCCAGAAGGTAAGTTTTCAATTTGGTTTTATTTAGTTATCTTCTATTTTCACCTTTTTACGGGTTATTTTCTTTTTAAATTCTTTTAAAACTACACTGATCTTAAAATCATTTTTATGACATCATTAACGCTACGGTAGTTAAATGAACGGAATTGCTGCGATGATTAAAACTTTCTGCGATTGACGATTAGCGTTTGTTGGAAAAATACGTATTTGGAAAGCTATGTTTGGTGTTTTTATCGTTGTCTCTAAACTCTAGGTTTGATAGCATCCATTACTGTAATGGAATTTTTTTCGGCGGAGGGAGAAGTGCTTTAACTAAAACGATTTTTAAATTAGAGTTGAAGATGGGCTATTAATTTAATTGCTTTCTCCTCGTATCCTTCGTTAAATAAATTTATAGCGCCATTATATTGTCCTCTTGGCGCGTTTTTCATCTGTCTTTTACTTTTAATAGTAACCGCAGAATTGGTGCTATCAAAATATGATACTGGGATATATTTGATGACGAAAACGCTACAAAAAGTAATGAGACCATTCAATTCCCATATATATGGATAATAACCCGCTAAATATTTATATCCCGCAGAGAAGAGCAAAGCAATCGTGGCGGCTGATGTACAAAGCGTTGAGGTCAATATGGTCAGCGATGAAGGCATGATCAGTGATGAAGAAGGTGACTCTGAGGAAGATGAGGAAGATGAGGAAGAAGGTAAAAAAATAAAATAAAAACCAACAAGTATTTAATTTAATAAATGAGTTATGTCTAAGTGCCCACAAGTGATCCACGGCTCATTCTGAAGAGAGCTAAAAAAAATCCTCAGTAAAAACCACAAATCCTCAGAAAAACAATTTTTTCTCCGTGACTTACAGCCTATTGGATGTTGTTATCTATCGGAATTGATTCATGTTAGACGATATATATCCATGTCGAAAATAGGGTTGATCTCATTTCGCAAAGTTAAATATTTTTTATGATTGTTAATATTGATCGAGTCACTTCATTACAATTTAAAAACACTAGGTTGTCATTACAAAGAGTTTTAATTATTTTCTTTTTTCGAAAAAAGACACCTTTCTTAGATTATTTTTGACTGAAAGCTAAAAATGGTTAAGGCGGTTGACTGTACATTTGCATGTTCTTTGCGGTATTACCTAATCAGTAAAGGGCAATATCAAATCAGATATCCCTTCAATACCACGTGTGCTATATAGGGGACCAACAAATTCCTTTCATTCTGACTTGTTAGTTGCAGGATATAAACACTTGAAACAAATGTCTGCTCTATCACGAATCACTTCTCGTGTGCTAATGGTCCTCTGGTCCTATAATCCACTCCCTCTACCGTTTTTCTCGCTTTATATTTTTTACGTCTGGTGGCGCTGTTAAGAGGGTCTTTGCTGCGTGTGCTCCCTGTTTCCCCTGAAGTGTACAAAATAATTTTTGGTGATGGATGTATTGTTCCAAAACAAGGCGAATAGTAAACGACTTTACGTAATTTTTAAATAATCTTCAAGGATGTCACGAAAGAAGGTTCTTTCAAACATTTTTTCGTCAATTTAATTTTACTGCTGCGAGGTCGTTATTTTATTTGAACTGCTGGCCTCTATAAACTTAAAGGAACACTGTCCCGGCGTATTTTCTCAAAACTGTTATAAATGCACTAAATGGTCCCTAAATCTCTCAAATAAGAACTTGGTAAACTCTAACTAAATGATAAAAAGCAATTTCTTCAAGAAATTACATACTGCAACAAATTTTGGCAAAATGTCAAAGATTTCCGAGCCAAATTTGAAACTTTGATAAACTGACATCCTGACGTTTTTTCAAAAATCCATATTGCAATCCATTTCCATCCTCGCTGTCGTTTGTCATCCTCACTTGCTAATGGGTTCCTGTCATTTGTCGAGTGCTATTCTACAGAATCAAACCATTATTGTTCAACTTCCTATGATCTAGATATGTTTCTGAGCTTCCCAAAATCATGCTATTAAATACTATTACGTGAAAATGTTTTTGAGGTATAGTTGTCTTTTTGGAGTCTAGGCATTTTACTTCATTTGGTTTGTGGCATGTAGATTCTGGCGTGCACAGAAAAATGTTACAAATGGGGAATAAATGACGCAATAGCTACATGTTTTTATTGGTCTACGTGGAGCATGCGCATTCGATTTTCAATCGACCCTTTTCTTAGCACCACCAGAAGAAAAAAATAATCGAGAGATTGGTAGAGGGACAGGACTACCGGCATTCAGGCTTGGGTGTACTCAAGACCTCTTGCATTATATGGAAGGAACACCCGATCGACAAATTAGTTATTTTTCCTACTCGAGTACGTAAAGAAGCCTTGTATGGCTTAAGAAAAAATATTGTTGATGCACGCGCGTATTCGCACTGATGTTGTAAGTCGCTAAACTGACTATAAAAAAATAAACTCAGAAATTAAAATTCTTCTGACTGCATATACAACGGATTGTATATCGCAAAAAGGTGCCTTGAAGAACAGACGATGGAGACTCGAATTTCCTGGAAAGAAACTGAAACGAGAACATTCAAGTTAAAATAATAATTTGGAATTTAGCCATTTGTAGCACCAGCCAATTGAAATACTTACATCAGCAATATAACTAAGGAAATCATATTCCAGTAAAAGAAAATTGGCATTTGTATTTCACTTGCTTTTTTGAAACGCGACATTAGCGCTTTTTTCATGACAAGCGAAACCGTTTCCAATCTGAACAAAATTGAACGGTTTAGCTTGTTTATCTACTGTACAATACAACTTAATTAAAGTAGACTATTTTAAGTTAAGAATTGCATATTCTTAAATAAGTTACCAAGTTATTATGCGACTTCTGCAACAAACACTTCTCAGAACGACACAACAAAGCGCCACAAAATGGACGGCAGTATCTGAGAAGACTTTTGTCACGTAGTTTCTTGAAAATTTTAGTGTTCTCTCGTTCAGTATTTGTAAGAAACACTCTCATATTTTCACTCAGCTTGACGAACACGCTGTAAGTTGATTGGATGCTTTCTTCTCAATCGGTGAATCAAATTTATTGTCCTTGTCTGTTTAACGAACTTCAAGAAGTAGTTTAAAAGTAAACTCGAACTGTACCTAGTTTTCATGCTTTTACAGAAAATAACTAGGTATAAATTGTTTGAAGACGTTTGAAGTTTGGATTCAAATCGTGTTTAAAACTCGTCGAACTCGATCAATCGACTCGTCCTTTGGCTGTGATGCGTGTCAGTCAAATGAAACCGCTTTTCTCGTGCTTGACCTGAAATGAAATAAATATCTTACTAACCTCGTCTTCCCGGTCCGTACTGTAAGTTAAGGATCCTCGTTTTTTCCCCTTCGTAACTTACCGTACGGACCTCGAACTCGGTTAGTAAGAGGTATGCATATTACACTACTTACTTGTAATTTGAGAACAAAATTCCGAAATCTCTTTAAAACGATTGGCGCCCTTATGGCTTTAAACCGTCAACTCTCCGAACCTACTAATTGCAGGATTTTAAATTTCCATATATTTCATAATGCTGTATCTGAAAAATTTGCAAAACAAAGTAATAGCAACAAGTATACCAGCTAATTAATAGCTTTAGCGAGACAAAGAAAAGAATAACAAAGTGTCCAAAAACAACAGCTACATATTTCCTTACCTATTTCTTAGAACAAGATGATGAAGAAGACCGTATCGATGACAATGGTGCTACCAGTGATGACAACAATGGCGATGCCAATGGCGATGACAATGGTGCTAACAGTGATGACAACAATGGCGATGCCAATGGCGATGACAATGGTGCTAACAGTGATGACAACAATGGCGATGCCAATGGCGATGACAATGGTGCTAACAGTGATGACAACAATGGCGATGCCAATGGCGATGACAATGGTGCTAACAGTGATGACAACAATGGCGATGCCAATGGCGATGCCAATGGCGATGACAGTAGCGATGACAGTAACGATGACAGTGGAGATGACAGTGGTGATGACAGTGGAGATGACAGTGGTGATGACAGTGGTGATGATAGTGGTGATGACAGTGGTGATGACAGTGGTGATGACAGTGGTGATGACAGTGGTGATGACAGTGGTGATGACATTGTCGATGACAGTGGTGACGACAGTGGTGATGACAGTGGCGATGACAGTGGTGATGACAATGATGATGATGTTGGTGATGACAGTGGTGATGACAGTGGTGATGACAGTGGTGATGACAGTGGTGATGACAGTGGTGATGACAGTGGTGATGACAGTGGTGATGACAGTGGTGATGACAGTGATGATGACAGTGCTGATGATGACAGTGGTGATGAAAATGATGATGATATTGGTGATGACAATGGTGATGACAGTGGTGCTGACAGTGGTGATGATAGTGGAGATGACAGTGGTGATGACAGTGATGATGACAGTGGAGATGACAGTGGTGATGACATTGGTGATGACAGTGATAATGACAGTGATGATGACAGTGGTGATGACAATGGTGATGACATTGGTGATGACAGTGGTGATGACATTGGTGATGACAATGATGATGACAGTGGAGATGACAGTGGTGATGACAGTGGGGACGACAGTGTTGATGACAGTGGGGATGACAGTGGTGATGACAGTGGTGATGACAATGGGGACGACAGTGGTGATGACAATGGTGATGACAGTGATGATGACAGTGATGATGACAGTGGTGATGACAGTGGAGATGATAGTGGTGATGACAGTGGCGATGACAGTGGTGATGACAATGATGATGAAATTGGTGATGACATTGGTGATGACATTGGTGATGACAGTGGTGCTGACAGTGGTGATGACAGTGGTGATGACAATGGTGATGACAGTGGTGATGGCAGTGATGATGACAGTGGAGATGACAGTGGTGATGACAGTGATGATGACAGTGGTGACGACAGTGGTGATGACAGTGGCGATGACAGTAGTGATGACAATGATGATGATGTTGGTGATGACAGTGGTGATGACAGTGATGATGACAGTGGTGACGACAGTGGTGATGACAGTGGCGATGACAGTGGTGATGACAATGATGATGATGTTGGTGATGACAGCGGTGATGACAGTGGTGATGACAGTGGTAATGACAATGATGATGAAATTGGTGATGACATTGGTGATGACAGTGGTGCTGACAGTGGTGATGACAGTGGTGATGACAGTGGTGATGACAATGATGATGAAATTGGTGATGACAGTGGTGCTGACAGTGGTGATGACAGTGGTGATGACAATGGTGATGACAGTGGTGATGACAATGATGATGATGTTGGTGATGACAATGGTGATGACAGTGATGATGACAGTGGTGACGACAGTGGTGATGACAGTGGCGATGACAGTGGTGATGACAATGATGATGATGTTGGTGATGACAGTGGTGATGACAGTGACGATGACAGTGGTGACGACAGTGGTGATGACAGTGGCGATGACAGTGGTGATGACAATGATGATGATGATGTTGGTGATGACAGTGGTGATGACAATGATGATGATGTTGGTGATGACAATGGTGATGACAGTGATGATGACAGTGGTGACGACAGTGGTGATGACAGTGGCGATGACAGTGGTGATGACAATGATGATGATGTTGGTGATGATAGTGTTAATGACAGTGATGATAACAGTGGTGATGACAGTGGTGATCATAATGGCGATGACAGTGGCGATGACAGTGGTGATGACAGTGGTGATGACAATGGAGATGACAGTGGTGATGACAGTGGGGACGACAGTGTTGATGACAGTGGGGATGACAGTGGTGATGACAGTGGTGATGACAATGGGACGACAGTGGTGATGACAGTGGTGATGACAGTGATGATGACAGTGATGATGACAGTGGTGATGACAGTGGAGATGATAGTGGTGATGACAGTGGCGATGACAGTGGTGATGACAGTGATGATGACAGTGGTGATGACAATGGTGACGAAAGTGGTGATGACAGTGGTGCTGATAGTGGAGATGACAATGGTGACGACAGTGGTGATGACAGTGCGGATGACAGTGGTGATGACAGTGGCGATGACAGTGGCGACGACAATGATGATGATAGTGGTGATGACAGCAGCGATGACAGCAGCGATGACAGCAGCGATGACAGTGGTGATGATAGTGGTGATAACAACGGTGTTGACAACGATGATGACAATGGTGATGATAGTAGCGACGACAACGATGATGACAATGGCGATGACAATGGTGATGACAGTGATGACAACAGTGGTGATGACAGTGGTGATGACAACGACGATGACAATGATGATGACAATGATGATGACAATGATGATGACAACGATGATGACAATGATGATAACAGTGGTGATGACAATGGTGATGACAATGGCGATGACAGTGGTGATGAAAGTGGTGTTGACGATGGCGATGACAATGGCGATGACAGTGGTGATGAAAGTGGTGTTGAAGATGGCGATGACAATAGTGATGACAACGATAATGACAATGGTGATGACAATGAAGAAAACTCTGATGAAGCGAGTAACGATGGCTACGACAAGACAGGCATGAAGGACATTAAAGAGATGATCCAAGATGTTATAAAAGATAACGGCGATGATCCCATCAGTGATGATCACAATATAGACAACTTGATTCGTGCAGCGCAACTGCGTGGCATAACGTCCTCTGGAGTTTCTCATTCCACTGGAAACATTTTTTATAGGGTTTTAAGTATAGTGATATGTCTTATGTTTTTGTTATGAAATATCCAAGTATTACCATGAGGCTATATATGAACAATAAGGCTAAGACTATTACTGGTATTAATTCTCGTAGCTTTGAAAGAACTTCACGAGCAAGAATTTGCAGACAGAAAACTAGAAATATCACACGAGAATCGAGTTTTGCGTATTACGGAAATTGAAGAACTTGTACTAGAATTAAACAATATTTTAAGAGTATTTTACGAAACGACAATAATCACTTCAGATTTTCTTTTGTAAATAGATGTGGATAGTATGCCTTTCAATTCGTTTGTCACTTTGTCACTTTATCCGCCCGACTCTTCACATACCTTATGCCCGGGCCAAACGTCCAATTTCTCATGAGTCGAACTAAATTGCAGTTAAGGTCGATCCCAATTATTTAATTTTGTCTGTGGAAACAACCGTCGAATTTTATTCAGTCGTCGTCGTTCTTTATGTCTGCTTCTGACGGAAAGGACGTGTTTGTCGATCCAAATAAAACAATTGTACTTAAAGGAGCTATGTCACGATTTTTAAAGTCATTTCTGCGAAGTGCAAAATCACCTTCAAATTGAAGAAAGCCTCAAAATAAGTACTAAGGAAGAAAAACATCAAATAGGTGATAATAAACCAATCAGAAACAAAGATGGTTGAGGATGGAGATGATTAAGACGGATTGCGAACGGTAAACTTGAAAAAATTGGCAATTTTTTCAAGATGCGCCATCCGTGACGTAGCTCCTTTAATTAAGACAAGCGTCGAACTTCTCAATTTTCTTAATTCGCTGAATTTAGTTCGACACATGAAAAGTTCGACGTTTGGCCCGGGCTTTAGAATTTGTGAAATGCGAATCTTGTATTTATTGTTATATTTATATAAATAGCTAAATACTCAATTATTGCGTCTTTTTTAATCTTACTTTACACGGGTTGGAAATTTTGCAGCACCTAATAATTAAACAAGAAGTTAGTAAAGTACGAATGTTGTACCAAAGCAATTTGGACACTGAAAAATTATATTTCAGAGATATGCCACGTATTTCTATGGTTTATCGATTCAGTAAATACCAAATAGAAAACGTTTTCCGTGTTTCCATAGAGTTCAGGTTATAGTAACACGAGTGAAGTTTGGGAGAACAAGAAATGCTGTGCGGCGAGTGCTTCCATAGCAGTTTCGAGTTCTCCCAGACTTTCACGAGTGTTACCATAACTCTATAGAAACACAGGAAAAACGTTTCACTATGGTAAATGGTTTTGAGCCAATCAGAGCGGGCGTAGTATCTTGTTTATTTTATAAAACCTGTTAGAAGTGAACGGGAAGAAATTGTAAATCACGAGACGAAGGTCAGAGATCTATAAGTTTTACAGAGTATTTTTCAAACATCCAAAGCGTTTTATCGAGTCATAGAAATTGAATGCGTGGTATATGGCTTTTATATAATTTACATGTCGTTTAGCGGTACAATAGTTTTTTTAGATATATTTACTAATCAGAGATGGGGGGGGGGGGGGGGAGGGGAGGTGCTGGTTGATCTTCAAGAGAGAAATAGAAGAAAAGTATCCATTAGTACCTTGCAATCGTATTTTGCCCCTTTGCAATGTTGGATAATAATTTAAAAATTATGGGAAGCGATTTAGGCAGGGGGGGGGGGGGGGGGAATTGACAAGTATCGCAATGCTTTAGCTTGGCAACAATGTTAGGTTCCTAATTATATCGCCAGCCCAAAATCCCATACAAGCGTGCGCACGATTATTTGTTAATTTTACAAACTGTCCAAATTAATCGTTAATTTTGAATAGTTTGAGTTATACTTCAATAGATACTTTATTGCTTTAGTCGCCAGTCGTATGATTATATACCGAACAGAAAGTGAATGTCCAAATAAACAGTCCTCCTCCGATTGAACTATAATAGCTGGATCAATATCTGAAACCGGAGAAAACGTAGCCATTTTCATTTTTACTTGTGCAGCAATTGTTTACTTTGGCGGCACACATACCCCACCAGGAAGATTGAATTTTACACCATATCCAGGTCTGGATTTAGGCCAGAGATGTTATAGAGGGATGTTTCACTCAGTTCAGTTGCAATCAGTTTAATGCTTGCGTGACTATTTGGATCATGTGCTCTCTATTTTTATGATAATAGAGATGGAATAATTAAATATGTTTAAAATAAAATGTTTCAATGTGAACACGTAGACAATTAAGGTAAAATCAAATATTTCAAGTAATAGTCCAGACGTGCAACAGACTATTTCACTAAATGATTTACTCTTACTTCTGTCTTACATTTGTTTTACTGACAACTTTTACATTACGATATCTCTTTAATTTAATAGTGCAACCAAACAAAATAATAATATTATGTGTTAACTGCGGAAACAAAATCATGTATTTCGAAAAAATCCCTTTTTAAATGAACTACTATTATATTAGTTTTTTAAAACATCAAATCTACAAGAGAAAATTTAAATACCATCAGTACGGCTTCATTAAAATGAAATGAATTTATGACACTTTTCGGCCCCCTTATTCTAGCTAAAATCCACATGTAAATGTAAATCGTTGCTATTTCGCGACTTTTCAGTGACTATTTTCAGTAAGTCCTTCTGCCCAAAGCGGTTGCATGGGTGTTTTCGCTGTATGATAGTGGTCCTACGCGACAAACACTGCTGCATCACGTGATAAATTTAAGCCAATCAGAATCACATAAAATTTATTGCTGAACTATAACGCATGATAGCTACGATCGTACACGTCATTACTTTTGACTTATAAATATAAATTAATATTTATAACGACTGATTGACATCCAGTCGCTTCATTAGCCAATGAAAGCACTGCAATTCGATTTAGAAACAAATCATTTTAAAGCACGAGAGCGGTTAACACATTGTTAGTCAAGTAAGAGATTGAGTGAGCGGTTAACACATTATCAGTGAACTAAGAGATCTTCGTTAGTCTCAATACCGGTATTCAAGGTTTCACGTGTGACTTCAATGTACCTATCATATAGGTTGATCTGGTCAAAATATCCGGTACTTGGTATTTCATATAGCACGTCTCCATACTCGTTGATAATTTTTTCAGTGCTCCACAAATAAACATAAAAGCCGTTTCCGAAACTACCCGGTTGAGTATCGATTCTAATGAGAGCCGAAGCACTGCCACCCTTGAAACCACCGTGACGAAGGATGAGCGCCACTGATTCGCCATCAATGCCACAAGGTTCAAGAAGATATTTGTCGCTAATAACAACGTAATCTATACCACCTTGCATATTAATATGGTAGGAATCGTAATTTCGCTCCTGGTTAATTCGCCATTTCAAAAACAAAATATCGTTTTTCTCACCACCTGGGTAATTAATAGACCTTTCAGTAACCCGAAAATTTAGCGCTCGTCTCTCTCCGGTGATTAGGACAGGATTTATATGTTCGAGGTTAATCGGTCGAGAATTTGCATTGTTAATAAGAAGGTTAGCCGTTGAAGCCGTCTCCAACAACACTTCGAATATACGCTTTGGTGACTGCCCGGTTGTGTCAAAAACCTTCAACTTTCTATTTTGAAGAATAACATCATTTGCCGTAATTTCAGGGCTAGTCGTTATCAAGTTTAGTTTTGGAGAATCCGTGCTGTGGTCGATAATCTGAAACTGACGAGGCTCAGAGGAAACAACAGCCAAATCATCACAATTGAATTCGTACACATTGCTTCCACCTATTTGGACAACCTTAAAATTAGCGGAGTAGAGAATCACGTGATCGTCAAATGGTGAGCCGTTGAGCAGACCGACATTCCTCACGGTGCCAAGCGAGTGCGTGTCTCTGTCTTGTCCGTGATAATATTTCAACACTCCCAATTTGGAGTCAAAAAACACGCCTTTTATGTCACTGCGATCTCTTGTTATTCCTTGAAAAGAGAGCACATTTCCCCCATCTCCTAAATTTGCCGCGAGTTTGTTTTCGTATTCACTCTCGAACTTTCCTATCATGCCATTTATGTTCAAACAATCGTATCCGAAACGGGTTTTCACTTGTATCTCTACCCTTTCTTCCAAGTCTTCATATGTATCTAAGTCTTGCTTTTTTCTCAAGTTCTTATAATCGCCAATACTGATGACATCGTTTTGCGCAATATCTGGAGAATTAGCTCGTGCGCCATATTGCATAGCGGTATCAATTTCAATACCTCTTAACTCGAAATCAGGATTCGAAACGATATCTGAATCAACAAAAACATGAACCCCACCATAATCAGTGCCCGGTTTGAATTTACCATAAAAATCAAAGCCCACCATTCCATGCTCTATAGTTAAGGAGCCGTCTGTGCTTGAAGGCATGAGGGGACTGCCTAAAAAGTTATAGCTTCCAATTTCCAAGTACTGGTCATCTAATATCTCTTCCTGTGCTTCTGGCCAAACTTCTATAATGTGAGCTCTGAATGTCCTATCATAGAAGGAGGTTTTAGACTCTGTGACGAAGTCTTTCATTTCCATATCAAATTTACGCACGGTACTAATACAACCAGCCTGGTTGATGACATAGACGTCACTGTAAGGCGAGCCAGCCAATTCCAGGAACTCCATCCGCTGGTCAATTCGATCCTTGCAAGCGTCTCTCACTTTCCTAAGCTCCCCAAGCCTCTGTTTGTAAATTTCGACTGCCGCTTTGTCGTAGCGTGGAGCAAAAAAAAGTTCCACAAATGTTGCCACGAGTCCGAGAAAAGCTCCGACTAAAGCTCCAATTGGCCCAAGTATCGCGCTTCCTGTAACCACCGCGGCCACGAAGGTAGATAACCCAACCAGTCCACCAGCGATACCCAATGTGTTAGTAGCGATACCAATGGGATCATTTTCTCTTATGGCAGTGACCAGTCCCCATATATTAAAACCGATTGACACAGTGTCAGTAAGCGGTCCAAGTATTTCAAGAACAGAAGTTGCCTTAAACCATTTGGTAACTTTAGTAACGGCTTTGCCGACTTTACTTAAACGAGGAAAGCTGTCAATGTCGAGTTTGAATTTGTTGTTCACAGCTTCTTTTGCCTTTTGGATAGCGTTTTGGTCGATATTTGTACCTCCTGGTTTCCCAAATTCACGCTTTAGAACCTCATTTAAGTTTCGAAAGGCGATTCTGGTGTTTGCAAATCCCGGATCCGTTTTAACATAATTCACGATTTTCTCCACAATTGGCAAAACCAGTCCTCCTCCAATATCCAGCACAGCTAAGGTCAAGATTGTTTGGGCCATGGTTTCTCTAGCTTCTTCCAACTTGTCTTGTTCCAGTAGAGATAAGGCGGCAACGGTTTGAGACTTAGAGAATACGCCAACGAGTGTATTGGGTACATTAGCTGCTAGAGTGAACCTGTCCACTGTCTTAGTAAAGGACGTGAAGCCACTGAAGGAGACTGCGATGCAAGGTTTGGGAGAGAGGCACGCCAGTTCAAAAAGTACAACTATCAGGAGGCATAACACTGATCGCGAGAAGAACTTGGAGCGTTCCATCTCACGCTCTTCACACAATTCAAGTCACTCTTCTGAGATAAGAAAAATATAGATTTTAGTAAATAGAATCGCTAAAGCTACAACCCAAGTCAGAAACGTGTTGATAGAGAGTTCTCCCCGATTAAAATTACCATTCATTTCACGTTTTCGCGTCAGTCCTCGAGTTTGATTCTGATCAAAATGAACTCTCTACCAAGGTCTGTCACTGTGCCCCTGATGAAAATGTCAGTCCTTCTGAACAGTCACTCATTTTAAGTGCATCATCATTCTATGCTGATTCTTAGTTATACCACGTTAATGACCTCATTAAATGGTTACAGTTTTATCAGTAGGTTTTCTCACATTTCATCGCGTATACGCATTCAGACTAAATTCATCATGTTTAACGAAATAGTTTTACTCATTCGTGAGAACAACAGGTCAGGAAAGTGCGTTTCCATTAAATTTATGCAATGCAAAAAATTGCAAGGAAATTGCAAAAAATAATACATTTACAGTGCTTGCGCTGTACAAAGAAAAGTGTCGGGAAGGTAAATAATTTTGTTTCCGCACCTCCCCTTCCCTGCTCAATGTTGAGCTTCTAGCGACCTTATTCTCACAGGATTGAATTGCGAGGCCCCAACATTGATACGGGGGAGAGGGGGGCTGTAAAACAGTTTGTTTACGGTGTTAACTGCGTTGAAGGCTAATCTCACTCGGTAAAGGATATATTTTACAACCTTCCCAACTACTTCTGTCTTCGGTTGTAGTTTCCCTATAAGTGGGCGATGTGTTAGTTTTGTTTGTTAGGGTTTGGACGGATGGAAAACCGTTTTGTAGGTTTAAGTTATCGAAACTTATAATTAAGCCGCATTCATTAAGATCTGGTAGCGCTCCATTTTCTTCCGTCCACAACTTAAGTAGTCTCTCCCAGGGGCGTAGCCAGCCCTTTTTTCCCTTTAAGCCCGAGCGGTGATCATCATGATGGGTGGCTCTAAAGCGAGCGCCTAAGGCGCGAGCCTCTAGGAGGGTTTGGGGGCATGCCCCACAGAAAATTTGAAATCTAGAGGCTCGGAAATGCTATTTTCAGCATTCTCCACGAGATATTTCGTCAAAAAATCGATCTCGATCAAGTGTAAAATTACAGGTATTTTTAGTGCTTACAGCAATATTTCCGAGGTTTTGTTAACTTGATACATATAAAACTTGATAAATATATCCCGGCCTTACATATATCCTGGCCTTAGTACACTAAACAACGTTTTACAAAAGCTCGACGTGTGCAGCAAGGAATATATCAGCGCAAGGACCAAATCAGGTAAAGAATTGATCATTGATTGCGATGTGTGAGGAATTCCTCGGGCGGCGCGCGCAATGTTCTGTTCGGTTTGTTTTTTGTTTCTCTTGGTTGTTTTTCTTTTCTCACGGAAATTCCTGTTAAGCCCGGGCTTAATGGATTAAAGGCTGGCTACGCCCCTGTCTCCTATAAAAAAAAAATAATCGTAGCAAATAGATTTGATGGATTTAAAGCGATTGTTGGTGGCTTTTCAACAGCGCAGATGATTGGTTCGTTGCTTTTTGGATGGTTAAAATGTTTGTTTGGAGGTTGTCAATTAACCTGTGATAGTAATGTTGATATAATATGAAATGACTACAAATATTGTAGAAACAAAATCTAAAACGTTTCAGCTAAAACTCAAAATGGAACTACTGTATGCAATAAAATACATGCAGTGTAGGTTGGGAAACCTATACTGAATGGCATCAGTATTGGCTTCTTGAGAAACGTCGACCGGACCGAGCTTTGATTCAAAGCTTGTAACTTATAACTATAAAATACAGCTTATAAGAAACGTATTCCAATTAATCTTAGTTACTAAGACCTTCGATCGTCTTGGTCTGAGATGGATAATTTTTACATGAAACACATGTTTCAGAACGGTACTATTAAAATAACGAAGCTAATTATTTACTTGTCGATTTATACTTTTACACTTTACATTTTCCGCAGTTTCGTTAATGTTAGAATAACTAGTTTGTGGCTGTTATCATAAATCAATTGCAATTTGAATGATTTTATAAAGCCTAGGAAGTTAATTATCCGTTCTTACCTGAGACAACCTCGACGAACCTTAGAAGAGTCTGTCTTGTTTACACTTCTGAAATGTATGCGATGCACTCCAGAAAATGTTGATCACTCATAACAATTCAATTTAAAATGCTGAGATAATGAATCGATGAAGTAGTTGTCGTCACAGTCCATGTACACCTGTTTGTTAAACAAAAGAGGCTGACATCCACGAATCCAGAACAAGTTAAGCTAACTTACTACTGGCTGACAAAAATGCTGGGGGGTTACCGGCGAATTTGAAGTTTAAGTGCACCTTATTACCTTATGAGGTAAGACATAATTCATACTTGATTATCTTAGATTAATTTTTCCACATTTTCAGTTTAAGCGCCTATTGGGCTTCGAATCAAGTGATCCGGGATAGTTGAGCGTTGGCCAGGGTCACTATATTATATTTTTGGGAAGACCTTGTACTCCCAAACTCCCTCTCTTCGCCCCGCAGAATAAATAGGTACCGAGCAGGTAACCTGACAAAAATGCTGGGGGGTTACCTGCGAATTTGGAGTTTAAAGGTCAAATGCAATGAAATTTTAATAAGATTAGTTTTAAGTCGAAATCATAGGGGATATTATGAATAATCATATTCTGAAGTTTGAAACGATTTGGACAAAACGTCGCTGAGATATTCTACTTTGAAAACCGCCTTATTTTTCGCTTCCACAAACGGAAGCGTTCGGGCAAACTTCGGAAAATTGTCGGAAATGGGAAGCTCACCACATATGACGTCACATACACGCGCGAGTCCGCGAGAAGAGCGAGAATTACAAAATTCTGCAGTTTCAAAACATCAACAAGTATGGTGTTTTGTGCTGCTTTTAACTGTAGCAACTATTTTGCGATTATTCCTACACGTCCAGGAGCTGAATTCGCAGGGACAGAGTTCAAGCCCAGATAGAAGAGAAAGGAAAATTCACCGTCGTGTGTTCACGTTCTCCATAATACCGTGAACGTGATCATTTGACGTTGTTGTTTTGCAGAGGACGGCAAAGAAATGTACTAAAATGCAAAACGCACGTGCGGAGCAATTGAACTACTAATTAAATCTATTGTTTTGTGACGTTCTCGTTTCCGTCGCCGTCGTGGTTTCTTAAGGTCCCTAATCAGGCGTAAGCTTTTTTACATTCCCTAACGACGAGAAGAGATGCAAGGAATGGATGAGATTAATTAATTTGTTGTATTTGAGCATTTTCAAAGGAGATGTCAAGGTCTTCATTCATTTTCGTCAATACACTATGAAATAATCTCCAAACAAACCCAGAACACTTGACCCAAGCAAATTACAAGCTTCAAACACGCGCGAAAACACGCGTTAAAACGTGTTCACCACATATGACGTCACAAAAACAGTAAATTCGTTTACATTCCAAGCGCGGTCATTCCTGGTTCGTTTTCGTTAAGCCGTCGGAAATTATAGGAAGTTATCGAATTTCGTGCCTTATAAGCGCCACAAATCGCCCCAAACCAGCTTTTGAGGGTTGAGTATGATTGATGCTAGTATTAAGAACAGTTTTCGCGACAAAAGAAAAAATGCCAAATTTTGTTGCATTTGACCTTTAAGTGCACCTTATTACCGTTTAATTTTGAGGTAAAATTGATTATCTTATCATATCTTTCCAAATTTTCAGTTTTAGGACGTCGTTGGAATCCGGATCCGCTGCGGTCCGAAATAGTTGAACGTTGGCCAGGGCCACTATGTTATATTCCTGGGAAGACTTTTTACTCGCAAACTCCCTCCCTTCGACCAGCAGTATAAATAGGTACAGGGAAATGTTTAGGGCAACCTGACAAAATGCTGGGGGGTTACCGGCGAATCTGGAGTTTAAGCGGTGCACTTTTTTTTCTCCTTTATTTGTTACAACACAGAACAATGCTTACAATACTATTACTTAGACTACTTACGATTATCGATTCATTTCCCAAATTTTCAGCGGTTTAATCACGTTGGGCTCCGGATCGAGCGGTCTGGGGATAGTTGAGCGCTGGCCAGGGTCACTGTGTTATATGGTCTTATATTCTTAGGAAGACTTACTGACTTACTGACTGACTTACTGACACGGTGGCCCAATGGTTAGCCAGAGTCCAGTGTGTTTAATGGGCACTATACTCTAACAATGGGTATCGTGAACTGTTGGGCGGGCAACCTGTCAAAACAAAATGCTGGGGGGGGGGGGGGGGGGGGGGGGGGGGGGGGGGGGGGGGGGGGGGGGGGGGGGGGGGGGGGGTAACCCGTGATAGACAAGCATGCAATCCAGGGGGAGTAGCAATGCTACTAAAGCCTGGTTTTCATTAGCGACGCAAGCACAAGCGCAAGCAACATACGCAGACGCAGTAACGTGTTGATTTGTCCTAAACAAAAGGCACTGATGATCAACGCGTTACTGCGGCTGCGTAGTAGTAGTAGTAGTAAAACTTTATTTAAACACGGTGTCAATTCACAATACATGCTCTTCCATCGAGCCGTGTATTAAATTAATTACAATAATAAATGATTACAATAATAAATTAAATTACCTAGCTAAATATGTTATTTACAAAATTATGTATAATCTATAAAAATTACTAACTATTTATTAAATTCGATAGATATTTAATACATGATTTAAAAGAGCTAAGAGTGGGCTGTGCCTTAGTGCTCAAAGGCAAGCTGTTCCAGAGGACGGAACCGCGATATTGAAAACTTCGTTTGCCTGCTTCAGTACTAGGTCTAGGAACGAAGAGGTTGTATTTCGAATTTCTTAGATTGTGCGAGTGGACACTGGATGTAGTTTCAAAAATACTATTCAGACGAGTCGGAGAAAGATTATGGATGCGTATTTTGCTTGCGCTTGTGCTTGCGTCACTAGTGAAAACCAGGCTTAAACGCTGAAGGAAAGTTAAGTTTTTACAATTTCAAACTGGATTATGAAGAAGAAGGCTTTAGTAGCTATTTTATATACCGAGAACAAAATTTCAATCAGAGTAACCGGTTTGTATTTATTTTAGAATGGATTAATGATATTTTGCGCAGAATAGTTTGGTTTTGTGTATCTAAATATTCCACACTATTTAATTGAAAGTCAAGTCGACTGTAAACTAAGTGCATTTTTTCGTCCCTCCTATCCAAGGCCCGGGTCGCACTTGCGGACAAGTTTTGAAATGTCCCAACATTTTCAAAAAAAATTGTTGGGACATGTTGTCCGAGAAATCTTGTAGAGTAACAAAAGGTTTAGTTACTAGCACAATAGCTTTGCAGGTGCTATAAACCTCTTGGGACATTCCTATTAAAATCATGAAGTTGGTTCGACCTGTAACGATTACCACAGAAAATTAATAGAAACAAACGAAAAAAACAACGCATTGTTATTCACATATTTTAAATCCAGTTTTGGTGGCGTAAGCCATATTATACTTGCACACAGTCCTGGAGGCCGCGGTAAATTTGAATCAAATATATGGCAACACGTGCTTCAAAATGCAAATTTGTTATTCTCAGAGTTAAACACAATGGTTAATCAAGAAAGCATTGTTATCTGGAGTCACCTGGTGCGTGGGGAAGTGGCTTGTCCAGCTCCAGGGCAGGACAACGGCGCCTTTGCAGTTTTGTCCATTTTGACAAAATTTGTCCGACTCGCAACAAGTAGGTCGCACTTGTTTTGCGATTATTGTAACAAACAAATTTCAAAACGTGCACACGTGCGACGTGGGCCAATCATAGGACTACGGCTTCTTTGTTATTTTATCTTTCTGGACAAGTTGTTCGTCCTGAAAACCTAGGTCGCACTCGTCTTTGCTATAATTGACGCTTAAATTGAAGAAATCCACTAAAGTTACCAAACTTGTCCGCAAGTGCGACCCGGGCCTAAGATATAATAAACAAAGCTTTCAAGGGTTACATTTACTGAGCTCTGTTTACATGGCAATCAGAACAACTGTTGGAGCTAATGATAAAAGTACTTTTGTGGAAGCTCCATTATTAACTTGTGTGAGCACACACTCTTGTTATGTTTTACTTTACCAACGGGGCATTCAAGAAAGTAGGGCGTGCTTGATTTGGCAGGGAGGCGGAGAAGGTAGAGAGGTTTGCAAAGCTGACAGCAAAATAAAATACAGTGACCGATTGGCTAAGTTATGAAGCGTTTTCCCGTTGAAACTACACTACTTTACATGCATATCGAAGTTTATTTGTCGTTCATGTTACTTTTCAAAAATTCAGACATTGAGTAATTTCCTAAGTGAAACTAATTTTTACATAGCCGTGAAACAAATGCATTTAGGAATAGATGGGTGGTAGACGTGGTGGTCTGCTATTTAACATTTAGACGGCAAGCTCGAGGTTTCTATCGATAGACACCGAGAGCGAGCCGTCTAATTGTTTTAGCATAACCCATAGAACGATCTATTCAACAAAATAAGTTAAGTGAAAGTGGTTCTAGTTTTGGTTTGTATTAAATTTCGGCAATTTTACTTGCGCGCGCTACCAGGGCAGTGTATCGAAAATTATACCGCCCTTGCGTAGCCAATCAGATTGCGAGTTTGCCTAATATTCGCGATCGGTCATTGGGTTATGCGAAATAAGTATATTAAGTGGACCAACACATCATCAAGGAAATAGTACCCTGGTGTAGACTCATCTTTTCTGGTATTCACTAAATTTGTATCTCAGGAAAATTGAAATATTTCGTCCACGTCTGTGGACTTGTTCACTTAGCCGTTGACTGTACCGTCGCTTACCGTCGGGACTTAATGAAACTACAATTGTAGGACCCAGTTCTCCTCCGAATTCGGCTATCCAGCAGACTGTTCCATACGGGCGGTAGTTTATATCCGTTTCCTCCGTCGTCTATGGCTAAGCGAACAAGTCCACATGCAGACGTGGACGAAATCTTACCATTTCTAATTTCAATTTTGCTGAGATACAAAGCTCAAATTTAATAAATATAATAATCAAATAATGATCTAGACGACTACAGCCGGGCCAATCATGAGAGAGCACCTGAAAATTTTTGAGAGAACATATCGCCAAAAATCGCTCTCAAGCGAATTTAGAATTTGCAATATACCGTCATTACTGCTCTCTCTCTCTTTGCTGCTACAGTCAACTCTCGCCTTGTGGACACCCCGTTATTACGGACACCCGCTATTACGGACAAAATTCAGAGACCCCACCCGGCGAAAGAAGTTTGACCGAAAATGACTCCCCGCCTTTATTGCGGAATCTCGCTTGTACGGACTCCAAACTACGTCCCGATGATGTCCACTATAACGAGAGTTGACCGTAGTCCTTTTTCATAAAATAGTTCCCTTCTCGTCACTCAGGCCCCGTCCACACGTATCCGTTTTAGTTTGAAAACCCAAAGTTTTTATCCGTTTTTCAAAATTTATCCGTCCACACGTAACTCCGGGAAAATGAAAAAAAAACGGTAGATTGTGAATGCGAACATTACTGTGGTTCCATCGAAGGCTGTAGTCTGACAGCCGAAAGCTCGAAGTTTTTAATTGTATATAGCCAGAGAACGTTTTATAAAGTTTTTAATATGTTTTATCCTGGCTACGCGCGTACGGTTCGTCAATTTTTAAATTACTGTGGTTGTAAAGAATGGAATGTGCACTTGTAACCGTGGCGACGTGGCGTGTCTCTCGGGATCTGCACGAGGGCGCGCACAACGTATAGTTTAATTTATTCAAATGATCGATAGTTTTTTGAATGCATGCTGCAGTTTTCAACGAAGGACATTCGTTGTACGTCCGTCATTTATCATGAGCAATTTTCTGTGGAACTACATGGTAAGTTCGCTTTCATTTTGCTGTTCCTCGTACAGACTGATTCTAGCACTGACTGTAATTATATTTCCCGCAGTGATTTGACGAAAACTCAGTTGTACGCCGTCAAGTGGGGACATTTGAAACCGTCCAAATCCGCCATTAAATTACACAGCAGCGAATAAGCTGGCTTGCTGCTTCTGTTCTTTGCCAACGTATTTGACAGACTTCAGCAAGACGTAAAGAAGGTTAGTATACATATATATTGTGCCGGTTAAATTTTATTATTTTTAAAACGTCGTGTGGTTACGTTTCTTGCCATAGGAAATTCGACTGTACCATGTTGAATGTGTGAACGTATCCTTAAAGCTTTCGTGCAAAATATGTTATTTTTTACTGTCTTATGGTAACTTTTATTCCTGTCCAAAGACATTAAGCCAATTTCCAGAGGAAATGTAAGAATCAAGCGTGAACAAATATTACGCGGGAAAACACTTTCCAGTCTGCAGAACATTGTCGCGCGAATCTCGTTCGTGCGAGGTTTGCTTTTGTGCGCACTCTATAATTATAATCTCTACCTGCACGCAAACTGCAATCCACTTTAGGTATTCTAGACTGAGTCGCGAGTCGAGAAAATCGGCCTTTTTCCTATGTGATGTTTCATCATTTTGTTATTACGCGTTAAGATTTCGTACAGGTTCCTGTCATTGTAAAATATCAATTCTACTGACTATAAGCTACATGCTTTTTGGCGGGGAAAAACCTGAATGTTTTCATCGTTTGCTAATGAAGTTTTTCTTTTGTAGTGCAAGTGTTTTAATTCCTATATTTATTTTATTTATTATTTCAGGACCAATAGTGCAGTCTCCAGTATTAATCCTCAGCGCCGCCTATACAAGACAAGACAAGACAAGACAAGACCTGACAAGTACCAGCTCGACTCAAATGAGGACATTGTAAGATGCGGCGATGATTGAAAGGCGGGAAAGACAAGACAATGCTCTTCTCTTTCCTCCTTCCCGTCTTCCACTGCTACTTACGATTTACAAATGCGAGCAGACTGGGAAAAAGTCAGAGGAAGATTCTGATGGAAGGCATTAAATACTTTTGGTTGGTGAATTCCTTGTGCATGTGGGAGGGAAAGGGAGGTAACTCATAGAGCTCTGGATGAACCTAATAATCAAAACTCGACCAGAAGTTCAGATACTTCTGATTCGGCGTAACGTAATATTAATAATTTAATTAATTTTAGTTAGTGGGGACCCTGTGGTTGGTATGGCTCCTCCCGCTAAGTTCTCCCTTGGGTTTTTCTTTTCGTTTTATTCGGCTTTGTTTTCTTTTCGATCGATGTTCGGCACTACTTCGACTCTATTTCGGTTTTACTTCGTCGCTGCTTCGGTCCTACATCGACACTACTTCGGTTTTACGTCGACGTTTTTGTCTTCAGCGCGTCTCCCGCTTAGTTGCTTCAACTGCGGCCAATTGTGTCATTGACGTTTCACTTGATTACAGCGAGTCAAAGCACTGCGATCGAGTGAAACTGTTTCGATAATAAAACAATTATTTTGGCCAGGTTCAACCAGACATCACGTAGAAAACTGGAGGATTAAGCCATTCAGCTGTTAGTAGGAAGACTGTTTTTCTTCTCCTAAAGGTTTAGTGGCTTAACTCTAGTTACAGGTTGCTAGCTGTTAGT
Organism: Desmophyllum pertusum; assembly: GCA_029204205.1. Taxonomy (NCBI): domain Eukaryota; kingdom Metazoa; phylum Cnidaria; class Anthozoa; order Scleractinia; family Caryophylliidae; genus Desmophyllum; species Desmophyllum pertusum. The sequence continues at coordinate 1,163,467 of MU826356.1, forward strand.
GAGGCTCACTTTTGTGAGCGCAGATCAGTTTGTAGGACTAATACGTAGTTAGCAGGGGAATATGGGACAACGCACACACCTTAGTTTAGATCGTTTACAAATCGTAAGCGTAGGAAGCCTTCGAGACCAAACAACAAAGAAGATGGACCAAGGAGGAGGAGAACCCAGGCCCAGACGAGGAAGAGAAGATGAACACAAACCGGAGAACACGGTAAAATAACAGATCATTTTCACTGTGGCATCATTTGACTACAACTAACAGCAGTTTCGTTGTCGCCATTATCCAAATCGTCACATTTAAAATAACTGTTTGTTGCCTGTTACCTATCTCCTTTGCGGAGACCTTTGTGTAAGGTCTCTGCATTCATTCGCCAACGCCTCTTATCTTGCGCTGCAACAAGTTGACTAGCATTAGAATTATAGAGCGTCGGCATTCTGTGATAAGTTGTAGCAGTTGGATGCAACAGTGAAAATCGTCTGTTGTTGGGTTTAGGAAGAAGAGAAGACAGGATAGATAGCATGTAGTATTAAATAATTCACAGCTATTTCAATTATCGTTGACGTCCTACTAGCTTCATGACAAGCGTCACAAATTGTACACAGCAGTCGAGTTTCGTTCATCTGCAAAACAGGCCAAAAAATATTGTGCCATTTAAGCATTGGCGATTTGCTTTGTTTTGTTTTATCTCGTCATTTAAGCTTTTATCAGCCAACGATTTTTGAAACAGCTAAATATATAATACGACTGCAACTTTCTCGTGGAGGATCAAGCAAGAAATAAAGACATCATATGCGAGAGGGTCTGGATTGGAGACCGACGTGTCCGCTGACGGTTCGAGAACATCGGGGAAAATATTTGTATGTTATGTTATTACAACATTTTGTGCATTATTGCACTGCGGATAAAAATTGACCATTTGTCAGTTGCCACAGTTTGCTTCGATCCAGACCCTCTCGCCACGCGTGGAATGACAGGAACAAATCAACGGAACAAGCAACGAGAAGCCTGGTACATAACAGCAACCCATATAAGGTATGACAAGTTCTACAATTTCTACAACCTGGCACGAGGTACGTGGAGAGCTCGCGTGGCGAGCTCACGTATATGCTGTTTCACGCTGGAATATAACATCCCTTCTATATCTTCGCTGTTCAATTCTCTGATAAGTGAAATATCGTATGTATTTCCAGGCGATACAAAACAGAAAGATTGGAATGCGTGCTGTATTCCAGTGTGGAACGTCATACTTTTGTTTTCTGTTTTCAGTTCGGCTTTAAGTTCGGCTGTTCGGAATTCTTTCGGCTTTCGATTCGGAATTCAATTTCGCTCCAATGGACCGTGAAGGCTTGGCAGCGACTATAACTCGTTACCAGGCCACTGAAGATCCTCATGTACCGTCTGGGACACCCTGGGTGTTCCAATCGGAGTGTCGACTTTTACTGACACAGGAACACTCGGAGTATCTCCGGACGCTAAATTTTTCGTATAGGAACGCGCCCCGGCCCTCGTCGACTAATGCCCTGTGGCATAATGTAGAGTATATATTGTAGTCTAATGATGTAATGTTGTTTTAGAAAGAATAAAACATGTAAGTAGAGTGTCTGTTGTTGTATTTAATTACGATTTGTATTATAACTGCGTTCAAGCGAACCGTTTTTTTTTAAATTGGGGTGGGGTGGGGACAAATATGGAGATTACGTTGCATGCAACCTCGGTACAACTTCCCGGACTCGCAACCTCGGTACACTTTTCGGGACTCACAACCTTGGTACAACTTTTTTCGGGACTCGCAACCTCGGTGCCACTTTCGGGGGCACTCGCAACCTCGGTGCCACTTTCGGGGGCACTCGCGACATCGGTGCCACTTTCGGGAGCACTCAATCGGTGCCACTTTCGGCGGCAGTCGCGACATCGGTGTCACTTTCGGGGGCACTCGCAACATCGGTGCCACTTTCGGCGGCACTCGCAACTTCGGAGCCACTTTCGGGGGCACTCGGAAATTTTCGGGAGCGTCTACTGTTGCTCGATTTCAAACTTCATCCGCACTGCACGTTTGGCTTCCCCCAAGCTCTAGACAACGAATAAACTTGCGTCCGGAACATCGAGGCTGGAACTTGATTGTTTGGCAAGTAAATTTGTCCAATTTCGGAGCGCGCGCGTACAATGCCGCATGTGTGAAGCGGACGAGGAGTGAAATAAAGAGTGGCCAGAACACGTATCCCAGGAAGGTTTTTACCAAGAGCATTTTGGAAGGCCTAAAGGAGGTAAGTTATGCATTTCTAAAGTCGCTGTTACACTAGGCAATTTTTCCTGCAACTTTTCTCGCCATTTTGTTGCGCCGTCGCGAGACAAGTTGCACGAAACGTTGCTTAGTGTGATACCTCCAGGCAGCGTTGCCTCAATCGTTGCAAAAAGCAGAAATTCTACTTTTCGCAACGATTAGCTTACTAGCTTTATAATACTGCAACGAAAATGTTGCGAGACATGTTCATTTCAGGGGTGTTACACTAGGCAATTTCTCGTGCAAGTTGTGTCGCAACAAAAAATGGCTAGTGTAACAGCGCCTTAAGTTCAAATATATTTACCGTAATAAAATGTATGTTTTAATTTTAGGTTCCTGTTGAGCTTCTCAATACTAGTCCGCTCGGTGCCACTTTCGGGGGCACTCGCAACATCGGAGCCACTTTCGGGGGCACTTGGTAATTTTCGGTAGCGTCTAATGTTGCTCGATTTCAAACTTCATCAGCACTGCACGTTTGGCTACTCCTAAGCTCTAGACAACGAATGAACATCGAGGCTGGAACTTGATTATTTGGCAGGTAAATTAGTCCAATTTCGGAGAGTGGCCAGAACACGTGTCCCAGGAAGGTTTTTACCAAGAGCATTTTGGATGGACTAAAGGAGGTAAGGCATGCATTTCTAAAGTCGCTGTTACACTAGGCAATTTTTTCTGCAACTTTGTCGCGCCGTCGCGAGACAAGTTGCACGAAATGTTGCTTAGTGTGACACCTCTAGACAACGCATGAAATATTATATTTTAGGTTCCTGTTTAGCTTCTCAATACAAGTCCGCACAGAAGACTCAGCCAGTAAAAGATAAAATGTTGCCACATGTAGAGCGTTTCATCGGTGTTCTCACACAATATGAAATGTTTGCATGAGAAAAAAATCTAGTGTCGATTAAATGTGTCATTTGTAATTTCACTTACTGAACTATTTATCGCACTGAACAAGATGATCAACACGTGCTTAATCTTGGCGTTCAACTGTAACAATTTATGCATTAACAGTTGCTTTCAGTGTAACATTTGCTTCGCCAGTATTGTCCTAAGACACTGTTATCCAGCCAGCAACCTGGAGTACCTACAGATGGCCATCACAGTGTAAGTATAGTTGTCTCATACAGTCAGCTTTCAGTTTTCAGCCGCGACTGTCGAGCCATACAGAATGCATTTCATGACTGCTGTCTGTATTCCATGGGGTCATCCATCCCGACAGCCGCGACCGTTGAGCCATAGACTGCACTGACATCGTGACTACTGTCTGTATTCCACGGGGTCATCCATCTACAGCCACAACTGTTGAGCCACCAGACTGCCAATCGTGACTACTGCTGTTTTCCATCCAGACTGCACATCGTGACGGCCGTCTGTTCCATCAGGCCATCCATCCTACCGTACCCACGACTGTTGAGCCATTCAGACTGCACATCGTGACTACCGTCTATTCTATGAGGCCATCCATCCTACACCCGCGACTGTTGAGCCATCCAGGCTGTACATCGTGATTACTGCCTGTATTCCACTGGGCCACCCAGCCACATTGAAGCATTCGTTACCATTAACATTGCTATTTTGGATAGTCATCCTTGAAAGATCCAGTGCCAACTGCCCGACACACATACTGACTATCAGGGGCCAGTCATCAAACTACTGTGGAGTAACCGTGGCGCCTGACGCAGATATCCCAGTCAAGCCTGTTCAATCGGGTTATTCTTACGCCAGTTCCTAGCCAGCCGTCAATCAGTCCAGATGACATTTGGCGAACCACTCTTACCTTGGACAGGTATGTCGATACACACGATGCCTTTTTTAGTTATTTACAGACAGAATATATAACCAAAAACCCTGTCTGCGAATTATCCTTACCATATATAAGATATCCCGAGCAAATTAAAGTGATCGCATACATGTATACAACATGTTCTCATGAACATTTGTAGAGCCCCAGCTAAAATGTTTTGACAAAATTACTGCATGGTATAACTCGAAAGTTAATGTGTTTGAAGCATTTTCTCTACTATATTACAAAATGGCTCCACATTTACCTTGCATGCTAGAAATCGATATAAATTGATGAAATCTCGTTTTTGGATTAGCGTTTCTGCAGTCATAACTCGTCTCGCCTGTAGTGTAATCTTATTATTTATGTTTATTTTCTCAGTTTTCTTTTTAGCCTCCTTCAGTCCCTGATGAGCATCTGAGTACCAGCTGAAGGCGACGAGTCCCTCGTGATGTTAGACAGGAAGTATAGTATTTTCTTTTTATCTCATACTTTACCGTGCGCCACAATAGTTTGATTTTTTTTCATTTGGTGAAGTGCAGCGAACACCTTCAAAAGACTGTCATCCAAGGCACTCTCATGCAATTTGATGAAGATATCTAATTTACATCTGTTGAGCCAGGATGTATATACCCGAGAGGGTCATGATTTAGCCAGTATGTTTTAGTCAATTTAACAATTTATACATTAACAGTTGCTTCCATTGTAACATTTGCTTCATCAGTATTGTCCTAAGACACTGTTATCCAGCCAGTAGCCTGAAGTGCCTACATATTGCCATTTTACCATAGTGTAAGTAGTTGTCTCATACAGTTATCCTTCAGTTTTCCAGCCGCGACTGTCGAGCCATCCAGACTGCACATCGTGACTACTGTCTGTTCCATGAGGCCATCCATCCTACACCCGTGACCGCCGAGCAATCCAGACTGCATATCATGACTACCGTCTGTTCCACGAGGCCATCTATCCTACAGCCACAACTGTTGAGCCATCCAGACTGCATATCATAACTACCGTCTGTTCCATGAGGCCATCTATCCTACAGCCACAACTGTTGAGCCATCCAGACTGCATATCATAACTACCGTCTGTTCCATGAGGCCATCTATCCTACAGCCACAACTGTTGAGCCATCCAGACTGCATATCATAACTACCGTCTGTTCCATGAGGCCATTCATCCTACAACCGCGACTGTTGAGCCATCCAGACTGCATATCATGACTACCGTCTGTTCCATGAGGCCATTCATCCTACAACCGCGACTGTTGAGCCATCCAGACTGCATATCATAACTACCGTCTGTTCCATGAGGCCATTCATCCTACAACCGCGACTGTTGAGCCATCCAGACTGCATATCATAACTACCGTCTGTTCCATGAGGCCATTCATCCTACACCCACAACTGTCGAACCATCCAGACTGCATATCATGACTACCGTCTCTTCCAGGAGGCCATCCATCCTACAACCGCGACTAATGAGCCATCTCATCCAGACTACAGATCGTAACTACCGTCTGTTCCAGAAAGCCATCCATCTTACAGCCACGCCTGCTGAGCCAGGCAGACTGAACATCTTGACTATTGTCTGTATTCCAATGGTCCCGCTGCTATGAAACATTGATGCATTAATTACCATTAACATTACTCTTCCCAAACACACATCATCTGAGTACTGACTAACGTACCAGGGGCCAGTCATGAAACAACTGTGGAGTACTCTTGGAGTCTGACGCCGATATCCCAGTCAAGCCTGTTTAACCGGACTATTATTCCGCCAGTACCTTGGAAGCCGTCAATCTCCATATATCACTCCAGATGACATTTAACAAACCACTCCTACCTTGGACAGGTATGTCGATATACACGATGCCTTTCTGGTTTAGTTATTTTCAGACGGAAAATATATAACCAAAATACCTGTCTGCGAATTAGTCTTAATCTGGCATATATCAGATATCCCAAGGAAATTGTAAAGTGATCGCCTATACAACATGTTCTCAAGAGCATCTGTAGAGCTCCAACTGAAATGTTTTGAAATAATTACTGCACAGTATAACTCGGACGCCTCTCTTAAGCGGACACTTTTTCTGGTCCCGAGGGTGTCCACTTACGGGAGGTTCGACTGCATTAAAAATTGGCTGCACATTTACCTTGCATGCTAGAAATCGATATAATCTTGTTAAGATGGATTAGCGTTTCTGTAGTCATAACTCGCCTCACCTGTAGTATAATCTTATTTTTTATGTTTATTTTCTTTTTTGTTTTTAGCCTCCCTCAGTCTCTGATGAGCATCTGAGTCCTACCTGAAGCCGACGAGTCTCTCGCGATGTTAGACAGGAAGTAATTCCTTTTCTCTCTCATACTTTACGTCTGATTTTTTTCATTTGTAGAAGTGCAGCAAACACCTCCAAACGACCGTCATCAATTGCACGCAGTCTTAACAGCACTCATGGAATTTGATGCTATCTAATTGACACCTTCTGAGCCAGGATGTACCTGTTTTAGCCAGTAACCTGCGGGCCGCCAACCTAATTGGACATTGGTATGCAGAAGACCACACAACGTAAGCTTGGCTCATACTGTTCCGGATCTCTCGAATTGGTTTACAAATGCACGTACCAGTCGACGTCACTTGAAGTGTACCTAAACCAAACTAATTTCAAGGCTGGCACTACGGCGAAATAGCAGTTTAATTGGTCGATATTTCAACTAACAGAATTGCAAGTCTTCCTCTGGGCCAAGGGTTTATTAGTTCTGCGTCAGTTTGGTTTAACTTGAACAGGTATTTCTATACGATACTATTTACTAGATTAATCGATTAATTTGTAAATATGAAGATAACGAAAAACGTAGTTAACATTAAACAATGAACGAACGAATAAAAACAAGAGAAGATGATAAAAATGCATAAAAATCGAATGAATGAGTGAATAAAAGCTGAAAAAACCCTAAACGGATAAAAAATAAATAAATTAGTGAATAAGTGACTAAAACTAAGAATAAAATATGAACAACAAATTCATAAATGAACAACTGATTAAACAAACAAATAAATAAATAATTGAATGATTAATGAGCGAGTGCCATATAAAAAGTTAAAACTAAAGCAAAGTCAGTTTTGACCTGAGTATTGACAATAGCCCAGTTAAGGTATATTGATATTCCACTTCTATAGCTAGCAAGGTTTGGGGGACTTTATCAATCCGATAAATTCACCATCAAACTTCCTTGAACCTCATTGTTCCCTTAACCATGCATGAAGTAGAATTTTAATATATCACAATTGGACTATGGCACTTGTCAAAGGAGATTTCCAGATTGCCTCTACAGGACCTTGCGCGCTGAGTAAGCAACCGTCATAGGAGGGAGCTGAAATGAAGGGCTACCACCGGACCACGACTGAGTATAACAGAGCAGCCTTAACTTAGGCAACGTAATTTCAGCGTACGCCATATAACTCAAGGAGGGACAGCGCTTAGTCAGAGAGATGAAAGGTACTTGAATGTTTCTGTATATGTTGCAATTGTTTTCTTTTTTAAATGTTGCTATCAAGAGAGATGGATCAGTCAAATACAATCATAGCCCACACTGGAATGGAGGTTCTATTTGCTTCCGTAAAAGACGACGGTCTAAACTTACAATATTAATTCAGCAAACTATTTTTCTTCTTCCTCGGTTAATTTTATGGTACATAATAAAGCTGATTTAATTCCTGCTTTCCATCATTGTAGAATGGGTTTGATCCTATTCCTGTTGGATAAAAGGCTTTAATATGTTATCCTTCATGTTTGTTCAACCCTGATATAGTTCGCATAGGGAAGTAGGGATTTAATGTAACAATCGGTCTGTGCCATATCCAAATCCATCCCTACTAGGGGTGGATAGACGATAGGTGCACGGTCAGCACTCGCATTAAGGTATCCGAAGTTTCATGTTTGGCCTGTATGTACTAACTCAAAACAGTTTTCAGTCTGATACGTAGGAAGCCTCCACAACCCCATTCATGGAGACAGAACAGAATCAAAATTGGAACCAAACTGATGTTACATTCTCCAGTCATGAGCAAACAAAGATTTTACATCTCACGGAGAGGGGACAGCGTAAGGTGAATTTCACCTAGGAAAGTCGGCACAGGATTGGTGAGAGGTATTCATGACCCCCTTTACATTTTTGTTGTTGTTGTTGTTGTTGTTGTTGTTCAGAATTTGCATATATACAAACTTAATATTGCGAGGGCCAGACATTTAGGTTAGTTTTAATGATGTGTTTGTTTTGGGTACAAAAATTAAATAGTTTGTAGAAGTTTCAAAATAAACTGTAGACATCGGCCAAATAGATGTTTCCCATTTGTACAATGTATCCAGTACTAACATCACTAAAGAATAGGAGTTTAATTTTAACTAAGAGCACAATCGTTCATTCTTTGCAACTGATAGCAGTTAATTAGAAAAAGAGAAGCTGGTGAATGTTCTAGTAAAATGAATGGTCGGGCCAAACTGCGGTAATAGCACTGAGTCGTGTTAAGAAGAAGTTATAGTTCAACATGTACGGTTGACTGACGTTGCATACTGCATATAAAGAATATTATCCTATGACATCCAACTGTTAGAGCTCCCTTCCATGTCACTTTCAGAAGAAGACAACAGTCAAGTCAGATCTACCTGCATGGATGGCCCACGGACAAAAAGTACTATATTTATGTTCAACCAGGTATGGAACATTAGAGTCACGTATCATTGAAAATAAAATCGATTATTTAATTAACAATTTAAAAGCAAGTGCACTATTGAGTTAATTCAGTGTCTAATGGAATAGCCAAAGCTTGATTCACTGCCGTAGGGGATTTTTGGTACGGAGTCCATTTTTCAATTAATTAATTTTTACCTCCACCACGAGGCCAACTCTATATCTTGACCACTGACTTGGTAAAATGATAACGTGCTATATGGAAATAGTCACTTTGTATAGACAGGGCTGTACAAGCTAGCGGGGAATTCGTGTTCTTTTAAGATTTGTTGAGCGACAAGCCCGATCTACCGCTAGATCAGCCATGACCTCCAAAGAAAATCTCTTCCATGCGTTCAGTGGCACAACAAGTTATTTTATTGTCAATGACAGTCCCTCTTCCCAAGTCAGAACTACTTGACATAATATGTAAACATTAAAGTCGACTCATTTCTAACCTTTTGCAGCCAATGAACACAGACTGACTCAAAGTCGCACGACAACGGAGAAAACTGGCCCTAGCCACGTGATGATCAAGTTAACATCTGTGGAGTCGTACTGAGGAGAGTTCAACTGAACTGAAAGACAATCATTTTATAGTAGGACGTACATATTACATGTAACTAGGCTAGCTTAATTTCTAATACCTTAGTTTGTAGGTTAAACATTACCTTATTAGTTTTCTCTCAGGGTGACTTGGATGTTTTTGGATTTTAACAAAAAAAGGAGCTACGTCACAATGCGTGAAGTCATTTATCAGTTTCAGTTTTTTATTATGTGCCAAACTCAAAAGATAATCAACATTACGTACAATACGGGAACAAAAATTATTCTACATAAATTGAGAAGAAAATACAGTCACGAAAATACAGTCAAGAAAATATTACAATCTACAAAATGACCTTCAAATCGACGAAAACCGCATAAATAATGAATGTAATGTAGGAAAACATCAAAGAAGTAATAACAAACCAAAAATAGACAAGGATGGTTAAGTTGGGTAGATAGAGGGGTACTAGTATGACGTCACCGATTTTCAAATTATTTTTATCAAGCCTCAAAATCCCATCATTAGATAAAGAGTGTTGCTTTATGATCAGCCACAAAATTTCAACGTGTTAGCAGAAATAAATCAGAAGGTATAGAGGTTCAGATATACATTGTATAGACGGTTTGTATTGTCCCATACAAACCTCTCTAATTTTGCGCCGGTTCTAAACTGAAGGAACAGACGCAAAATTAGAAGGGTTTGTATGGAGAAATTAAAAACCCACATCTCAGCCGCAAATTGCAATGGAGACCTAATTTTGGCAAGTGGACGTTTTTTCGCAAATTTAATTTTGGTGACGTCATAACTTTAGTACTCTATTGAGACGAATTCTACGAACGACGAACTTGAAAAAGTTGGCTCGGCTCACTACTTTAAAGATGAACCATCCGTGACGTCAGCTCCTTCAATACGTATTACAAGGAAGCAAAATAGCTTATCTTATCAGCCTGATATTCTTTAATTGTAATACGCTATTTTAAAAATTCTTAGTTTAGTTAATAATCCTTTTGAGGATACCACGGGAAATTAAATTTTTCGAAATTATATTTTCTATTTTTTTCTAAATTAAGTAACTAGACTTGGGCCAGCCTTGTAACTGTTTCTTAGATGAACCTCTGTCAGTGACCACATAGTGTAGATCTACTGTCGTCCAATTTCGTTTGGCATATGCAAATAATTTTAAGACTTTTCATACGACATTTCGAAAATTTCACCCATCAATGTATATCAAAACTTGCCATAATTGCATATTCATCAAAACCAGTTGCCTGAAAAATGAGTGGAAAGCTTTTGATGGAAAAACAATTGCTCACAATCTGCCATATTTATCCATTTTTCCAAAAAAGAAAAAAATAATTGATTCATGATTCAAATTCAAATTAAGATAATGATGTTACAATACAATACAATAACCTTTATTTGTTTCATTCATGAGGTCATGAATATCATGAATATCATGTAGCCCTTCATTCTCTTAACTAAATTTGAGGCAAAGGGATGATGCTGATCTTGCAAGCTTTGCCTGTTTGGACAAAAAAAAACATAAAAAATAGGCCGCAATCGTGTTAAAGTTTGTTCAAGAGTTAGCATCGTCCATTTGGTCTTTCATGCATAACTGACCGCATGTAATGTCGTCTTCTCGTTATATGTCTTTCTGATCATGAGTAACAAACTCCGCCATAAATATCCCTTGTTTAAGAGTTTAGTATTGGTTACAGTTACTTTTCATCTCTAAATCCGTTTTGGTTAATTTGTTTTGGTTTGAAATCGCCATGTCGGTGAGTTTCTCCTTCTTTTATTTTAATTCAAGCGCTCGTTAGCAGGATTTTGAGAGAAAAAGTGACTGTAGAAACTGCTAAGCAGCCCTATAGAGATAAGAGAGATAAATACAGTTTAATGGATTTGTATAAATTTGACAAATTATGAAGCATTTGCTTTTCTCCACGAGCTTTCAACTCATTATTTGGGCTGACACGATGCAGGAAACTTTTGATAATCTATAACTCGTCAGTCGGATTTCACGTTTTACCAAATGACGGACATTAAATTCAGTTTTTGTCACAGCTAAATTGAGGAACCGATCACAAATTTCTGTAATTACAGGTCACTTACTGAGGTTCAATCTTTTTTCTTTTTTATTATATGCAATTAATGTAAAGAGAGAGCAGAAGGCAGACCGATACAAGTGATGTACATGTATAGACTGATACGTAAGCTCTTCTGAAGCACTGACCGCTCGGTAATGTTACTTCTCTTTCATAAAACATATTAAAGATGATTTACAGTCCGTACTGCGCAATCTCCGCCTGCTATGTTTATGAGTCGCATACGAAGGAATGTAAATACTAGCGAAAATAGAAATTGTTGTACAAATTTACATTTTTCTTCATTATTAACGCCAGATATCCTTGCCAAACAATAATAACTAGTAGAAGAACCTCGGCGTTATCCCAACGTTTCAGCTCATCTAGCATTCAGTAACTCAACGACACGTAATGGCGGACTCAAAAACTTCATAACAACTTTATGTACGCTATCACCAAAGTGTAACGTATCAACAAATTCAAAACAAAAATGTAAATAAACCCCGAGCTTGCGCAGTACGGACTGGAAATCATCTTTAAGTTCTTTCCTTTTTTTTACAACATTTATTTCAATACATCACTTACATGATTTAACTTACAATACGTTCCATTACATTACTTACGATACATTTTGTGGGCTCCCTCTCTTATTTGCGAAAATACTTGAAACATTTTTTTGGTCCGTATGGGCCGGAAAATTTTCCGGCCCCACCTTATAAACAGGCCTGGATCCGCCACTGACATTGCATTCCTTACAATACGTTCCATTACATTACTTACAACACATTGCACTGGATACATTACTTACAATACTTTACACTACGTATACATTGCCGCATTACTTAATATAATTTAACACTAACATGTTCCATTAATACGGTTTACAACAGATCAGAAAAAAAATACAAATTACTGAATACAGAAAGTGAAAATAAAAATAGTTTTTCAATAGTTGTAGTAGATTACACAATTATGTATACGGCCCACAGGGATGGTTTAGGTTGCAAAATAAATATAGTTTATTCCAAGTGAACTGTCATCTTTCGTGTTGCTAATTGGGCGAACAATGTTTCTTTACTAGTAAAATATATTTTTATCGTTCGCGTTTCTGATTGGATAAAATTTGAAGTACGATCTTTGTTCATTTGTAAATCTCGGTATCTATGATATAAGTAAAATATTATACACAGCGGTCCGTTTGTAAAGTTAGGTACTTTCGCATGCTCAAAACACATAGATATTAGCAAACTTAAATAAAGTTAGGTACTTTCGCATGCTCATATAAACACATAGATATTACAGATATTAGGAAACTTAAATAATGTCAATGACATTGCCTGCAAATGAGCTATTAAATATATTTTATCACTCGTTTAAGCACTCGAGTGAATTGTTCGTCATTTGTCTTTCCTGGGTGGGGATTCTGGATCCCAAACCAGTTATAATTACAGGTTATCGACATAAATAGATTAAGTAGTTTTCTAACAAGACTAAGGCTATTTTTCACTAGCGACATAAGGATAAGCACAAGCCGTATAAGCATAAGCTGGTGAGGGTAGCAGAGATATAAGCATAGACATAAGTACAAGCATAATAAAAACTTGTTCTTTCTTCGTGCTTATGTCGCGGTGATTCCTAGCGAGGACAACACGAGAAGAACAAGCCTGTTCGCTCTTCTTATGTTGTGCTTATGTTTATGCTTGTATCGCTATAGTGAAAACCAGCCTTTTGTAATTTTTTGGCGCGGCATGCAACAAATTGGTCTAAAATCGAAAGAGCTTTCGCTTCAGTTAGTATCCTCGTGGTTTTTAGGCAAATAGTTGTATATTAAAAAGTAAGGCGAACTACCAATAAATTACCGAGTTTCTTTAAGACCCTCTATCGGAAAGACTGACTCAATTATTTTCTTTTTCTGTCGGGATTTGCCTCCCGGGATTTGCCTCCCGAGCCCAACCACTGTACAGATTAAGGCACTGCCAACTGAACTAGTCTGCCGGCAGGAACTTTGGCAAAGTATATTTTATTTTTTTTATTTATATTAGAGTGATTTTATTTAAACCGTGAAACAACATCTAACAGTTAGTGCTTGAAATAGTCACTATTTCACGGTTCAAGTAAAATCACTCTATTGTATCGCGACAGCTAGTAAGGATGCATATATTTTTATTTGAGTTTCGCCGCAGACAGCCGCTTTATAGCACAAGGGAATTTAATACTTTAACTTTACTTGGCTGACACTGCATGATAGAAAAAAGAAAAAAAGGATTAAAATACATTTTAGTGAAAGTGTTGACCATTTTTTCAGAACGCAGAAAACGTACAGGAACAGTAACTGAACAACGAAAATAATTCGTCTGGAACCGGAGAGTAGAATCAGCGATAGAAACTCGTAGGAGAACAATTGAAATATAATTGGAACAATTGTAGATGACTATTAAGGCCCAGTTCAGACGCCGTACTTCACATGAGCCGAATCGAATTCGAATTTAGGCCGACCCAAATTAATTTAGACCGGCTGAATTGGTTCAGACGCCGAGCTTAATTCAGCTGAACTTAAATTAATAGGGGAAAATTGCTGTTATACTGAAAAATACATCATAATAATTCATGCATTTGTTTCGGCTCATGTGAAGTTCGGCGTCTGAATCAAAGCCGGTCCACAGCCGTTATTCCCGGCTGAGCCAGGCGGGAAGAACGGCTGAGTCGATCCGAATTCATTCAGCCGTTCTGTATTGATTCAGACGCCGTACCTCACATGAACTTAATTCATCGAATTCGATTCGGCTCATGTGAAGTACGGCGTCTAAACTGGGCCTTAGTTAGAGAATCGTAAGAATTCGGCAGCGTATCCAGACAAGTCCGGATCGCATTGATCATCTCTTTATTTCGGTGAACTGTCAATTTTATCGCTCTTGAAATTCATTTATATGTGTATATAGGTAAATAACATCGCCAGCGGCCAGGAGCCTATTGCCCCATTATTATTTATTATTAAAATGTATTGACGATATTCCAGACTTCATTTCGACATTGTCACGTACGCTTTTATACTTCTTTTCGACAACCTTTCTCAAGAGTTGTGTATACAATTCAAGCAAAATAGTAGTATAGGAACATGCAATAAATATTTTAAACTGTAAAATATGAGCTCATTTAAATGGTATGGACTCCTGGCCCCATAGTGTACAATCCGCGAAGAAGTGATTATATATATTAAGTACAAGTTTTAACCACTGAGCACTGATTATAATTGATCGATCAGTCGTGGGAAAAAAATTAATGTTAACAGCATTAATGTTGGCATTCTTCTTTCTAAAGAGCATCCTGTCCTCGAAAAAGCAGTGATAAGAAATATATTTTTCTTTATACAAAAAATCCTTGACAAGGAAACTATCGCAAGAAACACGACAAGAAAAAGATGAATGGTGATATTTTGATTTACCAAGCATCTTAGAGTCAGTACACTGTCAAATTTGCAAGGCCTTTACTTTCTTTCTATTTAACATAAAGGGAGTAAGTCATCGATCAGCAACTGAAATTGCTCGATAGAGTACAACATTATAACCTTGATGTTAAAAAACATAAATATATCAGAGCATGCAGTTTATTCTGCTGATTCGATTCTCGGTTTATTTCTCAAATGACTTTTCTGATGTCAAGATTAGGGTGATATGGATATTGTCTTGAACGCATACACGGATTCGGTCCATTTTGGAGAAATGTTATGCGGAGTCCATACCATTTAAATGAGCTCATATTTTACAGTTTAAAATTATATTTCTTTGCATGTTCCTATACTACTCTTTTGCTTGAATTGTATACACAACTCTTGAGGAAGGTTATCGAAAAGAAGTATATATAAACGCGTACGTGACAATGCCGAAATGTAGTCTGGAATATCATCAATAAATATTTTAATAAATGCCTTTACAGAACACGTGTCGAACTTATTTTTGTTGTTTTCTTTTAGTCCCGGGGGGGGGGGGGGGGTACTCCCTATAATGGACTATACGGGGAGGCTCCGCCCGAAAGGGGTCCTTTTTTAGGCTCGAGGTATGTGAAAGGGTAGGGATTTCACGAGTTGAAGTATATGAAAGGGTAGGGATTTCACGAGTAAATGAGTAAATTATATTATTGTTTGGTTAACATCTCTACTGGTATTGCTTGATGATTTCTGGTGATATATATTGTTCATTAAGTTCATTACAAGGTTATAGAAAAGGGATGCAGTGCTTCTACTGTAGGTATGTGAAAGGGGTACCATTTTCATAATTTCTATGGAAGGTATATGAAAGGGGTACCATTTTCTATGGAAGGTATATGAAAGGGGTACCATTTCTGTGAAAAATGGTATATGAAAGGGTAAGGGGTTGGACCTCTGGGCGGAGCCTCCCCGTATAAAACTTTTTTGAGTACCCCCCCCCCGGGCTTTTAGTACATTCATGGTTTATCCTACCATCGCGCTTGAACACCTTGAACTTCGATCAAGCAACAGTGAACTACCACTACCCATAATACATTTCTGCATTGTCGTTTTTGCTTCTGTAGGACAACCTTTATAGAAACAGCTATATACAGAAGAGCATGCAAGACAAAACTATATTACTTTATTTTAACAAAAAAGCTGACCAAAATGTTCCCTTCCGTTCTAAGATATTGAAATCCATGCTTTTTCAATAAGGCTACATGAATACGTGAACAAGTTTATAATGTA
Organism: Desmophyllum pertusum; assembly: GCA_029204205.1. Taxonomy (NCBI): domain Eukaryota; kingdom Metazoa; phylum Cnidaria; class Anthozoa; order Scleractinia; family Caryophylliidae; genus Desmophyllum; species Desmophyllum pertusum. The sequence goes on from MU826356.1 coordinate 1,179,607, forward strand.
TACGATTTGTTATTGCGACATTTCTAGTGTGCCTTTAATCGTATCTTTACCAGTTCACGGAATTGAATTTACACTGAAGTAGATGATACCTCGTTCTTTTGCAATCGATAATCGTTCCCATAGCCGTAGCGTGGCGGCTTAATTATTTTCAACTTTAGATATTAATTTGAGTGGCATTGAAGTTGCGATTAAGGACCTCCACAGACTAGAGAGATAGTTGTCGACAACTATTTAGTTGTCGATCATAAAGAGTATTCGATAACAAAAAGCCAGTGTGTGAAGCTAGTTATCGATAACTAAGGGCCTCAGTTATCCGGACAACTAGCTTCACACACTGGCTTTTTTGTTATCGACAACTTTTATGATCGACAACTAAATAGTTGTCGACAACTATCTCTCTAGTATGAGGTCAAGGGTAAATACTCCTATGGAGAAACTGAAACGAAAACGTTTCACGGAACGAGTCAAAACATTTTATGATTACGTTGCCCAAAGCAGTTTCAGAACAGTGAGTTATTACTTCATTATTAACTAGGATTTTTTGTAAGAATGTTCGTGTTCAACCTAACGATAGTGTAAAACTAGGCCTTTGACTTTTGCTAATGTGATATTGTTGAAGCACATGCTATCAAAAACAATATTGATTGAGAAAGTTTGCTGGTTGTTTGCCTTTTGTTTGCCTGAACCTTGCTTGTTATCTAGCGTTTTTTTTACTTGTTGTGATGTTAAAAAACCTGTTACAGATATATTGTTAGATATTCTTCCCGAACATTCTAGACGTTTTCAGGACCATTTTAGAGCTAAAATTAGTAATAATTGCTGGGACACTTTCTCCCTCTCTTCCTCCTTCAATGTACATATGAACAACTCAATATTGAAGGGGAGGGGGTGGGGGACCTAATTGAAGTATCTCAACTAATCATGAAGATAATTCAACCTATATTTAAAACCTTTAGAGCCGTTTAAAAATGTTTTCAGCCAACTAGATATAATAGACCTGCTGCAACATCATAGAAACGTTTCAAAAGTTATATTAAAAGATTTTTAAACCCTTGGCCTTTGTACATGACCATTAGTAAAATACCAAGCTTGATCATAACAAGCTTAAAGCAATTAATATTGCAATTAGTATTTCTTGACTCTGAAGATGACTGCAGAGGAGGTTGTCGAAATGTCAGTCACAAACAACAGTCTTTTCAGGACTATGCTCACCCGGACGATCACACTCGAACAACTGATACTCCTTGGTTCAAACCATTTATCATGAACAGTATTTCGGTTGTAGATTCCATGCTTTTCCCTCCAAAAGATCCATCGAATTATAAATAGTTCAAAAGCTACATTACAATCCTAAGCACTATCTAAACAGTTGCTATAAATTTAAGCCTGGTTTCCATATGATCGCAACGATCGCCCAGCGATCGTTGCGATCGTTGCGATCATATGGAAACCACTCTTGCGATCGTTGCGATCGTTGCGATTATATGAAAAAATAAAAACGTTCACACGACATTATACGAAACTCACGTCTGTGCATGTATGCCGATTGGAAACAAAAAGCAAGAAAAGGATATTGATTAAACTAAGATAAATTCGAAACCTGTTATTGCGATCACCCTATATAAAACATCAATTGGTAACACTAGATGACTGCATGTAGTTTTCACTGAGTTTGCATGCACAATCAAATTGTTTTGTAAATTATATTGTGTGCTCGTGTCAGACACATCAATACGTGCAAATATGATATGTATGCTCAACTATTGCAGGTTTGATATGTAGAGTTCAACGTTAAATGTTAGAGGTCTTGTTAAATCAACCCCACGGGACATCAACTCAATTCCCATTAGAACTGTTACTACATTTTATAGTCTTTCCCTTTTTGAAAACAAAAACCTTATATAACTCTTTTATCTACTGAGAAATATTGTGAAAGTACTCTGTACACCGTTGTAGTCATTTTTGTCATAGTACATGTCATATTGTATACGTAGAATATCCATTAGTCCAGCTCTAGTCTTAAAACGGCATGCGACGAGGCACGTACTAGCAAGTCAACCAATATGCTCTCTTGAAAGTTATGATCAAGGTTCATGTGTAACCATGTAAAACGAATGCCATGAATGTGGTTGGAACAAACCCATATTTCAGGGTAACAAATGGTCATTGATGTACGTTGTTTTCTGTTTCCTTTCTGGTAAAGAAAGCGAAAAAAACATTGATCTTTATTTATTTCACCAGACAGCGATGCTACAACTATGAAACAGGGAGGTCTGGATGGTGTTTTTTCATCACACTTAACCGTTAAATTTGAGGCCCTTTATTACTTATCAGTAAATCATCATGATGATATAACAGTAAATGTGTCATGCTCAGTACCTGGAGTAGAGTGTGTCTATTTTTCACTACTCCTATAGCTGCGTGCCGTTTAATTTTCTGCAATATTTTTCCATACATTTACACTACTTCGCATCATCTTCGATGTAAATAAGTGAAATGTCAAGGACATTAAAGGTATATCTAAAATGTTAGACATTTGTACTCTTAACGTAAAAAAAAAATGTATCACATCCGACCTCACTTTTATCATATTTTCAAGCAAATGATCCATTCCTTTCTCAAATGCATGGTGCATGCCAAGCATAGCCTTAACTGAGTACTAAAGACGGTTGAAAGCTATGACATAAATGAATTAAATGAATAATTTTTGCTTTTGAATAATATAATCCTGAATTACTTAAATTGATAAATATTATGTTTTCCTAGTAATACTCAAACTTTCGTCTATATTAATTGATTAATCACCCTAGCAGCTAAACAAATAAAACGGTCTTATTAATAACATTTAAAGACAACACGCAATAAAAAAATTATAAAGATATAGCCAACCACTTTGCAAACGTTTTTACCGAGAAAGGAATAAGTTTGACAAAAGATGTTACAAGGAAAGGTGACATTAATTAGCAAAAAATACTTTCCACAAGCAAATTCCAAGGTTGAGCTACATAAGTTTAAAACGAATTTAATAAACATAAATGATGCAAAACAGAAAAAAAATATTTTTATTACCATAACAACCAACCTCTATCATCATATTACCAATACCAGGGCAGCAATGATAAGATTTATTTTGATAAATCAGCTAGAAATGCTTGAAATTTAAATTCATGGTATAATGTCGGAAATAACTGCTGTTTCTTTGATGTGTGAATATGTGAAATGAAAAAAAAATGAAACGTTGTTTTTAGTTGTTTTAGTTTGATATTGTTTGATATTCACCGCCAACGTCTCTAGTGTTTCTAAAATTAAACTGAGGGGTTTCCTGGGTAATATCGAAGTTTTCGGATCAATTCTCACAACTCTGCTCAGTTAGAAACCGATATAATAAGCCATAGAAAATATCAAGCTGTGCTTTCCTCGCCATTGCAAAATAATTTTTATCATTTGGAGTGGAAGACATCATTTTGCAGATAGTGTTACAAAGTGTCGAACTACTGTAAAAGATGTTTACGAAAACGCTGATCTTCCTTTGCGTTATGGCCCTTTTGATACCACTCTGGGGTTTTCCTTTACCAGTTCCAGATGGTAAGATTACACACTTGTTTCATGATTTATTTGTAATCACTGCCTTACTACATTTTCCGTTTTGTAATAGAGGTACTCTTGTCCGCTTAGTATCACATAATTGGGCCCACGAAGCTTAGATTTCCGGCAAAATGGGCGAAAATTGGATGACGACATAATTATTTTCTGAAACTAAATTAGCTAAGCAATTTTTAAAATTTAGCTGTGTTTTGCTTTTCAGGAAACATAAGCTCTCGTAAAGTGTGTATATGTTGACATTTTAAACTGATCTATTTGTATTTCAATGAAACGTTTAATATATATATTTTTCAATCCAAACCGCTCAGTTTCATTGACCGTTGCTGTGTTTCCAAGTACCGTATGACACGATAATTCTTGAAAATGATCCGGTAATTAATGAGTCCCGCAAAAACATATCACCAATATCGGACGATTCTTGGTTTGGTGTGAGTTTATTCTATCTGTTCTCTTTCAAATCAAATATATTCATTAACTTGTAAATAAAATACGCAAGCTAGAACTCGTTCGGTTGCTGCATGTCTTTCATCCAAATTAAACTATAAATCCCTCGCATTACGAACGAGCGCATGCGCATCGCATTTTACATCATGATTTCACTGATTTGGCTTAACTTCTAGCCTTCAAGAAAATATATTCTTGTTTTTTTACCAACAGTAAACTTAACCTTTTGCTATGATTCCGATGTTGCTGTTGTTTCCGGTCTTCGTCAGGGATATTTCTAACCGGTATTTCAAAATTGCCCTCGGTTTTTATCGGGTCCTCTCGAGGAATTGTCGTTAATTTTCAGAATACCCAACGGAAGTCTATTGGGGTAATAACTCAAAACTCGGACAGACAAAGAGCAGTCGGTTTAAGCCTGGTTTTCACTAGCGACGCAAGCACAAGCACAAACACAAGCACAAGCAAAAGAGCCCTTATTTCCTCACCGTGAAAACGGGCTTGACACAAGCATAAGCACAAGCGCAAGCAAAATATTTTCATCCTTATGCTTGCGGTTATGCTTGCGGTTATGCTTGCGTCGCACGTGAAAGCGGAGCATAACACAAACACAAGGAAAAAGCAGCGGTTTTTATTTTATTTTGAAGGATTTTTTGAACAAAACAACGGTTAGTTCAGAAAATTATCTCCGAAAGTCATTTGTCAGTTATTGTGCTTATTTTGCGGCTACAAATATTGCTGGTTAAAATCGTCGCCGTGAAAAGGGTTCGTTTCACTTTCAAGCACAAATAACATTATCAGAGTTTTCGGTCAATGAGTGAAACAAATAGATTCATGTTTTCCGTCAGTCAAATGCACCAATACCTGGTTTTAACAATGATTAAAATCTTCCTGGTGAATATTTCGTTCTTGTGCTTGTGATTGTGCTTGTGCTTGCGTTCGTTTTTACTTGCGCAGAACTCTTGTGATTGCACTTATGCTTGCGCTTGTGCTTACGTCACTAGTGAAAACCAGGCTTTAGTCACGAGCTTTCAGGAATAAATGGAAAACAGTCAAGGCATTGATTAACTGTTATATTTGGTAGTACCAGAACGTTCACCGTGCGAATATCGTGGACGATTTACAGAAAGAGAAGCCGACCGTACGCTGCGTTCAAATCAAGTTCAAAAAATAATTATTTATTATGCTACAGAGTTGAATAAAAGCGTGATATAATATTTCTTTTAGTTACCTTTAGAACGTACTGCACGGTCGCAAAAATTCTGGAATCGCCAAAGATTTACTGAACTCCCACGGTAAAATATCGCATTGATATCGCAAATATTATTTCCCTAAAAAATGGGTAGTGGATACTTTCAGCCACAATTCTTTCGTGAAAAATGATCGATGGCCGCCCATGTTTGAAAACCAAGTTTTTGCTTTTAAATAATACCTAATGCCACGTTCTTTACTATAACCTTAATATATTTAGATCATGTGCTTTCTTTTGGAATTTATGCATTATGCTGCAGATAAAGATTCCTGCGCATTCTGCGTCCTGAGTGCTTTTGGAATACAAATGTTTCGGCGGTAGAAGGAGATGGCTGAACGTATATTTGCAAATAAATCTAGATCTTGGCGCGTTCCGAGGCAATTTTGGAAGGATGCTTTCACCATGTGCATTTTTCATAACACCGTTTTCGATCTGTTTGGTCGATTAACCTAATTTGGTTGAGTAGGTTTGGGTGACAAGCAGAAAAAAACGAAACAGATGAAACATTCTGTCTAAACAAAAATAAAATCACCTTATACCAATAAGCCAGAGTTTCAAATTATCTACTTCCATAAATCTATATCATTGCTATTTCGACGTTTTGTGTAATTTTTGCGATCAATATTAAAACATCATACTTTCTAATTAAAGAAAATGGTTCCGATCGTGATATCCGGAGAACAAGAATGGCGTTAACGATGAGGAAAATAACGACAATTACGACGATAACGAGGAGGATGAGGATGTTCAGGGTTATTAAGGAAACAATAATTTCAAACATGTATTGAAAGGAAAGGCATTCAGGAAAGGACATATACATGTAGATATAGACCTTCAAGATCAGTAGCAGAACATGTCCATTGCAATATATCTTAGGTTTTTAACAAAATATTTTAATTACACCACATTATCTATGTCTTTTTAATCAATTTAAGGGGGGAGAACCTAAACTACAAGGAACCACAAAAATGTTGCTAAGGAAATCTCTAAACCTCCATAACTTTGGTTCCTGGACTCCAGTGGGCATCAAACGTTGTAGTGTTTGTTCAATTCACGTTCTCTTTAAATATTTCGAACCATGCCCATATTTGGTGTGTCACGTGACCAAAATGAAAAATGTCTAAAAACTCGGAAGGATTTGATCGTTTTCAAATTATTACTTTAGAATTTGCTGAAGAACGTCAATATCGACAACTTGTAGCATGCGTTTGATGAAATGTACACTATTTCGGAACTTATAAAGCTTTAAAACTTAAAGCTTTATAACTTCCGAAATATTGTACATTTCATCAAACGCATGCTACAAGTTGTCGATATTGACGTTCTTCAGCAAATTCTAAAGTAATAATTTGAAAATGATCAAATCCTTCCGAGTTTTTAGACATTTTTCATTTTGGTCACGTGACACACCAAATATGGGCATGGTTCGAAATATTTAAAGGGAACGTGAATTGAACAAACACTACAACGTTTGATGCCCACTGGAGTCCAGGAACCAAAGTTATGGAGGTTTAGAGATTTCCTTAGCAACATTTTTGTGATTCCTTGTAGGTTCTCCCCCCTTAACTGTGTATATATATTAATTTTTATACTTTATAATTTTTTAAATCGTAGCATTACCTGTAAATTAGCTTGTGTTTCAGTTTACCTATAGTAAGTGTATTGTTCACGGTAAATAAAAGTCTATATATCTATGAGTTAAATTTAAGAATTGGTTCATGGTTAGCGTGCGTATATCGAGTTATGGATGTACCAGGGAAGTTTGGAGAGCACGAGAGAAGCGTAAGAGTTGCACGAGGCGCAGCCTCGTAGGTTCACGAGTGCTCTCCAAACTTCCTAAGTGCATCCATAACTCGATATACGTACAGCTAATGCATGAACCAATTCTTTTATAACATATATGGGTAACAAAATATCGCGTGAAAACAGGTTATATTTGTGATTGATTACACAATTCAGACAGTTTTGTTTAGGGCGGTTTGTTCGCGATCGAAACCCACAGTGAAATTGGAAGAAGAGATGGCTAAAATCATTAAGTAAAAAACTTTGTCCTTTCTAAATCAAACAAAAGTCAAGGCCCAATTCAGACGCCGTACTTTACATGAGCCGAATCGAATTTAGGCCGACCCAAATTAATTTAGACCAGCTGAATTGATTCAGACGCCGAGCTTAATTCAGCCAAACTTAATTTAATAGGGGAAAATTGCTGTTATATTGAAAAATACACTATAATAATTCATGCATTTGTTTCGGCTCATGTGAAGTTCGGCGTCTGAATCAAAGCCGGTCCACAGCCGTTATTCCCGGCTGAGCCAGGCGGGAAGAACGGCTGAGCCGATCCGAATTCATCCAGCCGTTTCGAATTGATTCAGACGCCGTACCTCACATGAACTTAATCCATCGAATTCGATTCGGCTCATGTGAAGTACGGCGTCTGAACTGGACCTAAGCCTACTAAATAATGCATGAAGTTTGAAACGAAATATTTAATGGAACATGCCTGTAAATTGTACAAAAATGCGAATGAACGAGCGCTAAAGGCATCAGCCTGAATCTAAAGCTTACGGGAAGATCAGAAAACCGACACAAATTCGCCTAAAAATGCTTGTTTATGAGCCAAATTTTAACTAGTAACTAATTCCTAAGTTTTCAAACAATGACCTGAAAGTAATATTTTAAAGTAACAAAGAAATATTTTAGAGAACCCTTATATTTTTAGCCATTAGTGCTGTCACAATAACGCATAACAAATAGTTGACTCACGACGTCAACTTAGATCGCCTGTGTTTGTTTAGGCTATTGTGACAGTCCGAACGCAGAAACAGATTTTTCGACTAATAATCATTTTCTTTAATAAAATGGCGTTAGTTACCTTTGCTACCTAATAACTACTTATGCCCAAAATTTAAGAAGAATTAATTTTGCTCAACATTTATTGACAGCCACTGTTAAACATTTATCAGTCACCTTTAGTACTATAAAAAACAAATGGTTCATACATTGCTTGCTTAAACTTAGCCTTGTTGCTTGCACCCAATAAACTGCATCTTTTCACAATTGCCATTTTTTTCAGAAGAGGAACGAGACAATGATGATGACAATGACGACGACAACGGCGATGACAATGGCAATGACAATAGCGATGACAATGGCGATGACAACGGCGATAACAATGGCGATGACAATGGCGACGACAGTCGTGATGACAGTGGTGTAGACAATGATGATGAAAGTGGTGACGACAGTGGTGACGACAGTGGGGACAATAGTGGTGATGACAGTGGTAATGACAGTAGTGATGGCTGTGGCGATGACAGTGGCGATGACGATAGCGATGACGATGGCGATGATGATGGCGATGACAGTGGTGATGACATTGGCGATGACAATGATGATGATAGTGGTGACGACAGTGGCGAGGACAACGATGATGACATTGGTGATGACATTGGTGATGACAGTGGTGATGACAGTGATGATGACAACGGTAATGACAATGGTGATAACAGTGGAGATGACAGTGATGATGACAGTGATGATGACAGTGGTGATGACAATGGTGATGACAGTGGTGATGACAGTGATGATGACAATGGTCATGACAGTGATGATGACAGTGGTGATGACAACGGTAATGACAATGGTGATTACAATGGTGATGACAGTGGTGATGACAGTAGTAATGACAATGGTAATGACAGTGGCGATGACAGTAGTGATGACAATGGTAATGACAGTGGCGATGACAGTGGTGATGACAGTGGGGCTGACAATGAAGATGATAATGGTAATGACAGTGATGATGACAGTGGTGATGACAATGACGATGACAATGATGATGAAAGTGGCGATGACATTGGTGATGACAATGATGATGACAGTGGTGATGACAACGGTGATGACAGTGGTGATGACAGTAGTGATGACAGTAGTGATAACAGTGGTGATGATAGTGGCGAGGACATTGGTGATGACAGTGGTGATGACAATGAAGATGACAATGATGATTACAGTGGTGATGACATTGGTGATGACAATGATGATGACAGTGGTGATGACAACGGTGATGACAGTGGTGATGACAGTAGTGATGACAGTGGTGATGATAGTGGCGAGGACAGTGGTGGTGACAATGATGATGACAATGGTGATGACAATGGGGATGACAACGGTGATGACATTGATGATAACAGTGGTGCTGACAGTGGTGATGACAGTGGAGATGACAATGGTGATGACAGTGGTGATGACAGTGGTGCTCACAGTGGCGATGACAGTGGTGCTGACAATGAAGATGACAACGGTAATGACAGTGATGATGACAGTGGTGATGAAAATGATGATGACAATGATGATGACAATGATGATGACAATGATGATGAAAGTGGTGATGACATTGGTGATATCAATGATGATGACAGTGGTGACGACAACGGTGATGACAGTGGTGATGACAGTAGTGACGACAGTGGTGATGATAGTGGCGAGGACATTGGTGATGACAGTGGTGATGACAGTGGTGATGACAATGGTGATGACAGTGGTGATGACAGTGGTGCTCACAGTGGCGATGACAGTGGTGCTGACAATGAAGATGACAATGGTAATGACAGTGATGATGACAGTGGTGATGACAATGATGATGACAATGATGACAATGATGATGAAAGTGGTGATGACATTGGTGATATCAATGATGATGACAGTGGTGACGACAACGGTGATGACAGTGGTGATGACAGTAGTGATGACAGTGGTGATGATAGTGGCGAGGACATTGGTGATGACAATGAAGATGACAATGGTAATGACAGTGATGATGACAGTGGTGATGACAATAATGATGACAATGATGATTACAGTGGTGATGACATTGGTGATGACAATGATGATGACAGTGGTGATGACAACGGTGATGACAGTGGTGATGACAGTAGTGATAACAGTGGTGATGACAGTGGCGAGGACAGTGGTGGTGACAATGATGACGACAATGGTGATGACAATGGTGATGACAACGGTGATGACATTGATGATGACAGTGGTGATGACAATGGTGATGACATTGGTGATGACAGTGGTGCTGACAGTGGTGATGACATTGGTGATGACAATGATGATGACAGTGGTGATGACAGTAGTGATGAAAACGGTAACGACAACGGTGATGACAGAGGTGATGACAGTGGTGACGACAGTGGCGATGACAATGGTGATGACAGTGGCGAGGACATTGGTGTTGACAGTGGTGATGAAAATGATGATGACAGTGGTGATGACAATGGTGATGACAGTGGTGATGACAGTGGTGATGACAGTGATGATGACAGTGGTGATGAAAATCGTGATAACAGTGGTGATGACAATGGTGCTGACAATGATGATGACAATGATGATGACAGTGGTGATGATATTGGTGATGACAATGCTGATGACAGTGGTGATGACAACGGTGATGACAGTGGTGATGACAGTAGTGAGGACAGTGGTGATGACAATGGTGATGACAGTGGCGATGACAGTGATGATGACAATGATGATGACAGTGGTGATGACAGTGGAGATGACCGCGGTGATGACAGTGGTGATGACAATGATGATGACAATGATGATGACATTGATGATGACAGTAGTGATGACATTGATGATGACAGGGGAGATGACAATGGTGATGACATGGTGATGACAATGATGATGACAATGATGATGACAGTGGTGATGACAATGGTGACGACAGTGTTGATGACAGTAGTGAGGACAGTGGTGACGATAGTGGCGAGGACATTAGTGATGACAGTGGTGATGACAGCGGTGATGACAGTGGTGATGACAGTGGTGATGACAATGATGATGACAATGATGATGACAATGATGAAGACAGTGATGGTGACAGTGATGATGACAGTGGTGATGACAGCGGTGCTGACAGTGGTGATGACAGTGGTGCTGAGAATGAAGATGACAATGGTAATGACAGTGATGATGACAGTGGTGATGACAATGATGATGACAATGATGATGAAAGTGGTGATGACATTGGTGATGACAATGATGATGACAGTGGTGATGACAGTGGATGACAGTGGTGATGACATGATGATGACAGTGGTGATGACAATGATGATGACAGTGGTGATGATGAGACAGTGGTGATGACAATGGTGATGACAGTGGTGATGACAGTGGTGATGACAGTGGTGATGACATGTGATGACAATGATGATGACAGTGGTGATGACAGTGTGATGACAGTGGTGACAGTGTGATGACAGTGGTGATGACAGTGGTGATGACAGTGGTGATGACAGTGGTGATGACAATGATGATGACAGTGGTGATGACAATGATGATGACAGTGGTGATGACAATGATGATGACAGTGGTGATGACAGTGGTGATGACAGTGGTGATGACAGTGGTGATGACAGTGATGATGACAGTGGTGATGACAATCGTGATGACAGTGGTGATGACAGTGGTGCTGACATGATGATGACAATGATGATGACAGTGGTGATGACATTGGTGATGACAATGCTGATGACAGTGGTGATGACAACGGTGATGACAGTGGTGATGACAGTAGTGAGGACAGTGGTGATGACAATGGTGATGACAGTGATGATGACAGTGGTGATGACAATGATGATGACAATGATGATGACAGTGGTGATGACAGTGGTGATGACAGTGGTGATGACAGTGGTGATGACAGTGGTGATGACAATGATGATGACAATGATGATGACAGTGGTGATGACAATGGTGATGACAGTGGTGATGACAATGATGATGACAGTGATGATGACAGTGATGATGACAGTGGTGATGACAGTGGTGATGACAGTGGTGATGACAATGGTGATGACAGTGGTGATGACAGTGGTGATGACAATGGTGATGACAGTGGTGATGACAGTGGTGATGACAGTGATGATGACAGTGGTGATGACAATGATGATGACAGTGGTGATGACAGTGGTGATGACAGTGGTGATGACAATGGTGATGACAGTGGTGATGACAGTGGTGATGACAATGATGATGACAGTGGTGATGACAGTGATGATGACAGTGGTGATGACAATGATGATGACAATGATGATGACAATGATGATGACAGTGATGATGACAGTGATGATGACAGTGGTGATGACAGTGGTGATGACAGTGGTGATGACAGTGGTGATGACAGTGGTGATGACAGTGGTGATGACAGTGGTGATGACAGTGGTGATGACAGTGGTGATGACAATGGTGATGACAATGATGATGACAGTGATGATGACAGTGATGATGACAGTGATGATGACAGTGGTGATGACAGTGGTGATGACAGTGGTGCTGACAGTGGTGATGACAATGGTGATTACAATGGTGATGACAGTGGGGATGACAATGATGATGGTAATGGTGATGACAATGATGATGACAGTGGTGATGACAATGATGAAGACAGTGATGATGACAATGATGAAGACAGTGATGGTGACAGTGATGATCACAGTGGTGATGACAGCGGTGCTGACAGTGGTGATGACAGTGGTGCTGCCAGTGGTGATGACAATGGTGATTACAATGGTGATGACAGTGGTGATGACAATGATGATGGTAATGGTGATGACAATGATGATGACAGTGGTGATGACAATGATGAAGACAGTGATGATGACAATGATGATGACAGTGGCGATGACAGTGGTGATGACAGTGATGATGACAGTGATGATGACAGTGGTGATAACAATGGTGACGACAGTGGTGATGACATTGGTGATGGCAGTGGTGATGACAGTGGCGATGACAGTGGCGATGACAGTGGTGAAGACGTTGGCGATGACAGTGGGGATGACAGTGGTGATGAAAGTGATGATGATGACGGCGATGACGATGATGATGATAATGACGACTATGGCGACGATGACGATGATGACGACGACGATGATGATGACGATGATGATGATGATGTCGATGATGTCGACGATGTCGACGATGTCAATGATGATGTCAATGGCAATGGCAATGCCGATGTCAATGACGATGGTAATGATGATTTCAATGACGATGATGACGACGATGATGAAGATGACGATGATGTTGATGACGATGATGACGACGACGATGATGATGATGACGATGATGATGATATCGATGATGTCGACGATGTCGACGATGTCAATGATGATGTCAATGGCAATGGCAATGCCGATGTCAATGACGATGGTAATGATGATTTCAATGACGATGATGACGACGATGATGAAGATGACGATGATGTTGATGACGATGATGACGACGACGATGATGATGATGACGATGATGATGATATCGATGATGTCGACGATGTCGACGATGTCAATGATGATGTCAGTGACGATGGCAATGCCGATGTCAATGACGATGGTAATGATGATTTCAATGACGATGATGACGACGATGATGACGATGACGATGATGACGACGACGACGATAATGATGATGACGATTGAGGCAGACCAAGATTGCTTCAAAAAACGTCTCATAATGAAAGGAACTGGCTTGTCTAGCTAATGTAGGTGATGACAATGACGATTATGATGATGCGACGTCGACGACGATTAGAACTAGAATGACGTAGCTAAATGCAAATATTAATTTTAAGGCTCACAGTTCGACTAGCAGCAAGAAATTGGAAATAAAAAGACTATGGACCATTTGTTACTAAAGGCGGATATTTCGTGACGTCGTTGTTTACATGTTCTCTAATTAATTAACGCGATTAAACAACATACAGTTATAAAGTTGACGTGAAACGAATAACTAGCAAAGCATGCTTTATGGCCGGCCTAGTGTCTGTCTTTCTTTTCTCTCCTAAGGGTCAATGAGCCGCATAAATTGTTGCGATACGTACGTCTGTAAAGTTGATGTTTATCAAGGCCGAAGCCCCGTTGGTGATTGGTCAATTAATATATAATTTTTTTCTCGAGAGTTCCAACGAAACAATTAAGTTCCCGTTAACATATTATATTCATACTAACCACAGTCACTGACGCTCAGTTTATTGGAATTTTGTTTAATGATTTATTTGTAATATTAGTGAGGTAATTCGCCTATTACAAAACAGACAAAAGCAGGATATAAAGTCTTTAGTAGGATTAGCAGACCTGTTTGCAATGTTTTTATTGCTTCCAATTTATTAAATTTTCATTGTTTATTGATACTTGCTTACATAATATTTGTAGCATTGCGTTTTCTCATGTAAATAATGTGACCCGAAAGACAAGATGTAACAATTACGAATGTGTAGTATCTCACAAAAGTTGCATTACTTATTAATTCTTCATATTAGGAAAGAGTAAAAGGTTGGTACGATTTGTAGTTGCAATGAGCTTGACTAGATCACGCTACGGATGTTTTTAACTTTTTAGACAGGAATCGCCAAAACGTAGCGTGATAGCCCAATAAAATGAATTTAAGAGTAGTCTTTAGACGGTGCACGCTGCTGAAACTTAGTTCGTACTGTGTGCACTAATATTTTTATTTTTGACGTGGTAAATTATTCCAAATTATATGCAATGTTCGATAAGGTAGAAAAGAAAATAGCAAAGACTGAGAAAAATATTAAAAATGTAGCAAAAAGGATCCCGGATGATAAGACCTGTTAACTCTGAGACGGATTACGAGCGAAAAATATGGCTTCAGTTTTCATGTTGTGCAATGTATGTGTGACCTAGCTCTTTTTACGATGAATGACGATGGTGTATTACCTAATTTATTTTAATAAAAAAAAAAAAAATTACTGATATAATGTGAATTTTTTTACATATGTCCACTCTGGGATGTTTGTTGTTGTTGTTGTTTCCCAGTCCTATACCTTAAAGGGTCCCTCTCAACCAGTGTGCTTTGTGCGCTGATATTCTTACGGAGGCCATTTTCGGGTGCCGCGAAAAATAGTGGCTTGAAGTTAAAAACTACTTTTTGCAGGATTGTGGCCTTGTTCTGGCCACAGAAAGCAGTTAGACGACCCAAGTTAACACAATTTTGAAAGTATGGCAAACATTAGCCCCACGAGAGACTGAGTTCCCCGGATGAAAACAATAACACGCGACCGCAAAGCACACTGGTCGAGAGGGACACTTTAAGAACACTGTGATTTGCATGCTCCTATGTCAATTTCCTGTTTGAGTAAAATTCGGTCACCAAATTAGTATACCGGGTCTAATTGGTTCATTATTAGCTTACTAATGTTAAATACGTGTAGCTATATATATATGTATGTTTGAGCAGTTTTATTTCGATGATGTCTTTGAGGATTCATGCAAATCCAAATTGCCTTCATACACTTTTATGATGTTTTGAATGTGTTTTTTAAGGAAAAGAGAACTGAATGATCCGGCGATTTTTGTCCGATGTTGCTAAGCAACATGACGTATCCTTCAATCAAGTGTGTTTGTTGAATTTGTTTCGTTACGTTTGTTTGTTCTCTTGAAAGTTGCGTCTACAATCTATAACAAGACTAATACTACTCACTGGCAAATGTTGTTGCCCGTTACCAGGGCCAGTTTCATTCCGTACATAGACAGCAACCATTTTAAGGTCATTACATCCAAATAGAACTTGCAATATATTTTCATTCAAACTTTGCCTATTGGTTGTTTATCTTAAGGGAACTTAAATTTTGAAATAAAAAGGGGGGTCCCGGTATTCGTTTAGGAACAGGAGGACCTTGTATATATCCCTTAATTCCTTACAATATCAGCTTCCAGAAACGTTTTTATTAGCTAAGTTCACGTTTCCGGTGATTATTTATTCTTCTGCAATAGAAATTAGTCTATATTTATTTTATAGAAAGAAGGTAATTGCTAGACTCAAAATAAGAGAAAAAATTGATAGGTCACTGTACTCGTTTACGAGAAACCGACGATTCATCTCTCTGGCGAGCTTAGCCGTAAAGGAAAAGCCGCCATTTTCTTAATGTGCGCGCGCTAATTACGTGTGAAATCATGCGCAGTAAGGATGCGCAATGCAATACTAAGGAATAACCTTAAAGTATAGTCGTACGTTTTTCCGCTGCATGTACTGATAGGAAATAGCGCAACTGCTGTACAATAATAGGTTTTGAATCCCAATTACTCAAACCCTCGTAAAAGGAACAAAGAAAGTCATTGTCTTCAAATTTGATTTGATTTAAAAATGATAGTCTGTTTCAACAGTGAAGGTTTTCTTTAAGAATCCCTAAAAGGGACACTGTCCTGGCGTATTTGCTCAAAACTGTTATAAATGCATGAAATGGTCCCTAAATATATGAAATAAGAACTTAATAAACTCTAACTAAATGATAAAAAGCAATTTCTTCAAGAAATTCCATACTGCAACAAAATTTTTGCAAAATTTCAAAGATTTCCGAGCCAAATTTGAAACTTTGAAAAACTGACATCCTGACGTTTTTTCAAAAATCCATATTGCAATCCATTTCCATTCTCGCTGTCGTTCGTCATCCTCACTTCCTAACGGGTTCCTGTCATTTGTCGAGTGTTATTCTACAGAATCAAACCATTATTGATCAACTTCCTATGATCTAGATATGTTTCTGAGCTTCCCAAAATCATGCTAAAATCAGGACAGTGTCCCTTTAAGTGTTTACAGCATTTCAAACATACACAATATGACAAATAGCGGCTTGTGATACAATATATTGTTTGTCCCAGTTGCTTTTCACAAACGTCGGTTGACGCTATTAACGAACTATATGCCGCACACGCCATAGAGCCAGAAAGCCAGTCGAGCTTAACCTAGCCATCAACCACCAAAACAAACGGCATGACACCGTTAAACCCTACAGCTTCCATTACATCAAATTGTTAGATAAACGAGAACAGGAACCCGTGAGTAAAGGGGGCGAGAAGTCTACGGGAGGCAAGAAAAGAGAGGGTTGGAACCGGGAGAAATACGACAAAAATCGCAATATTTTATTTCCAATAGTGGAATTCCATAGTGGAATTATTGGCCAAAGTCCACTCCGGGACCTCAGTATCTTTTTGTTTTTGTTTTTTTGTTTTTTTGACCTCAGTATCTTTCCATCATTATATTTATAGGACAAAGAACGTTTAAATGAACAAAGAGCCGGAAACCACCAAGGAAGGGGCGGGAGCCAGGAGTAGCATGTACGTGAAGCGGGAAGTTTAGCCCTCCATTAATACCAACGCTACTTTGATATTGCGACATATTACGGCTTACTGGGTTCGGTGGCTTTTGCGGCATATAGTTCGTCAATAGCGTCAACGGGGATGAAATAAATTTGGTAGCCCAAATGAAGCCAAATGAAGTTCATAGTGGAATTATTGGCCAAAGTCCACTCCGGGACTTCAGTATCTTTCCATCATTATATTTATAGGACAAAGAACGTTTAAATGAACAAAGAGCCGGAAACCACCAAGGAAGGGGCGGGAGCCTGGAGTGAGCATGTACGTGCATGAAGCGGAAAGTTTAGCCCCCATTATTGATACCAACTCTTCTTTAATATTACAATATATTTAAAGCATCCAAGACGCCGCCGTGCACGTGCTGAGTAAATACCACATTCATGTCCGAATAGAAACTAGGCAAATTCAAATTAGTTTACGTCATCCATGCGGCCGGCAAAATTTGGTCATTTTCCAGAAGACGACTAATAAATGTACCAAAATCTTCCTTGGCATAAGCACATAAGTGTAAGCTAGTGAGGACAGCAGAGACATCAGCATGAACATAAAAAATCGACTTTGTTTAACGAGGGTATCACTTAACAGTTTGTCAGTTTGTCTACACAGTTACTGTTGTCATTTTTCACTTTCCGTATCTTTCCCGGCGCTCGAGCCGGAAATACGTCGACTTGCATTCGCAGGCTATGCATATAGCGTGATTCCTGATGGGGGTGCTGGTTTCTCAGTTAAAAGTTTGGTCATTTCTCAGTTATCAGTTAATTTTGACAGATCTCAAAATTCTGGTCATTACTCAGCAAACAGTTAAACTTTTGGCCAATTCAGTTCTCAGCTATCAGTTAGACCCCATCAGGACCCTCAGTGATGACTCGACTGAAAATGTGTTTTCGTTTACCGCACTCTGCAAGATGTATGTAGACCGCAAGCCGTTATTGTGAAAAGCTACTAAATAACTAATACCGTTGGTTTAATTAGCACCATTTGTTGTTCATTGTAAGACGGTCAAAATAAATTTTTTTTTTTGCACTAATGTTTATGTTTTCTCGTGTTTGGAAATCACGATTAAACCCTTGTACTGGTGTTTTAAATATTACCTATCATTATAGTTAAACTAATTTATAGATTAAGCAATGAATGTTTTCTATTAAAAAAACGGAAATGAATTATAAATAAGGGCGCTAAATTATTATTACAGTATACGCTATAAACTTGCTCAACAATGGAACAATTCTTGAACACTGAGAAATGGCGGCTTTGAATATTTAAAAGAAATACCTACATGTAGAAGCAGAGTAGAATAATAGATAATATTTGAAAATTTGGAAACCATCGCTTTCGATGAATTCGAAATTCGAGTTAAACACAACGAGAACGTTTCATTTAATTTACGGGAAATGGGTCAGTGAAACAGTTTGATCGGCGGAAAGGTAGGGAAATATGGTAACTGAGTAATGCATTGTTTACCGTTGCACATGACATGACAATTTCAACTGGCTCGTTTTTGTTTTCAAGTCAGGGCTGCGATTTTCCTTTAGCTTTATTTTTACTCTAAAACCACGTCATTCTATACTTTTGGAATATTTCGTTGACTCTTTAGTGCAACGGTGGACACATTTCCATGGCTCGATAAACATGAACTCCATGCGTAGAGACCGTGAGTAGCCGTTAAAAGCGAAAATGGAAATACAGTTGAACCTCTCTTCAATGGCAAAGGGTAAAGTTAACTACCCGTTGTACGAGAGGTATAAGAATAAAGCGTATGGATCGGCGCATGGTCGGGACGAAAAATATTGGCCGTTATATAAACTGGTGTCCATTAGTGGAGGTTCGACTCGACCTTTAACAATAAAATTCATCTTGATTTATTTCCCTTGGCATGCAGGACGCTTGGGTCGTTGTCATTAAATGTATTAAACATTTCATTCGGTCCTAGCAGAACCCGGACATGCATCAGTGGGTTGAGACAGGAAATTGTTGGGTTTCTCTTGTGATTAAAAATAATCAAAATGTTTCCGAATTCCACTTCATCAGTGCTTGAAATCCCTTACTTAGATTGAGTAGTAATACTAAACTATATGTGCTGGTGCAACTTCGAAATCAAGTCCACCCAGGTAATTGAGAATGTCACTTATGAATTCCACTTCACCTACACTTCTACGGGTAAATGAAATCTTATATTTAGACTGTATAAAATTGTCATTGCATATATTTGATTTAACCACAAGTCAGTATAAACTGCCTCGAGCTCACGGCACAGTCAATAGTTTTCTTAACGATATTAACTAATTGTTATTCACTGTGACGGTGTTGTTTAATCACTTTGTGGTTTGTTTGATGTTAAGGTGTTTCTAGAATCAAGACCAAGCTTTGTCAGAAGCACTTCATGAAACTTGGTGATCGTTTCCTTATGTATTACCTCGGACAACGACTCGTCTAAAAGCTCAAATCGTAGAGTTTTATTTCTGTATAAGCATAATCTCGTGACAGCTGTGCAAGGACGGATATTAATAATTGCCATTCAATTTCTATAGTGCCAATACGTACTTATATTTGTTATTTTTCTTGTTAGGTCGTTAAAATGTGTATAGGCAATATAAATGATAAAATAAGCATTCACTCGTTAAGTAATTCATCATTTCAAGTGTTTGTTTGTTTGTTTTTGTTTGTTTGCCGTTTAAAAGTTCCTCTTTGATTTTGGAACTGAAAGGCTAATGCGACACATTTATAAACGGCTTTAATTGTTATTCCAGTTTGATTCCTTTTGAATGTCGACAACAGACTAATTGTATCCTCAAGCATCTAACTTCAAAAAGAGCGGTATTCTCGTTTGTTCTTATACTTGCGGTCTTTTGACGTAGATACTAGCTTGCTGAAGTAATCATGACTGAGCAATTATTGCGTAAGTCGCACACGAACATTTCGCGTGTTTATCGTATTGTTTTGGATTTTCTTTTCTTACCAACGTATATAGGAGTGTTTACTGTTGATCAACATTACGTCAAATTTGTTTTGTTATTCAAATTTGCCAACCATTAAACAAAAGAACTCTTTGTTTCAACAGCCAATAGTTCTCTGGTTGGCACATTAATAACAATAGGTGACGTAACGAGAAATATCGCTATTGGAACCCGCAAACAATATCACGTCGTTGATTCCAATATCCCTTGGCTAAATGGTCGGTTACAGTGCAAGATAGTATTGTGCCCCTGAATATCGCTACGAAGGAAGAGCAAAGCTCAAGAAGATGAATTCGAAAACATTGAAAATATTTCTTTGCCTTTTATCTTTACTGGGACTTCTCTCAGCTGCTCCTTTGCATCAGCAAGATGGTAAGATTTAAATTAGATTGTATTTATATAATTCTGTTAATATTTCTAATCAATATTTAACCAAACAAACCTTTTAGAAATATCGCCCCTGTGATCATTTAATGACACAGCTTGTTTGCGAAGGTAACATATAATGCCATTGGATGAACAGAGTTAATTTTTAGGCTTTAAAATGACTGTTTAAATTCTACATATTTATCACATTGAGAGTTAAGAATTGTTGATACATTCAGTTTAAATCTCACTAGGATTGTAATATCGTTTCCTAACATTGTTTAAAGAGGCACTATCACGGGGATTTTGCTGCTTTTTTGGTCAAAACGATGCTAGAAGTATGACTCAGTATACCTTCGTTCATAAACTAAATGCTCCTAGAACATCGAGAGGAAGATATCAAGTGAATTGTTGAAGGGAGAGCAAACCGTAATTAGTTTTTAGCGATTTTTCCAAGATACAATGACAGAGTTTGAAAAAGTCTGCCTGACTTTTTGAAAATGAAATCAAAAGCTCCTGCATGGGCAACACGTTATAGCACTCCTTTTATATCTTCAGTACACTAGTATAGTAATTTTTAACAAAACTGGACCATTTAGGTTTCCATTGATGTATGATAAGTCTTTTTATTAGCTTTTGACTTTTTGAAGTGATGTTCATGATAGCGCCCCTTTAAGAACATTAAAACTTCGCATTGGGGTTAACTCCTCACGTATTCGACGTCTTGTACAATACTGACAATTTAGTCTGATGGAAATAATATCGTTTTCCATTATCCTTTCCGTTTTAATAACATTTAAGCTAAGTTTAATCATCGAGTGTTAAACTGATAAAACCGGGTAACATTCTTCTACAAATTCAAAACGAAATAATGACTTCGATGGCTGCATGTCAATGGCGATAGTGACAATGAAACTTGTCAGAAAAAGAAAGAAACTCCAAGAAGTGTTTTGAAGTTGTTGTAGTAGTAGTAAATCTTTATTTAAGCAGGGTGGCCCATTCAGCTCTAGGCTGGTATCCATAGGGGCCCTGCGTCTAAAAAATACATTATAAAACAATACATTGTTTGGAATTTAAAGCCAATAGTAAACGAGTTAGGACAAAATGAAGCCACCGCGACGAAATATAAAACTTGTAAAGGAAAAGCTGCTGGATGGCATTTTGCCTAAAATCCTTTTGTCCCAATAAGCATGCGTATTCACACTCAAATATACCATGGTAAATACCAAAAACCGCTGTCTTAAGCTGATTTTAATTGAAAAGTTTGCTTTCGAATAACACTGCATTGAAATATAAAATCTCTCAAGGGTTAAAGACTTTTAATATATGAGGGTTATAGGCTACGGTCCTTATTTGGGTACCCTGGGCCCAGAGGTTTTCTTTCTTTTCTTTAATCGGCGAAAACAAGCCGCGAAGCGGCGGAAGCGAGTCGCGGAGCGACGAGAAGGAAACCTCTGGGCGCAGTGGCTATGCATCTCACTTCCATGCTGGAATTTAGGTCAAGATCTGACCCTCGGGCTCTGATTGGTAGATATTTTAACGAGCCAAATTTGACACTCACCGAGGTAAATTTGACACTCACCGAGGTAAATTTGACACTCACTACCGGAGAGGATAGCTTGTACGTGATCAATAACGTCGCTCCGTAGCACACGTACACGCTTTTATCGAGAGATATTTTGCTAGTAGCCCATCTATACGTCTGCGAAAAGAAATGAGTTTGAGTCCCGAATATTGTCGCGCCGATCCCAGCTGTTAGATTCCTTTAAAAAAAATAAATTAAATAAACTGGTGGAATAGTGTTGTTTATTGTCGCGACTTTCAGTTACAGTGCGTTGGTCCTGATCCAATTACAGCCGGGAATTATAGAGATGTTGTGTTTGACTCAAAGCTACTCAATTGTGTGACGCGGTTTCGATCCATCTTTTGCTGGCATTTGTTTTGTATATTATAAATGTTTTTGCAACTCGGAGATTATCAAATACGAGAAGATCGCGCGTATAAAGTATATATCTCTTGACAGCCGCTTGACATGACCCGACCAAACCGGAAAAGGTCAACTGACAAATTACCAGTCTTCACCACCCAAGTGAAGAAAATATTCGCGTGAACAATATACCTTGGTCTACCCCACTGAACAAAATAAACGGCTGATCAACACGTGATATCTTAATTGCCATTGGCCGGCTCTTTAATTACTATTTTGAAAATTTGACAGTTGGCGTCAGCATGGAAATGAGATCGTATCCACTGCCACCAGAGGTTTTCTTCTCTGCCGCGTCGCTTTGATCGCTTCGATCAAGTTCAGAAGAAGAAAGAAGAAAGAAAACCTCTGGGACCAGGGTATTATTTGGGTTTAATTGCTTCTATTCCCTCTAGTGTTTCTCTAATAAGAGTGAGTCAGCAATTCAACATTCTTAGGCCCAGTTCAGACGCCGTACTTCACATGAGCCGAATCGAATTCGATGAATTAAGTTCATGTGAGGTACGGCGTCTGAATCAATTCGGAATGGCTGAATCAATTCGGATCGGCTCAGCCGTTCTTCCCGCCTGGCTCAGCCGAGAATAACGGCTGTGGACCGGCTTTGATTCAGACGCCGAACTCACATCAGCCGAAACAAATGCATGAATTATTATAATGTATTTTTCAATACAACAGCAATTTTCCCCTATTAATTTAAGTTCGGCTGAATTAAGCTCGGCGTCTGAATCAATTCAGTCGATCTAAATTAATTTGTGTCGGCCTAAATTCAAATTCGATTCGGCTCATGTGAAGTACGGCGTCTGAACTGGGCCTTAGTTCCGTCAACTTGAAGTTAATTAATGGCGACCGCAAGTGGGCGGTATTCCTTTGCTGGCGCGGTGATTTCGCCGCTCATTGTCATGGTACGCCCAAGTAGAAGGGTTAAGAACAAGAGTTGACGTCAATATAATGCGAATGTTTCTTTTTTTTTCGACAAATTAAAGTGCCGTTAATTAAAGATTTATGCATATCAAATCTATAGATTTAATTTTATAAAATAACAAGATACTACGCTCTGATTGACTCAAACCATTTACCATAACTCTATGGAAACATAGAAAATTGCTTCTTGCTTTTATTTCATAAAAACAATACGTTTTCCTTGTGTTTCCATGGTAACACTAATGAAAGTTTGGGAGAACTGGCGGCTCGTGTTTCTACAGCATTTCTCATTCTCCCAAATCTCACTCGTGTTACCATAACTCTATGGAAACACGGAAAACGTTTTCTATTTGGTATATAGCACATTATCAGTTACTAAAATACTACCTTTCTTGTTTGCTCAACACTCAATATTTATAAAAAACCTGCTTGTTTTGGCCTTCAAGTTAATTATGGGGAAAATTGACACAATGTTCCATGAATGTATATTTTCTTATAAGCTTAAGTACACAGTTTATAATTAGTATAAAATATTTAATGCTAATTTGCTATAAATAAAAGTAAATCGTTTAACATGTTCAATTCTATCCTATATTCATGATACCCAGCTGAAGAAAATGAAGAAAAAGAGAGGATGAAGAGAGATGCAGATGATGATAACGATGACAATGACGATGACGATGACGATGATGACGATGATGACGATGATGACGATGATGACGATGATGACGATGATGATAAACGGCGTAAAAGGCGAAGTGATGATGACGACGATGACGACGATGACGACGATGATGACGATGATGACGATGATGACGATGATGACGATGATGACGATGATGACGATGATGACGATGATGACGATGATGACGATGATGACGATGATGACGATGATGACGATGATGACGATGATGACGATGATGATAAACGGCGTAAAAGGCGTAGTGATGATGATGACGACGATGACGATGATGATGATGATGATGACGACGATGATGATGACGATGACGATGATGACGATGATGACGATGATGACGATGATGACGACGATAAATAAGATTGACCCAAAAAAGCATCTCATAATCAAAGGAACTGGCCTGTGTGGCTAATCATATGCAGTTTAAATTTTTTACAATGTATTAGATACATGAGATGTTTGTACTAAGGGAGGTATAATAAAGTGAACTTACAACGCCATTTATACTGTAAAAAATTTATTTTAAGTAACATCAAAAGCTTTCGATCTGGTTTATTCACGAACAGCATGATTTCAACAGTACTTAATTAAACTCCTGCCGCCCCGGAGTTATCCCCTCCCCCCTTGTTATTGTTGCCTCCACGGAAAAAATAATGCATTCTAGTCTTTAACGTTGTTTGAGGGGGGACCAATAGTTCATAGGAAAAGGACCAAATTATTGAAAACATTCAGTAACACGTTTTCTTACTTATTATCGACGGTGTCCCAAGGACGTCTGACGAGAATTGTAGCTTAGTCCTTTAAGAAGAGGGGGGGAGGGGGGGGGGGGGGGGGGGAGGGGACATTATCTTAAATTTACCTGGTAGCCATGTTTTGACAGGCCTATTTTTCAACCTACATATGACGCTGGGTTCGGGATTCGAAACCCGACTGGGAGGCGAGCGCTCTCACCACTGCGTCATCCCTGCTCCCCACAAAATAAACATAAGTACAAACACAAGAAGAAAGAATACACTTGTTCTTCTCATGTTGTCCTCACTAGGAATAACCGCGACATAAGCACAAACATATGCACAAGAATAACGAACGTTGGTCTAAAGTCCAGCGCATGCCTTACATTAGCAAACCACAACATCCACTGCTGCAAGGGCACTTTAATTTTGACAAAGCGTGGAAATATGTTTCCTAAACTCATCAATATTTCATGAATAATTAGCCAATCCAGGTCGCGGATTTAGTCACGTGCATGGGTGTTCAAACCACGGTCAAGATCAATCGTGATTTGGAAATCGGACGAAAACACTCCTCAAATAATATATCGTTTTTTCATCCAGTTTTTTATTAACTATGCAGTAATGACAACAAGGCAATCTTCAAACCAAAAATTACTATCGCACATTTTAAATGTCTGCACAGTTACTTGTGTCACTTTTCACTTTTCGTATCCTTTCGCTCGAGCCGGAAATATGGCTGCGTTCGCAGGCTACACGTACAGTGTGGTTCCTGATGGGGATGCTGGTTTCTCAGTTAAAATTCTGGGCCGAGTTGTTCAAAGGATGATTAAGCTAATCTAGGATTAGCGCAAATTTTGATTTCAGTTTTGCAACTTTTCAGTGAGGTTTTTTGTGTATATTTTTTGTCCTTCTGTTTTGACTTTAACTAATCTTAAACTTTACAAAACATCAGCAGAGAAAAACACTTTTATACAAGAGAAATTAAAAGCTTGTTTAACTTTTAATCCTGGATTAGCGTTAATCGGCTTACGAATAACCGGGCCCAGCTGGTCATTATATTACTCAGCTAATAGTTTTGGCCATATTCTCAGCTATCCGTTAGACCCCATCAGGACCCTCAGTGATGGATTGGTTTTTGAAAGGAAAACGAACTCAGAGCAAGTGCTAGCACATGACTCGACGTAAAATGTGTTTTCGTTTACCGCACTCTGCAAGATGTATGTAGACCGCAAGCCGTTATTGTGAAAAGCTACTAAATAACTAATACCGTTGGTTTAATTAGCACCATTTGTTGTTAATTGTAAGACGGTCAAAATAAATGTTGGGGTTTTTGGCACTAATGTTATGTTTTCTCGTGTTTGGAAATCCCGATAAAACCCTTGTACTGGTGTTTTAAATATTACCTATAGGCAGGAGCCCATCACTAGGAGCGAGCAACTGGACTGGATTCGTGTCACAGCGTTTTTACAGACCAGATTATTTTTAGATTCCTTTTCTCGCGAACTCCTATTCAAACAAGCCAATCAAAAGTTGTGATGTAATGAATGACGTGTCATATTTCTCAACTCCTATTCAAACAAGCCAATCAAAAGTTGTGATGTAATGAATGACGTGTCATATTTCTCAATTGACAAGGAGATAATATTTTTTCCAGGAAAAAGGAGTCTAAAAATAACCCGGTCTGTAAAAATGCTATGACATAGACGGAGTATGGGAGATGGACGCTCCTAGTGATGGGCGCCTGCTATAGGTAAACTAATTTATAGATTAAGCAATGAATGTTTTATATTCAAAACATGGAAATGAATTATGAATAAGGGCGCTGAATTATTATACGCTATAAGTTTGATCACTTAAAAATGAGAGCTTTGAACACTTTTCTTGGAGTAGAATAAGAGATAATATTTCACAATTTTGAAGCCAACGTTTTCGAGGAAATCGAAATTCAAGTTAAACACAACTTGAACGAGAACGTTTCATTTAAGTTACGGAACATGGGCGAAAAAGTTTGATCGGCGGATAGCTGGGTAAAGATAGGAACTGCTGAGTAATGCATTGTTTACCGTTGCACATGACATAGCCTGCGTGGCAGGCGTAGAAAGGGAGGGAGGGGAGTTCGGCGCGCGCGAAGCGCGAGGAGTCGGAGCGCGAAGCGCGATGGAGTGGGAGGGAACGCCTGCAACCACGGTATTGTTTTTGCCATTCCGCCCCTAATTAGTTTTGACAGTTTTCACGCGCACTTGATTAAATATGCAAGATATCTTTGAAATCATTCTTGTCTTTCGCTATGACATAAATACTTCTTTAAAACATAATAACCACATGTATAGAAAGACGGGGTTGGAAGTAGCCGAGTAAAGTTTTATAATTTTCACTTGAATGCGAAAGTTTCCAATAATAAGACGTTCCGTTGGTCACGTCCTAAAATTCAACAGACATTCCGACTTCCGTCACGCATTGAATACAGTGTATAGCGATGTTTCTCGTTACGTCACCTATTGTTATTAATGTGCCAACCAGAGAACTATTGGCTGTTGAAACAAAGAGTTCTTTTGTTTAATGGTTGACAAATTTGAATAACAAAACAATTGTTGATAAACAGTGAACACTCCTATTGCAAGTCTAGCTTCGCTTTCCGTGAATGAAAACTTCTGAAGAAAAAGTGGAATGATTTTCTCATAATATTTTCTCCGAACTATTAATTGGCGAAAGCAGAGGAGGATGGACAGCAGCGCGCAAAGGATCATGGACCAAATTCTCGTTTCGCGTCATTTGAGTCCAGCCGTCGTCTGAGTGAGAGCTCCTCGTGTAACAAAAATGGACGCCATCGAGCAACACGAGGCACAGGCTGAATTCTTTCATAGCTCCAGTAGGATTTACTTGCACTGCTGCGACGTTTCTAATCTTTTCAACTTTTCTGTGCCTAGTTTACCGTTTTTGAGAGTGAATGGGCTTTTCGTCCACTTCAGTTTCTTCGATTCGCCATCGGAAAGACGAATGGGTATTTTACCTCTTAGCGAGCAGCTTCTGAAGAAATTGGAAGGATTGAAGTCACCAGCCGTTGTTGATGTAAAAGCGAGTGTTATTTTTGAGGTATGTGTTTACCGGTATTCCTAATTTCGGGAATTTTTTAACGCTTCAATTGCCGCACTCGTTCGGTGAAGTGAATTGATAAACAATCATAACCTTAAATTCTGCTCTGTTTATAAGCATGGCTGATGTAAAACCTGGCCAACTGAATGAGCATATAGATGCTGATCTATGCATTTGCTTGTGTAAAGCTCGATGTTTTAATATTGTTTTTTTGTGTCTTATAGTTTGATCCCGAGGAAGCCGAGGAGGAAAGGATGCTACTGATATGGGATTTTGCTGTTGATCGAGTTCTAACAGAAACAGTCACCCCACAACAGCCTCACGTGCCAAAAGAAACCATCCCAGTGGCTCCATTGCTGGATATCAATACACTTACGGAAAAGTGCAACTGTGCATTGTTTCCTGTAACAAATGGGATTTTTTTTAACAGCCAGAGGAAGAGGAAGAGGAGGAGGAGAGCCAAGATGAAGGTAATTAAAAAAAAACAATGAAAACAATTATTTTGATTTTTTAACTCAAATATTTTCTTGATGAATTGGACAACCAGTTTCAAAATTAGAAATAAATTATTATTTTTAAATGCTATATAGTAGCCAAGTTATGTTGTCTTTTGAGGATTTTTACATGTGATGTATGTTGCTTTTCAACTGTATAACATTTTACTGTGTATAGATGCTGAAGTATTCCCTTTTGTTTTTTATTTGTAATTTTCAGTTCACTGTGCATCTGATACACAAACATACAGTCCCCTGAATAGTGATGAAGAGGCAGGATTCTCTGGTGGGTCATATCATGGCACAAGCAGTGAAGACAGTGAGGATGAAAATGTGCGACACACATTGGGGTTTAAATGCATTGGGGCTGCACATGAGCTCCCAGACAAGATTTTCTGAAAGTTGCGGAGAGAAAATTGCACAGGGAACATTGTAAACTTGCAGTCAAACTTCGAGCTGAGCCTAGTAATGAAAAAGACAAAAATGCCATTGCCATTGACATGAACCATGGTACTGATTGGTTTACAGTTGGATATATTGCAAGTGAACTGACCCAATATCTCCATCCTCTCATGTCAAATGACAAAATTGTGGATGTTTCGGTGCAACATATTTTCATGAGAGTTTTTTTTGCAAGGATGGGATATTACCCTTTAATTTTAATAACGCGCAAAGGACAGTGGGAAAAATATGTAATGTATAGATGCCGTAGTGCGCGATGAGCATTATGCAAATTCAAGCAGTGCCAACCCCCTCCCCTCCTTCCTGGGCCATGACCTCATAGTTTCAGTCAACTCTAACATGGCATTGTTTGCTATTCCAACAGCTTGTAGATATTTTTAAAGGTATTTTGGTCCATTTTATGCCTGGTCACTGGCTATATATATATACATATATATATATATACACCCGTTTTCAAAAACTCTGCTATTTTCAAAATATATATAAATATATATATACCTTTTGTCTACCCTTTGTTATGTGATGAGGAAACAAAAGGTATATATATATCTATATATATTTTGAAAATAGCAGAGTTTTGAAAACGGGTGTATATATATATATATATATGTATATATAGAAGTCAAATTTCTCTGCATCACAAATATTTGCATAGAGGTCTGGGGCGTTTGCCTTGTATTTTGGCCAGACCGTAGGGAATTTGAAAGGCTTGCTTATCCCCACCACGTCAAATTCGACCAAATTTTTTTGGAATAAGTTAAAAAAAAAATTAACCCGGGGGGGGGGGGGGGGGGAGTGGATGGGCACTGCTGGAATTGACTGATGCATTACTAGTCAAGGTATGATGTATTGTAGCCTTTTTATTAAGAGTCCAAATTTAAAACCATACAATAATTTTTGGATTATCATTCTGTAATCAGTCAGAGACTTTTCTATTTCCATTGTGTCTGACTGGTTACTCCACAGTAACAAGCATTACCGTATGTACACAAAATTCTGATAATTATTTTCCTGGTAAATTCAGAAGTGTTGTCAGATCTTGAAAGTGTAAGTACCTTACTTTATGGAATAAATTACTATAAACAAAACTGCTATCCATATATGTCATGTCAAATTCGGAAAGTATGAACCATGTGTGCTGCAATAGGGCAGCAAGGGAATAAAAATGAGATTTGACATTATTTTTGCTTTCAAGTGTTGTACAAGTTGTTGGTGGTAGTGTTCATGATTTGAAACTGTCTTTGCTTTACAGTGCTGCTACTGTTATCGGGGCCACTTAAACTAAACTAACCAATCAGATTACAGGAAACGAACAATGCATTCCAACTAAATCGTTTGAGCCAATCAACAGCGCGGAGAAAACAATGACCCAAAGAACAAAATTTGATGTAATGCATTGTTCATTTCCTGTAATCTGATTGGTTAGTTTAGTTAAGTGGCCCCGGTAACAGTAGCAGCACTGTAAGTGCTCAATAATTTTTGACATGTCACCTTGAGGGACATTGACAATATCATTATTAACTTTTCTTATTTACAAATTAAAAGTTAATGTAATGGTGGTGGTGGTAAATCCTCGGCTGGCCTGAAGTGAGCAGCACGGACTGTTAGCTGGCCTCGCTGTGGAATTACGGCCCTATTTGCCACAAAAACTCCTGGGTCTGCTCTCCTAGAAATTTGCACTTGGTCAAGCCGCTCTCCATGGCCATGTTCTGATGGCTGGTTGAAAGAAGGCAGTAAACCAGAATTGAATCGCTCGTTCACTCCTGTGTAGTGGTAAAATGGTAGGTCTGGATCACACTTCTTGGTGTATTCTAGCATGACCTTTGGGAAGGTATCATGAAAAGCCTTTTCATCAAATATTGGGCCCAGCAGCTCATGGAAAAAGGCAAAAATCCCTTCAACGTCATCTGTGGAACCAGCTCTGGGGTGTTCTGCAGGAAGCCCTTTTTCCTCTCCATAACGCCTTCTGAACTCCTGGCTCTCGATGTTGGTTGTTATTGCTACTACTAACTCTCGTGTCATGCCCTTGATTCCTTTGAAAGGTCTAAAAAAAAAATTTACTTATTGATCAAACATGTGAAAATTACAATATTATGTACACAGAACATACACACATACAAACACTACATTTTTATCTGAGTCCTATAAATGAACATGTCCCTCCAGCGGACACCTTTTCTGTTCCCATGGGTAGCCGATTAATGGAGGTTCAACTGTATTAGTAAGCCTAACAAAAGATTCCACTGAGGCCCAATGAACAAATCCTGTGATGAATCTACCTTGACTTCCAGTTGCTCACACGTAAAATGTGAACTGTAAAATAATATTACACATTGATAAATTTCAAACCTGTTTGGATCCAATGTTGAGAAGTCCCGGTTCTCATTATACCAGGGCATCCAATCTTCCAGTAAAAAATCCAACATGGCCATGTTGTATTTCTTCCTTGTTTCTTCATCAAGGCCCCGACCATCACTTGCTTTGTGCCAGTTAGCAATGACTTCCACTACTCGACCTTCCTCAGGATAGCCATTATTTTTGCACCACTCTGCAACGGCAGTTGACAGCAACTTTTCAGCATCAGAGACACTTTGCTTCCGCTTTCCAGTTAACGCTGTGTATGTTAACCCAGTATGGGGGTCGTTCATGGCCCCAACAAAAGCCATCATGTCAACGTTAGGAAGAAGACCCAATCTACAGCAAACTGCAATCCTTTTAAGCACATGATTGTGGTCTTCCTCTCGTGCTGGGGTTCACCATTTTCATTCTCTTCTGGAACATACAAATGCTGTCTGAAGTTGACTCCTTCTGCTTCAAAGTCAGCAACCTTCTTTCGAAACAGATAGATGGCCATCAGTGACTTCAGGCTATCTGATTTTGTCTCAGTCTTTCCTATAATTTTAACAACATAACAATAATTAGCATATTTAGAAGATACTTAAAACTACACGGTATCTTATTGACACACCCTCTAAAAAACACTCTCTACAACAGGTTTTTTTAATCACAAATGCCCTCTCTATATATATTCCCTAAATATCTACATGAAATGTACCTCCCACCCTCTGAACTTTAGGCTTAGGGGGTGATTACATAACAAATTTCAGCCTGGGCGCCAAATTTGAAATTAAGCGGGAAGAAACCTTTTCCCCTTCGCAGCCACCATCTTGTTACATTGAAAACACAGGAGCGATTTTAAAATACCCGGCAACTTACATGTATTTACATATCGTTTGCACATTTTTAGAACGCACGTTTGTACCTGTAGATTGTAAATATGTTGCTGGGCATTCTACAATTTAGCCAAAACACAATCACTGCGCATGCGCAAGTACACTTTTCAGCCCAGGCTGAAAAAAATTCCATTCCAATTACATGGGTTTTTTCAGCCTGTTTGGCTGGGCTGAAAATTCCAGCCTGCCTGGAATTTCAGCCCAGGCTAAAACATTATCCATGTAATCGCTAACTTCATTTCAAGAGGATTTATTTCAGAAGCTGGGCTGAAATCTCAGCCCTCCTAACCGGGATGAAATTCCAGCCCGGGCTGAAATTCGCCATGTAATGTACAAGGCATACTGTATGTTATTGTGTGATGAGGTGTGTTTTCAGTTTATAATTTTTTATTCTACATCTGACAGATTTATTATTACATGTAGTTACAGGATTTTGTACATGTAAATCCTACATCTTGTTTTGTCAAAGCCAAAATTGACTGCATGTTACTCAAAGATCAAACACTATTTTCTGTGTTTTACAATTAGATATGCAAATAGTACAGTGTACAGTTTTCATACCTGTAACCCAATGGTAAGGATCATAATTGTCAGGAAATTTAGTTTGGCGCAGCAATTTAATGGCATCTTGAAAGGTTTGACCATCATTTTCCATGCGATCAGCAAGCCAAATCACATCCTCCAAAGGAACTGCTGGATGATCCTGGGCTGGGTAAATTTGATTCCCTGTAATTTAAATCTCAGTTAATTAACAGTAACTGTACTAAACAAATTGAACAAACAAGAAGTTCTTTTAAAAATACAGAACTCCATGACAGTGACAATAAAATACCAATAAATTTCAATAGATCTGGGGTTGCCATTTTGGAAGTGTATGGTTGTCTGAATTTAAAAACAAACAAACATGCAAACAAACCAAAAAATTGTGTGGAGAATAGCTTATTGTTTACTACACCAGAGGCACAATGCTTTATTTCAAAATTTAATGGGAAACAAGTTTAATTTCTTTATTAATTTTATTTTTTATTTTTTCCATTTATTTATTTTATTTTATTATTTTGTAAACCACCTTAGAATAACTTACTTGTACAATGATGAAACTATGATACTACATGTATGATACTGGTAATTCCTACCTATGTGTCGTGGTGTCAGAAATGACTGTATTTGCCTAGATGATGTGGATCGCGCCTCAGCCTTTGCATCCATGATCAGCTGTATCACAGAGACAGGCCTGTTTGTCCCCTGGGTTCTTAGAGAGTTAAACTCCCCATCTGTTACAAATCCTGGAAATAAATTATATTTCAGTAACACTAGGAAGGATTGTGCCCCAACTGTTGAGAGCCAAATCATAAATTTTCAAGAAAATTAACAAACTAAAACAGAACAAGACATTGGTTATGTATCACCATATTACAAATGCAATGTAAATTTATACCCTAACTCAACAAAAGTTCTGGAAATTAAGGACCATGTTTCAATACAATGTGACTGAAACAACAAAATATTTCTGAAAATACATTATTTGTATCAGTCTGACTAAAGGGGAGGGGGGGGGGGGCTTGATAGAGAGGGGGGACTTATTACAAAATCTGACTTCCAAAGAGGGGGAGGGGGGGGGGGGGGCTAAATAGAACTTTTACAGTATTTACCAATACAACCATAATGGAAAAATTACCCACCAACAGTGGTCATCCCACACTCTTTCATGGCGTCCCTTAGTTGATCCTTAAGCTGACGTAGCTTTGCATCAGTAATACTCTTGTACTTTATGACACGAACAGGGACAGCATAAGGCTTGAAGTTTCTCAGTTCGTCGCTTATCATGAACAGCAGTAGGTGAGAAGCTGCTTCCCTTTTCTTCGTACTGATGCCCTTGACATACAGTTCCAGTTCCTTTTTAAGGGCTGTCACATCAGCTTGTATGTTCCCCCTGTTTTGAGCTTCACCGTCTAATCTATCCAAAATAGTACTTATGTCTCTTTGGATAGCTTCGCTCTTTTCAGCCAATTTAGAATAACCCTCAACGTCCCACGCCAAAGCAAACAGGGAATCCTCTGACACATTCAATACTTTTCTTTTGGTCTCGTAAGTATCCTTAGCTTTGACAAGTCCCTGTCTAAGAAACTCTTTTTCCTCAACCATTTTCTCATGCTGCTTTTGCAGATCATCTTTTATTGAAGCATATGACCTTCTCTGCTTTACTCCAATACCACGTACAAACTCGAGATACTTGATGTAGTCATCATGTCTCTTTTGAAGTTCTCCATCTCCCCAGTCAATATCACCTGACCATTCGTTTCTCATTGATTCGCGGAGCCCAACCTGTATGTCTGTTCCATCAGCTTTGAGCCACCAACGAGCACTTGGGTGAATTCCATGCAAATGCTTCAAGGCTGACAACTGTAAGAGTTAAAAAAGTATACATGTACAATGTAGTGTGGAGCCTGATTACTGACAAGTATTGCTTTGGATGAAAAACAGCAATGATTTGATCATTCATTACAAGCATGATTAATTTGCATGTTGTTCCTGTATACATGTTACTATTTTTTTCCTACTTAATTCAATTCTACTTTCCAGTCTTATATACAAACTTCATGTATATATTGCAGCCGGCAATGTTTCAAATTATTTGCACAACAATAAGGTGTCACAAAAGTGGCACAGACAAGGCAGTGTGGTGTATTTAAACTCTCCCATGCCAGATTCACAAATAAAATGTAATGAAGAATTAAGTACCTGAATCTCACAGTCCTTTGTAAAACTACTTTTCTCCACCATTCTTCTGATGGTTCTTGCTGAAGGTCCAGCAATGTTAACCTTGGCCTAAAATTAATATTATCATTGACTGAGTATATTATTATCATATATAAGATGTCATCTCACAGAGTAAAAATTCCCCAGGGTTGAGGTTGAGGATTCATAGATCTCATACATGTATATATTGTGCACTGTAGATAATTTATATTTGTGACATACTCTGAAACAGAAGGAGATGCAGAGCCTCCAAACCCTTCAAAAGAGTGCTACAATACAGTATACATTTGTACTTCTTCCTACAAGTTTGAAACTTTGGAAGATTAAAAAAGAGCAGCAGAAATTTTACCCAACTACATGTATAAATAATAGTACAGATAGAAGTGAAAATTCTTACATTCAGAGGATTTCTGTCTCTGTTGGATGTATTTCCAACCCTGCTGGGACGAATGCCATGCATCTCTTCCAGTTCTGTTAAGGTCACTGTGGCCCCTTCTCGCTCTCTTATCTCAGACTCACTCATTGAAGCCCATAAATGAGATGTGGGTGCAATTGAAGAACTTAAAGGAGATGGTTCTGTGCTTACTCCAGATTCTTCAGGGGAAACAGGTAAATCTTCAATGGCAATGGTGTTTGGCTCTGAGTTATTTTCCAGATAAGTGGCTGGAGATGACTGCACTGGAGTGGATGTTGCTGTTTGCAACAATTCACAGTCAGACCCAAATGTTTGTTGAAATGCCTCTACTACAATGTCTGTAGTCGTAGAAGCACTAGAAGCATTTAAACAGCCAGTTGGGTCTGTCTGTGAATTGTTGCAAACAATAGAATCTGCTGATACACTTGGTTGGACCTCCTCGACATCATCAATATAGGACCACATTGGTCCATTATGCAGGGCAGCCCACTTGTTACCAAACAGGGTATACATTGACTGATACCAAGACTTGTAGTCAGGTGGGGCTTCCAGATTTGCCGTATTGTCTGAGGCAAAAAATCTCAGATTGTGGGAAATCAACCCGAAAGGCATCCTTGTAAGTGGCATGCGTGGACTGTTTCCCCCAGGGCGGATTTCCCCAAAGCAGCGAGAGGCATCATAAAGGACATTGTTCTTTCCATTTACATGAAGAACTCTCAAGGCACTTGTAAGCAGGTGCAAGAAATCACGTGGCACATAATTACTATTTAACTCTGGGTGCACATCTGCTAAAAGCCACTTATGGAATAAGTGTACAATTAGCTGTTTCCGTTGCCTCTGTGTTAGCTTCATGAAGCCAGCAGACACCACATCAAGAATAGAACCAGGTAATGTTCTATCCTCTGCATTTCTTAATGGAGAAAATGCCAACATAGGAGACTCAGCTTGTCTGGATGCTCCTGGATCGTTGTGTTGTGGGGTACTGCTTATGACATCTTGTTGTGATGGAAACACATCATCATCAAAGTAGTTGATGTCATAAGCATCCTCTGCATCACCAAGGCTTTCAAACTTTTCTCTAAGGAAACGTCGCACTTTGTCTCTACAAGCATTCCCTGAACATAAAGCCAAATGCATAGTTTTAGGTACTGGTGTTTTTACTATTTTTAGCAAATTCTGAATAGTCAGTTTATATCTCCTTTATGCATTATTTGATTAATATGTGATGCAAGTGGCCATGCAGACAGAAAATGTATAATGTAGTTGCCAGTTATCAGAGGGTTTGACAGTTTCCCCTTTTGAAGCACTTCATGAAATTCATGTTATCCACAACATTGATAACAACAACAATAACAACAAGCATACACACAGGAACAGATAACAAGGTCATTTAGGTGACACTTACAACTTCGTCTGCAACCACCACTACATTGTGCTACTGCTTCAGCACACTTCTCCCAAAAGTCCTGTTGTTTGTGAGCTGGCCAGACATTGCTTCCGTCTTCATTGGGTGTATGGTAAAGTGCCACATACTCGATAAGGGCACGTATCTCCGCATCATTCCACTGAACATCAGAGGGTCGCTAATAATGGGAGATGAAATCATAAAAATATTCAGTTGAGAAATTATTGGAAATATTTTTTGTGCCCAAAAAAATCAGAGTTATAAATAAGCTACACTCACCGGTGGTTTCAATCCCGATTGGAACAAGGATTTCCTCGAACTTGATGAACTCGGGCCAGATCTTGGATTTGTTTTGGTGGCTTGCCTGGAGTGTCACCACTTGCTGGTGGATGTGCCCGCTTAGAGCGGTTGCTCATAACGAAAACTAAACGAAATAAAACGAAAAATTAGCTACAGTATCCGAAAACCTACATAACTATTAAAATAACAATCATCAAGCATCGATCCGTGTAACAATTTCACGTGGCGAAAAATTTCACACCTCGCGCCATATTGGATTTTTGCGATAAGCTTTGAGTTTTAAACGAGTTTCAAACATAAATATCTTGGAAACGGTTGAGGGGGCGACCGGGGGCGACCGCATTAAAACCAAGGCCATTGTTCAATCTATATAGGAATGTAAAAAGTAGAGCCGATAAATCTATACAATGCGAGATATAGTTATTTTAAATATCACACCTGAAACACGATCAGTGAGCAATCTACGTGCGAAGACTCGTGAAAAACAGGATGTAAATATACACTCAAAATCGTCTTACCTTTCAAATCTCTCCACTGCTGCAAAGTTTAACGTCCAAGCAAAACACCGGAAGATTTCCGACAAAAACACAAACAATAACGGGAGCAATTCGTCGATATACTAGTAGAGAAGATAGCTGTGGAATTCGTTCCCGTCCGCCATGACACATTTCGAGTGATGAATCTGATTGGTTGAAAATTAGCACGTGACTGCTGTCCACCCTCCTCTGTGGCGAAAGGTTGTCTTTGACTGTGAGACATTCTGACGAGAGTCTTGACCGGCGTGACGAACCCGAATAACTTTCTTTCCCAGCATGATGTTATAAGTGCGTGTTTTGCTTTCGAATACAGCTGTACTTTAGTTGTGGAATATCGTGTGACGTGACCCTTTTCCTCTGCTCCACTTTTATTCAAGGTTAAAGCCGTTTTCTTCCAATAAAGAAAGTGATTCCCGTACAATTCAAGTAGCTCAAAGCGATCGTCTCTCGATTTATCCGTCCGGCTGGCGGTTGCATGTAAATTGAATCATTCAAATACTTAAATGACATATAACTGACAAATCAGAACAACCGATTAACTGCTTTATTGACATTTCATTAATTCTGACCAATCACGATTTTTGCGTCCAGAATCTGGACGTAAAAGATTGAAAAAACAATAGCGTGGTTGCAGGCGTTCCCTAAGCCCTCCCGCCGATCGCGCTTCGCGCTCTTTTCTCGCGCGATCGCGCTTCGCGCTCGAACTCCCCTCCTCCCTCCCCTTTATACGCCTGCCACGCAGTCTAAGTGAGGACAACATGAGAAGAAACAAGTGTATTCTTTCTTCTGTTTTTGTACTTATGTTTATTTGTGGGGAGCAGGGATGACGCAGCGATGAGAGCGCTCGCCTCCCAGTCGGGTTCGAATCCCGAACCCAGCGTCATATGTGGGTTGAGTTTGTTGCCGGTTCTCGTCCTTGCTCCGAGGGTTTTTCGCCGGGTACTCTCCCTCCTCAAAAACCAACTCTTCTAAATTCTAGCTCGATCTGGGATCCGAGGGCCACAGACGGTTTGTCAGTCGCAAGACTGTTAAGTGATAACCTCGTTAAACAAAGTCGTTTTTTTATGTTTATGCTGATGTATCTGCTGTCCTCACTAGCTTATTCTTATGTGCTTATGTCGCTAGTGAAAACCAGCCCAAAACAATACGATGAACACGCGATATGTTCGTTTGCGACTTACGCAATAATTGCTCAGTCATGATTACTTCAGCAAGCCAGTATCTACGTCAAAATACCGCAAGAACAAACGAGAATACCGCTCTTTTTAAACTTAGAAGTTTGAGGATACAATTAGTCTGTTGTCGACATTAAAAAGGAATCAAATTGGAAATAATAAGTAAATTAAAGCCGTTTATAAATGTGTCGCATTAGCCTTTCAATTCTAAAATCCAAGAGGAACTTTTTAAACGGCAAACAAACAAAAACAAACAAACACACACTTGAAATAATAAATTACTTAATAACGAGTGAATGCTTCTTTTATCATTTATATTGTCTATACTCATTTTAACGACCTAACAAGAAAAATAACAATATAAGTACGTATTGGCACTATAGAAATTGAATGGCAATTATTAATATCAGTTCCTGTGCAGCAGTCACGTAATTGTGCTTATAACTCTATACAGAGATACAACTTTACGATTTGAACTTTTAGAGGTGTCGTTTGATTCGAATAACTTGGTATTTTGATTATAGAAGCACCTTAAGAGTGTGTCCATGAGAAAACCAGGCAGGGCCAGGCAAGAGGTGATAAAGCTCAAATCACCGATTTGGCTCAAACTCGGAACAAATGTTGGGTGTCATCAGTAACTAATTGTGACAAAACAATAGGTCAAAATATTAAAAATCCCAGGGAGATATGGGCCCCCCGGAAATAATGGCCATTTTGCACTAATTTATGCATAATTAATTAGCTGACTTTGGTTGAGCAGTTCTACAATAAGAAAGCTCTCTGAAAATGAAATCCACTTGATCATGTTGTGCATTTATCAGACTCAAAGTACAATAATTTATTTCAGCTGGTCGATTTGATTTCTCGCCCTCACTCAATCTTAAGTAAAGGACACATTTTGAAGTGTTGGCAATAGCCTTGAATTAAAGCAAAATATCTGCAATGTGCAACAACATGTATACATTATTCTTACATGGATAGTGAAAGGAATCACTAAAGTTCTCAAAAAGTCATAAAATCTTTGGGGACTTTAATATTTTATCAGTGCTGACCTTACTATAAATACACAAAAAAACGATTTTTGGTCATTTCATCAAAATTTCACTTAAACACAAAAGCCGTTTATTTGTCTTAATGTAACACGAAATCGGCAAGAAAACTCTAACTAAGCATCCTTCTATCGATAAATAGTCTAGAATCTGTGAATATAGGTACTTGAGGCATTTCTTATAAATATTTCAAAGCTACATTTTATGGCCTTTTCGTGACATCGTTGTCAATACAACAGTGGATGATATATTTCACAAGTTCACTCAATCCAAGTTTTACATGTATCACAGAATGGGAAAATGAAATAAATGCTACATACATGTTACTAGATGCGATTTTGTCGCGATTTTGTGCTCTCTTCGTTCGTTTGAGTCCAGTTTCGTCAGACCGTGTCATCTGTGCATTGATTATTTGCTTCGAGGCGCCGTTTCAATGATCCATCGTTGTCCATTCTTCGTCAAATAAATAAACAGGTTGTTGCTTTTCTAAATATAGTCCGAGAAAGGTTGTTTGAAATCAAGGAGAGTGCACTACGGCTATTAAATGTATATAAAATCCCACGACAAAAAGTCCGCCATCTTTGGTAAAATAATTTTGAGCCTGCTGTTTCGGTCAGCGGTTCGTTAATTCTGCATGTCTTGTCACGCAGGATGTCACGGAGTGTTTGTAAGTCATAAATATAAACCGGGTAAATAACCCCTTTTTAGTCTAATTTACTAAGGTGAATATAAAGAATCCGACTAGCTGATTGGTCGGCATCTGACGCAATATTCACCGCGCTAGGCGGTGAATATAAGCTTTCAAGGCGTGGTTGCTAAGCTAAGCCACATTTGTTGTGCTGGCAAGTAACGATGGCGACGGCAGCGACTCGTTTTGAACGGGGGCCCATATCTCCCTGGGATTTTAATATTTTGACCTATTGTTTTGCCACAATTAGTTACTCATGACACCCAACATTTGTGCCAAGTTTGAGCCACTCCATCGCGCTTCGCGCTCCGACTCCTCGCGCTTCGCGCTCCGACTCCTCGCGCTTCGCGCTCCGACTCCTCGCGCTTCGCGCGCGCCGAACTCCCCTCCTCCCTTTCTACGCCTGCACGCAGGCTATCCTCACTAGGAATCACCACGACATAAGCATAAACCAAGAGACTATGATCTAAGAGAACACATCCCCATGCTCCATGATAGTCTTTTTCAATCTATTTAAGCTTCCCGCCATGCTGTGAAAGTTATTTTAGTTCTCGTCCCCATGGTCGCGCGGCCAATGATCAGCGATCAGATGTCATTGCGAATATTTTTCTAGCCGTCGCGTGCTGCCATTTATATCTGAAATCGTAAATCGAAATTTAAAGATGTGATCGCCTTTTCTAGTGTGTTTTGTCATCCCGAACGCAATGAGCATTCGAGAAAAGCTTCGTCAGTTCCTGAAAAGAAAGGAACTGAAAAGCAGCGAGGAGTCCTCGAGTATAAAGGAACAGAGACAAGAACGTAAGCGAAGGTGAGTTCTGAGCTTATAAGCTTTCGCTGTACGATTTTGAGCTGGTTGAAATCTACAAGCTATAAGACGAAGCCTTGACACACAATTACATTTTTTGTTTAGAACCCGTGATCCTCAAAGAGAATGGAGAAGTTCCATGTGGGAATAAAAACATTCAAGGTAAGAAAATCTTCGATTTGCAATTTAAAACTCACCATGTGCGAACCTTTTTGTATTTCGCAACAGAGGCCAACAAAAACCATCACAGCAATCAAACAGAATGAACTAGTACAGTACCTTATTTAGTACAAGGTTAAATTAATTTATGACGGAATTCTCATCTTTATTCATTAGGTATTACATCTGCCATCTTACGACTCAAATGGAGGATCGAAACCATGGTCTTGCCTGAACAAAACCATATAGTGGCAAATGCAATACGCGAAACAGTCGAAAGACTGGCGTAAGAACGGGAATATCGAGCTCAGATAAAAGACATAACGCTCGATTGAATTTATGCAAGTGAAGAAATGAGCCCTAGCTAGCCTTCATATAAAGCATGTCTCTCTTCTCGAAATGAAATAGCTTCTTGCAAGGCTACAGTAATATCTGACGAAATTAGACTGACAAGAATATGATATCCGTGATCAGATCAAACAACGAAATCTTGCAACAGATTTTAATCAAACATGTTGGGCCCAGCAAGACAATAAATGCAAGAAATCAACGTCTTACACGGACTATTTCATATTCAGTCTATCCAGAGAGAAAATTAAGAGAACATAATCTTGTCTTGCAAGAGAGATGAGCCAAAGCGAAACTTAATTAGCAAAACACGGCAGATTACAGAGGTCAAGTCTAGCTCTACAGGGTGCGCGAAAGCCCGACAGGAACAACAAAGATTACCTCTTATAATATTTGCTAGAAAACACAGTCGAAGGCTCTATTCTACTTGAGAATCCTCCTCATAATTTAACATATACTGCCCGTTAGAAACACACTTGAAGCAAACTACGCAATAGAGAACGGCGAATTTAATGCCACGAACTGTAGGAGTCGTGCTAGGCCTGTCACAATATACCATTGATTAATAATCCTCGCGTCGTGAAGAAATTAATATCCCAGCAGCTTCTAGCTTCTTTTAGTATAAGCTGTCAATTCCTCCTTTTTCTCTCCCAGTTCAAACACAAGCCTTCCAAGGCTGCCTGCCTGCCTGAACAACACCAAATAGTGGCATATGCTACACGCAAAACAGTCGACCTGCGCCAGCACTCGTCAAACATCTCATGGGAGAACAAAAATATTCCGACGCACTTAAATGCAATAGCATCAACTCCATTTAAGAGGGGTTTGCGAGAAGAGCATGTGTCGTTCCAATCTACATAACTCCACGCTCTAACTAAAACATAGAGTGCTCAGAAAACTAGAAGAAACTACCTATACAAAAACGCAAACAGTCGACTTGCGTGAGATATTTATATTTCTATCGTGTGGTGCTAGAAGGTCACACAACGAACAAAGGAGGATACATCGAGCTCAGGCTCGGCGGTCAAATTGATGCAAGAGATCAGGAGAGATCATACTGCATCTCTCTAAACAAATTATTGTAGCTTCGTAGAAGCTCTAGTAGTCTCTGGACCAGGACAAATAATGATATCCGTTATTCCAAACGACTCATCTTGCAACAGCTTTTATAATTATCAATTCAAATGCCGGGCCCGGCGCTAGAAATGCAAGAAAGCGACATCCTACACGGAATATTTGATATCTAGTCCTTCCAGAGAGAACATTAAGAGATACAAAAACATATCTTGCGATAGAAATGAGCCGAAACAAACCTTAGCAATGAGCAACGCAAATTTAATACGGAGGTGTCAAACTCATGACCTCTAGTAAACAATTTGCTAGAATGTACATATTCGAAGGCTCTACAGGAAAAATCCTCCTCAAATTAAACATATACTGCCCGTTTAGAAACAGAACGGCAAATATACTAAGTCACGAACTGTGGGAGTCGTGTAGGCCTGTCACCTTTTTTACGCTTTCGAAGCTCGACTTTTCAACATCTTCCTCAGAAGCGCTCGCATCCCGGCTTTCTGTTGATTCGACATCGGATCCAGCTATATAAAACACGACCATTTTCCTCTTTCGTCGACGGGAACTTTCTCACTCTTTTCATAATCAAAAGTTTGCGATTCATCGACGAAAGTGATAGCCGTGATACCAAGAGAGGACTTGGTGATACCTTCTAGCTACAGAGGCCATTTTGTCACATCAGAACATCAAAAGCCGCCAAATCTTAAATTTCATTACGTCATTACAACTGACCAATCAGGTGTCTTCTTTAAAATAGCCGCGCAGTATGACCACGCCGCTAAAATTAGATT
Source organism: Desmophyllum pertusum (assembly GCA_029204205.1). Lineage (NCBI taxonomy): Eukaryota > Metazoa > Cnidaria > Anthozoa > Scleractinia > Caryophylliidae > Desmophyllum > Desmophyllum pertusum. The sequence continues at coordinate 1,223,525 of MU826356.1, forward strand.
GAAAAAGATTATCATTGGAAGAGGCCCATGTATGGGGGATGTGTTCTCTTAGATCATAGTCTCTTGCATAAACATATGCACAAGAATAACGAACGTTGGTTTAAAGTCCAGCGCATGTCTTGCATTATCAAACCACAACATCCACTGCTGCAAGGGCACTTCAATTTTGACAAAACGTCAGAAAACGTGGAAATATGTTTCACAAACTCATCAATAATTCGTGAATAATTAGCCAATCCAGGTCGCTGAATTAGTCACGTGCATGGGTGTTCAAACCACGGTCAAGATCAATCGTGAATTGGAAATCAGATGAAAACACTCCTCAAATAATATATCGTTTTTTCATCCAGTTTTTATTTACTATGCGGGAATGACAACAGGCAATCTTCAAACCAAAAATTACTATCGCACATTTTAATTGTCTACACAGTTACTTTTGTCACTTTTCACTTTTCGTATACTTCCGCTCGAGCCGGAAATATGGCTGCGTTCGCAGGCTACACGTAGTGTGGAGTAGTGAGTTAAAATTTTGGTTATTTCTCAGTTATCAGTTAAAATCTTAGCCATTTCTCAACTATTAGTTAATTTGACAGATCTCAAATTGTGGTCATTATTGGCCATATTTTCAGCTAAATGAAAACGAAACTCAGAGTAAGTGCTAAGCACATGACTCGACTGAAAATGTGTTTTTCGTTTATGCATCAGTGGGTTGAGACAGGTAATTGTTGGGTTTCTCTTGTGATTAAAAATAATCAAAATGTTTCCGAATTCCACTTCATCAGTGCTTGAAATCCCTTACTTAGATTGAGTAGTAATACTAAACCATATGTGAGTGCAATTTAAGTTGCAAAACTTCGAAATGAAGCCCACCAGGTAATTAAGAATGCCACTTATGAATTCCACTTCACCTACACTTCTACGGGTAAATTAAATCTTATATTTAGACTTTATAGAATTGTCATTGCATATATTTGATTTAACCACAAGTCAGTATAAACTGCTCGAGCTCACGGCACAGTCAATAGTTTTCTTAACGACATTACTTGAGTAATTGTTATTCATTTTGACAAGTGTTGTTTTGTCACTTTGTGGTTTGTTTGATGTTAAGGTGCTTCTAGAATCAAGACCAAGCTTTGTGAGAAGCACTTCATGAAACTTGGTGATCGTTTCTTATGTATTACCTCGGACAACGACTCGTCTAAAAGCTCAAATCGTAGAGTTTTATCTCTGTGTAAGCATAATTTCGTGACTGCTGTGCAAGGACGGATATTAATAATTGCCATAATTAAATTTCTATAGTGCCAATACCTACATGTACATTCGTTATTTTTCTTGTTTGGATCAAGGAAAAGGCTAATGCGACATTGACATTTATGAACGGCTTTACGTGTTATCCCAGTTAATGATGTACCCCTTTCATATACCTTCCATGGAAAATGGTACCCCTTTCATATACCTTCCATAGAAATTATGAAAATGGTACCCCTTTCACATACCTACAGTAGAAACACTGCATCCCTTTTCTATACCTTTGGAATGGACTTAATGAACAATATATATCCCCAGAAGGAAGTGGGAAGGAAGCTGTCTTACGATGGCTAAGAACTTCAAACCTGCAGTCCACCTCATACCTAAATGACAGTTTTCCCTACCCTTTTCTATACTCCAACTCGTGAAATCCCTACCCTTTTATATACCTCCAGTCTGAAAAGGTACCCCTTTCGGGCGGAGCCTCCTCGTATAGTCCATTATAGGGAATACCCCGCGGGTTCTTACGGCTTGCGGTCTTTTGACGTATATACTAGCTTCCTGAACTAATCATAACTGAACAATGGTTTGTTTTCACGTGACGTCATCAAAATGCTAAAATTCAAAACTATTGATCCTACAAAGCTGTTCTTTCAGTATATTATATACATTAGTGCAGTTATTTGCTGGGGAAATTTGATGTTTTTGATGCACGGAAAACGATCTTGTTATTTTGATGAAAACGATCTATTCTTGCGAACATCGCAAACGAACATTTCGAGTGTTTATCATATTGTTTTAGATTTTATTTCCTTACCAACGTATATTGGAACCCGCAAACAATATCACGTAGTTGATCTCATTATCCCTTGGCTATAGATCTAGATTGGTCGGTTAGAGTGCAAGATAACACTTTGCCCCTGAATATCGTTACGAAGGAAGAACAGAGCTCAAGAAGATGAATTCCAATTCGACTGAGGAAGACCAATATTTCTCCAAAAAAGCATCTCATAATCAAAGGAACTGGCCTGTGTAGCCAATCATACGCAATTTACTTCTTGCACACCTAACCACTGACAAAGAAACGTGTCTTGCTTTAACTGAATATTTTGTACAATAAATATATAAGATATATGAGATGTACTAAGGGAGAGGTATAATAAAGTTAACTTGGAACGCCATATGTACTGCATTGTAAACATTATTTATTATTAAAACAGCATGAGCTTTCTATCTTGTGCATGGATACTTTGAAAACAATGAAGAACAAGGAAGATCCAAGATCCAGGAAAAAAACTTGACCGGTTTCCTAGAGTCTGAGCGTCGAATCTATGGAAGTCCGGAGGAAATTTCCTCCGCAAAAGTTTTTAGATGTTTCACTCTCTAAAATGACATTACCCGCGATTTTGAGTCATTTGGAAAATTTGACCGATTTTCATAAAACGGTGGAAGCAGGTGTGGATCCGCGCCTGAGTTTAGCCCCCCATTAATACCAACGCTTCTTTAACCCTTTCACTCCCAGAGTCAAAACTTGAGTCAATAAATGTGGTGGTAACTTTTGAGTCTGTGGATGAAACCCCAGTGTGTGACCATTCAAATGAAAGCTATTGAGCAGTACTTTCATGTGGTGCTGTTTGTTTTTGACAATTTTGCAAAATGAAATTCAAGATGTTTTTCTCCGTTTTGAACTTAGCACTCTTGGGAGTGAAAGGGTTAATATTGCGATATATTTAAAGCATCCAAAACGACGCCGTGCTGAGTAAATACCACATTCATGTCCAAATTAGTTCACGTCATCCATGTGACCGGCAAAATTTGGTCATTTTCCAGAAGACGACTAATAAATGTACCAAGATCTTCCTTGGGACGCAACGTAATGAACAGTCTTATTAATAAGGCTGATTTTCGCTAGCGACATACGCACATAAGAATAAGCTAGTAAGGACTGCAGAGACATCAGCATAAACATAAAAAAATCGACTTTGTTTAACGAGGGTATCACTTAACAGTCTTGCGACTGACAAACCTGTGGCCCTCGGATCCCAGATGGAGTTTGAATTTAGAAGTGTTGGTTTTTGAGGAGGGAGGAGTACCTGGCGAAAAAACCTCGGAGCAAGGACGAGAACCAGCAACAAACTCAACCCACATATGACGCTGGGTTCGGGATTCGAACCCGGCTGCGTCATCCCTGCTCCCCACAAAATAAACATAAGTACAAACACAAGAAGAAAGAATACACTTGTTCTTCTCATGTTGTCCTCACTAGCATTAGCATAAACATATACACAAGAATAACGAACGTTGGTCTAAAGTCCAGCGCATGTCTTACATTATCAAACCACAACATCCACTGCTGCAAGGGCACTTTAATTTTGACAAAGCGTGGAAACAAACTCATCAATAATTCGTGAATAATTAGCCAATTCAGGTCGCGGATTAAGTCACGTGCATGGGTGTTCAAACCGGTCAAGATCAATCGTGATTTGGAAATCGGATGAAAACACTCCTCAAATAATATATCGTTTTTTCATCCAGTTTTTTATTAACTATGCAGTAATGACAACAAGGCAATCTTCAAACCAAAAATTACTATTGCACATTTTAAATGTCTACACAGTTACTTTTGTCACTTTTCACTTTTCGTATCCTTCCGCTCGAGCCGGAAATATGGCTGCGTTCGCAGGCTACACGTACAGTGTGGTTCCTGATGGGGATGCTGCTTTCTCAGTTAAAATTCTGGGCCGAGTTGTTCAAAGGATGATTAAGCTAATCAATCCAGGATTAGCGCAAATTTTGATTTCAGTTTTGCAACTTTTCAGTGAGGTTTTTGTTTATATTTTTTGTCCTTCTGTTTTGACTTTAACTAATCTTAAACTTTACAAAACATCAGCAGAGAAAACACTTTTATACAAGAGAAATTAAAAGCTTGTTTAACTTTTAATCCTGGATTAGCGTTAATCGGCTTACGAATAACCGGGCCCAGCTGGTCATTATATTACTCAGCTAACAGTTTTGGCCATATTCTCAGCTATGAGTTAAACCCCATCAGGACCCTCAGTGATGGATTGGTTTTTGAAAGGAAAACGAACTCAGAGCAAGTGCTAGCACATGACTCGACATAAAATGTGTTTTCGTTTACCGCACTCTGCAAGATGTATGTAGACCGCAAGCCGTTATTGTGAAAAGCTACTAAATAACTAATACCGCTGGTTTAATTAGCACCATTTGTTGTTAATTGTAAGACGGTCAAAATAAATGTTGGGGTTTTTGCATGCATGCACTAATGTTATGTTTTCTCTCGTGTTTGGAAATCCCGATAAAACCCTTGTACTGGTGTTTTAAATATTACCTATAGGTAAACTAAGTTATAGATTAAGCAATGAATGTTTTCTATTCAAAAAATGGAAATGAATTATGAATAAGGGCGCTGAATTATTATACGCTATAAGTTTGATCACTTAAAAATGAGAGCTTTGAACACTTTTTTCTTGGAGTAGAATAAAAGATAATATTTCACAATTTTGAAGCCAACGTTTTCGATGAAATCGAAATTCGAGTTAAACACAACTTGAACGAGAACGTTTCATTTAAGTTACGGAACATGGGCGAAAAAGTTTGATCGGCGGATAGCTGGGTAAAGATAGGAACTGCTGAGTAATGCATTGTTTACCGTTGCACATGACATGACAATTTGAATTTCTTAGTTTTTGTTATGTTTTTCAATTCATGGCTGCGATTTTCTTTGATCTTTAATTTTATTCTAAAACCACATCATCATACTCTTGGAATATTTCGATTATTCTTTTAGACGGTGAACCTTGAACTTTTCATGGCTCGATAACTATGAACTCCATGCATAGAGACAGCAGCTGTCGAAAGCCGTTGGCAGCAAAATGGAAATTCAGTTGAAGCCCTCTTCAGCGGCCATTCTAGGGTAGATTAACCACCTTTTGTACGAGAGGTATAAGAATAAAGCGTATGGATCGACGCACGGCCGTTATTGAGAGGTGGCCGTTAGTGGAGGTTCGACTCTACCTTTAAAAGAAAACTCATTTTAATTTCTGTCCCTTGGAAGCGTGGGTCGTTCTCATTAACGGTATTAAACATTTCATTCTCGATCATTCGGTCCTGGCAGAACCCGGACATGCATCAGTGGGATTGACAGGTAATTGGTGGGTTTCTCTTGTGATTAAAAATAATCAAAACGTTTCCGAATTCCCACTTCATCAGTGCTTGAAATCCCTTACTTAGATTTAGTAGTAACACTAAACCATATGTGAGTGCAATTTAAAGTTGCTAAACTTCGAAATCAAGCCAATTCCAATTATACCCATTTCGTCCACCCAGATCATTGAAAACAATGTCACTTATGAATTCCACTTCACCTACACTTCTACAGATAAATTAAATCTTATATTTAGACTGTATAAAATCGTCATTGCATATATTTGATTTAACCACAAGTCAGTATAAACTGCCTCGGGCTCACGGCACAGTCAATAGTTTTCTTAACGATATTAAGTAATTGTTATTCATTTTGACAAGTGTTGTTTTGCCGCTTTGCGGTTTGTTTGATATTAAGGTGCTTCTATAATCAAAATACCAACGTTATTCAAAAGCACTTCATGATACTTGGTGATAGTTTCCATATGTAATAACTTGGCCAACGACACCTCTAAAAGTTCAAATCGTAAAGTTTTATCTCCGTATATGTACAATTACGTGACTGCTGCACAGGAACTGATATTAATAATTGCCATTCAATTTCTATAGTGTCAATACGTACTTATATTGTTATTTTTCTTGTTAGGTCGTTAAAATGAGTATAGGCAATATAAATGATAAAATAAGCATTCACTCGTTAAGTAATTTATTATGTCAAGTGTGTGTTTGTTTGTTTTTGTTTGTTTGCCGTTTAAAAGTTCCTCTTTGATTTTGGAACTGAAAGGCTAATGCGACACATTTATAAACGGCTTTAATTGTTATTCCAGTTTGATTCCTTTTGAATGTCGACAACAGACTAATTGTATCCTCAAGCATCTAACTTCAAAAAGAGCGGTATTCTCGTTTGTTCTTATACTTGCGGTCTTTTGACGTAGATACTGGCCCTCTGAAGTAATCATGACTGAGCAATTATTGCGTAAGTCGCACACGAACATATCGCGTGTTCATCGTATTGTTATTGTTTTTTATTTCCTTACCAACGTATATTGGAGTCCGCAAACAATATCACGTCGTTGATTCCAATATCCCTTGGCTATAAATTGGTCGGTTAGTGTACAAGATAGCATTCTGCCCCTGGATATCAATACGAAGGAAGAACAAAGCTCAAGAAGATGAATTCGAAAACATTGAAAATTTTTCTTTGCCTTTTATCTTTACTGGGACTTCTCTCAGCTGCCCCTTTGCATCAGCAAGATGGTAAGATTTAAATTAGATTATATTAATTCTGTTAATATTTCTAATCAATATTTAACCAAACAAACCTTTTAGAAATATCGCCCCTGTGATCATTTAATGACACACCTGTTTGCGAAGGTAACATATAATGCCATTGGACGAACAGAGTTAATTTTTAGGCTTTAAAATGACTTTGTAAATTCTATATATTCATCACATTGAGAGTTAAGAATTGTTGATACATTCAGTTTAAATCTCACTAGGATTTTAATATCGTTTCCTAACATTGTTTAAGCAAAATTACCCAAAGTCGTTTATGATGCCCGTTTTGCCTCGTTTTAGCTTGGTTTCGATACGTTAGACAAATTCACGGCAAAAGAGTCCACAATCAAAATATTTCAACCTCTCCATTAAAGGGGCACTATCACGGGGATTTTGCTGCTTTTTTGGTCAAAACGATGCTAGAAGTATGACTCAGTATACCTTCGTTCATAAACTAAATGCGCCTAGAACATCAAGAGGAAGATATCAAGTGAATTGTTGAAGGGAGACCAAACCGTAATTAGTTTTTAGCGATTTTGATTTTTAGCGAGTTTGAAAAAGTCTGCCTGACTTTTGAAAATGAAATCAAAAGCTCCTGCCTCGTGATAGCACTCCTTTTATATCTTCAGTACACTAGTATAGTAATTTTAACAAAAACTGGACCATTTAGGTTTCCATTGATGTATGATAAGTATTTTTATTAGCTTTTGACTTTTTGAAGTGATGTTCATGATAGCGCCCCTTTAAGAACATTAAAACTTCGCATTGGGGTTAACTGCTCACGTATTCGACGGGTCTTGTACAATACTGACAATTTAGTCTGATGGAAATAATATCGTTTTCCATTATCCTTTCCGTTTTAATAACATTTAAGCTAAGTTTAATCATCGAGTGCTAGACTGGTAAAGCCGGGTAACATTGCTTTACAAATTCAAAAACTCCCAGAAAGATTCAACCTGTTATAAAACCAATCGAGACGAACTGTTTATTATTTCCACGTTTTTTGCAATGCCATGCAAATAGTCAGATAACAAGAGTCCACGTTTCGCATTGAAACGAAATAATGACTTCGATGGCTGCATGTCAATGACGATAGTGATAATGAAACTTGTCAGAAAAAGAAAGAAACTACTAGAAGTGTTTTGAAGTTGTTTGAAATTTAAAGCCAATAGTAAACGAGCTATGACAAAATGAAGCCATCGCGACGAAATATAAAACTTGTAAAGGAAAAGCTGCTGGATGGCCTGATTTTGCCTAAAATCCCTTTGTCCCAATAAGCATGCGTATTCACACTCAAATATACCATGGTCAATACCAAAAACCGCTGTCTTAAGCTGATTTTTAATTGAAAAGTTTGCTTTCGAATAACACTGCATTGAAATATAAAATCTCTCAAGGGTTAAAGAACATAACTTTTAATATATGAGGGTTATAGGCTACGGTCCTTCTTTGGGTTTAATTGCTTCTATCCCCTCTAGTGTTTTTCTAAGAGTGAGTCAGCAATTCAACATTCTTAGTTCCGTCAACTTGAAGTCAATTAATGGCGACCACAAGTGGGCGGTATTCCTTTGCTGATGGCGAGGTGATTTCGCCGCTCGTTGTCATGGTACACCCAAGTAGAAGGGTTAAGAACAAGAGTTGACGTCAATATAATGCGACAAATTAAAGTGCCGTTAATTAGAGATTTATGCATATCAAATATATAGATTTAATTTTATAAAATAACAAGATACTACGCTCTGATTGACTCAAACCATTTACCATAACTCTATGGAAACATAGAAAATTGCTTCTTGCTTTTATTTCATAAAAAAACAATAGAATACGTTTTCCTTGTGTTTCCATTAAGTTATGGTAACACTCGTGAAAAACCTGCTTGTTTTGGCCTTCAAGTTAATTATGGGGAAAATTGACACAATGTCCCATGAATGTATATTTTCTTATAAGCTTAAAGGGGCACTGTCACAAGGACGCATGCGCCAGTCTCGCGAGTCGAACTTGAAAAGGTTAGGCTAACTTTTTCAAGTTTGAGTTGCCAAATCCAAAATGGCGTCGACTAGTGGCGGCGGCGGCACGGTGGAAAGCGTAGTAATTCTGGGCGAAAAAGAATATTCAATATCCCGACAAGAGCCAAGAGAGCGTGGACAAAACCCATAAACGCATTTATCTTGAAGATAACAGTTTCAAAACATGGCTTGAAGCGAATTCGTTGCAGGTTACGAAGGATACAGTGATAAGATACTGTCTTCGCGACACATTTGTTGTTGAGGAGACGAGTGATCGAAACAGATGTGACCTCAGCTGTGACCTCTCACGCGAAAACGTACAACACGGCTTTCCGTTCGAAAGGCTAAAAGCCGTTCACTACCAGAACGGTTAGCAAGCCGAACGGCTGCTACTACCCGTTCGAAAAAAATGTTCGAACTGCTGCCGCTACCCGTTCGAAAAAATCTTCAGCCGTTCCAACGGCTGCTGCTACCCGTTCAGAAAAAAATCTTCACCCGTCCGAAGCTAAGCCAGGTAATCCGTTGAGAAAAAATATTGAGCGGCCGTTCCAACGGCAACGGTTATCCGTTGAAAACTTCTGTACAGATGAATACATCTAAGCTTGGCTGTCAAAAGTGCGTTGCGTTACGGCCGTTGCAAAAATATTTTGTATGCAAATCATGTTTCGGAAATACGTATGCGAACAGCGCACGCTGTTACAGTAATATTATGACTATATCTGTTTTACATAATCGTGATTAGAAACAAAATACATGCAAATATTTTCACTAACCGTCATTATGGAATGGCGGCCAAATAATTTATGGTCGACAGGAAGTGAGCAGTTTTCGCGCATGCGAATCCGTGACAGTGCCCCTTTAAGTACACAGTTTATAATTAGTATAAAATATTTAAAGTGTATATGACAGATATTTTTTTATTTGCTTGATCGAATCTATATAGGATCCTGATATGAACATCGAAAAAAAAAATTCCATATCGCTTTTCTTCACCGCGTTTTAGCCGTCTAAAGACGTGAAATTTCATTTCCGTTAGGTAAAAAGCCGAGCGAGGTGGAGTCCTGGACCGAGTCGGTCGTGACGTCAAAACCAGAACGCCTTCGACAACAACTCAAAGACAGCGAGGAGTTTCGTGGCTTGTAGCCGGGTATAACCAGATATATTTTAGTTCAAATTTTGTCTAGAACCGTCAAAACTTACACAAAGTTATGTCTACGGATGATTTTGAGTTTGGGAGCGATTCTGAGCGATCAGACGCATAATTCAGTGTTTCTTCGACTGTTGATGAAGTTGAGTGCGATAGTTTTAATATACAAGTTTATAGAAGCAGCAACAGACAACTCAGACCCAGAAGGTCCTTACGATGAGTGGCTTCAAGAGTACATGTATACCGCTAGCGGATAACGACAGCGATATAATTTCTCATTCTGAAAGAACGTGAATTCGGAGCCCGGACATGCGTGTGTATAACTACGCCGTAAAAATAACATTGTTGTTTACACAATTGCGCTGTTGAATCGAAATGAGTTGAACGATTTGTAATAAGCTTTTTAAAATTCGCTTGTAGTTTATCTTGAGTTTTTCTCTTTTCGAGGACTGTTCATGAGGGGCGAAGGGGCAGCAACTCGCGAAGCGGCGAGCGAGTTTGAAATCGAATGGATCTTAGCACGAAGATCGCGGCACGCTCCAAATGTAAATAGTGTCACAGAAGCGGTCACGACTAAACAAGGTTTTTTTCCTTCTTTTCGCTCCTAAAGGTATTTAAGTAAAATGGTCATTAAATTGATAGAGCTTCTTATTCATCTTTAGAAAGAATGTTTCATGGAGCAATTATGTCCCGGAGTCCCAGACAAGTCAGAAACAACAACAGCTGCGTGATTTTCATTCAATGCGCTGTTGTGATGACTTGGCCTGATCGCTTTTCATAAGCTCTCACTAGTAGTTTCTCAGTCAACAGTGGTTTACTTTGGGAGGCAGAGCAATAATTTATCTTTAAGAAAACCGGAGTTGTGATTCAGAACCATTTTTGTCCGGTAACGTTTTCGCTCAGTTCTGAATAATTTTTCGACGCTGCATGATGGGCTCGCGATAGTAACTTTATTTATCCACATATCACATTGTACACATTGGTCTGCCTCTACCGAAGATTGTGCAGTTGCATTTTTGCTTCTTCCGCAAGGACAACAGACACTGAAATCAAAATTCAAAACAAAATACCTTTAGGAGCGAAAAAAAAGGAAAAAACCCTCTTGTTTAGTCGTGACGCTTCTGTGACACTATTTACATTTGGAGCGTGCCGCGATCTTCGTGCTAAAAATCCATTCGATTTCAAAGTCGCTCGCCGCTTCGCGAGTTGCTGCTCGCTTCGCCCCTCACGAACAGTCCTCGAAAAGAGAAAACTCAAGATAAACTAACGAGAACTACAAGCGAATTTTAAAAAGCTTTTACAAATCGGTTCAACTCATTTCGATTCAAACAGCGCAATTGTGTAAACAAACAATGTTATTTTTACGGCGTAGTTATACACACGCATTCCAGGCTCCGAAATTCACGTTCTTTCAGAATGAGAAATTATATCGCTGTCGTTATCTGCTAGCGGTATACATGTACTCTTGAAGCCATCATCGTAAGGACCTTCTGGGTCTGAGTTGTCTGTTGGAGTGTTGCTGCTTCTACAAACCTGTATATTAAAACTATCGCACTCAACTTCATCAACAGTCGAAGAAACACTGAATTATGCGTCTGATCGCTCAGAATCGCTCCCAAACTCAAAATCATCCGTAGACATAACTTTGTGTAAGTTTTGACGGTTCTAGACAAAATTTGAACTAAAATATATCTGGTTATACACGGCTACAAGCCACGAAACTCCTCGCTGTCTTTGAGTTGTTGTCGAAGGCGTTCTGGTTTGACGTCACGACCTACTCGGTCCAGGACTCCACCTCGCTCGGCTTTTTACCTAACCGGAAATGAAATTCACGTCTTTAGACAGCTAAAACGCGGTGAAGAAAAGCGATATGGAATTTTTTTTTCGATGTTCATATCAGGATCCTATGTAGATTCGATCAAGCAAATAAAAAATATCTGTCATATACACTTTAATGCTAAGTTGCTATAAATAAAGGTAACTCGTTTAACATGTTCAATTCTATCCTATATTCATCATACCCAGCTGAAGAAAATGAAGAAAAAGAGAGGATGAAGAGAGATGCAGATGATGATGACGATGACGACGATGACGACGACGATGATGATGACGATGATGACGATGACGACGACGATGATGATGATGATGACGACGATGATGATGATGATGACGATGATGATGACGATGACGATGATGATGATGACGACGACGATGATGATGACGATGATGACGATGACGACGACGACGACGATGACGACGATGACGACGATGACGACGAGACGACGATGACGACGATGACGACGATGACGACGATGACGACGATGACGACGATGACGACGATGACGACGATGACGACGATGACGACGATGACGATGATGACGACGATGACGACGATGACGACGATGACGACGACGATGATGATGACGATGATGACGATGACGACGACGATGATGATGATGATGACGACGATGATGATGATGATGACGATGATGATGACGATGACGATGACGATGATGACGACGACGATGATGATGACGACGACGATGATGATGACGATGATGACGACGATAAATAATCAATAATCAAAGGAACTGGCTAATCATATGCAGTTTAATTAACTTACTTACACCTAACCACTGACAAGGAAACGTGAATGGTTTTAGCTTAAATTTTACAATGTTGTACTAAGGGAGGTATAATAAAGTGAACTTACAACGCCATCTATACTGTAAACATTTTCTTTTAAGTAACATCAATAGCTTTCGATCTGGTTTATTCACGAACAGCATGATTTCAACAGTACTTAATTAAACTCCTGTAGCTCCTGAGTTATCCTCCCCCCCTTTTCATTGTTGCCTCCAGGAAAAAAATAATGCCTTCTAGTTTTCAACATTGTTTGAGGGGGGGGGGGGGGGGGGGGGGGAGGGAGGGGGATCAATAGTTCATAGGAAAAGGACCAAATTAATGAAAACATTCAGTAACACGTTATCGACGGTGTCCCAAGGACTTCTGACGAGAATTGTAGCTCAGTCCTGTAAGAAGAGAAGGATGGGGGGAAGGGGGGGGGGGGTGGTTCTTGTCGTCCGTTCCAACTTTGACCGTTTACAATTCCTTTAATATTGAAGTAATAGCCGCCAAACTTTTCGACATTATCTTAAATTTATCTGGCAACCATGCTTTGACAGGTCTATATTTCCAAATTTGGATTTTTTCCTTCTTTTAAAGAAGAAAATTATTTTCTTGCGAAAACTTTTACCTTTTTAGATTCTTTTATTGGTTTTGACTACTTCTGAGCCATTTTTTGTTTTCTGGCGTTTTGGAAAAATCAAGAAATCCAGGATGGCGAATCCAACATCACGGATGTTCGGAATTCATGACGTCATTTTTTCGTCATATGACATCATCTCATGCTGTAAACTAAGTTTTCATTTTTATTTTGTTTTCATTTGCCATGTTTTAACATGTTAAAACATGATTTCCATCTCTTGTACTTAGTTTGGAATTATTACTAAACTTCCAATGGGATGCACCCATTATATTTTTGTCGGTAAAGATTTAAGGCGACCAGCATCACCTCCCAAATTTTCATTTTTACAAAGTTTCAAATATCACTAGCTTCGATTTTCTATATCTATTAATTGTGAAATAAATGCAGTCTTGTACAGTTCTGGGAATTAACCTTGCACCGCAAATGCCCCCCAAAGTGTACCCCGACAAACTCTCCCTAGCCGGATATTATATTCAGAGTGGACCGCAAATGATCACCAAAGCGGACTACAAATCTTCCTGTCAAAAATAATGAACAGTAGTTTGTCAACGAGCTACATAAATTCCTGTGCCGCATTTTTTTTTTAATCGAAAAACATACCTGTGAAGGATTCTATTCCTTTGCACATGAATTTGAACCTCACAGGTTTTTTCTATTTTTCAATTCAGTGCGATTTTCTTATAGCCCTAATTTAAAAATTGATCGATGATGATGAAAAAGCGTTATCGTATAATACTCTTGAGGTTTCAGTAAGAATGAAGTATATGAATCTACCCACGGTCGGGACGGAAACAAATACTGGCCGTTGTAGAGAGGTGGCCCAGTGGAGGTTCTACTATTCCTTTAAAAATAAAATTTAACTCATTTTGACCAATTATTTTTGTAGGAAGCGTGGGTCGTTCTCATTATGTGTTTTGAGCAGAGAAACCGGGCTGGAAATTTCAGCCCGGCTGAAACCTTCTCCATGTAATTTCCACTTCATTCAAGAGGATTTGTTTCGGAAGCCGGGCTGAAATTCGCCATGTAATCAGCCCTTAGTGGATAAAATGAATAAAATTGTTATTGGCAGATAGCAAATATTTGATTTAACGACAAGTCATTGACGCAAAACGGCTCACGACACAGTCAAAGGTTTCTAATAGCCTTAAAAGTTATTTCATTTTGACATTTCTAAGTGTTGTATTTTCACTTTGTGGTTTATTTGATAGTTATGTTGTTCTAAAATCAATATCAAGGTCAGTCAGAACAACTTCCTTTAGCCTAGCTTTTACATGTAGATTTAATTTGAATCTACAACCATAGCATATTATACTCTTGTAAAAAGGTTTCTGACTCCCTTTTCAGTGTAACTGTGAAGAACTTTAAATATTTCGACAACTATGAAATCACTTACTGCATGGAAACAGCAGCCATTGAAAGCGAAGTGGAGATACAGTTCAACCTCTCTTCAACGGCCACCCTTGGGGGGGGGGGGGGGGGGGGGGAGGCAACTGCCCGTCGTATGGAGGTGGCCATTGTAATTTAACTTGTTATCCATTTTGACATACCTGATATTTTTTAAGGTGCTTCTATAATCAAGAGCAAGGTCTGTAAGAAGCACTTCAATATACTTGGTGATCATTTCCTTATGTATTAACTCGTCTGAAAGTTCAAATCGTCGGTTTAAATTTTATCTCTGTACAAGCACAATTACGTGACTGCTGCACAAGGACTGATATTAATAATTACCACTCAATTTCTTTCCTGCCAATTCGTACGTACTTCTAGTTGTCATTTTTCTTGTTAGGTCGTCAAATTAAGTAGTATGCAATCTAAATTATATAATAAGCATTCACTATTTGAGTAATTTTCATTTCAAGTATGTATGTGTTTTGTTTGTTTGTTTGCTGTTAAGTTCCTTTTGGATCAAGGAAAAGGCTAATGGGACACATTTATGAATTAACTGCTTTACTTGTTATCCCAGTTTGATTCCTTTGAATGTCGACAACAGGCTAATCAATCACCTAACTTCAAGAAGAGCGGCATTCTCGTTTGTTCTTTTTACTTGCGGTCTTTTGACGTAGTTACTAGCTTCTTGGACTAATAACGACTGAGCAATTATTGCGAAAATAGCACACGAATATTTCGAGTGTTTATATAATTATCATGTTGTTTTGGATTTGTTTTCTTTACCAACCTATGTTGGAACCCGCAAACAATATCACGTCGTGAATTCCAATATCCCTTGGCTATAATTGGTCGGTTACAGTGCAAGATAGTATTCTGCCCCTGAATATCGCTACGAAGGAAGAACAAAGCTCAGAAGATGAATTCGAAAGTATTGAAAATATTCTTTGCCTTTTATCTTTACTGGAACATCAAAAGGAAGATATCAAGTGAATTGACGAAGGGAGAGCAAACCGTAGTTACTTTTAGCGATTTTTCCAAGACACAATGGCAGAGTTTGAAAAAGTCTGCCTGACATTTTGAAAAATGAAAATCAAAAGCTCCTGCATGGACAACTCGTGATAGCACTCCTTTTATATCTTCAGTACACTAGTATAATAATTTTTAACAAAACTGGACCATTTAGATTTCCATTGATGTATGAGAAGTCTTTTTATTAGATTTTGACTTTTGAAGTCATATTCATGATAGCGCCCCTTTAATAACATTAAACTTCGCATTGGGGTTAACTGCTCGCGTATTCGACGTCTTGTACAATACTGACAATTTAGTCTGATGGAAATAATATCGTTTTCCATTATCCTTTCCGTTTTAATAACATCTAAGCTAAGTTTAATCATCGAGTGCTAAACTGATAAAGCCGGGTAACATTGTTCTACGAATTCAAAACCTCCGAGAAAGATTCAACCTGTTATAAAACCAATCGAGACGAACTGTTTATTATTTCCACGTTTTTTGCAATGCCATGCAAATAGTCAGATAACAAGAGTCCACGTTTCGCATTGAAACGAAATAATGACTTCGATGGCTGCATGTCAAGGACGATAGTGACAATGAAACTTGTCAGAAAAAGAAAGAAACTCCAAGAAGTGTTTTGAAGTTTTTGGAATTTAAAGCCAATAGTAAACGAGTTAGGACAAAATGAAGCTACCGCGACGAAATATAAAACTTGTAAAGGAAAAACTGCTGGATGGCATTTTGCCTAAAATCCTTTTGTCCCAATAAGCATGCGTATTCACACTCAAATATACCATGGTAAATACCAAAACCGCTGTCTTAAGCTGATTTTAATTGAAAAGTTTGCTTTCGAATAACACTGCATTGAAATATAAAATCTCTCAAGGGTTGAAGAACATAACTTTTAATATATGAGGATTATAGGCTACGGTCCTTCTTTGGTTTAATTGCTTCTATTCCCTCTAGTGTTTCTCTAATAAGAGTGAGTCAGCAATTCAACATTCTTAGTTCCGTCAACTTGAAGTCAATTAATGGCGACCGCAAGTGGGCGGTATTCCTTTGCTGATGGCGAGGTGATTTCGCCGCTCATTGTCATGGTACACCCACGTAGAAGGGTTAAGAACAAGAGTTGACGTCAATATAATGCGACAAATTAAAGTGCCGTTAATTAGAGATTTATGCATATCAAATCTATAGATTTAATTTTATAAAATAACAAGATACTACGCTCTGATTGACTCAAACCATTTACCATAACTCTATGGAAACATAGAAAATTGCTTCTTGCTTTTATTTCATAAAAACAATACGTTTTCCTTGTGTTTCCATAAAGTTATGGTAACACTCGTGAATGTTTGGGAGAACGGGCGGCTCGTGTTTCTACAGCATTTCTCATTCTCCCAAATCTCACTCGTGTTACCATAACTCTATGAAACACGGAAAACGTTTTCTATTTGGTATATAGCACACCATCAGTTACTAAAATACTACCTTTCTTGTTGGCTCAACACTCAATGAGTATAAAAAACCTGCTTGTTTTGACCTTAAAGTTAATTATGGGGAAAATTGACACAATGTCCCATGAATATTTTCTTATAAGCTTAAGTACACAGTTTATAATTAGTATAAAATATTTAATGCTAAGTTGCTATAAATAAAGGTAACTCGTTTAACATGTTTAATTCTATCCTATATTCATCACACCAGCTGAAGAAAATGAAGAAAAAGAGAGGATGAAGAGAGATGCAGATGATGACGACGATGACGATGATGACGATGACGACGACGACGATGTTGATGATGACGATGATGACGATGATGACGATGATGACGATGATGACGATGACGACGATGATGACGATGATGACGATGATGACGATGATGACGATGATGACGATGATGACGATGATGACGATGATGACGATGATGACGATGATGACGATGATGACGATGATGACGATGATGACGACGACGATGATGATGACGATGATGATGACGACGATGACGATGACGATGACGATGGCGATGATGACGATGATGTCGATGATGACGACGATAAATAAGATTGACCCAAAAAGCATCTCATAATCAAAGCAACTGGCCTGTGTGGCTAATCATATGCAGTTTAATTAACTTACTTCATGTACACCTAACCACTGACAAAGAAACGTGTATAGTTTTAGCTTAAATTTTTACAATGTGTTAGATACATGAGATGTTTGTACTAAGGGAGGTATAATAAAGTGAACTTACAACGCCATCTATACTGTAAACATTTTCTTTTAAGTAACATCAATAGCTTTCGATCTGGTTTATTCACGAACAGCATGATTTCAACAGTACTTAATTAAACACCTGCCGCTCCTGAGTTATCCCCTCCCCCCTTTTTATTGTTGCCTCCACGGAAAAAATAATGCTTTCTAGTCTTCAACATTGTTTGAGGGGGGGGGACCAATAGTTCATAGGAAAAGGACCAAATAATTGAAAACATTCAGTAACACGTTTTCTTACGTATTATCGACGGTGTCCCTAGTCCAGTTCTGGCCCCTCTCTGTCACGCAACGCTACGCTCACGTTAAGGGTCCAGGGACAATTGTCTGCGCATGCTCAAGATAAACCAATCACAGCGCATCTTAGCTCACATGTGACTTTTAAACTCGACAAACCGAGTCGAGAAAGAGAATATATATTTGGTCGCCATCAGTGCCTTCAGTGGAGATTTTATAAATACTCCGCTCTTCCTTTGACTTAACACCTCGCAAATTATCACAGGAATGTGTAGGAGAACATATTTCAGTGTTGTCTTGATCAGTCGGTAAATTATCGTTCACGTATTAATCGCTTATATGTCAGCACGTTTATAATTGCATGTTTATATAATAATTGTATGTTCTCGCGTGATTAATTGTAGCCTAGTTGTTTCTTCGGATATGATGTTTCAATTAAGTCACGAATGCTGTTATTTTAGTGTACGAGTTCTCTTGTAACAAAAGAAAGCACACGTTTCGGTGGAGCTCTCCCACCGAGTGAATTAAACCTTCTAGATTGTAGTTGGAGTGTTTTGTCCGTTACTGGTACCTGCTACATCTTTACACAAGAAGAAACAGTCGAACAGGAAACATTTCTCTATACTTTTCACTGACCGAGGGAGCCGGAAGAGATCGAAACATCCGTCATCTTGTCAGTATAAAAATACATGCGCAGTAGCGATTAGCTAAGAAGCTGACTAACCGTTGAGCATGCGCAGACAATTGTCCCTGGACCCTTGGGTAGCGTTGCGTGACAGAGAGGGGTCAGAACTGGAGTACGGTGTCCCAAGGACTTCTGACGAGAATTGTAGCTCAGGCCTGTAAGAAGGGGAAGGGGGGGGGGGGGGGGGGGGGGGGGCTCTTGTCATCCGTTCCAACTTTGACCGTTTACAATTCCTTTAATATTGAAGTAAAAGCCGCCAAACTTTTCGACATTATCTTAAATTTATCTGGCAACCATGTTTTGACAGGCCTATTTTTCCAAATTTGGATTTTTCCTTCTTTTAAAGGAAGAAAATAACTTTCTTCCAAAATCTTTTACCTTTTTAGATTCTTTTATTGGTTTTGACTACTTTTGAGCCATTTTTGGTCGTTTTCTGACGTTTTGGAAAAATAAAGAAATCCAGGATGGCGAATCCAACATCATGGCTGTTCGGAATTCATGACGTCATTTTTTCGTCATATGACATCATCTCATGCTGTAAACTAAGTTTTCATTTTATTTTGTTGTCATTTGCCATGTTAGCTTGGAATTATTACTAAACTTCCAATGGAATGTACCCATTATATTTTTGTCGGTAAGATTTAAGGCGACCAGCATCACCTCCCAAATTTTCATTTTTACAAAGTTTCGAATATCACTAGCTTCGATTTCTATATATATTAATTGTGAAATAAATGCAGTCTTGTACAGTTCTGGGAATTAACCTTGCACCGCAAATGCCCCCCAAAGTGTACCCCGACAAACTCTCCCTAGCCGGATATTATATTCAGAGTGGACCGCAAATGATCACCAAAGCGGACTACAAATCTTCCTGTCAAAAATAATGAACAGTAGTTTGTCAACGAGCTACATAAATTCCTGTTGCCGCATTTTTTTAAATCGAAAAACATACCTGTGAAGGATTCTATTCCTTTGCACATGAATTTGAACCTCGCAGGTTTTTCTATTTTTCAATTCAGTGCGATTTTCTTATAGCCCTAATTTAAAATTGATCGATGATGATGAAAAAGCGTTATCCTATAATACTCTTGAGGTTTCAGTAATAATTAAGTATATGAATCTGCCCACCGTCGGGACGGAAAAATATACTGGTTGTTGTAGAGAGGTGGCCCAGTGGAGGTTCTACTATTCCTTTAAAAATAAAATTTAACTCATGTTGACCAATTTGTTTTTGTAGGAAGCGTGGGCCGTTCTCATTATTTGTTTTGAGCAGAGAAACCGGGCTGGAAATTTCCCGGCCCGGGCTGAAACCTTCTCCATGTAATTTCCAACTTCATTTCAAGAGGATTTGCTTCGGAAGCCGGCTGAAATCTCAGCTCCCTTAATCGGGCTGAAATTCGCCATGTAATTAGCCCTTTAGTGGATCAGTAAAATGCATACAATTGTTATTGCAGATAGCAAATATGATTTAACGACAAGTCATTGATGCTCACGACACAGTCAAAGGTTTCTAATAGCCTTAAAAATTATTATTCATTTTGACATTTCTAAGTGTTGTATTTTCACTTTGTGGTTCTAAAATCAATATCAAGGTCAGTCAGAACAACTTCCTTTAGCCTAGCTTTTACATGTAGATTTAATTTGAATCTACAACCATAGCATATTATACTCTTGTAAAAGGTTGCTGACTCCCTTTTCAGTGTAACTGTGAAAAACTTTAAATCCTTCGACAACTATGAACTCACTCACTGCATGGTAACAGCAGCCGTTGAAAGCGAAGTAGAGATACAGTTCAACCTCTCTTCAACGGCCACCCTTGGGGGGGAGGGGGGAGTCAACTGCCCGTCGTAGGAGGTGGCCATTGTAATTTAACTTGTTATCCATTTTGACATCAGTACCCGATATTTTTTAAGGTGCTTCTATAATCAAGAGCAAGGTCTGTAAGAAGCACTTCAATATACTTGGTGATCATTTCCTTATGTATTAACTTGTACAACGACACGTCTGACAGTTCAAATCGTCGGTTTAAATTTTATCTCTGTACAAGCACAATTACGCGACTGCTGCACAAGGACTGATATTAATAATTACCATTCAATTTCTTTCCTACCAATTCGTACGTACTTCTAGTTGTTATTTTTCTTGTTAGGTCGTCAAATTAAGTAGTAGGCAATCTAAATTATATAATAAGCACTCACTATTTGAGTAATTTTCATTCCAAGTATGTATGTCTGTTTTTTTTGTTTTTGCTGTTAAGTTCCTTTGGGATCAAGGAAAAGGCCAATGCGACACATTTATGAATTAACTGCTTTACTTGTTATCCCAGTTTGATACCTTTTGAATGTCGACAACAGGCTAATCAATCACCTAACTTCAAGAAGAGCGACATTCTCGTTGTTCTTTTGCTTGCGGTCTTTTGACGTAGATACTAGCTTCCTGGACTAATAACGACTGAGCAATTCTTGCGAAAATAGCACACGGACATTTCGAGTGTTTATATAATTATCATGTTGGAACCCGCAAACAATACACTGACAATATCACGTCGTGGATTCCAATATATCTTGGCTATAAATTGGACGGTTAGAGTGCAAGATAGCATTCTGCCCCTGAATATCGTTACGAAGGAAGAACAAAGCTCAAGAAGATGAATTCGAAAACATTTAAAATATTTATTTGCCTTTTATCTTTACTGGGACTTCTCTCAGCTGCCCCTTTGCATCAGCAAGATGGTAAGATTTAAATAAGATTGTATTTATATAATTCAGGTAATGTTTTTAATAACAATATTTAACCAAACAAACCTTTTAGAAATATCGCCCCTATCATCATTTTATGATTCACCTTGTTTGCGAAGGTAACATATAATACTATCGGATGAACAAAGTTAAATTGGCTTTAAATGACTTTTGCAAATTCTACATAATCAACACATTGCATGAGAGATAATAATTGTTAATATATTCAGTTTAAATCTCACTGGGATTTTATATCGTCTCCTATATCATTATCATTTAGAACATTAAAACTTCGCAAGGAGGTATTCGACGTCTTGTATAAAACTGACAAGTTTAGCCTTGTGAAATAATATCGTTTACCATTATCCTTTCCGTTTTAATAAACTTGAAGTTTTCAAACAAACAGCTACGTTCAATTATTGAGTGCTATTGTACATTGGTAAAGCCGGGTAATATTTCTCTTCACATTCAGAACCACGCAGAAAGATTCCACCTCTTGTAAAACCAATAGAGCCGGAAACAAACTGTTTATTACTGTCCACGTTTTTTGCCTGAAAATAGCCAGATAACAAGAGTCCAAGTTTCGTATTGAAACGAAATAATGACTTCGATGGCTACTTCGATGACGATGATGAAACTGGTTACAATATTTGAAATTTAAGCCAATAGTAAAAGAGTGAAGAGAAAATGAAGCCAAATGAAAACTTTGAAATAACGTGGCCGTTGGAATTACAGGGGATACATACATCGGAAAGATTAGAGGACAAACTCTGGCTTCGTATTCAGGGTAGCGTTTTTGCCAGTTACATAGGTTCTTTTTTCTAAAAATAGTAGACTTGTATAAAAAAAGCTGCTGGATGGCGTTTTGCCCTAAATCATTTTTCTAATAAGCATGCGTATTCGCACTCAAAATTCCAATGACCAATACCAAAAATTGCTCTCTTTGACTTATTTTTAATTGCCAAAGTTTTCCTTCGAACAACATTACATTGTACTAGAAAATTTCATTTTTACCATTATTTTTTTTCAAACTGACTAATTGTTCTCTCAGGGGCGAAACACATAACTCCTAATTTAAGAGGGTTATAGGTTTAATTGTTTCTACTCCCTTTCTATATATCGTTTATCTCGACAAGAGTGAGTCAGCAATTCAACATCATTTAAGAAGTTCGTCAGCTTCAAGTCGATTTATGGCGACCGCAAGTGGGCGGTTTGCCTTTGCTGGCGGTGATTTCGCCGCTCATTACCATCGGTACGTACATCGGCACAGAATAGTGTCAAGAACAAGAGTTGACGTCAATGCGAATGTTTCTTTTTTCGACAACTGAAAGTGCCGTTTATAAGGGTTGTATGCATATCAAATATATCTTTAATAATAGCACACCATCAGTTAACTACGATACTAGCTTTCTTGTTGGCTCAACACTCAAAGGTTATCAGAAAATATCCTTGTTTTGGCCTTAAGCTAATTATGGTGGCAATTAGTACACAGTTTAGTATAAAATATGCAATGCTAAGTTGCTATAAATAAGGTATCTCTAATTTAACAAGTTCAATTCTATCCTATGTTCATCACACCCAACTAAAGAAAATGAAGAAAAAGAGAGGATGAGGAGAGATGCAGACGATGATGACGATGACGACGTGACGACGACGATGACGACGATGACGACGATGATGGCAGTGGTGTTGATGATGATGACATGATGACGATGATGCGATGATTACGATGATGACGATGATGACGATGATGACGATGATGACGATGATGACGATGATGACGATGATGACGATGATGACGATGATGACGATGATGACGATGATGACGATGATGACGATGATGACGATGATGACGATGATGACGATGATGACGATGATGACGATGATGACGATGATGACGATGATGACGATGATGACGATGATGACGATGATGACGATGATGACGATGATGACGATGATGACGATGATGACGATGATGACGATGATGACGATGATGACGATGATGACGATGATGACGATGATGACGATGATACGATGATGACGATGACGACGACGATGACGCGACGATGACGACGACGATGACGACGACGATGATGATGACGACGATGACGACGACGATGACGACGACGATGACGACGACGACGACGACGACGACGAGATGATGATGATGATGAGAACGGACATGGACGACTGAGGAAGACCAAGATTGCTCAAAAAAGTTTCTCATAATCAAAGGACTGGTCTGTGTGACCAATCACACGCAATTGACTTATTTCTTACACACCTAACCACTGTCAAAGCCACGTGTATTAGTTTAACTTAATATTTTTACAATGTATAAGATACTAAAAAGTAAATAAAACGCTGATTTCAACAGTTAAGTTTATTTACATAAAGTTTTTGTATTAAACTCCTGCAGCTCTGAACTAACCATTAAGTTGCAATAATAATACTTTGAAAATAATGGAAGTTGATTTTTATAAGTTCGATTCCTAGGATCGATTTTATAACGAAGAAGCATAATGTATCTTCCCTTGCTTGTATAATTTAATTAAGTATGTTCAGGATGTTTTTGTGTGTGAGGAGGAATTTTTTATGGAATTACTTGGCCCATTCTCTTCCCCACAGCCCTTTCGGTCTCTTAGCCGGCGGGGCCTAGGAACGAGAAACGAAGGGCTCTCGAGACAAAATATTTTCCAGTCCTAGATTATAGGACTTCCGGTCTTCATGCATGTCGTCTTCAAGTGACATGCTACTGTGTGGGACTTTAATGGCGGCCAACGCGAACTGAAGAGTCCATGTGCTTCCCTCGATTTCCAAAATTTACCGCCCCGTGTGGAGCAAAGAGCCACGTTGCTGTGTTAAAGAAATACGTTATTAATATTGTCTTAGTACTTTTATACTTTCGATTCGTGTTTTCAGCGATACTGATGATAGAACTGTGTTGGTGATCTGCAAGAGTTGCACGTTGTGAAGTTGTTCTATGTTGTCTTGATGGTTCGTAATATATAACGTCACTGGGTGACCTAAAGATCGGTATAGGCAAGGATGTATGGATGTTTTCTTTCAGTTTTTGAATTAGTTTGTCATTAAATATAATATAGTGAGTCACTGGCACGCTTTTAACAGGTTGGTTAAAACAACTGTAGATATTTCACGCCGCTTTTGGCCATAATATTCTTCCAAGCCTCCACGAAATAAATTTGTATTTACACTCGTGAATTTTCGCGGTAGTTCCAGGTTTTCACCGCCTGTATTTTCACTTCCGTTCAAAATTTATTTGTTTTCAAATAGCCATTGAAAAAAAATCGAATTTCCTTTGTCTTTCGAGGCCTTGATCTCTCGTGCCTAGGCCCGCCGCTAAGAGACGCGAAAGGGCTGTGGGGACGAGAATGATTCTTTCCCACATTTTCTCGTAAACTTCGAGCGGTCCCACTTTAATTAGCCCTCCTATTCTCTGGATATTCCCTATAGAAGATCTGGCTACAGTCTTATAGGACCTCGCTATTTTTCATGTTTTGCTCAAGCAAAGCCTCTTTAAGGTGATTCCTTAGTATTGCATTGCGCATCCTTACTGCGCATGATTTCACACGTAATTAGCGGCGCGCGCATAAATAAAATGGCGGCTTTTCCTTTACGGCTAAGCTCGCCAGAGAGATAAATCGTCATTTTCTCGTAAACGAGTACGGTGACCTATCAATTTTTTCTCGTATTTTGAGTCTCGTAATCACCTTCTTTCTATAAAATAATATAGACTAATTTCTATTGCAGAATAATAAATAATCACCGGAAACGTGAACTTAGCTAATAAAAACGTTTCTGGAAGCTGATATTATAAGGAATTATGGGGTATATACAAGGTCCGCCTGCTCCTAAACGAATACCGGGAACCCCCTTTTTTATTTCAAAATTTAAGTTCCCATAAGATAAACAACCAATAGGCAAAATTTGAATGAAAATCTATGTAAATTCTATTTCGATGGAATGACCTTAAAAATCACTGCATGGTGCTTCTTTATAGGCATTCAATATGCAAAATTAAAGAGTGTCCGTAATGATACCTAAAAAAATATTATAAATACACTGCACAGTATTCTTCTTGTGCAACTGAAAGTAACAACTTCGAACAATTCGAGTTTGTATTTAAAAACAACCATTTCTGTATTTTTTTAAAGAACAAAATTGGCATTTACGGTACTGAAATTGAAGCGTCTTTTAAGTTTCTAGAATTTTATTTAACAGATATTTGCTAGATAAACTACATTAACGCAAACAGAGAATAACCAAGTGTCACGGAGACCCGTCCGAGAAAACAATTCCAGTTTGCCACGGATGGCAACACGCACACATATATATATATGTTTAAAATAATTGCAATACTAAACAACTGCACTAAACGAAATCACTGATCCCACATTAAAAGTAAACGCCCTCCCAGCTTATAAGCATCATTCCGGTTAAAAGTTCCTAGGATAGAAGCACCCCTCCAATTTTTTTCCTTATGTCATTATATAAATGTCCGTATATAAATGTTTGAACTTTAGACCATAATCATTTTCTTTCTTCCGTTTCGTTGTGTTCCATTTGCGTTAAATGTGTTTTTGTTTCCAATATATTGATTGAATTAAAGGAATTAAAGTCCATTAAATTAAAACGTATCTTGATTTTTTGCTGCATTAACTTGATTCTTATTAGCTGATTCTGAAACAATTTTTTATTCCCTTATAAGCCCTTCGGATATCAGCCCCTCCGGATATAAGCCCCCTGCCCCCCACACCGTCGTTAATAAGTCCAACCACAACCCCTTACGAAGTTGTATAAGCCCAGGGTTTATAACCGAGATTTTACGGTAATTGACAATGCTTTTGATGCGATCAGTCATTTAGTTTAGTGGGTAGTTGTCTATTAGCATCATTCAAAATATTACCCTCCTTCGCCAACTGGATTTATTCCCCAACGGTCTCCGTGCACCTTCGTTATTCTCTGTTTGCGTTAATGCAGTTATCTTGCAAATCACTAGTAGCTATTCTATGTTAAATAAAATTCTAGAAAATCAAAAGACGCTTTTTAAATTCTTACAGGACTTTGCTTTGGCACGGTTTATGAATACGTAAATGCCTTAATTACCATACTATTCTCTGTTAAACAAAATTCTAGATGACACGAAATGACTTATCATACTATTGGACATTTACTGTTGTTATATAGCTGTGGCCGGTTTTTCCCGATACAACGCACGCCCTCATTAGTTTATTCATGGTCGCATAAACATGTTACAGTGCTGTGCGCCCTACCGTTGCCACTCGACAAAGGTTTTGATTAATTTTTGACAACTTTTTGACATCTTTTTGACAACATTTTGATGGCTTTCGTTTAAACTGGCCAATCAAATACAAGAACTGTGGGAGGCCGAGATTTCAATTGTCAGAACGCGAACGTAGAGCTTGACAACTCCGCCTCTCACAGATCTTGCATTTGATCGGCCAGTTTACTTGAAACAGAAAGTGTTTGAAGATGGCATGGTCTAGCTTATTTGTTTTTTTATCTGTTTCCTCGACGATGTGAAGGGCATGTTGAAGTATGTCGAGAAAATTCGTTCCAGCAGTTGGTGATGTATCTCGAAAATTCGAATTTTATCGAAGAAAAGGTGTTCCGACGCACGAATGGCCACGAAAATGCTGTGTCCACGCTCTGAGCTTTTGAGAACTGTGAAAATGGTTTGAGAATACGTACACGAGAGTTAAGAAGTTTCAGCAAGAAAGGAAGGAAGAACAGAATAAGCCTCAGAGCTCTCAAGTTTTTGTATCTGAGGGTTTCATGACCATGCAACTCGCTGCACAAATGCAATTTAAAACAAGCATTTTGTGCAGCGAGTTGCATGGTCATGAAACCGCCAGATACAAAACTTGAGAGCTCTGAGGCTTATGTGACGAAGTAAGGAAAAAATCTGTCGTTGGATTTCAAAGTTATGAGCATTTTTTGTTGTAAAAATGAGGTTAAAAAGATGCTGATATCTCAAGAGTTTTTACTCTCACAAAATAAATTACATTGTCTTCAAATTCAACATGTTTCATTTAGGATGCCAAAAATCAAAGAAATCGGTTAAATATTTTCTCAAAAATGTAAGTTATATCTTATTTTTGTTAATGATATATTTTGGTTTCATGAGTTTGGAAGCATGTTAAGCTCGCATGACGCTTGACTCGACAACGTGCCACGACTGCAATAGTACAAATTTGCATTTCGCACTCGAAAGGTGTGAAATGTGGGAGGTGCCATACCTTTTATAGCGGAACTTCTTGTTTAAGGTTTCATTCGACTTTAAGAAGATTTTTTCGTCCATAGAAAAATACAGAAATGGACGTTTGTTTTTAATGAATGGATCGAAGTTGTTCAATTTCAGTTGAACATGGAGAACAGCGTCCAGCAGATGTATAGAAGTTTGTTCGTATCATTACCGAACATTCTTTGATTTTGGACATTTTTTTATAAGAGGCTTTGCATGAGCAAAACATGCTGTTTGAGAAATGACAAGGTACTATAAGACTGTGGCCAGTCTTTCTATATGTAATATCCAGAAAATAGGCAAAGAGAGCTAAATAGGAACCGCTCGAAGTTTACGAGCAAATGTGGTTAGAAAGTCCATAGGAAATTCCGCACTTATATACGCAAAAGAAGATAGATTCTGCTTCTTTATTATAACATTGATCCCAGCTGGAACGAACTTTAGAAAAATTAGGTAGGTTCAGGAGCTGCAGAAGTTTAATTTAAAAACTTTATGTAAGTGAAGTTAACTGTTAAAGTCAGCGTTTTATTACCTTTTGTCCGCGCATGCACCATATCGAAAGTTCTTGTTGTTTCTTAATAAAGAATGTTTACAATTGCGTACAAGTTAACTTTATTATACCTCCCTTAGCAAATTACATCTCATATATCTGAAAGATACACGTCTATTTGGCAGTGCTTATGTGTGCAAGAAATATAGTGGTTCATTGGGTATGATTGACTACATAGGACAGTTCCTTTCATTGTGAGATGCTTTTTTGGGGAGAAATCTGCGTCTGCCTCAGTCGTCATCTTCGTCATCATCATCATCATCGTCGTCATCATCATCATCGTCCGCCATCGTTACTACGCTTGTTACGCAGAGTATCACCATCATCATCGCCATCATCGTCATCGTCATCATCGCCATCGTTACTACGCTTGTTACGCAGACTATCACCATCATCATCATCGTCATCATCATCATCGTCATCGTCGCCATCGTAACTACGCCTGCCACGTAGACTATCACCATCATCATCGTCATCATCATCATCATCGTCATCGTCGCCATCGTTACTACGCCTGCCACGTATACTAACGCATCATCATCGTCATCATCATCCTCGTCATCGTCGCCATCGTTACTACGCCTGCCACGTAGACTATCACCATCATCATCGTCATCGTCATCATCATCGTCGTCGCATCGTTACTACGCCTGTTACGCAGACTATCACCATCATCATCGTCATCATCATCCTCGTCATCGTCGCCATCGTTACTACGCCTGTTACGCAGACTATCACCATCATCATCGTCATCATCATCCTCGTCATCGTCGCCATCGTTACTACGCCTGTTACGCAGACTATCACCATCATCATCATCATCATCATCATCATCGTCGCCATCGTTTACTACGCCTGCTACGTAGACTATCACCGTCATCGTCCGTCATCATCATCATCATCGTCGCCATCGTTACTACGCCTGTTACGCAGACTATCACCATCATCATCGTCGTCATCATCATCATCGTCGTCGCCATCGTTACTACGCTGTGTTACGCAGACTATCACCATCATCATCGTCATCGTCATCATCGTCATCGTCGCCATCGTTACTACGCCTGCCACGCAGACTATCACCATCATCATCGTCATCATCATCATCATCATCGTCGCCATCGTTACTACGCCTGTTACGCAGACTATCACCATCATCATCGTCGTCATCATCATCATCGTCGTCGCCATCGTTACTACGCCTGCCACGTAGACTATCACCGTCATCGCCGTCATCATTATCACCACCTTCGTCTCCATTATCTTCAGAGTCTGGTGAATACAGGATAGAATTGAACTTGTTAAATCAGTTACTTCTATTCTGAATTTATAACAATTTAACGTTTATTTATACTTAAAACCAGGTATATTTTCTGGTAAACTTTGAGTGTCGAGCCAACTAGTAAGCTACAGTAGCATTTTAGTAACTGGTGATGAATAAATCTATATATTTGATATGCATATATCCCTGATAAACGGCACTTATACTGGTCGAAAAAAAAATATTGGCATTCACGTCAACTCTTGTTCTTAACCCTATTCTGTGCGGGTGTACTGATGGTGATGTATCGCCATGAAAATGAAACGCATTTGAAAACTGTTTGTTTAAGCCTGGTTTTCACTAGCGACGCAAGCGCAAGCGCAAGCGCAAGCGCAAGCAACATACGCAGACGCAGTAACGTGTTGATTTGTCCTAAACAAAAAGCAGTGATGATCAACGCGTTACTGCGTCTGCGTATGTTGCTTACGCTTGTGCTTGCGTCGCTAGTGAAAACCAGGCTTTAAGTGACAGTCACGTGTCATTTATGACGTTACACCACGCAAGAAAAAAATGTTTAACCGTCATCTTGGATTTAATATTTCTCAGACATGTCACCCACTCCAAATTTGAATTGAAAAAATCGAAAAAAATATAAGAATGCAAAAACTGTAAAGAAGTAACTTTTTTAAAGAGCGAAAATCTTATTATACGGCGTGTCTTACGAAGCATAGCGACTCTTAGCTGACTACTGCGAATTTGCTTCAGGGTTTGCGATATTTACGTTAAGAAGATCATACGAGAATATTGTTCGCTGTATAATATTAATTTCTGGATCACGTGACAAACTTAGTACACATGGTGAAATCGGTAGTAAGTTGACAGCTCAAGCCGGTGGCTCACCGCCGTCACCTGTGTCGTTTTTTCCCTTTTTTTCTTGCGTTTTTTCATTCTTTTTTTTATTCTGGATATATTACAGACGCTTGTTATATCGGCGTTCTGTTCCATACGTTGTAACTTTGGCCGGGCTCCGAGTCGTTTCGTTTTCACCCGCGGGAACTTCGTTATAAACAGTATAAATTAAGGGGCTTTCAGTTCATGTATAATCAAACTTATATATATTGAGCATTCGGGAGAGCATAATACTGCACTTATGAACTAATTAACTGGCCCTTCCACAGTATCAGTAAACGGAAAGCACGAACTATATTTCAGTCCTCAGACACGCGACACGTAGTTTATTTAATTCAGGGCACCCAGGGGGGGCTAGCAGCGAGGCCTGGGACCTAGTATATATGATTGCACATTTAGAAATTTGGCCGAGCGAGACTAAGTACTGGTTTGTTTTAAAATAAACATGGCGGACGATGGCTGACATGACGTGCGTTTGTGTTCGTTCAGAAATATTTTGGCGATTCCACGTCCAAACATCTATGGGAACGATTCGGTCGCTGTTTAACTGAACTTTGGTCATTGTGGGACACCATGGATGAAAATTCCACAGCAAACTCCCGTAGAGGTACGTTTCTCGAATGATTGACAGATTTCTTTACTTGTGCGATCATGTATTGCGGAAAAGCGGCAAGATCAAAGGGCGCTGCCTGCCCCCCCTGAGGGCACCCAACGGATCGTTTCGGTGGAATATTTTTTCGGGAGGCCTATAATCGCCTCAGATATTCGGTTAGGGAAATGTCATCTCGAACTTTCTTAATATGGTAAAATTAATGCCTTTTTGTTTTCGGAGAGATAAAATGTCGTTTTGGGTACAAAAATAGGTTAGCTTAAGATTTTCGGAAAGGCATGCAAATTCAGCTCATAAATTCGGGAAATAAGATTTCAATCCCAGTAACATTTCCTGAAGTTTGAAAGTTCAGCTAACGTATCCGAACAGATACATTTTTCTTAGCGTTTTAAAAATAAACCATCAAACTGCACAAAAAGCACAGTTTTTACGTAAAAACGACGTTCCGATAACTACAGGGAAATTGTGTCGTTGGGTGCCCCTGTTTTTAATTTCACCCTTTAATACTTTAACAACAAAAGGTTATATTTCCGGTTCTAGTTACACAGTATCAGATGAATCAAAGCTAATATAATCAAACTGATCTAGAATCATTTAGGTCAAAGTGAAAAAGATCATGGAAATTGATATCATTTCCTTTAGATTATAAATGTCAGTTTTGTGGCAAGACGTCGAATACGTGAGCAGTTTAACTCAGTTAGAAGTTTTAATGTTCTAATAAAACAGACTGTGAACGATTTAAAATCCCATAAGATATCAACAATTCTTATTTCTCCCTCATGTAGAATTTAAAAAGTCATTTGAAAGACAATTTAACTTCGTCAATGTCCTTTTATGTTACATTAATTAAATTATCTTCAGCGCAATATTTTCTAAAATGTTTGTTTGGCCGGTTAAATATTGATTAGAATTAGTAACAAAATTATATAAATAATATAAGTTAAATTTTTTCTGAGGCAAAGGGGCAGCTGAGAGATGTCCCACTAATGCCAAAAGGCAAAGGAAAACTTTCACGGTTTTCGAATTCATCATTTTCGAGCTCTGTTCTTCCTTCGTAACGTTTTAGGGGCTAGAATGCTTCTTGTACTCTAACCGTCCAATTTATAGCCAAGGGAAATTGGAATCCGGCACGGTTCCAAAACAACACGATAAACTCTCGAAATGTTCGTGGGCGATTTTCGCCATAATTGCTCAGTCCAGGAAGCTGTGTTTAGCCTCCTACGCAGACGTTTCTTTTCTTAGGCTCATCACGCAAGCCCAAAGGGCCTCTACGTAGGAGGCTACAATCTCGGACAAAAAATCCTTGAAACACGGTAGGACCCGCACCCCTCTCAATGTTGTTTAGCCGTTGAGTTAAACAATTAAGCGGATCTAGCAACATTGAAAAGGGGAACGGGGTGCCAAAATAGAGAAGTGTTTCAAGGTTTTTGGCCGAGATTGTAGAAGCTAGTACTACATTAAAAGACCGAAAACCTGACAGCACAAACGAGAATGCCGCCCTTATTGAGGTTATCCACATTCAAAGGAACTGGGATATCAATTAAATCCTCAAGTGTCACATTGTTTCCTTAAAATCCAAAAGTAACTTATGCGCAATGACGCAATAAACAAACACACTTGAAATGAAGTTACTCAAAGAGGGAATGTTTATTTTTCTAATGATTTAGATGAAAGCTTAATATACAATCTCATTTGACGACCTAACAAGAAAAAATGACAAATATAAGTATAAGTATTGGCACGATAGATGTCAGTTGAATGGAAATTATTAACTATAGTATCCCGCGGTACTTGCCAGTAGCAGTCACGTAGTTGTTGTTGACGGTAACACGTCATACGTGCTTCTGACTGACCTTGCTCTTAATTATAGAAGCACTTTATCAAACAATCAATTGTTAAAATAAATAACAACTTAATATGTTAATATAAAACTTTGACTGTGAGGTGAGGCAGCTTTAGACAAACGACTTGTTTAAATCAAATTATTTTTACACGCTATTTGCAATACATTCTTATACATTTTATTCCTCGCGTAGCGGGTTTATAATTCTGTCCCCAAAGAGCTCACGCGAGAGCAATTCTCGTGTGGCCTTTACGATCATATTTATTTGTTTGTGGAAATCGTGGTTGACAGTAATGACGTCACACGGCGCGCTCGTGGCCTAATGGCTTAAGGCGCTAACTTTTAAATCTGATCTTCGGGATTGAGGGCGCGAGTTCAAAACCTACTATGGTCCTTCTTTTTTTTTTTTTCCGGTTCAAATCCAGGCCGTTCTTTTTCTTAACCTCCTTTTCTTTGCTTAATAACATTGACTTCGACGTAATCTTTGTACACGTAAATGTAGAAACAGGAACGGCTGCTGAATAATAACAATTTTTACTCCTAGTTTGTTTATCGAACGAATTTATATACGGGTCATTTGTGAAAAAACCCCGGCTTTATTAAATCCGTTATCAACAACAGGAAAAGGAAAGACGACTCAGGAATGTCTCAAAGTACGATCAACATATGGCTTAGTTTTCATTGTAGACGTGAAGACTTGTGTCTGAAAATAATTCGCCGATCCGATATTGCGAAGAAGATTTTACCTACAAAAGCGAGGTGGTTTCAAGATCATTCGGACGGAAAAGTGGGGAAAACAGTACAAGAGCGCTACAATTTATTACAGATGTCGGGAGACGAGCGAACTCCAATCGAAACCAAAACCCGATACCCGGTGGCATAGCAAAAACACGGCGTTCGTCCGGCGATTCTCAGAAACCTTGCAGCGATTCTTGGAAACCTTGCAGATCAATCGCAGCGTGCCCGTTACTCAGGCAACAAAAGCTTCGCGAGGACCTGCGAGTCACGTATTACTAGTCTACTATAAGTTTAAGTATGGGATGTAGTAGATGTAGTATCATCATTCGAGGAAAAGGAGAACAATCAAAGTTTTCATCTTCTACCTTCTGGTGCTCTATCATTTCTTAGCTACACTCTTTTTTGTTTTGTAAGAACTGATATACATTTCATGCCCAGGCTGAATATTCTTATTTTTCTGCCGATTTTAGGCTAAAAGTATTCTTAATTACATTCTTCAGAGAATAGTACGTGTGGTATTTCAGTTCATAAAAATGTCACTATTATTACTACAATGACCAACGGTTATAATTA
This sequence comes from Desmophyllum pertusum, assembly GCA_029204205.1. Lineage (NCBI taxonomy): Eukaryota > Metazoa > Cnidaria > Anthozoa > Scleractinia > Caryophylliidae > Desmophyllum > Desmophyllum pertusum. Next base: position 1,257,736 of record MU826356.1, read on the forward strand.
TGGATATCTTTTGTATCTTTTATCATTTGTCTGGTTCATATACATACATGTATTAGTGATCATTCATAAATGACTTGAGCTGTACAAGTACACGTTTTCAGTTATCGTTATGTTTAATCGTTTCGTATTGCGAACTCGATTTGATTCAAGAAAAGTAACATATTTGCCATACTTTTTAATGATATATAGTAAAGTTCATTTCAAAACATGTGATCATTTTATAGTATTTTATTTTCTATCAACATGTGAAAAAAATGTTCTTAATTAAATCTCAGACTTGTGTATATTCTTAGCATATTCTTAAAATTTCGCCAATCTCAGCCTCGATATTCTTATAAACAAGATTATTACAAAAAAGTGTATTGTAGCTTTGTATATTAAACGATATTCAAGAGCACGACTCAGCACGTGTTTAGGCAAACCGCGACAGGGATTTAAAATCCGAAGCCACAACGTGATAAGGTCTGTGGCTTCTTATATTGGCTGATAAGGAAATCAAATCCAACGTAATGTATAAAATAACTATTTGATATCCAGAATAAGGGCGAGGTGAGTGTTATTTTTTTCTGCCAAAATCTCTTACCGAGACTTGATTCAGTCTCTGAATAATAATAAAACATCACTGGTCATAGTTGATTATTTCTAAATTTTACAATGACTTTAATACGCCAGCCTAAAACCATTGATTTTCACTTTTGTAACATTCGGTTTAGATATTTATACACTGATTTCGCGAACTTTACATGCGGTTTTACCTGCGGATTATATATTCGGTGAAAACGAGAAATTAGCCAGTGAAAAAGAGAGAAAAAGTAAAATGAATAATAATCGCAGCAAAAGCAGTTTCAACACTGAAAACGATTTCTTGAGATCTTGAAAAATTGCACGCTTATTACGTTATGTGGATATGTCGAGATAAAATGCCAAGGTCGGGTAATATAATTTTAATTTTACAAAACATTTCTTCGAGTTGTAGTGGTCATCACGCCCGACATGTAACCATGGAGACGTGGGTTCGATTTCCGCTCGGGGCAACTTGTTTTTTCTTTCTTATGGGACACGTGCCGAAAGTCATGTACAGTTAAATATGTGGAGTTTATTTTCATTGATGGTGAGACTTTCCTGGCTCAAAATTATTATTCAATATTTCCTAATCCCGTTTAGGGATTTGAATCATAAAACACACAAAAAGTCTTCAAAGAAAAACGTTCCGAACGAACAACATTCATGTTGTAAAAACATGTTGCCAACATGTCGGGCAACATGTTGAGCAACATGTTTTTTATTTCTTATTGGACGTGTCAAAAATCATGTACAGTTAAATATGTGGATTTATTTTCAAAACATTTCCTGTGTATTATTATGATATGACGCACTACGTTAACTGGCCACGTTGTCAGCGTGCATGGTTGCCTCAATAGTGTAGTGGTCATCACGCCTGACATGTAACCATGGAGACGTGGGTTCGATTTCCGCTCGGGGCAACATGTTTTTTCTTTCTTATGGGACACGTGTCGAAAATCACGTACAGTTAAATATGTGGGTTTATTTTCAAAACATTTCCTGTGTAAGTATTTATTAATTATAATTCAATTTATAAATAAAATAATGTTGTTGCTGGCTAAACGCACGTAAAAAATAATAACAGCTTCTGATTGGCTATACTAAGAGAGGGAATACTTTGACTTCCTTGCCAAGCATGAGGCTTATACTGTGTTGTGTGCGCTGGATTTTGTTAAGATGATCATCAGACACTGTAATGCACGTACGCGCGCTTGTAAAAGTCACGAACTTGCTTGATTGTTCATGTTAAGATTTCGGAAATTGATGTTAAACAATTACAAACTTTCGGTTTTGGCACGTACCTTGGATTTTACTAGTTTTTGGTCATTTCGCTAAGTGTGCGAAGGGAAAATGGTCGAACGTTCGGATAATTTCGAAGTGCATGCTAATAAACGTAGACAGGTTTAGAGAAGCTTACGAGTTACGTTTTTTTGTGAAACTCTGAAGTTAGTATGTGACCTTAGAATTAAAACGTGTAAATTTCCCTCCCGTTTTAATTTAGCGAGCCACGTTGTCGTTTTTCATCATAAGATAGGCTATGAAAGCCCTCCCTTTCCCTTTCGTTGTTTTGTAGGTATTATGACAGCCAATGGAAATACAGTAAACCATATTTTATTTCTCATGCAGAGAAACCCTCTTTCGCCTATGCAAGGCGGCTCTAAACCAAACTATTACTATTCTCGAAGTCCTGAGCACATGGACTTTCATTTGAGGTGAAATTTTCTAGACGCTTGTTTCCAGGGGGGGGGGGGGGGGGGGGGGGTAGAGGACAGGGCCTGGGACCGAGAAAACCATGCTCTCACAACTTGCAAAGCGATCAATTTCTTTTGGTCAGCAGTGTGCTTCTTTTCGCGCGCGAAATTCCTTAAAAAATGAATTAACGTTCCTATAAAACTATTCGCGTTTATTCCAACCGTTTAATTTGTCCAATGTGGCTGAACTTCCAGGAGCTGAATTCGTGAGTTCAAGTCCAGATAGAGACAGAAAAAATAACCATCGCGTGTTCCCGTTCTCCATAATACCTTGTATTTGAACATTTGATTTTATTTGTTTTGCCACAGGAAGGCAAAAAAATGTAAATGCAAAACGCACGTGCGTTTTGTTTTGCATGGGAACGGCAAATAAATATGCAAAACACACGGGAATATTGTTACTACTAATTAAACGTTTCTCGTTGCCGGTCGCCGTCGTGGTTGCATCTTGAAACGAAAAACTTTAGGAAGAAGTTTATCTGGTTTAGTACGCACTTCCATCGCCTCATCAGCCGCCAAGTTTTTCTAGCTTTTCTTCTGGCTTTACACAACTTCTACGCACGTGCAGTGATGAATCCGCTGGCTAAAGTTGTGATGATTGTTTTGCAAGTTGTGAGAGCATGGTTTGGATTTGATTTAAGAGAATGTATGGGAAGTAGCTACACCCCCCCCCCCCCCCCCCCCCCCTGATTTGACATTGGCTTTATAAGTTAAGGAACTATCAATATTCAGACCTAGCGGCTTCATATTCAACATATTGAGAATTAAATTGTTTTTAAATACAGCTGTTTCGAGAAAGGCTGTCGGAAAACGCACGCGACAATCCCGAAAGGTATTGTGGGTAGTTTTAAGTTCACGGTTCCTTGACTTTAGCATTTCAAGGAAATCTGAGAAAATGGCACGAGACGCCATAGACGTATGTTTGCGAGGCTAAAAGAAAGCAACAAAAGTAGGTTCGACAGCTACAGTGTCAGGAACGTACCTTGTGATCATATCCCAGATTACCTTTCGGGATTGTCGCGTGCGCCTTTTTATACATGTATATTAGAACATAAAAAATCGATGCCAACTGTTTTTCTTACCACGTGTTTTGCATGAAAATAGTCAGATAACAAGGATTCCAAGTTTCGTATTGAAACCGGAAAGAATGACTTCGATGGCTACATGACAATGACGATGGCGATGATGAAACTGGTTACAAATGCAAATGCAAAAATAAAGTTAACTCTGATAAATATTTCAGTGAATTAAAGTATTTTTAAATTTAAGCCCACTAGTAAACGACGGAGGAGAAAATGAAGCCAACGCGACGAAAACGTAACTTGCGTGATGAAACTTGAAATAACGTGATCCATGGAATAAAGAAATAAATACATTGAGGAGATTCTAGGACAAATGGCATTTTGTCTTTAAAAGTTTAAGCATGTGTATTCACGTTCATACAAACTTGTCTTGACCAATACCAAAAACGGCTCTCTTTAGCTTATTTTTATTGAAAAGCTAAGTTTGCCATCGAACAACAATACGGTACTGAAATATAAAATATCATCTGAAGTGAACACTTTTTTTCTCTTCAAATTCATCATATAATATTCATATATGGCTGCCCAGCAATTTTTTGTCTGACAAGGTTTTCAAGAACTTGAAGTTTGAGCGTTTTTTTTAGCGTTTTTTCGTAACGTATTTTTTAGCCTCTTATTGTAATTAGTATTGTATTTTTTTTTATCATAGTATTTTTTAGAGCTTCTTATTGTAATTAGTATAGTATTTTTTAAATCTTCTTAAATTGTAATATAATGTATTTTTTAGACGCAGGGCCACTATGGATACCAGCCTAGAGCTGAATGGGCCACCCTGCCTCAATAAATGTTTACTTACTTACTTACTTACTTTTGGTTTAACGACTGCAAAGTTATGGCTGGCTATTTCAAACTGAAGACATTTGTATGGGAAATCAAAACCTAGCCTCGCTAGCCTCGTTTTCATGTTTGTGCAAAAATTGAAATGCCTATAACTGAAGAAAGAATTCAATAACAAGAAATTTCATGTCAAAATGAGTCAATATGTGTATGTTTCAGGCCATATTCCTATTTTTGCACAAACATGAGAACGAGGCTTGTGAGGATTGGTTTTGATTACCATGTCTTAAATTTGAAAGAGCCATAACTTGGTAGCCGTTCAACCAAAAACGCTCAAACTCCCCAAGATAACATAGTTTGCAGTGTTTGTTAATATGGTATCATTAATGTCTATGAACATCTTTGGAATTTGACGACGACGACAACGATGACGACGATGATAACGATGATAGCCTGCGTAGAAGGCGTAGTGATGACGATGACGATGACGACAACGACGACGATGACGACGATGATGAACAAGATGACGACCGAGGCAGACTAAGATTGCTCCCAAAAAAAAGCATCTCATAACCAATAAAACTGGCCTATGTAGGCAATCACATGCAATTTAATATTTCGTGCCGACCTAGCCACTGATAAAGAGACGTGTATTGTTTTAACTTAGTATGTTTACAATGTGTTAGGTATAGACACATGAGATATATGTACTAAATAGCATTCGATCTGATGCATGCATGGACAAAAGAGTAAATTAATGCAGATTTCAACATTTAAGTTTACTTGCATAAAGTTTTTTAATTAAACTCCTGCAGCTCCTGAACCTGATCCCAATAATTGCAATATTTAAGAGTGACTGCCTGTTGGGATCGAGAATGGTCCGTCAACGACCCATTTGGCGAATCGCTGATATTTTGCCCAAAGATACCCTTGGGTGAACTATTTTCAAAATCATATTTAAAAGTTCCAGCGATTTTTTAATTTTCCAGAAAATCGCGAAATTTAAAAGTGAGGTCAAAATGCGGTTTTTCGCTTCATCAAATGACAAAAATAAGGTGCAAGTACGAAGCACCGCCGAAGCGTTCAAATAAATCCAATTGACGCCAAACTTCACACAAAGTCGGAACAACTATTCCTATGCATTGTTCACTTGTAACAATTTTCAAGTACGTTGATATTGTAATTTTGCAAGCCATTTTAAAACCAGAGGTTAATCAACTTCAATTTGGCCCATAAATTCTAAAATTAATTTCAATCTTGGCAATTTGCAGCGTGAAGCTGGCAAAAATATCTAATAGCATGTAGCAAACGCATTCAGAGGCTTTAGAAGATATTGAAAGTCAAATTTGAGATAGAAATCTCTCTAATTTTACCATCGGCTAGTATTCGCAATGTACAGTCAGTTACAAGTAAACAAACGATTGTTCGTCGATCGGTCTCTCGAGAGGTCAGGATGTCAAGAACAGTTCAAAGGTTCGGCAATGTATCACTGGAGCGAATATCTAGCAGAAGACCAAAATGTCAGTGTTGTAGTCTGGTAGTAATTTCAAAACAAATGGCGTCTAAATAATTGAAAAACAAGAAACGAAACTATCCGACTCCAAACAAATACACATCATTTAGCGCTAATTATTGCACGAAGTATAAGCCACAAGAAACATACCCAAAAGCCATACGTCCACCTAAGTGCTACATATTAGCTTCCACAATTCCAAGCTTTCTGTTATAAACATCAGGGAAAATCTGAATCCATTTTCTGGCGGCATATTCAGTACCATCGGCATGCGTATTGTCAGGCACTAAAGTGTTGTTGACATTCGAGCCTCAACAAATGTCACGCAAGTCAACGCCTGAATTAGCTATCAGCCTGGCCGCCAACTTTACTTTACAACATACTTCATTGAAAAACTCTGACAATATATTAGCACCATAATTATGTGAATTGTAATGAATTTCGGGGGATTTCTTGCGGGAAATATCGGTCTTTGTGGGATCTATGTTTTACAAATTATATGAGAGGGGGACCGGGAGAGGTGGATAATTTTTGCAGAAATATTTTTTTCCGAACATTTGTATAATCAAATATGTAAAGATCTTGCAAACATTGGATTCCTGGCCATTCCCGAGATGGATTGTGCAGAAATTTTCATTCTTCTCCGGATAGCACCACTGGATTTTATTTAAACAACCTTCCCCGCCAACACCCAGCCCCCCCCCCCCCCTCTTGCTGTTGGTGTTTCCGTGGATAGCGGCGAGGCAACAGGGAATTATTCATGTCCCCAGACGGCTGCTTACAAGTACCTTATTCTCACTTAATTATTTCGCGAATTATTACGCACGAGTGGGAGAGCTCTATCTAGGCCCAGGCCTTCGCACACGCGTTGCAGCATCGGTAGCTTGAGTAGCTTCAGCGCATTGCACACACGTCGTCCTGATAGTACACGAGAGGAATATGCTGGAGCTGGATTATTTTTACTGCCTCCTTTGCTTGACTAAAATTAGTCTCCTCCTGTCATTCCTGGACATCCATCTCATCTGAGGGTCCTTTGGCGCACTGCAAGAACTTTGGCGAGAGACAAACGAGGCGACCTGCGAGGTGGAGAATCAGTGCCACTGGCTCGTCGCATTTCTCGCGCAACAATCTCGGCGTCAAGCTTGCAGCCCGTCGTTTGGCCAATACGGAATTGGCAAATAGGTATGACTGTTGCTTGTCACTAAATCCATGCGCCTTCTTGGCTGCCCTGACTGACCCATCCTGGTCATCCCTCTTTTGGAAAAAACAGTGGCCTCTTGGTGACTTATTGGGGTTTTGAGGGAAGGTAATACGTGCTAATACGCACTGTTCACTATGCGCGCGCTCCGAAGGCCTTCTATTTACTCGCGAAAATAATTCGCGAAAATAATTCGCGAAAATAATTAAGTGAGAATAAGGTACTTGTAAGCAGCCGTCTTGGGGACATGAATAATTCCCTGTTGCCTCGCCGCTATCCACGGAAACACCAACAGCCAAGAGGGGGGGGGGGGGGGGGGGGGAGGGCTGGGTGTTGGCGGGAAGGTTGTTTAAATAAAATCCAGTGGTGCTATCCGGAGAGAATGAAAAATTCTGCACAATCCACCTCGGAATGGCCAGGAATCCAATGTTGCAAGATCTTTACATATTTCATTATACAAAAGTTCGGAAAAAAATATTCCTGCAAAAATTATCCACCTCTCCCGGTCCCCTTCTCATATAATTTGTAAAAACATAGATCCCACAAAGACCGACATTTCCCGCAAAAAATCCCCCAAATTCATTACAATTCACATAATTATGGTGCTAATATATTGTCAGAGTTTTTCAATGAAGTATGTTGTAAAGTAAAGTTGGCGGCCAGGCCTGATAGCTAATTCAGGCGTTGACTTGCGTGACATTTGTTGAGGCTCGAATGTCAACAACACTTTAGTGCCTGACAATACGCATGCTGATGGTACTGAATATGCCGCCAGAAAATGGATTCAGATTTTCCCTGATGTTTATAACAGAAAGCTTGGAATTGTGGAAGCTAATATGTAGCACTTAGGTGGACGTATGGCTTTTGGGTATGTTTCTTGTGGCTTATACTTCGTGCAATAATTAGCGCTAAATGTGTATTTGTTTGGGGTCGGATAGTTTCGCTTCTTGTTTTTCAATTATTTAGACGCCATTTGTTTTGAAATTACTACCAGACTACAGCACTGACATTTTGATCTTCTGCTAGATATTCGCTCCAGTGATACATTGCCGAACCTTTGAACTGTTCTTGAAATCCTGACCTCTCGAGAGAGCGATCGACGAACAATCGTTTGTTTACTTGTAACTACTGTACTTGCGAATACTAGCCGATGGTAAAATTAGAGAGATTTCTATCTCAAATTTGACTTTCAATATCTTCTAAAGCCTCTGAATGCGTTTGCTACATGCTATTGGATATTTTTGCCAGCTTCACGCTGCAAATTGCCAAGATTGAAATTAATTTTAGAATTTATGGGCCAAATTGAAGTTGATTATAACCTCAAATTCGTCTCTAAATCTTGCGTCATTTGGCACGAACACATTACATAGATTTTGGATTTTTTCGAAGGGAAGCGTTTCGAGTTCGACCCTGAAACTTGGCATGGTAAAGTTTAATAATCATATGTTAGGGCTGTTAAATAAAAGTTTCGAAAATTGAGGTACCAGATGGATTTTTATGGTGTTAAACATTAACGATATTCTGCCGAGATTTTTTAGCGGTTTTCGGAGGTGTTTTAAAATGGCTTGCAAAATTATAATATCAACGTACTTGAAAATTGTTACAAGTGAACAATGTATAGGAATAGTTGTTCCGACTTTGTGTGAAGTTTGGCGTCAATTGAATTTATTTGAACGCTTCGGCGGTGCTTCGTACTTGCACCTTATTTTTGTCATTTGATGAAGCGAAAAAACCGCATTTTGACCGCACTTTCAAATTTTCGCGATTTTCTGAAAATTAAAAAAATCGCTGGAACTTTTAAATATGATTTTTGAAAATAGTTTTCCCTAGGGTATCTTTGGGCAAAATATCAGCGATTCGCCAAATTGGTCGTTGACGGGTCATTCTCGATCCCAACAGGCAGTCACTCTTAATATTTGAAAACAATGGGACTGTAATTTTTCTAAATTTAGATTCCTGGGATCAATTTCATAATAAAGAAGCAGAATGTATCCTACCTAGTTTATATAATTTAATTTAAGTATCAATCAGGATATTTTGTAACAATGGGTTTTTCCTCCTCGGAACGGAATTTGAACGGATCTTGAAACTGACTTTAACTTCGGGGAAATGTGCTCTGAGCAACACGCTTGGCTTGCGGAAGGATATAAATTCGTCACAAATTTCTGAATACCGGCGATCTGCAGCAAATGGACTTCGGACGGACCAAGAACTCTCACACAGCACTTTACTTCAGTTTAATCACTTCTCGGCGAATCTAAATCGAAATTACAAGAATAAAATTGCTCTATTTATACTAACGGTTGTTTCTCTCATAGCCTATGAATAGGCTCCGCGGTGGAGAAGGGGTGAAAAGGAAACTGCGAGCGAAAGCGAGCTGCGCGAAGCCTGGGAGAGAGAGAGAGAGAAAGGGGCGCGGATCGCTTTCACTCGCAGTTTCTTTTCACCCCTTTCCCACCGCGGAGCCTATTCATAGGCTATTTCACTCATTACATCATCATTGCATCAGCCAAATACACAACGAGTAAAAGTTAAAAATAGTGTTACAGCAATATCATGTTCCTTTGTTAACCGTAAAATTCTAGAACGTTCGCCATTGTTTGGCACGTGTGCGACACGCGTAAAACTCTTGCTATAGAGATTACTGAACGAATAAAAATATTTTGTCGACCAATGAAATTGCCTTGTCGACACTGTGAATAATTACGGTATTACGAGCGCTTAGAACATTATTACATCGTTTTTAAATTCAACGAAAACAGTTCATTTTACTCCGTAACAATTTTTTGTTGTAAGGTGGAATTTGTTATGGACTTCCCACATTTGCTCGTAAACTTCGAGCGGTCCCTCCTTAGTTCACTTTATCTACTCTATGAATACTACCTATAGAAGAACTGGCCACAGTCTTGTTGTACCTCGCCATTTCTCAAACAGTTCATGTTTGAGACGTTCAGTTGATATGGTTAATAACTGTAAAAATCCGGTTACAGTATAAGCCCTGGGCTAAGCAACTTCGTAAGAGGTTTTGGGTGGCCTTTTAAACGGTTGGAATACAATTTCAGAATGACCTGATAAGAAACAGGTTGCAGCAATACCAATATACGTTTCCGTTTTAAAATGGCTTTTGAGTCCTTTAAGTCAGTCAATATATTGGGTAAAACATATTTCAACTGGAACGTAACGAAACTGGAGACATCACGCGGGAGGTCACTCGTTCACTTTCCTCCGCCTCGCACGCTCATCCCTCGCATGTCTAAAGCTCAAACGTTTTGCGAGGGCATTTATAGTATAAGGAAATAAAGACATTAAGCGTGGGGCATATATAAACCCAAAGGGACTCATAAACGGAATAATTTGTTTTGCTAGCGGGAATATGGGCCTATAACCGGGAGGCGTGCGGACACGTGACCACAAATTTACAGTCCGCCATGTTGGAGGCCACTTTGTCTGATTTTCTCAGTGAGGGGGGCATTGGGACCTATTAGAAACCGGAAAACACTCAAAATGTCCGTCAAAACCGAAAAACCGCAATAAAAATCGCTCAAAAACCGAAAAACCGCCGAAGATAATATATGGTGCATACTTTAGTAAACTAAATAAAGGCGTTCACCTCTTCATCGCTGCTTTCATCGAATTCGTTGTCTTCATGATTGTCAACAGATTCACTGACATCTTCACTTTGGTAAGGTTCGTTGGCATCTTCATTTTTTCACCAAGAAACTATTTAGAGCACCAAAGGCGCATCCCACTAGGGGGGTTTGGGGCATGCCCCCAGAAAAGTTTGAAATTTAGGGTCTCGGAAATGCCATTTCCTGCGTTTCAGTAAATACTTGTTACCTCAACGCATCACATTAGTAAAACAAAACTAAGAACAGATATCATCCAGGCCAATCAACATATGAAACGAAAAAGTATATTGAATGATTGTTTTATTGAATCAAAGGAGGCGCACCACGTCAACCTACAGGGATTGACCGAGGTGAAATAAAGAGGCCTAGGAACTAGGCAAACGAATAACCAAAATTCTTATTCATAAAAACCGAAAACCGAATGTTATTACTTTATTTATTTAAAAAAGGAAAAAACCGAAAACCGCAACGGATACCAAAACCGAAAAACCGGAGATGTTGAGTGCAAAATAACCAAAACTGTAAAAACCGAAAACCCCAAATGCCCCCTTCCTCAGTGTTTTTCTTCTTGAGCGCATGCGCAGGCAGCGAAAACGGTTTTCGGTAATATCTTGCGTTTTTCTTGACGTTATGATTTAAAAACAGAAAGATAGCTTATTTGATATGTTCTCTTCTCGGTCTTGTCAAATATAATTGGGGAAAAGCCGTAAAACAACTGTTTTAGGCCCGGAATACTACTCTGATTTGCAAAGCTAGCGTGCGCTTGTAGTCATGCGGCGTTTTGTTTGATCGTTGCTGCGGAAAATCAAGCAACAACTATTTCGACAGTACGACGTATAAAGCTATGGCTAGGTTGTGATACATCTATAAAGCAGGGCTGACCGAAACGAGGGTATTTTGGAAAACTACAGGGTGTACGATAAGATAATAATTTGAGTTTATAATCCTTAATATAGCGACAGAACCACTTCGGGCGGCTTTACCCAATTTTACTCGAAAAATGTGGAGTTTGATCGCGGGATATGGTATGATTATTTTAAATTCGCTGGTGGTTTAAACTGCATGGTTTCTGACCCAATAACTTTAAATGCCCAGAAATCGGCCGCGCACTAGACATCACTTGTAGACCTTGTATTGTATTGTACAGCTGTTTCGAGAAAGGTTGTTCTTTTGAAGCGTAAAAGCGTAAAAGCGTAAATACCGAAAGGTATTATGGGTAGTGGTAGTTCACCGTTGCTTGATCGAAGTTCACGAGCAGTTTCGGCGGTGCTTCCGCACGTTGGCAGAATAATTAAACCATGCATGAATATACAGCTATTCAATTAAGAAACGCTGACGGATAGAAGCGTTAACCCGATACGATTAGACCGAATGGTGGTCTGAGCAGCCATTAGAATTTTGAATATCAGTGTAACATAAATCTACAGGTTTTTATCTTGCACGTGACGTATTTGCTTTGCCCCGAATTAGATATGTAATTTGTTTTACTGTTTCACTGCGGCTTTCATTGGAAAATTCTTCTAAAATTTAGTTTGGCTAAAGCTAGCTCTCCCTCTCTTCTACAGGTTTAAAATGAAAAGGAAACGTGAAAAATGTTTTTTCGTGTTGTTATGTCTCATTAGTATTCAGTGAGTGCAGCGGATTTTTACTTTTACCCATTCTACCTTTCGGCAGTTACGCTTTTACGCTTTTTCGCGTTTACGCTCAGTTTACGCTTCTGAAGGACAACCTTTCTCGAAACAGCTGTATGTATTCACAAGTGGATCGTTCATTCGCTGCGATTATAATGTGCTGAGCCTGTACAACTGGGCATGAATCCACTAACCATTTGGTTATAGGCTTGGAGGAATCGGAAAGCTTTACTGAGCGTTAACTATAGGAGACCGTATCAAATACAAGTAAGCTTATAGATGACCATAGATGTCAACAAATCAATGCATTTAACTGGCGGAAGACATTCTCCGCTTAATTTATTTACTGGATTAAGGAGTGGATCTGTATGGATCGCCAGACTCTTTTCAGTGTATCTAGTTTTAATGCATTCGGCGAAGAAGTGCCTGCGCTGATTTCGAATTTATCTTTCATAAAGAGCATTCACGCAAATATAGCCAAACTCTGTGACTTTTTCTGGTTGGAATTTCTATTCCCTCAACTCAGGTTAACGAACGAAAAAAAGCCCTGGCAGAATAGGGTTAAGTGAGTTTAGTATGCGAAAAACAAATGCGAGTTCACTCGTTTCCAGATGATAACAGGAGGCTATTTCTCTGTCACGTATTTAGTGCTTGTGGAATTTATATCGTTTAATTTTCAGCCGTTCCACTCTTAATTCAGAGTTTCCAGACAAAACGTAACTCCTAAGCTTCTCTACGTTACTACTTCAAAATGATCTAAAAGTTCGACCATTTTCCTTTGCGAACTGACCATAGTTAATCGAGGGAAATGGTTATGAAGCCCGGAAAAGTTCTTTGTTATATGTTTTTGTTCGCTATTTTGGGAGTTGACTGTGCATAAAACCTGACAAAATACAATTGGTGGTTACGTGTGTTTAGGCAACTAACCAATAGAAACGTTGCGATTACGTAATTCATGCATAGTGTATGAGCGCAAAACAAAAGATGTGCACGGTCATGGACCTTCCAACATAAATATTGGCCTCTTTGTTTGCTCCTTCGAAGTTTTCCGGGCTTCATAACCATTTCCGTCTATTAGCTATGAACTGACCAAAAACTAAGGGTGCGTTCTAATGACCTTATTCCGGAATAATAAAAAGTGGAATAACCCCGAAATCCGTTCGATCGAGTCGCTATTCCGATTCTGTAATTCACGGAATGTATTCGGCCAAGTATTCTGTTCTGGGGAGCTATTCTGGAATCATCCGGAATATATTTTTATTCCGGAATAAGGTCAATCGAACGCACCCTAATACAGTCCAAAGTCCAAAGTGCTTGATGATCATGTTGACAAAGTCCTGCACACCTGCGCGTACTTTTTGTACACGTCATGCTTGGCAAGGAAGTCACGGTATTCCCTCTTTAGTATAGTCAATCAATATACGTACGTTCAGTAGCCAACGACAACATCGCAAAATATTTTAAATATTGTCTTTGCAAATTGAATTATAATTAATAAATACCGTTTTCGCAGGAACTGTTTGGTAAAAAATTGTATTACGCAATCTCACAGCGTAATACGCGTGTAAGTAGCAAAACGTTTGAAACTGCATGTCTTTGATTTAGCATAGTATTGCTCGTTTTCTACAACATTTTCACTCATTGAAATAACATTGTTTTGTTTTGCTGTAGAGAGGTTAATGGAGGTTCGATTGTACCTTTAAAAAGGAAACTAAACTCATTTTGAATTCTGTTTTTCATGGCAGGAAGCGTTGGCCGTCTTATATGTATTTTATAGCAAAAACAACAATAACAACAGCAACAACAACATTTATTTGTACCGAAAATATAGGAACAAAACTAAAATACTTATACTTAAAAACTATTCAGGTACTAGCTGCTTAGAATAGTCTAACCATATAGGGATAGACAAATTATGCAGCTATCTATTCTCGGTTTTCACTGTCACGCCATAAATAAAAAATAAATCGAAACCGTTCAATGAATGAAGTCAAGGAATTGACATGTCATAGATAATAAATAAATAAGGAATCGGTCCAAAGTCTCAGGTCTGTGCGGTATTCCGTACTCGACTTATTTGTCAAAATGTTCCACACAAATTTATAGAGCTCAGCATGGAGGACGCCATGTTGGTGACCCTCTGAGGGGCACCAACATGGCGGCCGGAAATAGGAATAAAACATCTGGAGTTCACTTTTGCCAGAAAAGAGGTTTGTTTTCTCTTGTGAACTTGCGAATATTAAAAAATATTTCTCCTTAAACTGAAATTGTTTAGAATGTTGAAAATCACCCGAAGAGTCATGTTTTAGATACGGAACAGCTCTGTCACGGCCGTTCTCCTGATGTCACGTACGATGAAAGCTCGTAAATTTAAACTGTTCTATTTTCAAAAGGAAGCATGATATCGAGCTAAGGAAATTGTGAAAATATATACATTTAAGTAATCTTTCCTTGAATGAAGGCAAAAATTCTGTAGGCCTCGCGGTTTTGAATTTTAGAGTTTGATGACGTCACGTGAAAACCAAGAATATAATTAGAAACATTATTCAGCATTTCAGTCGGTCCAAAACAGAATACCGACATGCATCAGTAGCCTGTGATGGATTTCCCTTGTTCCACTTCATTGCCAATTCTATAACTAGTGCTTCAATCCCTGAGTGAAATTTAAAGTTGCAAAGCTTGAAATGAAGCCGATACCAACTATACCCATTTCGTCCACCCAGAACAATCATAAAAATGTCACTTACGGATTCCATTTCATTTACAATGCTACTAGTAAATACATCCAATACTTAAACTTAGTAGATTAAAATGCATAAATTGATATTGCGGATAGCGTGTAAAAAACATCTGATTTTAACCACAATTCGTTGGTCTAAGCTGTCTCACGGGTTTGATATATTACGTCAGAGTTTGCTCTTAACATTATTAAGTTGAAAAGTGTTTGTTTGTCACTTTGTGTTTTTGTAATATTAAGGTGCTTCTAACATCAAGACCAAGGTCAGTCAAGGAAAGCACTTCCTGATACTTGGTGATGTGTTAAACGTGTTAACGTGGACAACAACACGTCTAAGAGTCTTATTATGTCTAAGAGTTCACATCGCAGAGTTTATCTCTGTATAAGCAAAGTTACGCGTCTGCCACACAAGGACCGATATTATATTGCCATTCATGACATTCATTCTCTATCGTGCCAATACTTATTTTCCTCGTTGGGTCGTTAAATTAAGTATAAGCATTCGTCTAAATTAGTAAAATAAGCATTCACTCTTTGAGTATGTTCATTTCAAGTGTGTTTGTTTTTATTCTTGTTGCTGTTAAGGGACACGCGTGATGTTTCG
Organism: Desmophyllum pertusum; assembly: GCA_029204205.1. Lineage (NCBI taxonomy): Eukaryota > Metazoa > Cnidaria > Anthozoa > Scleractinia > Caryophylliidae > Desmophyllum > Desmophyllum pertusum. The sequence goes on from MU826356.1 coordinate 1,273,222, forward strand.
CGCCGAAAGTAACAACAGCAAAAACAGAGAAACTCCCAGAAGCAGTCTTCTCCTTGCTAGAACGTAGTTTAGCGCTACTTGCATAAAGAGTCTTCTTCTTCTGTTGACAGGAATTAGCCGAGTAATGTATAAATGAAGAGAAGGTGAAAAAGTTGCATTATCCGCCATGTTTGAAATAGCCCGGGAAAAGACTCGAAATCAAAACGGGCCTGGGAAAGAAACTTTACAAAAACTCTCTCATGATCATGAATTAAATGCGACGCTTAAATTCGACGTCTAAATCAAATGTTGAATTTTAATAATTTGAGTCGACCCAAATAGGTATTAAATTCGGCACATGCATGTGAAATGCGACGTTTAAACCGGTCCAAAAACGAATAACAATCATAAATAACAAGTTACATCAGATAATAATTTGTTGCGTAAATCAAAGCATGATAAGATGAACTTAACAAAATAATTAGATGAGTTCATTAATTCCTTGGTAGCTTCTATAAATATAAAATATCACTGAAATATAAAATATGATATGTACCATTTTTTTTAAACTGAATAACCGTTCTCACAGGGCTAAGAAAACATAGCTTCAATTGCTTCTATTCCCGTTCTCATAGGGACTCATAGCCGGAATAATTTTGTTTGCTAGCGGGAATTTGGCCTATAACTGGGAGGCGTGCGGACACGTGACCATAAATTTACAGTCCGCCATGTTGGAGGATACTTTGTCTGGTTTTCTCAGTGAGGGGCATTGGGACCTATTAGAAACCGGAAAACCACTCAAAATTTCCGTCAAAACCGAAAAAACCGCAATAAAAATCGCTCAAAACCGAAAAACGCCGAAGATAATATATGGTGCATACTTTAGTAAACTAAATAAAGGCGTTCATCTCTTCATCGCTGCTTTCATCGAATTCGTTGTCTTCATGATTGTCAACAGATTCGCTGACATCTTCACTTTGTAAGGTTCGTTGGCATCTTCATTTTTTCACCAAGAAACTATTTAGAGCACCAAAGGCGCACCCCACTAGGGGTTTTGGGCATGCCCCCAGAAAAAGTTTGAAATTTAGGGTCTCGGAAATACCATTTCCTGCGTTTTCAGTAAATACTTGTTACTTCAACGCATCATATTAGTAAAACAAAACTAAAAACAGATATCATCCAGGCCAATCAACATATGAAACGAAAAAGATATTTGAATGATTGTTTTATTGAATCAAAGGAGGCGTACCATGTGAATCTACAAGGAATAGGCAACGGATAACCAAAACCGAAACAACATTTTTATTCTTAAAAACCGAAAACCGAATGTTAAAAAGGAAAAAACCGAAAACCGCAACGGATACCAAAACCGAAAACCCCGGGAAATGTTGAGTGCAAAAACCGAAAAACCGAACTCAAAAATGACCAAAACTGTAAAACCGAAAACCCTAAATGCCCCCTCCCTCAATGTTTCCTTCTTGAGAGCAGGCATCAAAAATGGTTTTTTCGGTAATATCTTGCGTTTTCTTGACGTTATGACTTAAAAACAGAAATATAGCTTATTTGATTGTTTCTCTTCTCGGTCTTGTCAAATATAATTGGGAAAAGCCGTAAAACAACTGTTTTAGGCCCGGAATACTACTCTGATTTGCAAAGCTAGCGTGCGCTTGTAGTCATGCCGGCGTTTTGTTTGATCGTTGGCTGCGGAAAATCAAGCAGCAACTATTTCGACAGTACGACGTATAAAGCTATGGCTAGTTGTGATACATCTATAAAGTAGGGATGACCGAAACGAGGGTATTTTGGAAATTAACTACAGGGTATATACGGTAAGAGAATCATTTGAGTTTGTAATATAGCGACAGAACCACTTCGGTGGCTTTACTCAATCTTACTCGAACAATGTGGAGTTTGATCACGGCATATGGCATTATTTTAAATTCGCTGGTGGTTTAAACTGCATGGTTCTGACCTAAGAACTTTAAATTTAACTTGTCTAGTTAACATTAAACGATAGATTTAAAAATCGATAAAATGTATTTTTTATTTGTTTATTAAAGGCAGCGTGTCTGTTCATGATTTCGCCGCTTTTTTATGGCTAGAAAAAAAAATGTCTGCATATAAATTACTTTTACCCATCTACCTTTCGGCATTTACGCTTTTACGCTTTTACGCTTCTGAAGGACAACCTTTCTCGAAACAGCTGTATGTACACAGTGGATCTTTCATTCGCTGCGATTATAATTTGCTGAACCTGTACAACTGGGCATGAATCAACTAACCATTTGTTGTAGCTTGGGAGGTTTCGGAAAACTTTAAAATCAATGCAAAATACATTCTTCGCTTAATTTGTTTACTGGCATAAGGAGTGATCTATATGGATCGCTAGACTCTTTTCAGTATACGTAGTTTTAATGTATTCGGCGAGCTTTTCCGCATAGTTAAAACGAAAATGTATGGGATTATTCGCCATTTTGATTACGTAAGTCCTCCAACATGGCCATCAATACTTTCGTGACGTCACACCGCGCACACACGCACACACACTATAACCGGGATTCACACCGCGCGCACACACTATAACCGGGATTCACATCGCACACACACTATAACCGGATTTTATTTGTAGCGATGATGAATATATACACCTTACTCGATGGTTTAACATTATAATACGCGTGGATATTTTGCGAGTTTGCGTACTGATTTTTCCGAGCTCCGTATACGTAGGGGCGAGAAAAAATGCGAGCAATGAGCAAATGTCCGCTCGTATTATATGTTTAAGCCATCGAATAAGGATTTATTATTCTACTGCACAATTTCCCTATTATTATGCTATTTTCCGTATTCGCTCTGTTCAACTGGTCAATACGGTCTCATATTGTGCGTGGTCTCCTGTATTCGCTCTGTTTCAACTGGTCAATACGGTCTCATATTGTACTGACGTGTTCTCTTGACCTATATGGTGAAATGACGCAATAGTGGAATAATAAATGAAATAATCCATGTGGGCTGCGGTGGAAAGAACGAAATAGAATGAGATATTCGCAGTTACATTTAAACTTACTGTCGCATTTTTAAAATAAACCTTGCATCTTCGAAAACAATTGAATGTTATATTTAAGGTGTCTCAAAGAAGACCAAAATCTTACATGGCTTAAAATATGACTGAAGGCTGGTTTTGCTAGCGACATAAGCATAAACAGCATTTTGTCTAACTTAAACAAAGGGACAACGATTAAAAAAGGTACATGGGTGGTTAATAATCACTAGCCATGCTAAATTAGATGCTCCTGAATAAATATTGTTGTAAATAAATAAATAAATACAAAATAATCAATTAATTGGAGAGGCTGAAAATATCTGGAAAATTATATTAGAAGACATGCCTGAATGATTGAATAAAAACAAAGTGCCCGCGCTGATTTCGAATTTATCTTTCATAAAGAGCATTCGCGCAAATATAGCCAAACTCTGTGACTTTTTCTGGTTGGAATTTCTTCTCCCTCAACTTAAGTTAACGAACGAAAAAAAGCGCCAGGCAGAATAGGGTTATAGTTCGAGTTCACTCGTTTCCAAATGATAATAGGAGGCTATTTCTCTGTCACGTATTTAGTGCTTGTGGAATTTATATCGTTTAATTTCAGTTCCACTCTTAATTCAGAGTTTCCAGAAAAAACGTAACTCCTAAGCTTCTTTACGTTACTACTTCAAAATGATCTAAAAGTTCGACCATTTTCCTTGCGAACTGACCATAGTTAATAGAGGGAAATGGTTATGAAGCCCGGCAAAGTTCTTTGTTATATGTTTTTGTTTGCTATTTTGGGAGTTGACTGTGCATAAAACCTGACAAAATACAATTGGTGGTTACGTGTGTTTAGGCAACTAACCAATAGAAACGTTGCGATGACGTAATTCGTGCATAGTGTATGAGCGCAAAACAAAAGATGTGCACGGTCATGGACCTTCCAACATAAATATTGGCCTCTTTGTTTGCTCCTTCGAAGTTTTCCGGGCTTCATAACCATTTCCGTCTATTAGCTATGAACTGACCAAAAACTAAGGGTGCGTTCTAATGACCTTATTCCGGAATAATAAAAAGTGGAATAACCCCGAAATCCGTTCGATCGAGTCGCTATTCCGATTCTGTAATTCACGGAATGTATTCGGCCAAGTATTCTGTTCTGGGGAGCTATTCTGGAATCATCCGGAATATATTTTTATTCCGGAATAAGGTCAATCGAACGCACCCTAATACAGTCCAAAGTCCAAAGTGCTTGATGATCATGTTGACAAAGTCCTGCACACCTGCGCGTACTTTTTGTACACGTCATGCTTGGCAAGGAAGTCACGGTATTCCCTCTTTAGTATAGTCAATCAATATACGTACGTTCAGTAGCCAACGACAACATCGCAAAATATTTTAAATATTGTCTTTGCAAATTGAATTATAATTAATAAATACCGTTTCGCAGGAACTGTTTGGTAAAAATTGTATTACGCAATCTCACAGCGTAATACGCGTGTAAGTAGCAAAACGTTTGAAACTGCATGTCTTTGATTTAGCATAGTATTGCTCGTTTTCTACAACATTTTCACTCATTGAAATAACATTGTTTTGTTTTGCTGTAGAGAGGTTAATGGAGGTTCGATTGTACCTTTAAAAAGGAAACTAAACTCATTTTGAATTCTGTTTTTCATGGCAGGAAGCGTTGGCCGTCTTATTATGTATTTTTATAGCAAAAACAACAATAACAACAGCAACAACAACATTTATTTGTACCGAAAATATAGGAACAAAACTAAAATACTTATACTTAAAAACTATTCAGGTACTAGCTGCTTAGAATAGTCCTAACCATATAGGGATAGACAAATTATGCAGCTATCTATTCTCGGTTTTCACTGTCACGCCATAAATAAAAAAATAAATCGAAACCGTTCAATGAATGAAGTCAAGGAATTGACATGTCATAGATAATAAATAAATAAGGAATCGGTCCAAAGTCTCAGGTCTGTGCGGTATTCCGTACTCGACTTATTTGTCAAAATGTTCCACACAAATTTATAGAGCTCAGCATGGAGACGCCATGTTGGTGACCCTCTGAGGGGCACCAACATGGCGGCCGGAAATAGGAATAAAACATCTGGAGTTCACTTTTGCCAGAAAAGAGGTTTGTTTTCTCTTGTGAACTTGCGAATATTAAAATAAATATTTCTCCTTAAACTGAAATTGTTTAGAATGTTGAAAATCACCGAAGAGTCATGTTTTAGATACGGAACAGCTCTGTCACGGCCGTTCTCCTGATGTCACGTACGATGAAAGCTCGTAAATTTAAACTGTTCTATTTCAAAAGGAAGCATGATATCGAGCTAAGAAATTGTGAAAATATATACATTTAAGTAATCTTTCCTTGAATGAAGGCAAAAATTCTGTAGGCCTCGCGGTTTTGAATTTTAGAGTTTGATGACGTCACGTGAAAACCAAGAATATAATTAGAAACATTATTCAGCATTTCAGTCGGTCCAAACAGAATACCGACATGCATCAGTAGCCTGTGATGGATTTCCCTTGTTCCACTTCATTGCCAATTCTATAACTAGTGCTTCAATCCTGAGTGCAATTTAAAGTTGCAAAGCTTGAAATGAAGCCGATACCAACTATACCCATTTCGTCCACCCAGAACAATCATAAAAATGTCACTTACGGATTCCATTTCATTTACAATGCTACTAGTAAATTACATCCAATACTTAAACTTAGTAGATTAAATGCATAAATTGATATTGCGGATAGCGTGTAAAAACATCTGATTTAACCACAATTCGTTGGTCTAAGCTGTCTCACGGGTTTGATATATTACGTCAGAGTTTGCTCTTAACATTATTAAGTTGAAAAGTGTTGTTTTGTCACTTTGTGTTTTTTGTAATATTAAGGTGCTTCTAACATCAAGACCAAGGTCAGTCAAGGAAAGCACTTCCTGATACTTGGTGATGTGTTAACGTGTTAACGTGGACAACAACACGTCTAAGAGTCTTATTATGTCTAAGAGTTCACATCGCAGAGTTTTATCTCTGTATAAGCAAAGTTACGCGTCTGCCACACAAGGACCGATATTATAATTGCCATTCATGACATTCATTCTCTATCGTGCCAATACTTATTTTCCTCGTTGGGTCGTTAAATTAAGTATAAGCATTCGTCTAAATTAGTAAAATAAGCATTCACTCTTTGAGTATGTTCATTCAAGTGTGTTTGTTTTTATTCTTGTTGCTGTTAAGGGACACGCGTGATGTTTCGCGCCGAAAGTAACAACAGCAAAACAAGAGAAACTCCCAGAAGCAGTCTTCTCCTTGCTAGAACGTAGTTTAGCGCTACTTGCATAAAGAGTCTTCTTCTTCTGTTGACAGGAATTAGCCGAGTAATGTATAAATGAAGAGAAGGTGAAAAGCTTGCATTATCCGCCATGTTTGAAATAGCCCGGGAAAAGACTCGAAATCAAAACGGGGCCTGGGAAAGAAACTTTACAAAAACTCTCTCATGATCATGAATTAAATGCGACGCTATAAATTCGACGTCTAAATCAAATGTTGAATTTAATAATTTGAGTCGACCCAAATAGGTATTAAATTCGGCACATGCATGTGAAATGCGACGTTTAAACCGGGTCCAACAAAACGAAATAACAATCAATAAATAACAAGTTACATCAGATAATAATTTGTTGCGTAAATCAAAGCATGATAAGATGAACTTAACAAAATAATTAGATGAGTTCATTAATTCCTTGGTAGCTTCTATAAATATAAAATATCACTGAAATATAAAATATGATATGTACCATTTTTTTTAAACTGAATAACCGTTCTCACAGGGGCTAAGAAAACATAGCTTCAATTGCTTCTATTCCCGTTCTCATAGGGACTCATAGCCGGAATAATTTGTTTTGCTAGCGGGAATTTGGGCCTATAACTGGGAGGCGTGCGGACACGTGACCATAAATTTACAGTCCGCCATGTTGGAGGATACTTTGTCTGGTTTTCTCAGTGAGGGGGGCATTGGGACCTATTAGAAACCGGAAAACCACTCAAAATTTCCGTCAAAACCGAAAAACCGCAATAAAAATCGCTCAAAACCGAAAAACCGCCGAAGATAATATATGGTGCATACTTTAGTAAACTAAATAAAGGCGTTCATCTCTTCATCGCTGCTTTCATCGAATTCGTTGTCTTCATGATTGTCAACAGATTCGCTGACATCTTCACTTTGGTAAGGTTCGTTGGCATCTTCATTTTTTCACCAAGAAACTATTTAGAGCACCAAAGGCGCACCCCACTAGGGGTTTTGGGGGCATGCCCCCAGAAAAGTTTGAAATTTAGGGTCTCGGAAATACCATTTCCTGCGTTTTCAGTAAATACTTGTTACTTCAACGCATCATATTAGTAAAACAAAACTAAAAACAGATATCATCCAGGCCAATCAACATATGAAACGAAAAAGTATATTGAATGATTGTTTTATTGAATCAAAGGAGGCGTACCATGTGAATCTACAAGGAACTAGGCAAACGGATAACCAAAACCGAAACAACATTTTCTTATTCTTAAAAACCGAAAACCGAATGTTAAAAAAGGAAAAAAACCGAAAACCGCAACGGATACCAAAACCGAAAACCCGGAAATGTTGAGTGCAAAAACCGAAAAACCGAACTCAAAAATGACCAAAACTGTAAAACCGAAAACCCTAAATGCCCCCTCCCTCAATGTTTCCTTCTTGAGAGCAGGCATCAAAAATGGTTTTTCGGTAATATCTTGCGTTTTCTTGACGTTATGACTTAAAAACAGAAATATAGCTTATTTGATGTGTTCTCTTCTCGGTCTTGTCAAATATAATTGGGGAAAAGCCGTAAAACAACTGTTTTAGGCCCGGAATACTACTCTGATTTGCAAACTGAGCTAGCGTGCGCTCGTGGTCATGCCGGCGTTTTGTTTGATTGTTGGCTGCGGAAAAATCAAGCAACAACTATCTCGACAGTACGACGTATAAAGCTATGGCTTGGCTGCGATACATTTATAAAGTAGGGATGACCGAAACGAGGGTATTTTGGAAATTAACTACAGGGTGTATACGGTAAGAGAATCATTTGAGTTTGTAATATAGCGACAGAACCACTTCGGGTGGCTTTTACTCAATCTTACTCGAAAAATGTGGAGTTTGATCACGGCATATGGCATTATTTTAAATTCGCTGGTGGTTTAAACTGCATGGTTCTGACCTAAGAACTTTAAATTTAACTTGTCTAGTTAACATTAAACCGATAGATTTAAAAATCGATAAAATGTATTTTTTATTTGTTTATTAAAGTCAGCGTGTCTGTTCATGATTTCGCCGCTTTTTTATGGCTAGAAAAAAAAATGTCTGCATATAAATTACTTTTACCCATTCTACCTTTCGGCATTTACGCTTTTACGCTTTTACGCTTCTGAAGGACAACCTTTCTCGAAACAGCTGTATGTACACAAGTGGATCTTTCATTCGCTGCGATTATAATTTGCTGAACCTGTACAACTGGGCATGAATCAACTAACCATTTGGTTGTAGGCTTGGAGGTTTCGGAAAACTTTAAAATCAATGCAAAAGACATTCTTCGCTTAATTTGTTTACTGGCTGGCATAAGGAGTGGATCTATATGGATCGCTAGACTCTTTTCAGTATACGTAGTTTTAATGTATTCGGCGAGCTTTTCCGCGTAGTTAAAACGAAGAATGTATGGGATTATTCGCCATTTTGATTACGTAAGTCCTCCAACATGGCCATCAATACTTTCGTGACGTCACACCGCGCACACACGCACACACACTATAACCGGGATTCACACCGCGCGCACACACTATAACCGGGATTCACATCGCACACACACTATAACCGGGATTTTATTTGTAGCGATGATGAATATATACACCTTACTCGATGGTTTAACATTATAATACGCGTGGATATTTTGCGAGTTGCGTACTGATTTTTCCGAGCTCCGTATACGTAGGGGCGAGAAAAAATGCGAGCAATGAGCAAAATGTCCGCTCGTATTATATGTTAAGCCATCGAATAAGGGATTTATTATTCTACTGCACAATTTCCCTATTATTATGCTATTTTCCGTATTCGCTCTGTTCAACTGGTCAATACGGTCTCATATTGTGCGTGGTCTCCTGTATTCGCTCTGTTCAACTGGTCAATACGGTCTCATATTGTACGTGTTCTCTTGACCTTATATGGTGAAATGACGCAATAGTGGAATAATAAATGAAATAATCCATGTGGGCTGCGGTGGAAAGAACGAAATAGAATGAGATATTCGCAGTTACATTTAAACTTACTGTCGCATTTTTAAAATAAACCTTGCATCTTCGAAAACAATTGAATGTTATATTTAAGGTGTCTCAAAGAAGACCAAAATCTTACAATGGCTTAAAATATGACTGAAGGCTGGTTTTTGCTAGCGACATAAGCATAAACAGCATTTTGTCTAACTTAAACAAAGGGACAACGATTAAAAAAGGTACATGGGTGGTTAATAATCACTAGCCATGCTAAATTAGATGCTCCTGAATAAATATTGTTGTAAATAAATAAATAAATAAATAAATACAAAATAATCAATTAATTGGAGAGGCTGAAAATATCTGGAAAATTATATTAGAAGACATGCCTGAATGATTGAATAAAAACAAAGTGCCCGCGCTGATTTCGAATTTATCTTTCATAAAGAGCATTCGCGCAAATATAGCCAAACTCTGTGACTTTTTCTGGTTGGAATTTCTACTCCCTCAACTTAAGCTAACGAACGAAAAAAAGCGCCAGGCAGAATAGGGTTATAGTTCGAGTTCACTCGTTTCCAGATGATAATAGGAGGCTATTTCTCTGTCACGTATTTAGTGCTTGTGGAATTTATATCGTTTAATTTTCAGTTCCACTCTTAATTCAGAGTTTCCAGAAAAAAACGTAACTCCTAAGCTTCTTTACGTTACTACTTCAAAATGATCTAAAAGTTCGACCATTTTCCTTTGCGAACTGACCATAGTTAATAGAGGGAAATGGTTATGAAGCCCAGCAAAGTTCTTTGTTATATGTTTTTGTTCGCTATTTTTGGGGTTGACGGTGCACAAAACCTGACAAAATACAATAGGTGGTTACGTGTGTTTAGGCAACTAACCAATAGAAACGTTGCGATTACGTAATTCATGCAGAGTGTGTGAGCGCAAAACAAAAGATGTGCACGGTCATGGACCTTCCAACATAAATATTTGCCTCTTTGTTTGCTCCTTCGGAAGTTTTCCGGACTTCGTAACCATCCCTCTATTAACTATGAACTGACCAAAAACTAAGGGTGCGTTCTAATGACCTTATTCTGGAATAAGAAAAAGTGGAATAACCCCGAAATCCGTTCGATTGAGTCGCTATTCCGATTCTGGAATTCACGGAATGTATTCCAAGTATTCTGTTCTGGGGAGCTATTCTGGAATAATCCGGAATATATTTTTATTCCGGAATAAGGTCAATCGAACGCACCCTAATACAGTCCAAAGTCCAAAGTGCTTGATGATCATGTTGACAAAGTCCTGCACACCTGCACGTACTTTTGCACGCGTCATGCTTGGCAAGGAAGTCACGGTATTCCCTCTCTAGTATAGTCAATCAATTTACGTAAAAATATCGCAAAATATTTTAAATATTGTCTTTGCAAATTGAATTATAATTAATAAATACCGTTACGCAGGAACTGTTTGGTAAAAATTGTATTACGCAATCTCACAGCGTAATACGCGTGTAAGTAGCAAAACGTTTGAAACTGCATGTCTTTGATTTAGCATAGTATTGCTCGTTTTCTACAACATTTTCACTCATTGAAATAGCATTGTTTTGTTTTGCTGTAGAGAGGTTAATGGAGGTTTGATTGTACCTTTAAAAAGGAAACTAAACTCATTTTGAATTCTGTTTTTCATGGCATGAAGCGTTGGCCGTTCTTATTATGTAAATGCAACAGCAAAAACAACAACAACAGCAACAACAACATTTATTTGTACCGAAAATATAGGAACAAAACTAGAATACTTATACTTAAAAACTATTCAGGTACTAGCTGCTTAGAATAGTCTAACCATATAGGGCTAGACAAATTATGCAGCTATCTATTCTCGGTTTTCACTGTCACGCCATAAATAAAAAAAATCGAAACCGTTCAATGAATGAAGTCAAGGAATTGACATGTCATAGATAATAAATAAATAAGAAATCAGTCCAAGTCTCAGGTCTGTGCGGTATTCCGTACTCGAGTTATTTGTCAAAATGTTCCACACAAATTTATAGAGCTCAGCATGGAGACGCCATGTTGGTGACCCTCTGAGAGGCACCAACATGGCGGCCGGAAATAGGAAAAAACATCTGGAGTTCACTTTTGCCAGAAAAGAGGTTTGTTTTCTCTTGTGAACTTTCGAATATTGAAATAAATATTTCTCCTTAAACTTAAATTGTTTAGAATGTTGAAAATCACCCGAAGAGTCATGTTTTAGATACGGAACAGCTCTGTCACGGCCGTTCTCCTGATGTCACGTACGATGAAAGCTCGTAAATTTAAACTGTTCTATTTTCAAAAGGAAGCATGATATCGAGCTAAGAAATTGTGAAAATATATACATTTAAGTAATCTTTCCTTGAATGAAGGCAAAAATTCTGTAGGCCTCGCGGTTTTGAATTTTAGAATTTGATGACGTCACGTGAAAACCAAGAATATAATTAGAAACATTATTCAGCATTTCAGTCGGTCCAAAACAGAATACCGACATGCATCAGTAGCCTGTGATGGATTTCCCTTGTTCCACTTCATTGCCAATTCTATAACTAGTGCTTCAATCCCTGAGTGAAATTTAAAGTTGCAAAGCTTGAAATGAAGCCATATACCCATTTCGTCCACCCAGAACAATCATAAAAATTCCATTTCATTTACAATGCTACTAGTAAATTACATCCAATACTTAAACTTAGTAGATTATATACACAAATTGATATTGCAGATAGCGTGTAAAAACAACTGATTTAACCACAAATTCGTTGGTCTTAGCTGTCTATATTACGTCAGATCTGGATGTCAGAGTTTGCTCTTAACCATTGATTAAGTTGAAAAGTATTGTTTTGTCACTTTGTGTTTTTTGTAATATTAAAGTGCTTTTGTCATCAAGACCGAGGACAGTCAGAGCAAGCACTTCCAACGTGGATCGACAACAACACGTCTAAGAGTTCATATCTTATCATGTCTTATCTCTGTACATAGTTAATAAAGGGAAATGGTTATGAAGCCCGGAAAACTTCAAAGGAGCAAACAAAGAGGCCAATATTTATGTTGGAAGGTCCATGACCGTGCACATCTTTGTTTTGAGCTCATACACTATGCACGAATTACGTAATCGCAACGTTTCTATCTATTGGTTAGTTGCTTGAACACACGTGACCACCTATTGTATTTTGTCAGGTTTTGTGCACGGTCAACCCCCAAAATAGCGAACAAAATCATATAACAAAGAACTTTGCCGGGCTTCATAACCATTTCCCTCCATTAACTACGATTAAATGTATAAATTGATATTGCAGATAGCGTGTAAAAACAACTGATTTAACCACAATTCGTTGGTTTTAGCTGTCTATATTACGTCAGAGTTTGCTCTTGACATTATTAAGTTGAAAAGTGTTGTTTTTTCACTTTGTGTTTTTTGTAATATTAAGGTTCTTCTAACATCAAGACCAAGGTCAATAAAGGCAAGCACTTCCTAATACTTTATGACGTTTTAACGTGTTAACGTGGACTGACAACAACACGTCTACGAGTTCATATCGCAGAGTTTTATCTCTGTATCAGCAAAGTTACGCGTCTACCAAATAAGGACCGATATTATAAATGCCATTCATGACATTCATTCTCTATCGTGCCAATACTTATTTTTTTAAGTTAAGTATAAACATTCGTCTAAATTACTAAAATAATCATTCCCTCTTTGAGTTATGTTCATTTCAAGTGTGTTTGTTTAATGCGACGCTTTCATGAAAGGCTTTGATAGTTCTCCCAGTTACTTTAAATGTCGATGACCCTAAATCATTATCGAACTTCAATAAGAGCGGCATTCTCCGTTGTTCTTTTGCATGTTTGCGGGTCTTCCTAACGCAGTACTAACTTCCTGACCGGGAAAACCGTGCGAAAATCGCACACGAACATTTCCAGTGTTTATCCTTTTGTTTTTGATTTTATTTCCTTACCAACTTATATTGGAACCCACAAACAGTATCGCATCGTGGATCTCATTATTATAAATTGATCGGTAAGAGTGCAATACACCACAATTCTTCTGCTACGAAGGAAGAACAGAACAGAGCTAAAGAAGATGAATTCGAAAAACAGTGACAGTGTTTCTTTGCCTTTTGGCATTAGTGGGATATCTCTCAGCTGCCCCTTTGACTCAAGAAAATGGTAAGATTTAAATTATATTATATAGAGATTGTACTTCTATAATTCTGTTAATATTTCTAATCAATATTTAACCAAACAAACCTTTTTAGAAATATCGGGCTCAAGGTAATTTAATGAAGGTAACATATAAGGTTATTGTGTGAACAAAGCTAAATTGGCTTTAAAATGACTTTGTAAATTATTCTTAAAGTCTGGTTTTCACTAGCGACGCAAGCACAAGCGCAAGCAACATTCGCAGACGCAGTAATGCGTAGATCATCAGTGCCTTTTATTTAGGACACATACTGAAACACGTTACTGCGTTTGCGGATGCTGTGCTTGCGTCGCTAATGAAAACCAGGCTTAAGTTAAGGGACGAACTTTTTATTATTCCCTCGTGTTTTGCATGGAAATAGTCGATAACAAGAGTCCAAGTTTTGCTTGAAGCAAAACAGGGGAAGCAAAATAATGACTTCGCGCGCGATGGCTATATGACAATGAAAATGGCGATGTTGAAACTGGTTAGAAAAAGAAACTGAGCTATTAAGTTTATTTAACTCTAAGAAATATTGAAGTTCAGTGGAACCCCGCCTTACGGCCGCCCCGTTAATACGATCGCCCCGTTATTACGGCCACCTTGTTTTGGCCCAGGCAAAATCGCACTTAATCTCTTGTATAAAAAACCCTTTAATACGGCCACCTCGTAATATGGCCAACGGCCAGATTTTGCGATCCCTGTGCGCCTATTTTCTTTGTAATTTCACCCCGCATTACTGCCACTAAATTCGCGATGGATTAAATTTATCAAATCATTGACACAATGAACGCATGAGTCACTTTACTCATTCACCCTTTCGCACAGATAGACTGTTTTCAATGTCAATAAGTCTATTTAAGAGTTCGATTGTCTTTGGCATCTCTTTGAACTTGTACACACAAGGAACCTCCATGTCATATCCGCTGTACCATAATTTCGACCAACCCCGTATTACGACCACCCCGTTATTAAAGGGTTTCATTGTTGTTTGAAATTTGAAGCAAACAGCGAACGAGTGAAGAGAAAATGAAGCTTGAAATAACGCGACCCATGGAATTACATGGAAAAATACATCGGCGAGATTCGAGGCCAAATATTTTCCCGGTATTCAGGGTACGCTTGTCAGTTTCATCGGAACCTTAAAAGCATTCTTATTCACACTTAAAATTGCATTGACCAATACCAAAGACCACTGTCGTTAACTTATTATTAATTCAAATGTTTGCCATGCATTGAACAATATTACGGCACTGATATATAAGTACCATTTTGACTATTTTTTTTTTTTTTCAAAATGACTAACCGTTCTCTCAGGGGCTTAAAAAAAATACCTCAGTTCTGATTTAGATGGTTAATTAAGCCCCTTCCACACGAGCAAGTTTTCCTTGACAAGTTTTCCTTGCTCGTGTGGATAAACAACAAATTTCATTTGACAAGTTTTTCCTTGACAAATTTTATTTGCTCGTGTGGAAGATAAACAATTTTTCTTTGACAATTTTTCTTTGTAACAACAATAATATTGTACAGCGGATTATCGTCTTTAATAGGATCCAGGTCGCGAGTAACAAGATAAGGCCGCTGGGCACCAGGGATACCTTGTCAAGTTTTCCTTGTTGCACGTCCACACGAACAAGTTTCGCGACTTGGCAATTTTTCCTTGACAAGTGTCCTTGTTCAAAAACTGGCACGCTTGTTTTTGAACAAGGACACTTGTCAAGGAAAACATTGCCAAATTTCCCTTTCCACATGCACACGAGCAAGGAAAACTTGTCAAGGAAAACTTGCTCGTGTGGAAGGGGCTTTATAGGCTACGGTTCTCTTGCGTTCAATTTCTTATATTCCCTTTCTAGTACACTGTGTTTCTCTAAAGAGTCAATTAATGGCGACCGCAAGTGAAGCGGACGGTATTCCTTTGCTGGTGATGATTTCGTCGCTCACCGCCATCGGAACACGAGAGTTGACGTCAATGCGAATGAGCAATGAAAGCGTTTATCAGGGATATATGAATATCGAATATATAGATTTAATAATAGCTCACCATCAGTTAAATAAAAATACTAGCTTTCTTGTTGGGCCAACACCCAAAGCTTACCAAGCTCCACATAAACTAACGTTTATGAAGACAGATAACAAAATGTCCCTTTAGGGACTGTGCAATAATTATCAGGAATGGGGGAGATGGGTTAGAAAATGGGCTTCATGTAGGAACGTATTATTAGGTAACAACCCCCTCCTAAAGGAGTGAATTTAGTAATTGTCCTTCCTCTTATCGGAAATAAATGTTGGTACAGCCACCCCCCCCCCCCCCCCCCCCCCCCCCCTCTCTCACAGTACACACACACCTTTATACAAGTACCCTGCATTTCTCCACATGCACATGTAATTAAAATCATATTACACAAATAAGAGCTCTTACTACATGTTTACTTGTTGGATATCCACGTCTGGAACAAATATCGCCTCCGTAGCAATATTCAACAACGCAATAGCAGAAGGAAAAGAGCATGTGCTATTTTCAGGTCCCTGGAAGTGACATTCTTGAAAACGAAACCAGGGATTTATGGGATACCGTAACTAGAGTAAAGTGAGGAAGAAAGCTTGTCGTTGTTTACCTAAAAAGCAGACAAAGCTTGCTTGCATTCAAATTGTTTTTTTTAGAAGCTGTAGCTTGTTAGGGACTTTTGCAACCTTATGGGAAATAATAGACTATCATATTGCAACGAACTAAATCTGGATTTGCAGTTCAGCCACAGCTAACAGAACATCAAGTAACATCAAGAATCTAGAGGAGGGCCCTGATCCCTCTTTGTGGGCGAAAATACTTAAGGCCCAAAGGGCCGAAAATTGTTCGATCCCCCACATTATAAACAGGTTTGGATTCGCCACTGTTCTATGTACTTGAAATAAAATTTTAAGCCCCTCCCCCTCGACTTATTTTACTTTGAGCAGCCAATCGTTGCTTTGATTTTACTTTATGCCCTCACTTCTGGTTTTTCATCCCCCTCCTGGTAATTATTACACAGTCCCTTTGGACACAGTCACACAGTACAATATAAAATGTCAAGGTGCTATAAATTCGGAATAAAAGTAACTGATTTAACAAGTTCATTTCAATCCTATATTCATCAGACCCTGCAGGATATATTGAGGAAGAATATGACGATGATAGCCTACGTATAAGGCGTGATAGCGATGACGACGACGACGACGATGATGATGACGATGGCAGTGGTGCTGACGATGATGACGATGACGATGATAGACGGCGTAAAAGACGTGATAGTGACGATGACGACGACGACGATGATGATGATGATGATGATGATGGTAGTGGTGTTGATGATGATGACGATGACGATGATAGACGGCGTAAAAGGCGTGATAGTGATGATGACGACGACGACGATGACGATGATGATGATGACGATGGCAGTGGTGTTGATGATGATGACGATGACGATGATAGACGGCGTAAAAGGCGTGATAGTGATGATGATGACGACGACGACGACGATGATGATGATGATGGCAGTGGTGCTGATGATGATGACGATGACGATGATAGACGGCGTAGAAGGCGTGATAGTGATGACGACGACGACGACGATGATGATGATGATGATGACGACGATGATGGCAGTGGTGTCGATGACGACTGAGGCAGACCAAGATTGCTCCAAAAAATCGTCTCATAATCAAAGGAATTGGCCTGTGTAGCCAGTCACACAAAAATTACTTATTGTACACCTTAACAAGAAGTTCCGTATAAAAGGGGCCAGGCCATTCTCACACCTAGTTGTCAATCAACTATCAAAGTGTAAACAGCTGACAAACAACCCCCGCTTTTTGAACGACCGTTACTGATAAAATTTGTTGCATTGTTTCTAAGAATGTCTTGTTAAAACATTAGCATTTTAGTTTCATGAGATTTTGAACCATGTTGAGCCTGCAGGACGCTTGACGCAACAACGTGCCAAGACTGCAAGAGTACAAATTTGCATTTCGCACCCGAAAGGTGTGAAATGTGGGAGGTGCCATCCCTTTTATAGCGGAACTTCTTGTTTAAGCCACTGATAAAGAGACGTTTAACTAAATATGTTTACAATGTATTAGATACATGAGATGTATTTACTAAAGAGCTTTCGATCTGATGCATGCATGGACAAAAAAGTTAATAAAATGCTGATTTCAACAGTAGTCTATGTTCACATTTTGAGTTAATTCCTGCAGCTCATGAACTATCCCATTAATTTCACTAATGATACTTTGGAAAAAAAAATGGGACGTTAATTTTTCTCAAGTTTGATTCCTGGATCAATTTTATAATGAAGAAGCATAATGTATCTTCCCTTGCTTATATAATGTAATTTAACCCTATTCAGGCCGGGCTTTTTTTGGTCTTTTCAGACCAGGGGGATTCCCTCACATTATAAACAGCCCCCCCCCCCCCCCCCCCCCCCCCCCCCCATCCAAGCCCCCCTCCGTTTCTTCGAGATTATTAAGGCTAGCAAATTGAAACTTGGTGGTGTAGGGTGTATAACATATTTCGGGAAGTGTTCAAGAGGAATGAACTTTCAACAGGGAAATCGCGGGCCATTATTTCACAAACGGAATAATCGTTTTATTGACGTACGAACGGAATGGCTATTCTGGAATAATCCGGAATATATTCTTATTCCGGAATAAGGTCAATCGAACGCACCCTTATACAGTCCAAAGTGCTTGATGATCATGTTGACGAAATCCTGCACACCTGCACGTACTTTTGTACGCGTCATGCTTGGCAAGGAAGTCACGGTATTCCCTCTCTAGTATAGTCAATCAAGAATGCCAAGAAGTGCCAAGAATTGCGTGTAAACTGGACTACCGGTAATCATTATTTCTTGAATGAAACTTAAATACTTGTCTATGGGAAAAGAGAAACGAAAAGCAAACGATCAAAACTATGGAATTGGCTTGAGTCTTGAACACGGTGATTTTTTTTTATGTTAAACCAGAAGTTAAATATTACGTGAAACGGATTTCAAAAAACTAAATTATGTGGGTTAAAATCAAATGAACTCTCGCCTTTTTGAAGAAATGTATACTCTTTAATTACACTGCGTGGTTCTCCATTCACTTGACAACGATAAGAGAGCAACATAATGTGAGTTTTTAGATTAAATTCGTAAAGAATACTTATTCACATCGACCTGGCCTCGACGCGTTACTTTCGCCTGGGTAGCCCATGGTCGGCAAAGTCATTTGATCTGTTGACCGCGAGCAAGATCGGAAAATTCTGCCAACCTCCGACTGACCAATCAGATTACAGGATTCGCGTGCGGGAATATATAATTTTGTATAAATATCTACACTAACGAATGTTACAAAAGTGAAAATAAATTGTTTTAGTTGCAACCAGAAATTGATGTAATTCATTCTAAAATTTCCAACTAACCAACTCTGACCCATGATGGTGCTTTATCCAGAATAATCAAGTCTCGGTATGAGATACGAGCTTCGGTCTGCGATTTTGGCAAAAAAAATAACACTGACCTTGCCCTTATTCTGGATATCAATTAGTTGTTTTATATTGCGTTGGATTTGATTTCCTTATCAGCCAATATTAGAAGCCACAAACCGGATTTTCACTCTTGTCGCTTTTTGCCTATAACGTAACTAAGAAATGATAGAACGTAGAAGATTATATCGAAAACTATGATTTTTCTATACCTAGGTGGAGTATAGTGGAACAGCTCTCGGGTGCTCCTTTTCCTCAGCAATTATCTCTATACTTATTATTTAAATGTTTGTAATCAATACGTAACTCAAGAAACATTTTCCTTTTACAATATTTTAACGGATCAACAAAACTAAACAACTAAATTAGCACATGCGTCGAACAGTGAAACACTCCATTTAAGGATAATACTAATCTGAGGAACTGCAAACCGAAGGACCCCGGAACCTGCGGAACCTGGAAGTTTAACATTAAAAAAACATGAAACAATCAGCAGTAACGATTACATTTACGGTGATATGTGCAAAATTCTCGGCTTTCTGATTGGGTCAGGCTCATGACATTTGCTGATTTCTCTCTTTACTCCAGTGATTTTTTTCCGAGTGGGATCAATTTTGTAGTTGTCACGTCACAACAATGGCTTAATGACGATCGTCATATGTATCGCGGTCAGTTGTTAACACGTTATCCTACGCAGACGTTCTTTTGGCTGGTGGACTGCGTGATGTAGTTGCTGACTTTTATCGCTTGCCGTGCTCTTTTTTGCTGCAAGTAGATAATAGCCGCCTCCAGTCATAAGAAGCAGAAACAAGGTTAATTGAGTTAGCTTCAGTAGGGAACCAAAGTCAATTTTGATTAATTATGGATTTCTTCAGTTCGGAGTGAGCAAATAAAGTCTGATTAACGCAAAAGTACTTATGAGGCGGCTGGAATTCAGGCTACCGTATTTATAATTGTGTGCAAACAAAAATTTCACACGGAAGTGACTAAGTGACGGAAGTGACGAGACTGATGTTCTTGCGTTTGCTTTAGCTTTACCATTGTTCGCATGTTAAAATTTGCGAAGCAAAGCGCAAACGCTCACACACGCAAGATCATCCAAAGTTTTCGATTTCTTTTCGCTTGCGTTTGCGGCGTTCAGCCTCCTATATCGTAGGTCGTCACGCAAGTGTGGAAATATTTCGCAAGCGCCAAAAGTTTGCACGTACTTGGGCTTGCACTTGCGATTACATACGTTTACACCTCTGATCTAAAAATGTACACATGTTCGTATTATTCAGCACGTAACAACCATTAATTCTGGCTTTACATTATGTTCGCATCTGATACAAGATCGCCAAGATCTCAAGCAGGGAAATCATAGCATGCAGCCTGACCCAATCAGAAAAATAATTTCACATAATATAATCGTTACTGCTGATTGTTTCGCATTAATTTTTATAATGTTAAACTTATATTCCACCAATGGTAGTTGCATAAAAACAATCATTTCTCTAATTTCCGCAAATTCCGCCGGTTCCACAGGTTCTGCGGTTCCTTGGGTTACAATTCCATAGATTATTCTTTCCCTTCTCTTAAAGCCCCTTCCACACGAGCAAGTTTTCCTTGACAAGTTTTCACTTGACAATTTTTCCATGCTCGTGTGGAAAGGGGGAGTTGGCAATTTTTCCTTGACAAGTGTCCTTGTTCCCTTTCCACACGCGCAAGGAAACATTGTCAAGTGAAAACTTGTCAAGGAAAACTTGCTCGTGCGGAAGGGGCTTAACATTATAAGTCATTGTGTTATTCATTTTGACAAGTGTTGTTATTTCACTTTGTGGTTTGTTTGATATTATTCTTCTATAATCAAGACCAAGGTCAGTGAGAAGCACTTCATGATTCTCACGTGTTAACGTCGACAACAACACGTCGAAAATTTCATATCGCAGAGCTTTAACTCGATATAAGCACAGTTATGTGCCTGCTACGCAAGTACCGATATTATAATTGCCATTGAAGATGCTCAATCTCTATCGTGCCAATACTTACTTTTTTTTATTCGTTAGATCATTAAATTAATTATAAGTATTCATGATATTCATTTAAATTAGTAAAATAAGCATTTCCTAAGTAATTTTCATTTTTAGTGTGTTTGTTTTTTTGCGTGATTGTTGTTCCTTCTGGATTAGGAAAAGGCTAATGCGATACATTCATGAACGGCTTTGATACCCCCAGTTCCTCAGTTTTGAATGTCGACAACAGACTAAGTATGTGCTCAATTTTAGAAATGCATTTAGAGCGACATTCTCCTTTGTTCATTTGCATGTTTGCGGTTAACGTAGTACTAGTTTCCTGACTGAGCAATTCTTGCGAAAATTGCACACGTATATTTCGAGTGTTTAATATCCTGTTGTTTTGGATTTTATTTCCTCACCAGACTATATTGGAACCCGCAAAAGAAAAATATATACCACCATTATCCCTTGGCTATAAATTTGTTGGTTAGAGTGCAAGATAACACTATTCCCTGAGTATCGTTACGAAGGAAGAACAGACCTCAAGAAGATGAATTCGAAAACAGTGAAAATGGTTCTTTGTCTTTTGGCTTTACTGGGACTTCTCTCAGCTGCTCCTTTGCATCAGCAAGATGGTAAGATTTAAATTATATTTATATATATTATATATTTAATATATAATTTTTATTATATTTCTAAGAAATTATATTTAACCAAACAAACCATTTAGAAATATCGCACCCATTGTCATTTAGGGCGGATTAATTTGCAACATACGTGTATTGTGGAAAGCGAGACAACCTATTATTTTCCGTCGCATTCCTAGTTACGCGTATAGAGTATGCGATTAATCAATGGCAAAGCAATTAGTCGCTATTCAAAACGGTGAATTTGGACATCGTGCAGTTCCACATTCCAGCAAGCTAACGCATCGTGGCTGTCACAAACATGTTGCTCCTGTAATTATTGTTTCTTTGTTCGTTCATCCCAATTTGTGCTGAGGTATGGGCTGTGCGGAATCCTGCCTTTTTTGGTTCCATGATCTAAAGATCAGAAAAAAATGACAATTGGATAGTGAATCCAAAACATTTTGTGCATAAAGAATATTATTCAGAATGCGATGTTAATTTCGGGCCACTTTGGCGAGTTTGTTGACGTATTCTGGGCGTACCACGACGTTGAATGCGATTGATCGATACGCCATTGATTAATCACATACCCTATACGCGTTACCAGGAATGCGACGCAAAAGAATAGGTTCTCGAATTTTCAACAATTTTTAGTGAACTCACAGCATTGAAATTTACGAGATTACGCGCTTAAGCCTGGTTTCCACTAGCGACGCAAGCACAAGCGC
The DNA here is from genome assembly GCA_029204205.1 of Desmophyllum pertusum. Taxonomy (NCBI): domain Eukaryota; kingdom Metazoa; phylum Cnidaria; class Anthozoa; order Scleractinia; family Caryophylliidae; genus Desmophyllum; species Desmophyllum pertusum. The sequence continues at coordinate 1,295,585 of MU826356.1, forward strand.
AAGCAACATACGCAGACGCAGTAACGCGTTTATCATCAGTGCCTTTTGTTTACGACAAATCCACACGTTACTGCGTCTGCGTATGTTGCTTGCGCTTGTGCTTGCGTCGCAAGCAAAAACCAGGCTTTAAGGACTGAGCTGATGTAAACATTTCACAAGCTTCCAAATTTGAAGGAGTTTTTCACATTCGGCATTGCTGGTTTTATTACAACCACTCCCGAGAGGATTCAAATGACAAAGACCCTAAGGCCATTGTGTGAACAGAAGAAATTCGTTCACACGTCTACAAAAAACGGATATGATCGCAAAATCGTGGCATCAGACATTTTCATCGATTTTATCAATTTTTTAATCCAGTTTTGTACTTATTCTGTAATCATGCAAATGTTCTATAATATCCTTTTCATTCACGACTTGATCATAGGGACGAATTAATGGCATTGTTTTTCAAATTGATTAATCGTTCTCTTCCTGGGGTTCAATAGCTTCTATTCCCTTTCTAGTGTTTCTCTGGAAAAGAGTGAGTCGGCAATTCAACCTTCTTTATACAGTGAAAATAGCTGAAGCGTTCCGCCTAAATGATGATCAATGATCATTCTATTTTTTAATTCAATATTTGAAAATTTAACGCAATAATTCAACCATAACTTGCATCGGTACACAAAATAAGAACACAGAGTTGAGGTGGATACAAATGTTTATTTTTCCGACCAATTTAAGTGCCATTTAACAGGGATACATGCTTATCAAATATATAGATTTAACAATTATAATAATAATAATAGTAATGATAAGCTAATTACGAAGACAATTGGCACAATGTTCAACGATTTAAGGACACAGTTTAGTATAAAATAGTTAATGTTAAGTAGCTATCAATTCAAAATAAAAGTAACCGATTTAACAAGTTCAATTATTGTATCCTATATTTTACACACTCTGCAGATAATGGAGAAGAAGGTGGAGATAACGATGACGGCGATGACGACGATAGTCTGCGTAACAGGCGTAGTAGCGATGGCGATAATGGCGATGGAGACGACGATGGCGATGGTAATGGTGATAGTCTGCGAAACAGGCGTAGTAGTGAAGGCGACAGTGGTGATGAGGACAGTGGTGATGACAGTGGTGACGATAATGGTGATGATCGGCGTAAAAGGCGTAGTAGTCATGGCGACAGTGGTGATGACAGTGGCGATGACAGTGGTGACGATAATGGTGATGATCGGCGTAAAAAGCGTAGTAGTCATGGCGACAGTGGTGATGACAGTGGTGATGACAGTGGTGATGACAGTGGTGACGATAATGGTGATGATCGGCGTAAAAAGCGTAGTAGTCATGGCGACAGTGGTGATGACAGTGGTGATGACAGTGGTGATGACAGTGGTGACGATAATGGTGATGATCGGCGTAAAAGGCGTAGTAGTCATGGCGACAGTGGTGATGACAGTGGTGACGACAGTGGTGACGATAATGGTGATGATCGACGTAAAAGACGTAGTAGTCATGGCGACAGTGGTGATGACAGTGGTGATGACAGTGGTGATGATCGGCGTAAAAGGCGTAGTAGTCATGGCGACAGTGGTGATGACAGTGGTGACGACAGTGGTGACGATAATGGTGATGATCGACGTAAAAGACGTAGTAGTCATGGCGACAGTGGTGATGACAGTGGTGATGACAGTGGTGATGATCGGCGTAAAAGGCGTAGTAGTCATGGCGACAGTGGTGATGACAGTGGTGATGACAGTGGTGACGATAATGGTGATGATCGACGTAAAAGGCGTAGTAGTCATGGCGACAGTGGTGACGACAGTGGTGATGACAGTGGTGACGATAATGGTGATGATCGGCGTAAAAGACGTAGTAGTCATGACGACAGTGGCGATGACAATGGTGATGACAGTGGTGACGATAATGTTGATAGTCGGCGCAAAAGGCGTAGTAGTGATGGCGATAATGGCGACAACGGCGACGAAGTCGACGGTGCCGATGAAAATGGCGATAGTCTGCGTAATAGGCGTAGCAATGACGGCGACAACGGCGACGAAGATAATGGTGATAGTCTGCGAAACAGGCGTAGTAGTGAAGGCGACGATGAACACGATGACGAGGAAGATGACGACTGAGGCAGACCAAGATTGCTCCAAAAAAAGGCATCTCATAATCAAAGGAACTGGTCTGTGTAGCTAATCATACGCAATCAAATACTTATTTCTTGATATATGATATGTATGTACTATAGAGGAAGGTATAATAAAATTAACTTGGAACGCCATCTGTACTGAATTGAAAACAACATTTATTAAGAAACAGCAAGAGGTTTCTAGTATCTGAGGCTAGCCTGCGAATACAGGACGCTGCAAGCGGCGCGCGATGGAAGTCGGCTGTATTCGCAGGCTAATGTGAGGCATGCATGGACAAAAAGTAAACAAACGCTGATTTAAACAGTTGACTCATATCTCGGTGCTGCCCATCCCATCTGCCCAAAGAACAGTGCACTTAACACGGTGTCAACTATTGCAAAGATACCTGGAAGAGAACAACCTGCTAAGCAAGTTTCAATTTGCATGTTATTTTAACGCTGGCCCTTTTTTAGTCTTATTGTTTCCCTTCCGCTATAGTTTTCGTTTTACATTTTGTTATAATTAGTATAGGTAATAGCATGAGTTGTATTCCAAATACTACGCACAACTCATGCTATTATTTGTTTATAATACAAGGCAAATATCCTACCCGAGTACATGATGATCGTAGCTTCACAGATGTCGTTGGAGCTTCGTTTTGAAACGTTTAAGCAATGGAATGCTTTGTTCAGCTTAGTTATACCACACAAAAGTGTTTTGCTTTCAATATTCGTAGGTTTTTGGACACTTTGACAGATAATCTCGTTGAAATGTCCACTTTAGTCCACACGCTAAACAATATAAATGTCCGCCATCTTTTTTTTTTTTCTTAGGGTCAATTGTCACACTTGCCATATTTGGAAGAGAGTGGTATTCCAAGACTTGAAATACCACTCTCTTCCAAATATGGCAAGTCAAGAGTGGTATTTGAGATAAATTTAGCTCGTTTTGACCAATCAGCGTTCAGAAATTTCTCAGCCTGTATTATAAGTTTTGTTATTACTAATTTTCACGCTATTATTACATAGTATTAGTAGTAACAGTTTTCTCTGCACTTCATAAGCGTTTAAAATATAGACTGAAAACTGCGTCGCGTCGCTCTGATTGGTTAAAAAACATGTTTTATCAAAGTATAAAACATAGAAAAGCGTGTTTTATCGTTTCGCGCGCGTAAATCTATATTTTAAAGCACATAAAGAAGCCAAAACCATGTATTATACTGTCATAAAACACTCCGGGAATTTGAGAACACTTGAGAAATTTAGAAAACACTCGCCTGCAGCTGATCGTGTTTTTAAAAATTTCTTTCGTGTTCTCAAATTCCCGTCGTGTTTTATGACAGTATAATACGTGGTTTTGGCTTCTTTATTTGTTAAATATATATTAGCATTTGATTTATTTTGTAACTGATGATGGATGTTGTACATCGGAAACATGTTTCTAACTTGAAAAGTGTCGTTGTCTTTTAAAAATATTTACTTGCTTGTTACTCCTTCGCAATTTGATTTTTGTCAGAATCATTCCACTCAACTATCAAACAGAGAATAACCGTCAAAGATGCGCGGAGATCGTCGGAGGAAAAAAAATCCAGTTGACGAAGAATGGTAATATTTTTAATGATGCTAATACTAGACAACTACCCACTAAACTAAATCACTGATCGCATCAAAAGAAAACGCTCAGTTGCCCGGGGGTGGGGGGTACTCAAAAATGTTTTATACGGGGAGGCTCCGCCCAGAGGTCCAACCCCTTACCCTTTCATATACCATTTTTCACGAAAAGGTACCCCTTTCATATACCTTCCATAGAAATTATGAAAATGGTACTCCCTTCACATACCTACAGTAGAAGCACTGCATCCCTAATGAACAATATATATCACCAGGAATCATCAAGCATTACCGGCAATAATATCATTTACTCGTGAAATCCCTACCCTTTCATATACTTCAACTCGTGAAATCCCTACCCTTTCACATACATCGAGCCTAAAAAAGGACCCCTTTCGGGCGGAGCCTCCCCGTATAGTCCATTATAGGGAGTACCCCCCCCCCCCCCCCCCCCCTAGGGCTCAGTTGATATTGTTAATTACCGTAAAATCAATATCAATTTCTAAACACTCGAAAACAATCTGATTTCTCGTGTTTGGAAATCGCGATGAAACACTCGCACTTGTTTTTGAAATATTACAAGAAGCTCAAACCAACGATGATAATGAAATTCGCTTAAATTTTGCGCTTACAAATGTGGCAGCACTTCACTTCCAATATAGAACCCGTAGTTTTACACTGTGAAATATAGGGAACACGAGAAGCTGTTCAGAGATGTAAATTATAAGAAAAAAGCGAGTGGGAGCCAATGACCTGAGCGAAAATGGTAAACCTTGACACTCGCATTTAGAAAGTGATGTCAGTAACCACAACATATTTCGGGAAGTGTTCAAGAGGAATGAACTTTCAACAGGGATATCGCGGGCCATTATTCCACAAACGGAATAATCGTTTTATTGACGTACGAACGGAATGGCTATTATGGAATAATCCGGAATATATTCTTATTCCGGAATAAGGCCATCGAACGCACCCTTATTGAGTGCCAAGAGTTGCGTGTAAACTGGGACTACCATTAAGTTCGATCCTTTTTGAATGAAACTTAATGGAGAGGCTTGTTTATGGGAAAAGAATAAAACGAAAAGCAAACAATTAAAACTATGGAATTGGCTTGAGTCTTGAACACGGTGATTTGTAATTTTAAACCACAAGTCAAATATTGCGTGAAACTGATTTCCAAAACTAACAACAGACTCAACTATTAAAAACTAAATTATGTGGGTTAAAATCAAATGAACACTCGCCTTTTTGAAGAAATGCATGCTCTTTAATTCCACTGCGTAGTTCTCCATTCACTTGACAACGATATAATGTGAGTTTTTAGATGAAATTCATAAAAAACTTCTTCGCATCGACGTTCGCAAGTTGCTTTCGCTTGGGCAGCGCATGCCTGTCAGCAAAGTCATTTGGTCTGTAGCCCGCGCAAGATCGGAAAATTCTGCTCCCGACTGACCAATCAGATTACAGGATTCGCGTGCGGGCATATATAATTTTGTATAAATATCTGCACCGAACGAATGAATTGTTTTACTTGCAACTAAATTGATGTAATTCATTCTAAAATTTACATGCAAGTAACAAACTATGACCAATGATGGTGTTTTATTATTATCCAGAATAATCAAGTCCCGGTATAAGAGATGTGAGCCGATTTTGGCAAAACAAATAACACTCACCTCGCCCTTATTCTGGATATCAAATAATTGTTTTATATTGCGTTTGATTTGATTTCCTTATCAGCCAATATTAGACGCCACAAACCGGTATCACAAAATTCGGATTTTCAATTCCTGTCACTTTTTGGCTATAACTTAAATGATGTTTTTTCTATACCTAGGTGGTTATATTGGGACAGCTCTCGGGTGCTCCTTTTCCTCAGCAAGATGATAGCTCGTTTCCTTTCCGAGAGCGTGGGCGCGAAGGCGAAAATTTACCTTGTGGCGGGCTTTTTGTCAAAATGATTAACCGGAAGTTAATTACCATTGTTTCTCATATGACAGTTGACCAAGGGGCGTTCGACAAAATGTCTGGGATTCGCGGCAGGCGTTTCCTTTCCTTTTTCGCTCTTTTAATTTCGCCTTCGCGCTTTCGCGCGCCTCCCACGTTCTCGGAAACTGAAACGATTGCTACGCAGGCTAATAGCTATTAATTAAGATTATCTCTATTCTTGGTTTGCATCTGACGTCATCAAAATTCTAAAATCTAAACTGTTAATTCTACAAAGCTATTCTTTTCACATATTCTAGACATACAAAACATTAATCTCTATGCAAAGTTTGGTATTGATTCAATGCTTCGTTTCGGAAATAAAGCATTTTGAAATTTACGATGTCCCGGATTAAGGAGTTTTTGTTTATGTCAAGTGATATCTAAAGAGATTTGAAGTGAAAGCTAATGATATTGATGGTAGAATCTACTCTACTTCTTGTACATTTTTATGGCCGCCATGTTGGTGTCCCAAAGAAGGGCACAAACATGGCGGCTGCATACTAAATACTGTAATTTTCTGAAAATTATTTTCGTAATAACTCGGTTATGAAAAACGCTACAAAGCTATAATTTGGACAGAATGTTTCTTTCCGCCTGCCCTATAACCTGTTAATTTCCTGATATTGTTAATGCAAGCGAACAGTTTTGGTAACATTGATGCAAACCACCAATACATGTACTTATTAAAATGTTTGAAATCAATCAATACGTAACTCCAGAAACATTTTCCTTTTACAAGTATTTAACGGATCATCAAAACTATACAACCAAATTAGCTTTACTAACTAACGAGTTGACGTCAATGCGAATGTTTCTTTTTTTTTCACAAATTAAAGTGCCGTTTATCAGGGATATATGCATACGCACAAAATGGTGTTAAAAACAAGAGTTGAAGTCATTATCAATACGAATGTTTCTTTTTTCGACAAATTAAAGTGCCGTTTATCAGGGATGTATGCATATCAAAAATATATATATATATATATATATATATTATATATATTATATATATATATATATATATATATATATATATATATTTAATAATAGCACACCATCAGTTACTCAAATACTAGCTTTCTTGTTGGCTCAACACTCAAAGGTTATCAGAAAATATAACTTGCTTTGGCCTTCAAAGGATGTCCTATGATTTGCATTTCCTTAGTAAGCTTAAAGGGAGTGTTTCACGGTTCGGCGCATGTGCCGGCTTATCAACAGCGTTTAAAAAATAGGTCCATGTGTTGGACATGTGTTGGTCTTCCATTGACTGTAATTCCATTTTTAAATTTAAGAAATTATGCATGCAATACAAATTTAAACTTGAGTATTGTTATTATTTATAAAATAGCTGAGATTCTAGCGCGTATGTTTCTCACAGAAAAAGCTATGTCTTTACCAAGCGGATCATTCACAGTCGGCTAAACTCGGCTTGTTTGCAAGAAATTCAGCTTTTATACGCATTTACGAGAAGACTTGGACCAAACAATGTAAGCTATTGGAGAAAGGTATTGAGCCAGGGGGGGATACAGACAGGGCCTGTGACCGAGAAACCATGCTCTCGCAACTTACAAAGCGATCAATTTCGTTTTGGTCAGCGGTGTGCTTCTTTTCGCGCGCGAAATTCCTTAAAAAATGAATTAACGTTCCTATAAACTATTTCGCGATTATTCCAACACGTTCAATTTGTCCAATATGGCTGAAGTTTCCAGGAGCTAAATTCGTGAGTTCAAGTCCAGATAGAGACAGGAAAATTAACCATCGCGTGTTCACGTTCTCCATAATACCTTGAATTTGGACATTTGAGTTTTTGTTTTGCATAGGGAGGCAAAAAGATGTAAATGAAAAACGCACGTGCGTTTTGTTTTGCATGGGACGGCAACTGAGAAATATGCAAAACACACGTGCAGAATATTGTACTACTAATTAAACATATTGTTTTGTGACGTTCTCATTGCCGTCGCCGTCGTGGTTGCATCTTGAAAAACTAAAACTTTAGGATCACAAAGTGAAAAAAATACAATCAGTCATTTATACATCAGTACGCACTTCCATCGCCTCATCGGATTTCTTCTTCTTCTAGCTCTGTTCTAACTCTGTCTAACTTACAAGTTGGAGTGCGCTTAGCTATATACCAAAAGTAGAGACATGTTTGGGTTTCGGACCGTGAGAACGTGTTTTACTCAGGAAGTAACAAACCAAAACAAACCCAAGCATACCTCCATAAATAGTACAAACCTAATAAACAATATTTCAGGGAACGAATCAGAAGAGAGTTAAAACCATAACTTTAGGCTTTCGCAGATGTCTCAGTCAAGGTCAGGAAGAACTCTGAAACATGACTACCGTGCTATTGTTAAAGCTAAATCACTGAGACAAAACGGGAAATGGAATTTGAAGCCAAGATTATATACAGGTGGGCTGACCTTGACGACTGGATAACCGCAGCTGATCACAAGATGAAACTAAGCCAAAATTAACGATTAGATGACCAGTAAATTTAGCTTCATAACAAAGGAATAGGCTTATTGTGGCTTTATTGTTTATTTATTTTGAGGCTAAATATTTTCAAGTCGAGGATTTTGATTTCCATAGTTGACCGGCGAGCGCAAGGAAATCTGGCAGTCGTGGCAGACGCCTGGCTTCTGTATGGAAATGTCTTCGATAAAATGTAGACAAAGGTAAATTGTTTATTTGATCGTTAGTTTGTACTTTAGTTTCGAAAACGTAACAGCTTCTTAGCAGTATATCGTTTGGAAAAGTTCCTTCACACTCGCAATTGTACTTGCAATCACATTCGATTCAGTAAGGAGAATTTCGCTATTTAGAATTTTAAGCCGCGTATAAAAGTTGTCGTAACATAGCTCCTTTGCAATTTTATCCTGTAGCAATTTCATAAAAGGAATAAAACCTCCGTTCCTATGTCTTTATACTCTGATAAAGATCATAGCCACGTCATTTCGCTCCCGCGATGGCTGCGGCTCGGGTTCTCTCTACGCCATCTCGGTAGCGAAATGACGTGGCTATGATCTTTATCAGAGTATAAAGACATTGGAACGGAGGTTTTATTCCTTAAATATAGATGCCATATTAAGAAGTAAAGTGAACTGAGACTTCTTTTTGACCAGTAAGTCCTGAATTGAGTCCTTGTCAATGGCACTGATTTGCACTGAAGTTATAACAAATTGCAAAGTAATATTAAGAGCAATGTTTACAGTGAATGACATTACTTGCAGGCGAAACAAACTTTTAAGTTGTGATACATACTGGAAATACAGGATTGCTGATATGCCTCCGTTTTAATAGATGCCTGTAAGGATGAAATATTAATACATTTGTAGCCAGTTACAGACAACATTGTTTTTGTTTCCTCTGGTTTCTACATTGTTTGTATTCATTGTTTCTCAATGCAACTTTGAACTTTAGATAATTTAAAAGTTATAACAAGCTGTTGCAATACAATACAAGAAATGTTGACATGTTGAATAACAATTAGCCTGCGAGCAGGCTCTCATTCGCGCGATGAGCGCGGAGCGCGATCGTGATCCTAAGGATCACGATCGCGCTCCGCGCTCATCACGCGAATGAGAGCCTGCTCGCAGGCTAAATAACAATAAATTATTATTACTGGCACACTGAAGCATCTCAATTGTGGTATCATGTTCTTGTGATGTTTACATGTATACGAATCCGGATTTTGATAATATTTAGTTAAATACCAAACACTGGTTCCATAAGTGTTTCCATTTCGTGTTCTTGGAAGCAACATGGAAATAACTCTACATGCCATGGTCAGTCAGGATATGAAAAAAAGTTGCATTTGCATACAAGAGTCCATAATGGCTCCAATGTGTGACAAGAACATAAATATAAATGGTTTGATACAAAATGTAGTCAAAAATACATAGTAGTTCAGGTTTTGTTCAGTATATGGCATAGTGCTAGATTACACTTCGTGTAAACCAACACAAAATCTCACTCACATGTACTTCTCGATGCTTCAGTAAACACCCACTATAAATAGTCCAAGAAAACGAAGAATGACCAAAATTCACAGAAAATGTCAACAGATTACACCGAGAATGTGACATTGAATACCAGAATAACTTAGAATAAATCCTTCGGGCCAACACTTTATTCTGGTAATTTATTCTGGTATTCAATGTCGACATTCTCGGTGTAATCCGTTGAAATGATTTGTGAAATTTGGTTATTCGTCGTTTTGCTTGGACTAATTATAGTATGTGATTACTGAAGTATCGAGAAGTACATGTGAGTGAGGCTTTTAAACGGATAACGGTTGATAAGCCGGCACATGCGCCGAACCGTGAAACACACGCTTTAAAGGAGATATGTCACGACATTTTAAGTCATTTTTGCGAAGTGCAAAATCACCTTCAAATTGAAGAAAGCCTCAAAATAACATTTTACTAAGGTAGAAAAACAACAAAGAGGTAATAAGAAACCATACAGGAACGATGGTTGAGGATGATGGAGAAGTTTAAGACGGATTGCATGGGCCATTTTTTTCAAGATGTGACATCCGTGACGTAGCTCCTTTAAGGTTAAGTTGCTATAAATGCAGTAGAAAAATAACGGATCTAACAAGTTCAATTCTATCCTATATTTATTAGACGATAATGGGGAAGAAGGCGGTAACGACGATGGTAGTCCGCGTAGCAAACGTAGTACCGATGGCGACAATGGCGACAACGACGATAATGGCGACGATAACGGTGATGACGGTGATAGTCTACGTAGCAAGCGTAGTAACGATGGCGACGATGGTGACGATAATGGCGACGGTAACGGCGATGACGGTGATAGTCTGCGTAGCAAGCGTAGTAACGATGGCGACAATGGTGATAATGGCGATGATAATGGCGACGATAACGGTGATGACGGTGATAGTCTGCGTAGCAAGCGTAGTATTAGCGATAATGGCGACAATGGCGACGACAATGGCGAAGATAACGGTGATGGCGGTGATAGTCTGCGTAGCAAGCGTAGTAACGATGGCGACAATGGTGATAATGACGACGACAATGGCGACGATAACGGTGATGACGGTGATAGTCTGCGTAGCAAGCGTAGTAATGGCGATAATGGCGACAATGGCGACGATAATGGTGACGATAACGGTGATGACGGTGATAGTATGCGTAGCAAGCGTAGTATTGGCGATAATGGCGACAATGGCGACGACAATGGCGAAGATAATGGTGATGGCGATGATAGTCTGCGTAGCAAGCGTAGTAACGATGGCGACAATGGTGACGACAATGGCGACGATAATGGCGACGATAACGGTGATGACGGTGATAGTCTGCGTAGCAAGCGTAGTAACGATGGCGACGATGGCGACGATAATGGCGACGACAATGGCTACGTTAACGGTGATGACGGTGATAGTCTGCGTAGCAAGCGTAGTAACGATGGCGACGATGGCGACGATAATGGCGACGACAATGGCTACGTTAACGGTGATGACGGTGATAGTCTGCGTAGCAAGCGTAGTAACGATGGCGATAATGGCGACAATGGCGACGACAATGGCTACGTTAACGGTGATGACGGTGATAGTCTGCGTAGCAAGCGTAGTAACGATGGCGATAATGGCGACAATGGCGACGACAATGGCTACGTTAACGGTGATGACGGTGATAGTCTGCGTAGCAAGCGTAGTAACGATGGCGACAATGGTGATAATGGCGATGATAATGGCGACGATAACGGCGACGACGGTGATAGTCTGCGTAGCAAGCGTAGTAACGATGGCGACAATGGTGATAATGGCGATGATAATGGCGACGATAACGGTGATGACGGTGATAGTCTGCGTAGCAAGCGTAGTAACGATGGCGACAATGGTGATAATGGCGATGATAATGGCGACGATAACGGTGATGACGGTGATAGTCTGCGTAGCAAGCGTAGTAATGGCGATGGCGATAATGGCGACGGTAACGGTGATGACGGTGATAGTCTGCGTAGCAAGCGTAGTAATGGTGATAACGGCGATAATGGCGACGGTAACGGTGATGACGGTGATAGTCTGCGTAGCAAGCGTAGTAACGATGGCGACAATGGCGATAATGGCGACAACGGCGACGACAATGGCGACGACGACGGTGATGACGGTGATAGTCTGCGTAGTAAGCGTAGTAATGGCGATAACGGCGATAACGGCGATAATGGCGACGATAATGGTGACGATAACGGTGATGACGGTGATAGTCTGCGTGACGACTGAGCCATACCAAGAAGGCCTCAAAAAGGCATCTCATATAACCAAAGGAACTTGCCTATGTAGCCAATCATACGCAATTAACCAATTATTTCTTGCACACCTAACCACTGTCAAAGAAACTTGTATTATTGTTTCGTTTAAAATTTTTACAACGCATAAGATATATGATTTCTATGTACTAAGGGAGTATAATAAAGTTAACTCGGAACGCTTTTATTTTTACTGAATTTCAAACATTCTTTATTAAGAAACAACGAATGTTTTGATTGGCTGTTCGTGTAGAATTTACACGAACAGCCAATCAAAAAATTGGATATTTTTTCCATTCCCCCAGAGTCTAACCTGGCGACGACCAGTTGACTCTGGGTACGAGATTGGTTTTTCTCAAGCGATTCGCGGGTGCTTTTGTTATGGGCATTCAATAATATAATTTCCAAAATCAAAGAATATTCCGTAATGATACCAACAAACCTCTTATAAATTCACATTGTTATCCTTGTTCAACTGAAACTAAACAACTTCCAACAATTCATGTTGTCATTAAAACAAACCATTTATATATTTTTTTTTCCACGGACGACATTGACTTATACAACATATAAATAGCTAGTGATTTACATTTAACGCAAACGGAGCAGACGACGACATTAGCGCGACTGTAGCGCGATTGTGGTACGACGTTGATTCAAACGTCGAGCTAGAGTCGCGTAGCACGACTCACGTTTATACTTTTCATTTTTGTTCTGACACATGCCTCGATTCAAAATGGCGCTACCGCGTTTCCCGTATGAAAACAATAACATACGACCGCAATGCACACTGGTTGAGAGGGACCCTTTAAGCACTATCTGACGTTGTAAACTATGTTAACATTACATTTCTTTATTTTCAAGGGCGAAAAAAACGTTAATTTAAACGTCGAGCTAGAGTCGCGTAGCACGACTCGCGAAAAAGCAGCGAGAAGAAAGATATTCCTCGGTCTACAAAAAGTCCCTGACCAGGAAATTATCCCCAAAAAAGAAAACGATCGCGGTCTTTCGCTCCACTCGCTCGACTCGATTATGGGTTTATTTTTCAGATGACTTAATTCAGATGTCAAAATTAGGGTGATATGGATATTGTCTTTTCGGGAATGCATACACGGATTCGGTCCATTTCGGAGAAAGCTAGATTATGCGGCCTCCATACACTGTACTATTTCAATGAGTTTTACAGTTTAAAATTATATATATATATATTCTTTCCCATCCTACTGCTTTGTTTGTACCGACAAATCTCGACAAAGGTTTTCCAAAAGCAGTGAGCATTTAAAACCAGTGAATTTTTTCCAGGCTTCTTTTTCGCAACTGTTCTTACATGTATTATCTGTATTCAGCCCCAGAGAGCAGAATGCTTGGAACGCATTCCGTGTATTCCGGAAGCGGAATAGCGACTCAATCATAAGGATATTTGGTTATTCCATTTATTCTCATTGCATAATAAGGACCATCAAACGCACCCTAAAACGGCACGACGAGGCACGTACTAGCAAGTCAACCAATATGTTCTCTTGAAAGTGGTGATCAAGGTTCAAGTGTAACCATGTAAAACGAATGCCATGCATGAATGTTGTTGGAACGAACTTATATTTCTGGAATCCGCTGGGGGCTTGGGTAGTACCCGGACAAAAATCCCATAATACATTGCGCTTGAGCCTTGGAACAAAACGTAAGCGAAACGTAACTCGAAAAAATGGTACAATTTTACAGCAGAAAGACCACCGATGATGATATTAAGACGTTAAGTCTGTTAAACTATATGCCATGCCGATGCAACGTGGATTTTATGAGCTTCAGATTCAGACGAGCTGAGTTTTAGCTGCTTTTTATATTTCTACCATGTTTCGCGAAGAAACAAAATGGCTGCCACCTCTCATGACTTAACCCATTCACGGGAGGAAACTCAAGGCGGAAAGCAATTTAAGGATTGTAAAGTTATATTATTTGTTGAATACCGTTAAGGTATGGCTCTTGAATGTCTAGTTTAAGCGTGAAAGCTTATGGCGTCGTAGAACGGGATATTTCTCGATTTTCTAATGGATTTCGTCTAAGTTGTTTTCTGCTTCCTGTCCTGCTGTAAAGAAAGACAAAAAAGTAAAAGCAATGCTTTAGTTTCCATCTGTATTTATTAAACCAGACAGCGATGCTACTATAACCGGACAGTTCTAGATGGGGCTGTTTCCAACAACGCTTAACTTTTAAATTTGAGGCACATTATTACTTAAGCCTGGTTTCCATATGATCGCAACGATCGCAACGATCGCAGTCGCATCGATCGTTGCGATCGTTGCGATCATATGGAAACCACTTTTGCGATCGTTGCGATCGTTGCGATCATATGGAAACCACTCCTGCGATCGTTGCGATCGTTGTGACTGCGATCGGTGCGATCATATGGAAACCAGGCTTTAGCAGTAAATCATACAATATAACAGTAAATTCACCAGGCAAGTTTGTGTACGATTTGTCAAATAAGAAAAACAAAATTCAGGGTGGGTCCTCTAATACCATAAAACTTAGTAATTTTGATAATATTATATATATGCTGCGGTTCTCAGTGTCAAATGCCTTTTTAAGATCAAGAAATACAACAGCATTGATAAATCCACGATCGATGTTCAGTGACCAGCTATAGATTCTGTCGCTTCAAGTAGCGTTGCAACTGTGGAATGAAGTGATCGGAAACCAGATTGGTGGTCAGATAGAAGGTTGTAAACGATGGGATAATTATATAATTGATCACAAATTGTGTTCGAAAACCTTTGCCACAACTGGAATAATCAAGATTGGTCGATAATTAGATGGATAAGTTATTTTGCCCGCATGTTTAAAAAGTGGAGCAATTGGGGCATTTTTCCATTCATCCTGAAAAATTCCAGTTGCTGTTGACTGGTTAAATATTCGGGTAAGTTACTTAGAAATCGGGACATTCTCTAAGATGCCTGGTGGAAATATAATCAAGTCCAGTGGGCATTGACTTACAGAGTTTAGTTAATTGTGATAGAGGGCGGCCCTCCACTATATCACCTATAGATCCGCCAGATGTATAATACCCGTTGCCTTCGGCTTCCATTCTGCCAACAAAAGCCTCCAAACCCCTGAAGAGTTCAGAAGGAGAGTTAGGAGACCTATATACCATGTAGTGACATATAATGGTTTAATTTGCTCTTGGTTTCGTAACTTCGATAGATAAATTTTCGAGATGTATTAACGGACTATGTAATTAATACCAGTACGAATAAAGATGCAGACACCACCTCCAGCCATTTCTGCCGTTCAAAGGTATATCGCGACGAATGATATCATAACCTTCAATGTTTCACACAGCCGAGACAAGCCGGATATATTAGCAATCAATGAAACGCGGCTGCATGTAAACGTGCCTACATGTGTAGGCACTTACATGTGATTATGCAAGAAGATAAGAAGTTCATCTATGTGTTTGAGGAGATTGTACTGGTTATGTTTAAACATGCCATTTTAAAGCCACGGCCGGCTATAATTAGAAATAATTGGTATTGAGTTGTTCAGTTACGTTGTGAAGTTAGCGTGGGCGTCTCCTGTCACGAGCTAGCGGTGTGAACTTTCCTTTAAGTCCCATCAGGAATTTCCAAAATCAGTGTGCATTAGGTAGTGAACAGGAGGGAGGGGGCGTCTCCAGACAAAACGATGGGAGACTCATCACTGCCAGTGTGACGTCACGTCATACATCAGTGATTTTCAAAATGGCGCGCAAGTTCGTTGTACGTTGTCTTCTCAGAAATATGGAATTTCCAACGGTTTGGCTGATCTATTTCCTACATGCTATATAAATCAGGATTTGGAAAAATATGATAGACTTGTTGCGATAATTTTCGGACGCTTAATATATTCAAAAGCGTCAAATCTCGTATGAAAACACACTACCGAGTGGCTGATATGTGGACAGAGTTCGTTCGCATGTGAACTTTGTCGGATGGTTCGAGCAGTGAAGCGGGGATATTTTTATCCGAGAATAGGAGGTTTGGCATATGATATATTGAACTTCCTGTATGCCGAGTTTCAATCCTTCAGTGCTGGTGGTTCGTCTCATCAATCCCTTCAAAGTCAATGGAGCGGCCGTGGAGAAGAAACTACCACAAATACTCATGCTTGAGTCAAGCTAAAACATCGTTGCAAGATTGGCATCAGCGGTAAGTTTTGGCAATTTTTGTCCAACATATGTAGTATACAAGATTTGTTTCAGAATTACCGTCATATTGTGCACTCTTGAGAATTTTTATAAATTGAAATCAGTCTGTTTATAGTTTTGGTTCTGATACAGGTCTATAATAGGATTAGACTGTTAGGTTTACTTTCTTCCTTCTAAATGATGCCAACATTAAACAGTTTTGGCTGGTGTGGTTGATGAACGATCTAAATTTTATTAGATGTCAACTACATTTCAGTTAATAATTAATATTTCATGCACATGTAAGCTATATATATATATACACACACCTGTAGGTATAGTGTGTAAGACAAGTGCTTTGGGGCATGCACTTGTACACTGTACTAATAATATTAGTTATTGAACCCTGTTTGTGCAACAGTTAATCCCAAATGTTCTGGAAGAATTATTTCCTTAGACTCTAAAGTGGAAAAGTCAATATCAAGCTTTTTGTACGAGCCTTAGGGTGGCAACCAGTGATGAATTACACGACATGGTATAAATGGTATTCCTTCCTTGAGAGCCACCCATAGACGATGGTTTCCTTCAGTGACATAGGCTTTTCCAGTTTGGAGATCACATGTGATAATTATGGGTTCCTGAAAACCATTTTTCAAAATAAAACGCCTGACTTGTTCAAGATGATCATGGTTATTTCCAGATTTTGGTGTTAGTGACCTGTCAAATTCTTTATATTCCCAAAGATCTACCGTTCGTACCATTTGAAAGTCGTGCGAGTCATCAAATAAATCAGACATAAAATATTTAGCCTGCATAGATTGTTTTTCATTTTCTGTTGGTTCATCAAGTGTACTAAAGTACAAATCTGTATTGTCTAATGGTTTGAATGCTTCATCAAAATCATCATCACTGTCACTAGAGTCAATAGTGGTTTTATGGATAGCATCAACAATTTCTTTAAAGGATTTGCTTTTTGGTTCCTTAATAGAAAGGCTTTCATCTGCCCAGCTTGTACGTGAATCATTCGCTTCAAGACTTGTTATTGATTTCCAAGCTTTTTGTTTCTTTGTTGGATGCCTTTCTGGTGTATATCCTTGCTTATGTGGAGTTAAATCAGACCGCTAGAAGCTTTCAGTTTCGAAATAGCAGTCATCCTTCATTGTTTCCTGTGTTTTCACTAAATTTATCATTGAATCATTTATAAAAGTTACAGGTACACATGTAGTTTGTTCGTACGTTTACATAGCACGATCCCTTTCCATTTCATCCCAGTGAATACCCCCAATCCCTTTACAACCCCTTCGTTTCATTTCCTGAACCATGAGGTTTAGATTCTCCTGTGATATAGGGCTTGTTGTGCTTGCTGCCTGTCTGTATTGTTTTACTGTTTCCCACGTTGGAATGGGTAGAATGCTTCTTACTACTTCATAACCCTTTTTGTGGCATTTGCTCGCTATCATGCAGCTCAGCTTAATTACAAGAGGGTTGTACCTCATCCCTTTAGGATGTGGCTTTTTTTTATTTTTTGTAAGTTTCCCATGCCTTGCAAATTCCTCCTCCTGTCTCTTTAATGATGTCAATGTGTCAGTGAGGAGAGCATAGAGGACATAATTTTTTTGTAGTCATTCTCTAATTTGATTGATTTTAAAAAGAATGGTTGGCATGACATACATATGTAGTCTATACTAGGAGCTATACATGTATACACGTCATTGTGTAAATCTACATGTACTTCAGTATCATTTACATGTATTTCATCCAAAAAGTTGCAAGCCAATGAAAACAGGTTGTTGAAAATACTTATGTTATGTTTTTTGCAGGGGATGTCACTGGTAAGGCAGACCTTATTGTTGCATTGTGAACATGTAACAATGGATGGTGTGGTCTTAAGAATACCTCGCTGGGCATCACTGCGTGATTTTGAAGAACTTTTTCCTTTTGCAGGCTTGTGCCCTCTGGATGATAAACTGCTGTAATGTTCATCACACACTACAATTTTTAAGACTTTCAAAATCAGATGTTATATCATATGAGGGGTACATTTCATTTCATACTGCCCAATCATGCTATCAAATTTACGAAAACCTGCCTCATTCTCACAACCCTTCAAACAGCATTGTATACCTCCGATCAACCGTCCATTCATAATAACTGTTCCAATTATTTCTTCCAATGGTACAAAATCATGTAAAGGCTTGCCACAGCATGACAGCCAGTATAAATCACTTGTTAGCTTGAATTTGGTGTTTAATTGAGATCTCAAATCCTTTATAGTGGCATATGGTGCAAAAGAGAATGTGTGTGCTTTGCCTGTTATGTCAATTATTAAAATGGTTGAAACAAACCTTTTTGATCTAATCAACATACTGAACAAAAAGCCTGGGTGGTGTAATTCAACCATTTGCACACGAGGGTAGCTCAACAGTACACCGAAGAAAAGATACAACATTGGGAAAACCAGTGGTATTTCTGAACAGTGCCTGGAGCTAGCATCAAAGTTTTCCCCCATTGTCATGACTATAGCTACATATGAGCCCACAAGGAATGGATATGGTAGGGCTGATATGATCAGAATAAATGCAACAAATCCTAAGTACACTGAAGCAGAATAAAGCTCACAGTCCAAATTATGCATTGTGTCAAGGTTTAAGAAAATGCCATGAAAAACAAAAAGGCATACAGTCACGAGACTGGGAATAAAGAACTTTGATGTTATGCTCCAAAAGTGAATTTACCAATGAAAATTTGATTTGTGGCCTGATGCGTAATAAAATGTTGTAAACTGGATCAAGCAGGGATAAAAATAACTTCAAAATAATAACAGCAGGAAATAAGAGCATCTAATGTTGTATTGTACATTAATGCAAGCCTTAAAACAGTTATGTACACTACTTTCCAGAAAAGCAGGGAAATGAGTGTGACAACAACACATGTTAGGACTAGAATAGAAGCAAAAAGGTTTGACATATCAATGTTTTGAAAAAGCCTTATTTTGAACTGTATTAAAAAAGGACAATAAAAAAGACACTAACACTTTTAGACCATCCATAGTTTCCATTATTTG
The DNA here is from genome assembly GCA_029204205.1 of Desmophyllum pertusum. Lineage (NCBI taxonomy): Eukaryota > Metazoa > Cnidaria > Anthozoa > Scleractinia > Caryophylliidae > Desmophyllum > Desmophyllum pertusum. The sequence continues at coordinate 1,314,809 of MU826356.1, forward strand.
ACTGTTGAACACATGTAATGTTCCAGGGGAATGAGTTATACTCATTTGCTTCTCAAAAGATCTTGAAGGGATATAAAGAGAACACGGGAGTTTGGAAAGCTTTGGGAAAGTTAAGGATATGACTGCCATTACAACGTGGGTGCGCATGACAGCCATCACAATATGGACAATGCAATGACGGCGTGGGCTGAAAAGCCAAGTAATAATATTATCAAAAAGTAAATCATAGAGCAACAATGCTGTTTAACAAATAAAGAAGCCAAAACCATGTATTATACTGTCATAAAACACGACGGGAATTTGAGAACACGAGAGAAATTTAGAAAACACGAGCCGCACGCGAGTGTTTTCTAAATTTCTCAAGTGTTCTCAAATTCCCGGAGTGTTTTATGACAGTATAATACATGGTTTTGGCTTCTTTATGTGCTTTCAAATATAGATTTAACGCGCGCGAAACGATAAAACACGGCTTTTCTATGATTTATACTCTGATAAAACATGGTTTTTAACCAATCAGAGCGCGCGCATTTTCCAGTCTATGTTTTAATACCACATATATACAAATTATATTTTTATTAATCATTATTTTTCTTGCACTTTCAATAATTATACTAAAATTAATATTATATAATATTTATTTACACTAATTTGTAATCTTATTTAATTAAGTTTGTTTCACTAATTAAAATTATTTAATAAATTATATAACCTGAAAATTGAGTGACAAGCCAACAAATACAGGCAGTCAACAAGAACACATTTTAAACACAGCCAGCAAGCCAACAGCCAGCGAATTTAACACTCAGGCAGTCAACAAGCCAGCAAATTTAACACACAGGCAGTCAGCAAGCCAGCAAATTTAACACTCAGGCAGTCAACAAATTTAACACTCAGGCAGTCAACAAGCCAGCAAATTTAACACTCAGGCAGTCAACAAGCCAACAGATTTAACACTCAGGTAGTGAACAAGCCAGCAAATTTAACACTCAGGCAGTCAACAAATTTAACACTCAGGCAGTCAACAAGCCAGCAAATTTAACACTCAGGCAGTCAACAAATTTAACACTCAGGCAGTCAACAAGCCAGCAAATTTAACACTCAGGCAGTCAACAAATTTAACACTCAGGCAGTCAACAAGCCAGCAAATTTAACACTCAGGCAGTCAACAAATTTAACACTCAGGCAGTCAACAAGCCAGCAAATTTAACACTCAGGCAGTCAACAAATTTAACACTCAGGCAGTCAACATGCCAGCAAATTTAACACTCAGGCAGTCAACAAGCCAGCAAATTTAACACACAGGCAGTCAACAAGCCAGCAAATTTAACACACAGGCAGTAAAAAAGCCAGCAAATTTAACACACAGGCAGTCAACAAGCCAGCAAATTTAACACACAGGAAGTAAAAAAGCCAGCAAATTTAACACACAGGCAGTCAACAGATTTAACATTCAGGCAGTAAACAAGCCAGCAAATTTAACACTCAGGCAGTCAACAGATTTAACACTCAGGCAGTGAACAAGCCAGCAAATTTAACACTCAGGCAGTCAACAAGCCAACAGATTTAACACTCAGGTAGTGAACAAGCCAGCAAATTTAACACTCAGGCAGTCAACAAGCCAACAGATTTAACACTCAGGCAGTAAACAAGCCAGCAAGCCCACAGATTTTACACAGTCAAGCAGTCTTCAAGCCAGAAAATTTCAAATACAGGCTAGTCAACAAGCCAACAGAGCTAGAAAAACAAAAAGACTACATCACACGATCTCCTACAAATTGAATCAACTAATCCAATCAGATGTACTTTATAAACACTGCACAACTATGATTTTCAGGACAGTTTTTGGTTAAAAATGACTGAAAGAAATTGAAGTCAACAGGACCTTCGAACTCAAAAGGATTGATGAGCAGAATGGCTAATTCAATTGACACAAACTAGCCACAGGTTTAAACGTATATTATCAAGGAATAAAACCTCCTTTTATGAAGACAATCGGTAGAAAACTTTAAGAGAAAACGGAAGATGTTTTGGGTGGACTTCACTAGTCCCGATGTCAAGATGGCGGTCCCGCTACTTGTCCCGAAGAAATTTAACAAAATTACAAACAAACGCAGCCACAAAACAATAAACAGATTGAACACACAGACAATATTTACAACAAAGCTTGCACACTTACGATCAATTAGTGAATAATAGCTGTATAAGTCTTGGCTTTTTGTCTCTTTTTGTACCACTTAAATGGCGTCCCGAAGCTAAACTGAGCAAGCCAAGCGAAGCGCTGACTTGTTGCTATGTGACGTCACACTGGTAGTGATGAGTCGGTCACGGGAAATTATGGAAAACAATAGAGTCGCCCCTCCCTCCTGGTAGTGAACTTCTTTCAGTTCCTTTTTCGAAGGTGGGTGTAACCTCAAGCTTTAAAGGTTACGACATTTTTGTTTAAAACTTGAAACGCTCACAAGTTATCGAGAAAAAAAAAATATGAAAGCTAATAAACCACAAAGGAGTCATACTGAGCTGCTAAATCAATGTGAACTTTTCGCGGCGATTCAGTCCTCCGGCCAATCTCTTACCCAGAGTCCACGGTCTCCTCCGTCAGCGGTTGGTCGTCGCCAGGTGAAACTCTGGGGAAATGGAATTTATCATCCCAGAAATCTGGGATAAAGATTAATTCCGCTGCCACCCAGCCAATCAAAAAAAAAATCGATATTTATTGCATTCCCTCAGAGTCTAACCTGGCGACGAGTCGACGACTATCGCTGACTGAGGAGACCGTTGACTCTGGGTACGAGATTGTTATCCGGCCGATCCGGTTTTATTTTTTTTATTTTTTTGCAAACTTTGGTTTTCTGAAACGAAGCAAGGCTAGCAATATTATATTTGTAAATGTAAACTCATTTCGGTGACAAGTCCCTCCTTGGCGTAACCCGTTAACGCGTTGCAGGTGCACGCTTTAATTTTCGACATCCTCTGTATATTTTCTTGTGCGGCATTTTCCAGTTTCCGTTTGCCCATCGCTTTCTGACACTGAAACAAACTGAAAGAAAAAAAAAAACACTTACACTGTATCGGGTTCCCACAGCAAAAATATATTTTGCTTGCTGTTAACGCCGGGTGTACTATGATTTCATTGTCTGGGGCTCATCGTGCTGACATAATTCTCTCTAGAGAATGCACAAAACTGCATGTTTATGAATCTTTTCAAGCCAAAAACACCAACTTCAATTTCGAGGGAATGCCTCCTGTTTAAGCAAATGAATAGGGTATGTATATTTGGCGGATTTCCTAGAAATTTGGCCAAAACATTCACTGTGTAATCGGAAGAGCAAAAGTTTGTCAGCGATTATTTGTATTTGAAATTTAATAGTTTCTCTCGTGGTGGCATTTAGCGCAACACGCTTTGCAAATTATTTGATACTACGAGCTTGATATATCGATAAAAAGATAACCAAAAATAAAGGGAAATGTTAGCACACTTTGAGAGATGATGCTTACTTTTTGCATCAGCGATCGCATTACCCTGGGCGCCAGATGTTTTTTTTTGGTCTTCCATGTATCAGATCTTTCAACCGCAGTTCTTCTACGGGTATTTTAAGAACGTACTCGCAAAGTGGACAGCTCCCGGTTGGCTTGATAGCTAAGTCGGTAGAGCACTGCACTGGTATCTCAGAGGTCATGGGTTTGATGGTCTTCCATGTATTAAATATTTCAATCGCAGTTCAAATATATATTTCATATATTCACTTCCATATTAAAGCAGTGTGTAAAAATATGACTTTTATATCGTTATTTTAAGCAATCGATTTATATCCAGCAATAACTGAAGGTCGAGAGCGTATGTGTGATATGGATATGGAATGGATGAAAATATTATTTTCATGATCATCGACGTTTTCCAAAGAGGTTTGAGAAGAGTGAGTTATTACTTCATTAAACTTGGATTTTTTTGTATAAACCTAAGGATAGTATAAACGTTTTCTATTATGATATTGTTGAAGCATGAAAACAAAGTTTGCATGTTGTTTCCCTTTTGTTCGCCTGGATGCTTGCCCCGGGGGGTACTGAACAAAGTCTTGTACGGGGAGGCTCCGCCCCGAGGTCCAAACCCTTACCCTTTTATATACTATTTTTGACTGAAAAGGTATCATTAATATACCTTCCATAGAAAATAGTATACCCCTTTCACATACCTACAGTTGAAACGCTGCATCCCTTTTACGACTTTTACTAAACTAAAATATTGGATGGATCAGCCGTTAGGTGCGTCTGTTCGAGATATTTTGAAACGCCATTTTAAACACCTAAATGAGAGCTTTCCCTACCCGGCCTTTTCTATACTTCAACTCGTGAAATCCCTACCCTTTTATATACCTCGAGCCTAAAAAAGGACCCCTTTCGGGCGGAGCCTCCCCGTATAGTCCATTATAGGAAGTACCCCCACCCCCCACCCCCGGGATGCTTGCTTGTAGGTATATTTAAGTATTGTAGCTATTTTTAAAAGCTTTATAGCCGTCTAAAAATGTTTTCAGCCGACACTACATATAATAGAACTATCCGTTGTCGGATAGAAATGTTTTTAAAAGCCCGCAAGACAAGACCGAAAGGTAGCATGGGTAAAAGTAGAAAACTGCTGCACTCACCGAATACTAATGAGAAGTAACATGAAAAACATTATTTATAACGTTTCCTTTCTGTTTTAATTAAACCTGTAGAGGTAAGCTACTTTTAGCCAAACTAAATTTTAGCAGAATCAGCTTGTGAAAGACATGGAAAATCGGGGAAAACCAAATACATCACGTGCAAAATAAAAACTTGTAGATTTATTTTCCACCGATATGCAAATTCTAATGAATACCCAGACTACCATTCGGTCTTTTCTTGTAGGCTTTAAGACGAAATCCATTAGAAAATCGAGTAATATTTATGGCCAGTGGACAAAAATCCTGTACTATGACGCCATAAGCTTCCACGCTTAAACTAGACATTCATGAGCCATACCTTAATATTCACCAAATAATATAACTCCACACTCCTTAAATTGCTTTCCGCCTTGAGTTTCGGCCACCTTGGGTTGAGTCATGAGAGGTGGCAGCCATGTTTCTGAAACATGGCTGACACCTCTCATGACTCAACCGCCATTCACGGGAGGAAACTCAAGGCGGAAAACAATTTAAGGATTGTGGAGTTATATTATTTGGTGAATACCGTTAAGGTATGGCTCATGAATGTCTAGTTTAAGCGTGAAAGCTTATGGCGTCATAGTACAGGATTTTTGTCCACTGGCCATAAACATTACTCGATTTTCTAATGGATTTCGTCTTAAGCTCTTTTATCCGACAACGTTAATTGAAATAGGTGTATACTAAATTTTAACTTTGCTTTATTCTCCTCAAACGTTTAGGCATTACTTGTCTCTTAGAACTATTTACCTCTTTTCTTTGTTCTTTTTTTGTTGCTTTCTTTGTCTTTTTTTCCTTCTTCATCTAATGGACTACATGTATTTTAAGTAAGTGTAGTCAACTTAAGTAAATATCCGTTTAGTAATGCAAATTTTTTACCTGTAAGTGATGAATGCAACGTGAATCTGACAAAATGAATAACAGTGAAACCCAATAGTACGATTTCCTTTTATCTCGGGGTGGCGTCTGACTCGTTCCCAGTCGTCTCTCTTGTCTCCTTTGTTAGGAAGACAAAAGAGACGACTGGGGACGAGTCAGGGGTGGCGTCATCATACCGAGAGTTGATGATATGTCGACGACATAACCATTGTTGGTGACTCAGCCTACTTCTTTAGTTATCATCAGCAGCCAAAATGTAAGATTATGTAGTGGGAAACGTCTCGATAAGGTTTTCTCTCATATTAGCTTATAATAAGAGATGATGATCTAAGAGAAGGATTCCCCGTGCCCCATGATTTTTTTCGAAATCTATTAATAGTTTCGCGCCATGCTGTGAACGTTATTTTTATTTCCTTCTGATCGAGGCTCCATATCGCGTTACTCGACTGACCAATCAGGTAGCGCTCTTCAAATAGCTCTTAAAATAGTATGGACTAAAAATTAAGAATATATTTAATTTAAAAACTTAAAACTGGAAGTGATTCATTAGTTGTATTTCTAATCATTCTATTTCAGATATGCTCGCGGAACAGTTCCTTGAATAAATTAAACTTTATTTTCTACTAAAACAAATTATTTAGGTCTCACACTGTAAACATTCGCTGTATATAACGTTATTAAAAGTCAATGCCGAAGATGAATAGTTAGCAGCTTGAAAACGGAGCTTTATTTGTCTCTTAAGGAGACCGTGAGGTGAGCGTGGGAAGGAAATTAATACGGAATTGCTTGTTTCAGAGAGCTGAACTATATCACTTGGGACAACATGTACTCGTCTCAGTGATAAGTTTTGTGTCGCTTGATTTCATTTGAGATTTGTATCATTCGATTTATCAGCTTTATTATATATTTTAAGAACTTCAACAAGCTATAGAGCGCTATTAGCCTCCAAACCACTAGTGTTTGGTCTTTTGTTTATTATACTGATAGTTTACCGCAGCCCAGCCTTGTTGTGACAGCAGGCTGGTTTCCCAAGTGACAAATATAAATAATATTCTACAAAAACACACACTAAATGGTCTAAATGATAGCAACAAAAAACTACAACAAAAAAACAATCATAATAACTTCATTTAGCAAGAAAGCAGTTATTTCTTCTTCACTGCCATCGTGGAGAGATGAAGCGTTAAAAGCGGCAGCATACTTCACTCACTCAGACATAACGTGACCTTGACGGCTTGTTAACATGTTGAGAGGTCTTGAGAATGATGGGAGAGATAAAAGTTATAAATACATTTACAGAATTAGCAGAATTGAACTAATACAGTTCGACATATCCATTATTTTAGTATACAAAGCTCTATTCTCCGAGAGGCTTCTTTTGTATTCTCTTGAAATAGCGCTGCTTTGAGATTTATGTTGGCATAAAGCGTGCAAAATTGGAAAGAGGAAAATATAAAGGGAGTAATATCAATACGCTTAGCTTTTATAACTGTCGACCCCGTTCAACCGCACAGTAGCCATTATTCAAAGCTTGTCGCGGTTTTTGATTAGACCAGTATCTGTATAATGCTGTACTAATATAACCATGTTTTTTTTTAATATAAACTAAGTAAAATATAACAGGTCCAAATTCCGAAAAGAAAAATAATTAAGAAGGCGGATAATTAATTATAAAAATATGCAGAGCCAGATTTGATATAATAAACATTGAACGGCAAACTGATCCTCACGACTGAGAAAAAAGAACGAAAATAAGAAGAAGAAAATAAAAAATATATATATATATTGCCCGATATTACGGTTTGAAAAACAAACCTTCCACGAGGGCTGCAATAATTTGATATGACTGATGAGTGATGTGAAATAATGCCATTTGCCTGAATGATTGTAAATTCCTTATTTCACTTATTGACACTATTGTTGACATTAACGAGGCCTGGACTGCTGCGCCAGTAAAATAAATATCCGTGAAGCTAATAATAATTGACCATTTTTTCGTGATCACGATATTTAGTGCTCGACCACCATTATCGGGTTTCATAACGTAAGTACCGCAGGACCAAATGGCAGTTGAATAACATCTAACGCCCTTACTTACGTTTGCAGGGCCAGGATATATAAAAATTCAGGAAAACTGGCATACTGGACAAGGAAGTCGTAGTATCTGCGGGAATCAATTCCATTACAAAGTACCAAGGAAGTGGCGAAGAGAACTCGAGTAGAAATAAACACTATCAGGCTCGAGTTTTTCGCTAACTTGTTTCGTGCTTTGGTGACGCTCGTGCTTTCTAACAGTGATTTGTTAAATGAACAACGCTGAAACCTAACCTAACCCTAACCTGAAACCAAACAGAGCACTGTTCTACTTATAGTTTTGTACGATATGGTAGCAGTAGTTTTATTTTTTCTAGAGAAAAAATAAATTGTTCATAAAACGTTTACAGCTTTCGCGCAATGTGCTTCATAGAAAGAACGGTCAAACTTATATTACAGGATATATTTTATATGAAGGCTTTAATTATGGACGGAAAACGTATCATGCACAGATGTACGTCCTAATCACTTGCGTGCTTATCTTGTTTAGTGATCTGAACTCTTCATAAACTGTCTACATTCTACACAAAAACGAATAATTTGTGATCCAATACAACATTTATTGGAACGTATTATTTTTATTTGTTCTTTGTATAGCTGTCTTAGTTTATAATGCACGTTTTTGGAAGCCATATTTTGTTTTCTGGTGCTTAGAAAACTTAAAACAAATACGAGTCCATCCCGCTTTCTAAATAATAACACGACTTTTTCTTCATTTTCCTTATTCCGCTCTCGACGACCATTATCGGGCTTTCAAAGTTCAGGTACCTAGCAAAAAATGCTATTGGTTAACAACATCTTGACGCCCTTAAAGGTTTTTGCAGGAACAATCTAAACACTCATGGACTACTGCCATGTTGGCCATGGAATTTACAGTATTTCCGCTCTACCGTTGCTTAGTAGCCAATCAGGAGCTGATTAAGTTTTTTCCTGAATGTTACTGAGCCAGCAACAACATCTACAATATCAATTGTTCTTTAGAGATGTATACTAAACCAAACAAATAAACATACAGGAATTATAGTGTATTGGATAAAAAAGTAAAATTATTGTGAAATAACCATATAGCGCAAAAGCTTTCCTTTATCCAAAATCTCAAGCAAATCTATTGATTGTTTGACCCCTTTTTACTTGTAATATTGTACTGGATTCCTTATCTATCAATATTAGAAGGCACAAAGGTTAACGTTATCACGTTTGTGTGGTTTATATGATTTCACATTACTATCAATTTTACCCAGAGATTGATCAGTCGGTGTTGGTACGGACGAAGGATCGAGCTCCAGAAGATGATTTCAAAAACGTCGATTTTTCTTTGCCTTGTGGCTCTGGTGGGACACCTCTCAGGTGTTCCTTTGCCTAAACAAAAAGGTTAGTTGCATAAATGCTAAATTGGCTTTAACGTGACATTTAACACAATACACATAATTCAGTGTCTGAAAGGTCTCTTTCTTGGAAAGCCGAAAGACTAATGTCTGCATGACAAAACCTTACGATGATAAAAACATAACTATACGTTTCCCACAATAACAAAACCATTTTGGATGTTGTTAGCAAGGCTGATTTATTTTGATCACTTTCCATTTTCTGCTCTTGGTAAGAACCGGGTTGAGGTTGGTGGTGGCTACTCCCATATATAAGCTATTTGCATGCAGGTATATGCCGCCCTATTTGAGGTGCTTCAATTCAGTCTTCAGTCTTCAGTCTTTAATTATAATTAATATACTAATCTTGGCACGTTAAACAGAGGGATATAAAATTAGGAAATAAAGCTAAATGTAATTGCTAAACATGAGGCGATCAAATGCACTGTTTCAGGTATGAAATTAGGATAGATTTTAAAAGATAAGGGTTTCGAGAAGCGGGTGTCGCTCCTTCACTGATAATACCGAGGGGTAAGTGTGAGACGATAAGCCAACATAGTCATCATGGAGTTTTTCCCTTCGGGTCAGTGGAGACCGCAACTGGGTAACTTTTTTCTGGTGACACTCTCTTGTCAAAGGCATACCTTTTCTGACTAATTTCCTTGCCTAGCAGCATTTTATTTAACATAATTTTCTATTAAAAATGATTTTTTGATCATAAAGTTACGCGTCCTTTATAACGTTCATTTACTATATTATCAACGGCTATGTACATGAAATAGTTTCACTTGCTCGCGATAGAGGACATTGAGTGCTTGCAATAATCTCTTCGCCATGCGTGCCTCGTCTGTTTGGCTGCCACATTGAATTAAGCTTGTGTCCAGTATTTCAATACATGCGCCGTTTTGCTTGGGTCGTTCTTCACGCAAAACGTTTTAATTATACATAAAAGCAGTCAAACAATATAAGAAACAATTTAAAAGTTCCCGTAAACAAAGTTTGGAAGCCGTATAATAAATTGAACTCATCTTAATATATTTCTTATACAGACCCTGAACGTTTTGATTTTCTGGAACTAGAGCGCTACCTCGATAGAACAGGTAAGAATTGTATTGTCTAAGTGAAGAAGAGATAATAATCTTGTCTTGCATAAGCATTGCATTGGATGTCAATGTCACGATGTTTTTAGTCATTTTTGCGAAGTGCAAAATCACCGTTAAATTGAAGAAACCTCAAATAAAAAAACATCAAAGTTGACAATAAACCAAACTGGAACAAGGATGGTTGAGGATAGAGAAGGCTAAGACGAATTGCGAATGGCGAACCTTTGTCTAATTTTTGTTAAGATGCGCCATGCGTCCGTAGATGTTCCTGGAAATACCTTAAACCCCCACGGAAATAAGCCCTCCCAAAACTAAGTCCCCCAAATTCATTAATTCATCCTCTTCGCCCATAGTGAGGCATAAGGCCGCAACAATTCCCCAAATATTAAATCCTTCCGATAATAAGCCCCCCCCCCCCCCCCCCCCACCTCGCGAATAATGAACCCATGGGATTACCATGTATATTAAAGGCCCGATCAAACGGTCACAACAATTGTCACAACATTTGTTGTGAGATGTTGTGACCATGCCCGGTCAAACGGCCACAACAACCTCTCAACATTTCAAGAAACAAAGAAAGGTCGTGACGATGTTGAGGCAAAGTTTAAAAGAATTCAAACTCGTCATGTCACAACACCTCACAACTTTGTCGAGAGGGGTGGTCAAACGGTCTCAACATCGGCTCTCAACAAATGCTGTGAGAATGTTGTGACAAATGTTGTACCGGACCGTTTGATCGGGGCTTAAGATTTACGTAGCTCCTAAAGAAAGATATATCCTCTTACGATTATAAGTCTCCTATTGTTAGAACTTGTTTTGTATGTTATGTTCTTGATGCTCAGAGACTTGTGATACTTTGACGACTGTGTAGCTTTTTTTGAGTTTGTTTTGAGTTTGATATCGTTATATTTATACATAGATGTACCATGCAGTATTTATTTTTGAAACGCAAAATGTCCTCCCATAATCTCCTGATAACAACCCCCCTCTAAAATAAGCCCATCAAAAAAAAGCCTTTTGGACAAATGTAACCCCAGGACTTATTATCGGAATTTTACAATATACAAAATTGAGAGTGGTGCACATGGTGGCTACTCCTATATACATACACCGCCTTAAATTCTACGGTGTCTGCATAGTATCTTTGGTCTTGGATATGGTTTTAATACAGAGCAGAAAGACCGATAGGAGACTAATATTGGTACGTAAAAGAGACAAATAGAAAATTAGCAAAGGGAACTGAATTAATTTGCTAAAATAACGCGACCAAATACTGCTACATGTGTGAAATAGGGTGTGGATTTTAAAATATAAGAGTTTTGAGAAGCGGGTGTCACACATTCACTAATAGTCCCGAGGGGTAAACGTGTGACGATGCACGTCATGATAAGCCAACATATTCAAGAAAGTTTTCCGTTCGCGTTTGGCCGCCATATTGAATTTATTCCACATGCACAGTTTAGCGTGGCCGACGCAAAACGGCGCATATGGAGAAATAAATTATTCGCGCGAAACGTTTCAATTATACATGAAATCGCAGTCAACCAAAATCAGAAACAAACGGTACCATTTAGAGATTCCATATGTACTGAATTCAACTCATCTTAATATATGTTCCTATACAGAGTCCGAAGCTTTCAAGTTGCTGGATCTGGAGCACTACCTGGAGAAAACATGTAAGAGTTTTATTGTCTAAACCAAGAAGAGGTTATGATATATTTGTCTCGCAAAAGCTTAATGTAAATTACTAATGTTATAAAATATATAGCAACTGATCTTGAATATCGAGCATAAAATTAAAACATTAGTTGTTTCTTTTAAAGCCAAATATATATTATTACGTGATTTTCTGCATCATAGGTACAAATGGGAGTCGCAAGCTCGTTTTTGAGCTCACCCAATGTTCAAATTAAGGGTGTTTTTGACAGGTTATACTTTTACAACATTTGGTAGCCTATCATGATAATTTCAGTTTGGCAATCAGCCGATAACGGAATAAGAACAGATCTTCTCGAAGCTGCCGTAATATTATATTCATATGCGCCCCAAATAATATCTGCTAGTTCAGCATAAGTAATCCAACTGCCAAATTAGTTACTATGTGGATTATTCAGATGAATCAGGGGGGGGGGGGGGGGGGGGGCAGGCAGCGCCCTTTGATCTTGCCGCTTTTCCGCAATACATGATCGCACAAGTAAAGAAATCTGTCAATCATTCGAGAAACGTACCTCTACGGGAGTTTGCTGTGAAATTTTCATCCATGGTGTCCCACAATGACCAAAGTTCAGTTAAACAGCGACCGAATCGTTCCCATAGATGTTTGGACGTGGAATCGCCAAAATATTTCTGAACGAACACAAACGCACGTCATGTCAGCCATCGTCCGCCATGTTTATTTTAAACAAACCAGTACTTAGTCTCCCTCGGACAAATTTCTTAAATGTGCAATCATATATACTAGGTCCCAGGCCTCGCTGCTAGCCCCCCCTGAGAGGAATATAATGAAATAATTAATATCGGTTTCCTGTTGTGTAATCGGCCCAAATTCATTTCTGATTCATTGTTGACTTTCTTTTAAAACTATAATTCAAGTCGTGTTAAGCCTTTGCTTAAATACGGCAGTTCGTCAAGCGTTTGCCAGCAGTAAAACCTTCGACTCCGTTCAGTTGTCCATTTCATCATGCATGACTTGTAAAATGAATATAATGTTCAGCTCCACAATTTCAGATCTTCCCATTTTGTTTGTGCTAAATCATTTGCACAATTTTCCAGAATATATGAAACTTTAGAAGAGATTGAGCGAAGAAATAATCCGAAGAAAACTTGTTGTCCTGCTTTCTTTTCATTCAACTGACTTGGAGGAACCCGCGCCGGGTTTTGCCGCCGTTTTTCATACAAATCATACTTCATTTAGATGGAACTGAAAAATCACTCAGTCGATTTATAACTTTTGAAAAAGTAATACCGAAGTTTAACCTAAAGTATTGTACGTATTTACGAGACAAAGTTGAAATGCAAAACTATTTTTCAAGCTCCAAGCGTCGCATTGTGTTAGAAATCGAAATAAATAAATTCATGTTGTTTTCCTTTCAGTTTTAGGCCGCCGCACGGAAAATTTAGTGGTGAACAATAACGACAATAGAGTGTTTTTGTCTCGGAACTATCGGTCTGATAGTTGCCCTTGGAAATTTTATGTTCTAAAAAACTAGCATATAAGCCCTCGAACTTCGTTCTCGGGCTAATATTTGTTTTTTAGAACATAAAATTTCCGTGGGCAACTATATATATCAGCCGACAGTTCCTCGACAGAAACACTCTATTGTTATATTAGTGTGCAGTGGCTGGAGGTTGTCTGAAAAATTTCTTCTCGTTTCTCCGAAGTTTCGGAGGAGGATTTAAAGTTATTACCACACAGTTAGGCCTGCGGCCTCATCAACTATCACATCATAGAAATCTCGAGCTCATAATCTAATTGTTAATTAGAGAATTATGTGATTTTAAATTATTAATTAATCTACCTTATCGTTATTCTTAAACGTCTAAACCAGCTGCAAATGATCGCCCAGAGGAAACTGATGAACTAGAGACAATCGATGATCCAGAGGCAACTGATGAACCAGAGGCAACAGATGAACCAGAGGCAACTGATGAACCAGAGGCAACAGATGAACCAGAGGCAACTGATGAACCAGAGGCAACAGATGAACCAGAGGCAAAAGATGAAACAGAGGCAACAGATGAACCAGAGGCAACTGATGAACCAGAGGCAACAGATGAACCAGAGGCAAAAGATGAACCAGAGGCAAAAGATGAACCAGAGGCAACTGACGATGACGAAGAGGAAGGTGAAGAGGAAAGTGGAGTGGAAAGTGGAGATGGAGAGGAAACTGACGATGATGAAGAGGAAAGCGGAGGAGATAGTGGAGACGATAGTGGAGAGGAAACTGACGATGATGAAGAGGAAAGTGGAGACGATAGTGGAGAGGAAACTGACGATGACGAAGAGGAAGGTGAAGAGGAAAGTGGAGTGGAAAGTGGAGATGGAGAGGAAACTGACGATGATGAAGAGGAAAGTGGAGGAGATAGTGGAGACGATAGTGGAGAGGAAACTGACGATGACGAAGAGGAAGGTGAAGAGGAAAGTGGAGTGGAAAGTGGAGATGGAGAGGAAACTGACGATGATGAAGAGGAAGGTGAAGAGGAAAGTGGAGTAGAAAGTGGAGATGGAGAGGAAACTGACGATGATGAAGAGGAAGGTGAGGAGGAAAGTGGAGTAGAAAGTGGAGATGGAGAGGAAACTGACGATGACGATACTGACGAGTACGAAAAAGAAGAAGATAATCATAACAAGAATGTTGTGATGAAGAACAAGAATGTCGGCGACTACGTGTATGAATTACTACTACTGAAGATGAAGAAGAGGAAGAACTGAGCCAGACTGACCGATTCCACAACATCTTTAAAAAAATTAGGAAAGAACATTGAAAAAGACAAAAAAGCTGACTAAGGTACAGCCAATAATCATCGACAATGAAACGTATGTTGTGTTAGCTGCATGAGATGTAACCATGGCGGTACAATAAAGTTATAAACCTAGCTGTTTTCCCGGAATTGACTGATAATTAGCAATTATTCCATGAGTCTGCGTTGGATATGAGATGAATCGTTTCATATCCAACAAGGACGAATGGAATCATTGTTTTATTAAATACTTCACTAAATTTAGGTTAAACTTCGATATTACTTTTGGTAAAAAAAATATAAATCGACGGAGTGATTTTTCAGTGATTTTTTGTAGGACCCCTCTGTAAATTACCTTACGGTGACGTTGTTATCCTAATAAAATATTATTATTATCAGTTCGATCTGAATGAAGCATGATTTGTATGAAAACGGCGGCAAAACGTCTAGCGTGGTGTTCAGCTAGCAACTTGAATGAAAAGAGAGCAAGATAAAGTTTTCTTCCGATTAATCTTCGCTCAATCTCTCCTAAAGATTCGTATATTCTGGAAAATTGTGCAAAATGGTTTAGTTTAAAATGGGAATATCCGAAATTAGCGTACCCAAATTCGGAATTAGCCAATCAGAAGCTCTATCTACTGACCTGATATCCTACGATATTAAGTCACTGCCCCATATCAGGACAGTTGGAAATAAACGACAAATTCGGAAGATTAGAGCTGACTTTTCCAGAGCAAAATTTTACGAAATTACAGTCAAACTTAAAACGAGCCTGATATGCCGCCGAAGCGTACCAAATAATTAGGTAAATAATTGCGGAGATTATATGAATTTTACAAGTTCAACGGACAGCCGAACGGAGCAAAGGTTTAATTGTTTGCCGCAAGAAAATCGCTCACCACTATCAGGGGGGCTAGCAGCGAGGCCTGGGACCTAGTATACATGATTGCACATTTAAGAAATTTGGCCGAGCGAGACTAAGTACTGGTTTGTTTAAAATAAACATGGCGGACGATGGCGGACATGACGTGCATTTGTGTTCGTTCAAAAATATTTTGGCGATTCCACGTTCAAACATCTATAGGAACGATTCGGTCGCTGTTTAACTGAACTTTGGTCATTGTGGGACACCATGGATGAAAATTACACAGCAAACTCCCGTAGAGGTACGTTTCTCGAATGATTGACAGATTTCTTTACTTGTGCGATCATGTATAGCGGAAAAGCGGCAAGATCAAAGGGCGCTGCCTGCCCCCCCCCCCCCCCCCCCCCCCCCCCCCTGGCCACTATACCATGATACGAAGATAGAAACGAACTGAGCTTAAAATCAAGTTCGCTGAAAATTTAACTGTAAAGAACAAAGGTTATGCTTCGTATCCTATATTTATTTGCTGATTTTAAAAGCTTAGTCCAGCTGGAATTGACAAGCATCTTCCAAATACAAGGTAACAATACTGAATAGGCTAAGCTTCAACTTGTGTTGTAAACAGGCTTTCATTTTTTGGACGAATTAATTGTGTTGATTTTTGGATTTTCCCTTAAATTGTTTCAGGCTGCCTTTAGTGCTCGTTCAGTCGCATTTGTTGTACATTTCTCATTATAGTCAAAATACTCAACGAGTTCCTCCCAGGGGTGAATTAATGAATTCATTATTGCAAATTTGATTTCATTACTCGTTTCAATAATCCACTCTTCAAATGAAGAATCGAAAATTCAAAACAATAATCGATCCAATATTCGAATGTTGATTAGTTCCTCCACTCTTTGGAGGAACGCGCTGAGTATTTTGACTGTAAATATCGTTCCAAACTTCGTGCATTATTTAGTAGACTTGGGCCCAGTTCAGACGCCGTACTTCACATGAGCCGAATCGAATTCGAATTTATGCCGAACCGAATTGATTTAGATCGACTGAATTGATTCAGACGCCGAGCTTAATTCAGCCGGACTTAATTTAATAGGGAAAAATTGCTGTTATATTGAAAAATACATTATAATAATTCATGCATTTGTTTCGGCTCATGTGAAGTTCGGCGTCTGAATCAAAGCCGTTCCACAGCCGTTATTCCCGGTTGAGCCAGGCGAAAAGAACGGCTAGGCCGATCCAAATTCAATCAGTCGTTCTGAATTGATTCAGACGCCGTACTTCACATGAACTTAATTCATCGAATTCGATTCGACTCATGTGAAGTACGGCGTCTGAACTGGACCTTAACTCCCCTTTTGTTTGATTTAGAAGGACCAAAGATGTAATTAGATGTAATTTGCTTGCTTGTCAAAATGTAGTTTCCATGGTAACAGCAAATTGCGTGAGCAACGACATGTCATAAAAAATTGTTTCCAGATACATTTTAAGGTAAAGTCTTCACGAGTCTAGTGACCCAAAACTACCGGAGCGTATCCCAGTTTCTTTAGCATGAATCGACTAGGAGTATTGCTACTTCCCCGGACCTGGACCGCTGGATCCAGAGGGTCAGCGGTCAATACAAGAAATGAAATATTAAACAGATACATGATAATTCAATATTAAATGGTTAAAGTCAGCTCACAATTTAATATTCCACATTACGAGCAGATTTTATGCCATGTCTCAGCATATCAAGCCAGTGAATGAATTCTTGATTATTTTGAATTCTATATTTGTCGAGTGCAGGAAACACAGCTACCTAATTTTTACTGTGTTGAACTCCGCATCGAGAGGTCCAGGCTTAAATTGAATGAAAAATTGAATTGAATGATCTGAATTTATTCGGAAATAAAGTTTTTATATATATGCTTCACAATTCACTTTACAACCTTCCCTCGAATCTCGCTTTAGTTATTTGCCTTAAAAAATCTACCCAATATATGCAAATTAAAACCACCACAGAAGAGAAACAAATACTCTACATCAAATATAAATCAGTGAAAGGCGACGGGGATTTTAAGACGGATTCCGCTCAACGTTCGAGCAAAAAGTGCAAAAATTTAAGTTACCAAAAAAATACTCATAGCACGGTAACATTTTGAATACAGTTAAGAAGAAATTATCGATAAATTAGCTCCCAAGCTGACCCCGCGAGAGAAATCATTACATATTTTAATTAAAAAGACCCTTCATGTCAGTTCAAAACAAAATGGCGTGCGTTTTTATAATTTTTTTACGAGGTTTGACATTAATTTTCTCGAGAATGCTTGAGAATTTAATTGCGGGGTCACTTGGAGAAGTGAATTAAAGTGATATGTTTCAAATAGTATTCAAAATGTTACCTTGCTATGAGTAGTTTTTTAGTAATTAATTTTTGCACTTATTGCTCGAACGTTGAGCGGAATCCGTCTTAATTGTACAATGAACACAAGAAACTCGGCATAGCCTGGCTAAACCCGGACCTCTCTATCCGGAGTGCAGCGCATTAAAAATTAGGCCACCGCGCCTCCTGCAAATCAATAACTACATTTAGTATACGACATAGCATTTTAGAGGCTCGAAAAAATAAAAACTGACTCGTAAAAATACCCAGCCGTATTACACAACTTTCCGCTGTATAGAACGGAATGGAATTAAGCATTGATTAATTCGTTGGCTTGATATGCTGAAATATGGTAAAATCTACTCACAATTCAATATTCCACTTAACTTGCAAACAGCAGCTGTTGGTTTTCTCTTGTAAAATTCGCACTCTAATGAACGAAATTCCCAAAATCGAAGGAGAACCGAATAGGTAAGAGTTACAATTTCTAACTATATATACAGTTAGGTAAAGCATAAATGATCAAAAGTGATTGATAAGTCACAGCCGGCGAGGAAAATTTTGCTCAGATGGAGAAATGAAACTGGGTCTGAAAACGTGATGATGATGATGATTTAGCGAAATATATGTTTCATGCATGTGATCTGTCCGTGTTTGGTTTGAGGAATAAAAACTACAGCTCGACCACTCTTTGGATATTGGCGATGATGACTATTTGCCGAATACTGGAAAACGAGAGTTGTTACGCTTCTCAGACTTCTAAAACACTTGTCAGTTAACAACGTATTATAGAAAGACCTAAATTCACAAGGTCCAATATGGGTTACCTGATCGTAACTAATGTTTAGAGGGAAAATTCAAATATTAAGACGGATTCCGCTCAACGTTCGAGCAATAAGTGCAAAAAATTATGTTACCAAAAAAATACTCATAGCACGGTAACATTTTTAATACAGTTAAGAAGAAATTATCGATCAATTAGCTCCCAAGCTGACCCCGCGAGAGAAGTCATTACATATTTTAATTAAAAAGACGCTTCATGTCAGTTCAAAACAAAATGGCGTGCGTTTTTAAAATTTTTTACGAGGTTTGACATGAATTTTCTCGAGAATTCTTGAGAATTTAATTGCGGGGTCACTTGGAGAAGTGAATTAAAGTGATATGTTTCAAATAGTATTCAAAATGTTACCTTGCTATGAGTAGTTTTTTAGTAATTAATTTTTGCACTTATTGCTTGAACGTTGAGCGGAATCCGTCTTAATTTGTTTCAATCAATTTGGATTGCAAAATTGGTGTGCTAGCTGCTACCAATATAACTCAGCTGTTAATTGTTTCCTTAAACAAACTTACTGTAGAATGTTCTAGTTTGAAAATGATTTCAACAATCTTGAAGAAACACCTTTTAAAATACAGATTCAAGAAGATAATAAATAGGCCATTTCCGAGTTGCCTTTTGCCTCTGCGAGCCCGGTGACCAACCTTTTACATGGAAATGAGTTTGATTTGCAAGACAATAAACGTGCAGGTTAAACTCATTTCCATATGAAAGGTTATGCACCTGGAGTCGTTTTGAAACAGAGGCAAAAGGCAACTCGGAAATGGCCTATTATCAAATGTTCTTTAATTCAGCTTTTTATATGTTTATTTCATATGCAAATATATCATGATAAAAATGTTACTGTGGTAAACTTGTGATAGTTTTGACAGAGTTCCAGCAGTACTTTATTTGTCTTCCGAATGAAATTGTCTCCATTGAGTTGATATTCTGTTCTATTCTATTCTATTCTATTCAGGTGAACCTATTACTGGAAGTTTCCCTCGACTAAAAACGCGAGTTTTTACAATTTTCTGATTAAGTGTAAAACATATGCTGTTTTAATGATTTTGCGGTTTGTTCACGTAGGTGGGTAAATTTAACTTGTATTCAAAGTTGAAATTAGATACGTTAGTATAGATAATCGCATGGGGCCGAGTATAATTACATGTAAGGATATCACGCGTGTTTTCAGAAAATTGCAAATTCTGAAAAGAAAGTGATATTATTCGTTAATAGTTTTACGAGGAATCATATGATTACGTGTTACTAACATAAAAGGGCAAAATTAGTATGATGAAGACTGTTCGGGTGGTCTTCGGCAATCTTTGGGAGACTTATTTGCTGACCTTCCGATTACGTTCGAAAATCTTCGGCAATCTTGGATGATTTTCGGCAATCTTCGACAATCTTCGAAAATCTCCGGGTCATCTTCGGAAATCTTCGTAGTAATTTTGCCCCGGGCAAACCAAAATTAACGAAAAATGCCTTAACCAATCAGAATTCAGTAATGTTTCCATCTGTGTTAATGAATACAAGTACTGGCACGGCCTGGACATCTGCCATCGAAGAGTCTTGAATTCATAGAAAATATCACATTTATATACAACAGTTTTCTTTTAGATCATTCAAATTGTTAAGCTTGAGAACATTATGGGTAAGTCAGTGACGGAATAGTGCTTCTGTCTTACATTTATTCAGCTTATTTGTCATTATTTTAGACACTTTTTTCAGGATGAACTAAATATATTAGAAATATGCCGCCAACAGTTTTTTATGTCTACTTTTGGAGCGTCTTTTTAAGCTGTGGGGCTGTTCTAGAGCAATGCAGATACGAATTTAACATACAAGGCATGGCTCTGAACGGATTCATCTTTAAGAAGTTCTCAGTAAGAGGACCTCACGTGTGTGATGACAGATGTGACAGAGAACTCACATGTCAGAGTTTCAACTTCGTCAAAGAGACAAGCACCTGTGAGCTGAACAACAGAACAAAGGAGGCAAGACCCGAGAATTTCAAACCAGACCCTGCTCGGTTTTACATCAGACGCTTAAATAACAGAGGTGATTATTCAGATAATTATATTTTTAAACTGACCGCAACTTTAAATGCAAGATTATGGTCACGGCTGTGTTCCTTTATGAGTGATAAACGCGCTTATGATTTTATATTCCAATGAATAAGCGAATGTTTTTTCGTACTTCCTCTATGCGGACGTCTTGGTCATCTCCCTAACGGCTCTAACTCTAAACGATGTATATATTTTGGTAATCTGATTCTATTCCAGATCAAAACCGCTAACAGCGGTGTCGAAGGTTTTCAATTAAAAAAGGTGGAGCCTGTAAACTGTAGCGAATGGCCGTCAACGTTAATTTTTCGGTTGATGTGATGTGTTATCATTCTTTTTAGGAAGATATTTAGTGTTATCATAAAGGAATCTGCCCTGTGTTATTCAAGAGCAAAATCAAGCTTTAAGAAAATGCATTAGGTATAAAATACTGTTATTTCACAAGGGCTAGAGAATATGTTGCGATATACATGTACCATTGTGATGAGTTCATTTATTGCAGAAGACGTTCTTATTATATGTTTATTTGTTTTAAGTTCCTCTGGGTTCCATTCGCGAAATGCCGGCACAGTCTTGTCAAGAAATAATGGCTAGTGAAGGAGAGATAACCATAAGCAATAACTACTGGCTGGACCCAGCATACACTGGATTACCATATTTGGATTATTGTACCACGACGTCAGAAGATGGTAACCACTTCCGAAATAATAAAGGCTCGTATTAATGATTTATTATTGAAGTATGTAGTTAATAATTGCATGTAATCTTGCATTATTATTATTATACAATATCACCAGACTGATGAAATTAAATAAACAAGTGGAGATGCAAATACATGTATCATTTCTATGTATCTCACTTGTTGAACGCCGTACTCGAGACCAGCGTGAAGCGCAACTGAGTGATGTATCATCATTTCATGGATGTAAAGATAAAATAGTAGTCATCGAGTACTTGAACATATTTTTGAGGTATTGACGTTTTTTTTGGAGTCTCGGCATTTTTTCTTTATTTGAAGACACACAGAAATACAGATATTTATAATGAAGGATAAACTAATACGTTAACAATTTCTTAATTGACATAGCAATCTTCGACAGTTGCTACAATAATGACGTTGGCATTGCCAATCCCAGTATCATCCCTGATAATCAGTTGACAGCTTCATCTAACGCTGGTGAACGTTTCCAACCCGCTTACGGTCGACTCAATGGTAACAGAGGTGATGGCTGGTGTGCATACAAACCTGACATAAATGATGACTGGCTTCAGGTTGATCTTGGTAAAACTGTGCAACTGTGTGCTGCAGCCACCCAGGGAGACATAAATGGAAATGAATGGGTTACAGACTTCAAGCTGTCTTACTCTTCTGATGAAAACACCTGGACAACTATTAAGGATAGTAATGGAACCGATGTGGTGAGGCCTTATTCACGATAGCCGTCGTGATATGATATGATAATGCAAATTAACCACGTGATATATTCTGAGGGGTCAAACAACTTTATTTAAAGTAAATAAAACACTTGAATACGAGTTGTTTTGACGCTTTTGTAAAAAATAAAAGGCGTAAGTAGTTTACAACTCAGATTAGAGAAACCATTCCAAACTAATAGTGATTATAATAATAGCTGTCTAATTTTGGAACATATATTTGAATAAGTAGGGCAACATTTTACGAAATTTGTTTTCCTTCCAATGTTTGCCGCTGACAGACCATATGTCTAATTTCCATTATAATAGCAAAACCATCATAGCGGCTATAGTGAATTACAAAAAATGTTTTGATGACGACAATGATGAAAAAGAAGACGGCAGAAACGATTTTGTTTAATTATCTGTTTTTAAATAAATATGTTAGCTCTAATTCCATGCTGTAGCTAACAAATATAAATACTAATAATACAAAACAAATTGAAAACAAAAAATTGCGACGACGACAATTACCTTAACGATGATGATCATTGTCGTCAGCTTACCAGGATTTTACGATGAAGAAAAAATTGACATTAATTTGTCCCTTGACCGCTTTGCGTGATTTGCGTGAGACTGGCGTGACTAGGCTCTAGCCCAGTCCCCTAGCAAGTTTGAACAAGGACACTCTAGTGTAAGCTACACAACAAATTTTCCCGAAAGTGCTTTCCAATATTAAAATGGCGTCTTCGTGCGAACGGAACTGGCGATCTTTAGGAAGTTTTAGCAAGAGTTTTGGACGAGGAAAGTGATCCAGAAGGGATGCCAAGCAGTGAGGAAATTGAATTGCATCTGGAGCTCGAAAATCGAGCGAAGAACCAAGATAAGTGTTACGAAATATTGCATCGATCGATCGAATGAACGCAAATGCAACTGAAATGATATTTTGATTCGCTTATTACATTTGAAAACCTTGTTTGATGCTTTGAATGCATGTTAGGATTCATATTTCAGTATAGGGAGAGGAGAAAACGTTATTATGGAACGACAGAGATAAATTTCGAGTGGAATGTTGACACAATGTTTGGGGTCAAATTCCTGCATAAATTAAAATTTGATACCAAACTAAAAAATACTAATTCATTCTATACTTACCATTTTAAGCCAAATTTGCAGTATATGTTGCCAATATAACAAAGAACATTTTTGCTCTTAAATTTTCCTTATATAACCAGTCATCATTTTGAAATAAGTTGCTTTTTTGTCCAAATTTTGCGGCTATTAATATTAATTTCTGCTAGTTAATAATTAACTAATTAACATATTATGGGTTTCTTTGGGAATAAAATATATTCCTGAAAGTTTATTTACTACCCTTTCAAAAGAGATATAGCTTTCCACACAATTGTAAATGACTGTTGAGAAAATAAATAAATAAACAAACAATAGGATCAAATTTCACTGTTTTTGAGGCGGACTACAATGAGTTAAAAAAAAACTTTGTAATTGTAAAAGGTGTTTCTTATAGGAATTTCACAGGGATGGTGATAGTAACACAGTCGACCATCACAAGTTTCCAACGTCTGTGTCTGCAAGATACATTCGCTTTCATCCCATTAATCGACATAATTGGAACTGTCTCAGAGTGGAGCTGAGTGAGTTGTCATCTTATGTTTAGACGGAATATAAGCTAGAGGGTTCTTTTTATAAAGCCCCATATGTACCTTTCCTCTACAACGGAACGATTATCTTAAAAAAGCAAATTCTTCTTGCATCGAGGTGTCCGATTATGGAATTCCCTCCCAATTAATCCAAGAAAGGAACAGTGTTCTTGCTGTTGTCAGTTTTATGTACGTTTACTCGGTCTCCAAAAGTAAGGACACGCAATATCATACATGCAGCTTATAATTATCTTGTAATTTAGGCTTTGTGTAATGTATTATTGTATCATTTTCTTGTTATTGAAGAACTTCAAAACAGCTGGGACAACACATGTCTATGTCATCCCCAATAAATTATCGATGTTTTTTCATGGGAGTGTGCTTTACTGCAATACTAGTTGACGAAAGTTGTCTTAAAATCATACGATAACCGAACATAATTAAAACTCTTATACTGACATAGGCAATTGCTACAATAATACTGTTGGTATTGCCAGTCCCATCATCATTCCTGATAATCAGATGAATGCGTCATCTCAAGTTGGCCCTGTATTCCAGGCCGCTTACGGTCGACTCAACGGTGACAGAGGTGATGGCTGGTGTGCCAAAGAACCTAACAGGGATGATGACTGGCTTCAGGTTGATCTTGGTAAAACAATTCAATTGTGTGCTGCTGCCACCCAGGGAGACAGAAATGGAAATGAATGGGTTACAGACTTCAAGCTGTCTTACTCTACTGATAGAAACACGTGGATCACATATCAGTATGGAAATGGAACCGATGTGGTGAGATGCTATTTCATTTGTACAAAAGACACGGGAAAGAAAGTGTAGTGACGATGAAAAAGGATGTGACGATATGACGTGACGATGAAAACGACGACGATAACAAATACGATGACAATGAAGAAGATGATGCCCGATAAGGATGAGATGACTTAGACGATGACTTAGACGATGATGTTATTGATGCCTTAAAAAACATTTTATTTTAGCTGTTACAAATAAACAACCTCCCTGTGTATTTTTATAGGAATTTCACAGGGAAGGTGATAGTACCACAGTCGACCATCACACGTTTCCAGCGCCTGTATCTGCAAGATACATTCGCTTTCATCCAACTAAGCGACATAATTGGAACTGTCTCAGAGTGGAACTGTACACTACTGAGAGTACGTTGTCTCTTTATTTAATACGTTAGTTAAGACCAAGTATATAATATGCTAGTTTGTTATATAATTATATCACACCGTTTGATTTTGCGATATAAGACAGGTATTTCATATGTCGACAAAATATGGAATATTCAACTAAGTTAAGAAGATTACTGCTATCTCCTGCACCATTCATAAAGTCGTTAACTTCACTCGGTCTTCAAAATAGGAACGTATTTATGATAGTATGATAAAGTTCTAACATTAATTTTTTTTTTCATAGAAGGTCAACTGTGATTTAATCCAAGTTGCCTTGGGGTTCAGCTAGAAGACACATACGGAGCTTTCGACATCAAAGAAAATGAACTGACATGCAATGTTATAGTCAATCTAACTCACACGTGATCGTCTTTTGGAATATTTGAATAAAGATCCCAATTGTACTCGTCTGAGTTTCAATGAAGAACACAAAACGGCCAAGAGGAATTTAAAATTCGATGAGAGATTCAGAATTTCAATAAATATTTCCGGAGTTTTAATCGAACATAGCATAAATAGAATTAAAAAAAAAATTGAGGGTAGAATGTTATGTACGGTGGTCCACAATTTACTTTTCCACTGCAAAACAAAGAAAGTTTGTCACGGTGGAACTGAAAAGCAACGTCCAATCGTCTTGAGTCCCATGAATGAATTGGAAACAAGATGGCGGCAATAGCTTATTTTACGGCATCGTGGAGGACGAAGATATGGAAGAAGTTCTGATGAAATATTACTTTTATCGTGATTATCAGTGTTCCAATTATGCCACGAACAAATACTAAATACAAGGAGAAATTCAACTATTGATGCATTGTAATATCTTACATGCAGCATTTTTTTCATAAATGTAGTAGAAATGCACTTGCTGTGGTTGTCAATACTGAGCAAAACTATCTTGCTAGTCATGATGTACTTAGTAAATGCGTTTTAACTGAAGCGCTAGATAATTATTAGCAATATAAAACAGTAACCATTTAATGTTCTCACCAATGTGGTAACTAGGAACCAGCATAGAATAACGATGAACTGAAAATGAGTTATACTACTCAGAAGGTCTGACATTTTCAACAGGCAGTGGCAGGTAGACCTTGTTGATTGTTCATTTTTGATCGGAATTAAAACCGAGGACTGACTCGAAAACGTGCACTAAATGGAGTATATTGATTCCGTGATATTTTTCTCTGGGTGAACACTGATCTCTAACTGACACGTTTCTAACTGTACCTTCGTGCAAAACATGAAATGTAGGCGTTGACTCACTTTTTTTTCTTTAGCTCGAATCCGTGCAAACGTTTTTACCAATTTTGAGGAACCAAACCAGCTTCACAGAAGCTAATTATTGGGGCTTTATTATTTAAGTAAGAGGCTTGTCAGCAATGTCTATCACTAAGAGAACGTAAATTCCAATATTCTTGATTTTTTTGTCTGGATGGTTTCTTGGTTTGAAATCCAGAATAACCGGCCACCAAATAGGGTGTAGAAGAAAACAAAGGCGATAAAATAGCCCTACCTTACCTTCATAGGAAGGACGTCTTGGACGACATTTCCACTGATAAGTAAAATTATTAATTACAGATTGTTGCAAACATTTTATTTTGGCTCGACATTTAAAATTAGTTATCCTTGAATGAGTATCCTTCTAAATAACAAAACATTGTGCTTTCATTGGTGTACGAGGATTCGTCTTTTCCCGTAGTAGCTCATAGTTTGAACTAATACTGTCCCATGCACTAGGTACTAGGAACTGGTAGCGCTATGCACCTTAAAATACTGAAGAGGAAAGAGGCATACAATAATGAAGACTTTGAAGTAAAGTTTATCAGTTTTCAATCAGATCGTATATCGTTAAAACTTTAGTTCAATATCTCCTTTCTTATTGGCTGAGGCCGGGAATATATGAGAGCACTGAGACAATTGTGTACCCGTGTGGTGTTTCAGTCACGATCGATCTATATTGAGACCTGAAGTACATTATCGAGAAAGCTCTTTGTCGTTTTTATTTATTTTAACTCGGTTTAATTATTGTGCATCTGAAAACCATTAAACAAGAGTACTAAAATGGTGTGAATTATTTGCTTTTGTTACTATTCGTTGCTTTATACAAGTCGTGAATTTGAAGCCACGATAAGAAACAAGACCACTGCTGTAGAGGGAAGGGAAGTCATCAGGATAATCGATTATAAAAAGCACGATCGAAAGCATATCATGTACGGCTAATGAGAGATCCATTTCTGATCCAGTATAAGAGAGCATCACTGTAATTACATCCAATACTCGAAATGTCTCCATCTTCTAAAGGAATTAAATTGACGCATAGTACACTTTTTGCAATGACACATTTTTGTAGCTAGATAATTGCCCTTTTATCCAATTCCTGTGCGTCGCCACTTTTGCGTATACCAACGTGTCGATATGAACATTTAAAACGTGTCGACGTCTGTTGATACAACAGACGTACTGCACCTTATCATTCAACAAATTATCATGATTCCCATATATGATCAAGAAGACCGCGATATCTGTCACACATACATGACAATGTTTTTATTCTGCGACTCGCTGCCAATTTGTTTTATAACAAAACAATTATCCAACTCAATATTTCGGAATAATCGTCTGATTTTAGTAACTCGGCCTACGGCCTCGTCGGCTAAGTATCAAACGATATAGGCCGCGCGATTTCGCAGGATAAGTTTTAATTATTTGTCAAAAAGTACTATTCTCATTTGTTCTTTGGGTATTACTATTAATAAGAAATTAAAGTTTTTTTTCTACAATGGTATTTGTAAAACGTAATGCGAACAAGAGTCCATCCCTTTCCAGAAGGTGGCTCGATGTAGTTTTTTTAGCGCTGGGGTGAGAGTTTTGAAAACAAAAATTCGATCAGAAGGCAATCTTCGATTTTGTCATACTACACCATGATGATGACAAATGATGATAGATTTATTTTACACTGGTTTCCAAGCAACATAGGTTACCATAGCAACGATTTCGGCATCCTATTGGTTTTAAACAAGGCTGATTTTCTCGAAATCTAGTCGAAAACATTGCATTCATTATTTCATATTTTAAAGTATGCTAGTTTGACCACCTGTAGACGAAATTTCAAGAAATTCTGTAAGGCCGTTTTTGATTAAAACTGCACTGAACTTTTTGCGGTCGTGTTTGTGTATGTCCCAGAATTTACTTCAAAATCTTTCATTAAATTAAAGCTATATGTACCTCACCTCTGTTCAAGTACTTTTAATGATATTAAAGACTTTGTAAGGCAAATGGATCACCTCGGATGGTTACGATTTCAAAATATTCAATTTTGAAGAACTGCGCTTAGGCATCTCAGAACACGATCGAAGCGCGTAATTTACATTTAGCGGGATATTGCTAAAATGCTCTTACAGATTTTTTTTTTAAATTGTTAGGTGTTAGCGTGATGGTTGCACTTGATATTCCAATCGAAAATGCCATTAAAAAATCGTTGCAAGCGTTAGAAAATAACACCGAATTATGGGTAAGTTTCGCTCGCTACTGTCTTTCTCCGAACAAGGATTTTGTTTATCTTGTTTCTGGTCAGTTTCTCTCTTGATGCACGTGCAATGAATATTAATTTTATTCCAAATGCATGCCGCGTGTGGCCTGTTTTCATGCAGATCGTAGTAATATATATTTTTTACAAACATGTATATTAGCCTGCGAGCAAGCTCTCTCAAAAAAACGCCGAGAGAGCTTGCTCGCAGGCTACATGTATATATTTATATATGATACACGTGTACCATATACAGCCATGGTGCGGAAAACGAAATTTTGCCTGCCTTTAGCTTCTCTAGCTTCTCTCATTTTACGAATTTTTCGTTACAAAATTTCGTGCCACACGCGGCATGCATTTGGAATAAAATTAATATTCATTGCACGCGCATCAAGAGAGAAACTGACCAGAAACAAGATAAACAAAATCCCTGTTCGGAAAAAGACAGTAGCGAGCGAAACTTACCCATAATTCAGTGTTATTTTCCAACGCTTACAACGATATTTTAATGGCATTTTCGATTGGAATATCAAGTGCAACCATCACGCTAACACCTAACAATTTTTAAAAAAAATCTGTAAGAGCATTTTAGCAATATCCCGCTAAATGTAAATTACGCGCATCGATCGTGTTCTGAGGTGCCTAAGCGCAGTTCTTCAAAATTGAATATTTTGAAATCGTAACCATCCGAGGTGATCCATTTACCTTACAAAGTCTTTAATATCATTAAAAGTCCTTCAACAGAGGGGAGGTACATATAGCTTTAATTTAATGAAAGATTTTGAAGTAAATTCTGGGACATACACAAACACGACCGCAAAAAGTTCAGTGCAGTTTTAATCAAAAACGGCCTTACAGAATTTCTTGAAATTTCGTCTACAGGTGGTCAAACTAGCATACTTTAAAATATGAAAAAATGAATGCAATGTTTTCGACTAGATTTCGAGAAAATCAGCCTTGTTTAAAACCAATAGGATGCCGAAATCGTTGCTATGGTAACCTCTGTTGCTTGGAAACCAGTGTAAAATAGATCTATCATCATTTGTCATCATCATGGTATAGTATGACAAAAATCGAAGATTGCCTTCTGATCGAATTTTTGTTTTCAAAACTCTCAACCCAGCGCTAAAAAAACTACATCGAGCCACCTTAACATCCCGTATACATTGATAATGACATTTACCAAATTGATAGTAGCTGAAAACACCAAGTACGTAATTACGTGCTTATGAAGTGGCAAGAGCAACATTAAGGAAAGCTGCGATGCTGGTCATAAATATATAAAGTACAATATTCCTATTACTTGTCCTCTTAGTAGCCAACCAGAGGCTGATTTATATTTTCCCTGCAGTTTGCCTGTAGCAACAACAACATCAACAATAACAACATTTTAAAAATAGTACAGAAACAAAAGTATTTTCTTAGAACTTAGGTGTTAGCTCTCTGAAATTACTATACAGAGAAATGGCTATGCACTTCAATCCTTTCAAAATTCATATGAAATTGCTGCTTTGTTTAATTTTACCTGATATTTTTTACCTGATTTTGGAATGGAATTTATGCGTGCAGAGGTCTCCTATTTCCTTTCTGCCTTTCGACGTCTGCACTTAGGCAGGCTGCCAATATGAGAAGCCAAAAATGTGACCGTGCTGCTGTTTCAGATTTCAAATTGCTATAAATAGCGGTGTCTGGCTACAAATTGCACACTAGGAGTGCAATGCACCATAATTGACACAAATATCGTTACGAAGGAAGTATCGAGCTACAGAAGATGAATCCGAAGCATTTGATTCTCCTTTGCCTTTTGGCAGTGGTGGGACAGCTCTCGGGTGCTCCTTTGCCTCAACAAGGTAAGTTGTAATGAAATAAAATGATATATACTTTTTTTATCGAGAACGTTAATATATTAATATACCTTTATATAATTGTCCATCTCTTGAGCATTTATTGCCTCAAAAAGTAAATAATGAATGGATAGCCAGAAGTGCATTGGATTTAAAGTGACTGTGTACTTTATAAATCTCAGAGGACGACCATTTGACATCAGAATTTCATTTACAGTTTGTTAAACTGTAATTTCGGCTTCAAGTTGTTGTATATACCTTTTAAAACACAGTTTTGGGCGAGGCTAATAATTACCAGCAAGAATCGTTTGATGTACCAAACTTTTGTATGTTTCATAAGGCTTTGCTTTTCATTTTCAAGTTCACACTAACAGGTGAAGCGGATAAATCAACGGAAAAAAAACTAAAGCGAAAATGACTTAGGCTCGATTACCAGCCGCTGTTCGGGAAAATGAGCCCACGCTCATTCTTCACGGGAGGAACGAAGACCGGACTCGAGAGAGCGGCGGAAATCGAGCCTAAAAAAATGACTTTGATGACGTTGGGACAAGCACTTTTCAAACATGGCGGCATAACAGGGGTAACTAGCTTAGCTTGACTCCCTATTTAGAATATGCTATTTCAGCATAAGTAATCCAACGAATTAACTGCCAAATTAGTTACTATGTGGAATTACTCGAATTAATGAAATAATTAAACTCGATTTCCTTCCGGTTGTGTGATCCGTCCAAATCCACTTCTGATTCATCGTTTACTTTCTTTTAAACGTATAGAAATACGTTTTCTGCCTTGCAACAAACATATCAGTATTTTTTTCGTGGGTCTGCTTAGTTATAAATACAGAGAAATGTTGTTCTTACCATGTTTTGACTATGATTTTAAGGTATATGTTGTGGTTCAATTTTTTGGGGGGTTCAAAATTTTTCAAACCAGTTTGATTTTTAATTTCCTTTGTCTAATATTCATTACCATAATCTGAAACAAAGGAAAATAAAAATCAAACTGGTTTAAAAAATTTTAAACCAAAAATAAATTTGAACC
Source organism: Desmophyllum pertusum (assembly GCA_029204205.1). Classification (NCBI taxonomy): domain Eukaryota; kingdom Metazoa; phylum Cnidaria; class Anthozoa; order Scleractinia; family Caryophylliidae; genus Desmophyllum; species Desmophyllum pertusum. The sequence goes on from MU826356.1 coordinate 1,346,177, forward strand.
ACAACATATATAATGATATAATTGCTTCTAGTTAATATATAACATATATAGGAGCTTGCTGTCAATCTTATTTGCTAATTAATTATCTTAATTTAAATTATTAATGTGCTTTATTATCCCTTTAATTAATTTACCTTATCGTTATTCCTAAATATCCACACCAGCTGTAACTGAAGAACCAGGGGAAAAAGAAGGACCAGAGGCAACTGAAGGACCAGCGGAAATTGAAGGAGCAAGTGTAACTGAAGCCCCAGAAGCAACTGAAGCTCCAGAGGCAGCTGAAGCCGCAGAGGCAACCGAAGCTCCCGAGGGAACCGAAGCTCCCGAGGCAACAGAAGCCCTAGAGGAAACAGAAGCCCCAGAGGCAGCTGAAGCCGCCGAGGAAACCGAAGCCCAAGAGGTAACAGAAGCCCCAGAGGCAACTGAAGCCGCAGAGGCAACCGAAGCCCCAGAGGCAACCGAAGCTCCCGAGGCAACAGAAGCCCCAGAGACAACAGAAGCTCCCGAGGGAACTGAAGCACCATAGCTAACTGTAAAAAGGAAAAGGACCAAAAGCTAGTAGCTAGAGCAATAAGAGGAGCCGGGCAGATGGAAGAGGAGTGAGCTGAAAACTACGACTAAGACTAAATATCTCTAAACACGACCAGCATCAAACTATTAACAAGTAAAAAGAGCTGAAATGTACACAACCAATCACATCCCTGTAGCACATACAGCTATGACAATAAAATGCTTTTTTTCTTAATATTTCTTCATTGTATTAGTTAAATAAAAGACACAACGCGGTATATTAAAGGTAGCCTCACTGATTTAGTCGAATTATAAATTTAATCTAGCATAGGAAAAATGAGACAGAAAAATGTGTTGGAAAAAACGGGGAAACAATGCTCAGAGGGCTATTTTTCATGTGTTTACATGCGATGTAGCTTTTGTCGTGAAATGTTTCATTCATCTGCTCGGAAAAAAGGAACAAAATCCAATTTCAGCAGTAGAATCGATTCGGTGAGTCCCCTTAACAGGGCTGGAAATCGACCATGTTCAGTAAATTATATTGTCAAAGCTAACTTATCAGACTCTTCTACAAAGGCCCTGAAATTAATGAAGACTCCAATTAGCAATGCAAGCCGCAGATAAGTGCGAGTAGTCAAAATTAAACAAGATGATACAGAAATCAAGCTTAGGTACAAAAAAAAATTACTTTTACTTAAAAGAAAGCAGATTGACATCAGCCAAATACACTCACAAATTTAAGTGTCGTATAACTGTTATCAGATTTGTACTCGACTGTGATTTTTTAGGATTCAAGCGGTCGCCCTTAAATGACTGGGTAGATGACTGAATAGGGCAGGCTGGGAATATAGGTTAGATAAATATGCACGTTTCAATGATATAGTAACGTCTTCACATTTCCATTTGGAATTTTGAAGACTAATCGGAAATATTTTCTTGCAAAATTTCAAAACATTAACAAATTACCGAATCAATGAAAGTACTAGTTTGCTGTTCAATTTATGTTCACTCAGTTTGATTTTCAAGGCAAAGTTAATCCAAGCAAAGTTTGACGTACCCGAGAGACCTTAGAGTAGAAATGACGGGCACAATGAGTACAAATATCCCGCGATATTGTATAGTTTGTTATTTTCTGTTTTAGTCATTTATTTGCTATGGAAACCGTAAGCGCGTGCTTCTAACTCTTCGTTTTTGACGATATAAAAGCAGTTGGATAATAAATATGTTCTTAGACAGTTAAATGTGTAATATTGCCGTGCCCAACTAATATCGACAGAAGTATTTGGTTCGTTTCTAAGGAAACAAAAATAAAACAGTAAGTGTTTGGCTTTCATTAGCGTTTCCTTCCAATCACCAGTTACTCTGCTTTGAAAACAAATATCTTCTTAGACTAGATAATTAAGTGTGTAGTATCGTTGTATATTTTTACGAGGGCGAGTCAAAATACCAACAACGTGCACTATTGACAAGCGGCTGGTATGAAATCAGAGACCATCCACTAAACTAACCTCTCTACATTTATTATCACATATATTATCGCTAAAAGAAGACAAAAACCCAGATAACATGTATCGAAAAGTATTTTATAACTGAAATACATTCTAAGATGCATTAAAACGATGTATTTTTAATTTAATTACACACGTACTTTTCCGCGCCTTACTCGGTTACATGGTCTGACTTTTAAACAATAATGACCTGTTTATATAACTTTCCTTCAATATACATTTCATAGACTCCAAATCGTTTTCAATAGCAACCTCGCTATCTTGTAATTAAAATAAATGTTCTCTTTCTCACTTTGAGGTAAAACATATTTAATCACCGAGACGAGCCGTTTATCCGTGATTACCGAATTCCATTGAATTCCAACTTCCTAGACTAAACTAGAACTTTACGTGAGTGAATTGACCAGATAGAAATTGGGCTGGCCCAGCCAATCAGATTCGATAAATATTTTTAGTCAACTGATTGCAAAGTAAACGGTATATATAGAAGGAATGTGTTGGGGAAGAGGGATTATAAAACCTAGATATTATTTTCCTGACCATATAGGAAAATGACGATGCAATTTCCACAATCTCACGCAAACCTCTTGATTGTTTCTAAAATTAAAGTGCTTTGTACTTATAATATTGCTGTAAGTTTGAATTTCTTATCAACCAATTATAAGAGGCCACATTATCACGCGATGTATTTTGACTTCCAAATGATTGCCGCTTTGTCTATAAATTGCTTTGGAGGAGTGTATGGCATCACTCTGACAAATATCGTTACGAAGGAAGGATCGAACTTGAAAATATGAAGATGATTTCGAAAACTTTGATATTTCTTTGCCTGGCGGCTCTGGTGGGACAGCTTTCAGGTGCTCCTTTGCCTCAACAAGGTAAGTTGTAAAAATAACGTATTTGTTATATATTGAAAAACATTTCTAGTACCATTGGTCATTTATAAAGGTTATTCAGTACAAAGTTGTTCAATACGGTTTGATATTTTACTAGTGAGTTTATAACCTGAAGTGGAGCTTTTGAATCGTGTTTGTGTTGCGCGAGGTCAGATGGACTACACCAGTGATTATTCGACCGATAGTTCTGTAATACGAAATAGCAGAGTAGGAATTTATTCGTTTACTTGTATTTATTTTTTTAGCACGCATATTTGTCCATAGCTGTGTCTCATAATGTTGTTTACGCAGAGGGTATTATTTAATGGTTGGATCAACAAATAAACTCAATTTGCTTTAAAGTGCCTTGTTTCTAAATCTCATAGGAATACCGTTTGTAAGTATCATTTTTTAAAAGTGGGTTTATATCTCAGTGTTAATTATTTAATGAAAATATTATGTTCCGTTAGACTATCTACTGTTCGCTAGAGATATAATTTTATTTGTTTGTCTTCAGTCCGTTTATCTATTTTTGTTTTCGAAACATTTTTTTCTTTTTTCACAACGCTAATTTTGAAAAATGTCTGAACTTCACTTATATGTGCTTAATTCATTCCGAGTAATATTGCTCAAATCCATTTGACGTCAGGCACTAAAGAGAACCGCCTAAATATATTTATTCATTCTACCTTTCAATATATTTAAATCAATTAACTTCCTTTTCAATGGAAGAAGGGAAATCAGAAGATATGGACGAACTCAACGACCGTGACGGTGTTTTAACATTAATATCAAAAAATATTTGCAGACCACACAGGGGTAAAAAAATGTCGATAAATATTATTAATCACCTATAATTGGCGATAAAATGGGCTAACGTCAGATTATGTCACGTTCAGAGTGGCTTAGAATGTTCCCAGACATATGTACTTTGTACTGGTACAAAAAGGTAGTATTTACTCGGAGAACCTCCCAAAGATTGATTTCAATTACCATACCATAGTTACCGTAATCCATCATCGCCGGCGCCACGAAAATATAGTATATTGTGTAAAGTTAAATAATACACAAGCCAACTTATTACTCAAAGGAATTAGAACAGTCTCACTGGGAAGACAGGAAAAGCACGGATCTATTTAAGTTCAAAATTTCAAGAGAGGAGTCAAATTCCACGCACCTACTGCAGTAATTTACTAAGATTCGTGCTCGCGAAGTGTCAGCTCTACGTCAAAGGATTCTCTTCTGTGATATATCTTATTATTCAATGGGTGTACCAACGCAGTGTATTTCAAGATCGCTGACTCATATATAAAGATATTACGTTCATCAGGAACACTTTATTGATAATGTATATGGGCTTTGCGAGAAAGCCAAATAAATAAAACAATAAACAAAAGAGTTCGTCAAACTATTTTACACATTCTGGACACTTATTCATCACTGAGTTCTGGGGATGTCAATTTAGGCCAAGGGACATCACCCAATTGCATTCGTTTGACAAAAAACGTTCTTGCTGTTTAAATACTCACGAGGAATCCGTTCACGCACTCTTGATTGGAGCTATTTTATTCCCAAGCCACGGAAAATTATCATCGCCATGAAAGAATATCGAATAGTCATTAACAGTGAATTTTCACAGTCATTTGCTAAATATACGCACCAATAGCGATGTTTCTCGTTACGTCACCTATTGTTATTAATGTGCCAACCAGAGAACTATTGGCTGTTGAAACAAAGAGTTCTTTTGTTTAATGGTTGGAAAATTTGAATAACAAAACAAATGTTGATAAACAGTGAACACTCCTATTAACGCTCCGAACGATAAAATTGCATAGCTGTTGTTGTGTTGTTGCCCTGGAAATGTCTAGTACCGTGTATGCTATACGTGTTCATATTCTTTGCATACGATTAAAATATAGTCCATAATACGATTAGCTATTTTTTTAAGAGAAGGCTCCGAGTATTGAGATGCATATCAAGCTTTATTGTTCCATTCAAAATGCATCTTGGACAATAACGAATATATTATATTCTAATATTTGTCGCTATAGATTGAGACGACATAACAAAACAGTTTTGCAAAATTATGTCTTATGTTACATTTTACTCTCATCAAACATGGCCAAAATAACCTATTAGTACGCGAGAAGTGTTGAAGTTATCCATATTGAATTGGCTATGGCTTGTACAGTTTTGGTCTGAATAGGCCATCATTTAGCTTTTCTGTCTGAAAGTGGGAACGAATTTCATAATATCCTGCAAGACCGTACATGATATACAGGATACTATTATATGCATTAATATAATAAAGAGAAAGAGAAGTTCCAATTGCATATTATAAGGTGTGATCAAAAACGCTTCATGTAAGAAATAGGGTATGGATTTTATACGCCAAGTCTGAAAAAATGTCCTGAAAATGTCAATTTGGGGCTGAAATAGGAAACGAAATTTGAGAACTAGGTGGCACAAACCATCAAAAAGTGCCAAGACAAGTCAGAAGAAATAAGAAGTTATCAAATTACAGACAGAGATGATGTTAATTAAAGTCTTACCATCAAAATATTGTTGTTGTTGTTGTTTTTGTTTCGTTTTCAAAACTAAACAGTTACAAATTGTGCCTGCCTCTGCAAGAGAAACGTCTAAAGTATCAACAGCATAAAGTGTCAGAAATCCACCTTCCCTACCTCTTGCATTGACCCTCTAACTCGACAGTTAACCGACTCAGTGGCCAGTGGCGATCGTGCTCCAATTATTTATTTTATTAACTTATTGTACTTATTGTAGACCCAACTGAGGAAACTGAAGTACCAGAGGAAACAGACGCACCAGAGGAAACAGAAGCCCCAGAGGAAACAGAAGCCCCAGAAGAAACTGAAGCCCCAGAGGAAACAGAAGCCCCAGAAGAAACTGAAGCCCAGAGGAAACAGAAGCCCCAGAAGAAACTGAAGCCCAGAGGAAACAGAAGCCCCAGAAGAAACTGAAGCCCCAGAGGAAACAGAAGCCCCAGAAGAAACTGAAGCACCAGAGGAAACAGAAGCTCCAGAGGCAACAGAAGCACCAGAGGAAACCGAAGCACCAGAGGAAACGGAAGCTCCAGAGGAAACAGAAGCACCAGAGGAAACAGAAGCACCAGAGGAAGCTGAAGAAGTGGAAGAGGAGGAGGAAGAAGAAGAGGAGGAAGAAGAAGAAGGGGAGGAGGAGGAGGAGGAGGAGGAGGAAGAAGAGGAGGAGGAGGAGGAGGAGGAGGAGGAGGAGGAGGAGGAGGAGGAGGAGGAGGAGGAGGAGGAGGAGGAGGAGGAGGAAGAAGAGGACGACTGAACCAAGGCATCAGATAATATTTCTATCACCCATATCGTAACTATCGAAATGCTGCCAAACACATCTACAATAGATAGTTAAATGCTTAGCAACCACATCCTTTAATCACAATAAAATGTTTATTCCTTTTTGGTTTAGTAATTGTATTTTTTCTTGGGTGATATAATAAAATTAACCAACAATCGGCGTCAAAAGTGTTGAGAAATTTTTCTCTGGGTATTTTTTATAAACATTTGTATTTATTTTGCAACACCCCTACCCCCCTCTCCCAAACCAATGTTGCGAGCCATTTGCACAGACCTTCGCAGTTAAACAACTTTGAATAAGGGGGCTGGGGGTTAGAGAATCATCCCTAGATGATTCTTTGAAGCAACCAAACCGGTAAACTATCGCATAATGTCATTGGCCGTTTTTATACTAGATACGCATTATCCGTCCAGACGGATAATGCGTCTGTCGTGTTATACGTCTAGTGTAAAGACGGGACGAACTACTAGAGACGCATTATCCGTCTGCACGAACATGGAAAAACATTTGTAGTTCGTCTGGTTATGCGTCTCTAGTGTAAAGACGGGCACAATACGCATTATGCGTCTAGACGAACTATCTTTCGTAATTCGTCTTGAACGACGCACTACGAAAGATAGCTCGTCTAGACGGATAATTAACAATTATTGGACGAGGTTGAGCAAAATATCGTGATTTGTCAGTGGCGAGCAGATCAATTATTTGCCGAAGCCGGTTATTTGCAGATCACGTGGTGGGCTCTCGGCCAATGAAAAGGGAGAAAAAAACATCGAATAATAATGCGTTTTCTGCCTAAACTCGTACCCAGATCCCACTCGGTCTGACACTGAAAAGTGAGACCTGGTAAAGTTCGAAATAACGCCGATTCTCATTGGATACTACTTAAAATATCGTCTTATTCTAATGTGTGCTGTGATTGGCTCTCGCTACTGAAACATTTTCGCATATTCGCGGGAACACTAGAGATTTTCTGTAACCTGTCGGAAGAACAACTAAACATTGTCAACAGTACCTTTTCTTTAAAACGATCACCCGCAAAGCTTTCTTTTGTTTTGCTTTTATAACAAAGTTTTCCAGACCTCTGTCTCGAAGAATTCTCAGAATAACTCCGTCGAATTCCAGAATTCATCCATGTTTATTCTTATTCACAACAGACCGAAGGACCACTAAGAACCACGGGAAGGCCCGTATATCGGGCCTTGAAATCGAACTTTACCAGATCTCCCTTTCGCGTGGAAGATGGTGATCTGGGTACGAGATTATCTTGTGTCCATCTTTATACTAGAGAAGCATAACCAGACGAACTACAAATGTTTCCAAGTTCATCCAGACGGATAATGCGTCTCTAGTATAAAAACAGCCGTTTACTGTAAATAAAAGTATCTCAACTACTTTTGACGCCGATTGTAGCCATTTTGACTTAATTATAGCTTAGTATAAACGTTCTAAATCTGCTCAGCTCTGTTAAAAAAGTTAGAGTCTGAGCACGTTAGAAATCCACTTTTATTTTGCGAAACAGTTAACAAACAATTTTTAGGCGAACGTTCAAAACTTTTAAGCAGCCATTGGTTAAAACCAGTAGAACCTCCCTGTGCGACCACCTCTTGCAAGTGACCATCTGCCATAACCGACCATTTTTCCAAAATTATCTATATTCAGAATCTCTCGCAAGCAACCAGGTCGATGGTTTGAAATTTTCTATTGTTTTTATCCTCCAGTAAGCGACCACTTCACATGATAATATCTTACTACGAGCGCAAATTGGGCAATGAAAGACCGTACAACTCTGAAATGATAATACAATTTCAGAACTATATTCGGAGCCTCTCGCAAGCGACCACCTCTTGTAAGCTACCGTGACTACTTTTGACGCCGATGGTTTGAAATTTTGCATTGTTTTTAGCCTCCGGTAAGCGACCACTTCACATGATAAGATCTTACTACGAGCGCAAATTGGGCAATGAAAGACCGTACAACCGTGGCGGCATAAATAGCGTGCGCGGTAAGGATGCGCGCAAACAACGTCCTTAACTGCGAACGCTTTCAAATTTTAGAATATGCATTACGTAATCTGCAATTAATGTAGTAGGTGACTCAGTTGTCTTACTTAATTCTCTTTTTATCCTTCAATATTTAGTCTAGAAAAAGGAACCCACGCAGCCCCGGCTTTATTGAATAGACAAACTTAAGGACATCCTGAATGCTGTATAAGCCGGTATGGGATAGAGGACTCTCTGGAGTGAAGCACTCAATAAAATCATGGATAAACACATGCCGATCAAGACCATGAGAGTTCGCGAGAAAGACGTTCCGTATATGACTCCTGAATGGAAAGCGGCAATCAGGATGAAACGTAGGTATGCAAAGAAGTACAACAAGAACAAGACAAAAGAAAATCTGGATTCCATGAAAGAATGGCGCAACAAAGCCACACGCCTGCGGAGAATGGCCATTCGTGATTATTGGAGACGAACATCGAGCGACTCAAAATGTGACCCCAGAAAATTTTATAAGACCTTCATGCCCTTCCTCAGCGACAAGAAGCACAAAGATAAAACTGAAATCACATTAAACATCCAGGGAACGCTAGTACAAGATCAAACGGCAGTAGCCGAGGAATTTGCAAACTACTTTGCCACTGTGGGTGACAGTTGTTTCGAAAACCACCCTTCTAGGAACTTTACCCCAGAAGATTGCGAAAGGCACCCAAGTGTCCTTGCAATAAGCAGTAGATGGGACTCCAATGCGTTCACCTTCAGGAAAATCACAGAACAGGAGACTCTACTAGGCTTAAAGAATCTGAATATCAAGAAAGCCGTTGGCTTCGACATGATCCCATCATATGTTCTGAAAACAGCAGCAGAGGAATTAGCACGCCCATTAACAGCAATCTTCAATCAATGTATAACAGATAAGACCTGGCCGAATATATGGAAGAAGGGCGAATGGATCCCGTTTTCAAGAAGGAGGACCCGCTGGTGAAGAGCAATTACAGACCCATTACTGTATTAACAGCGGTCGACAAAATATTCGAGCACCTCCTGAGTAAACAGATTTCCAAACATTTCGAAACGATTTTTGACCCATTTATGTCGGCCTACCGTAAACGGTACAGCTGTGAGTCTACACTGGTTCGCCTCATTGAAGACTGGAAACAAGCCAGCGACTTCGGGAAATCCGTTGGTATATTATCAACAGATATGAGTAAGGCATTCGACACAATGCATCCAATCCTGCTAATGGCAAAACTAAAAGCCTACGGCTTTTCAGACGAATCTCTAACGTTAATGCGCTCTTTCTTTTCGGATCGCAAAGGAAGAGCCAAACTAGGTGCTGCGGTAAGTGACTGGAAACAGGTCAATATGGGCTGTCCTCAGGGATCAAATCTGGGCCCCATACTATGGAACATTTACCAAAATGATCTCTTCTACATGAAGCGCAACTCAAATTTATCAATGTACGCTGACGATCATCAGCTGTACTACGCACATAAGAAAATCGAAGAACTGATGGACAGAATTAAGATTGAAGGGAACAAATGTCAATGTGGTACAAAGAAAATCATTTGGTCGGCAACCTGAACAAATACCAAGCCATGATAATCGGAAAACATGAGCCATCTCCAGTAACTGTGGAAATTAACGACCATACCGTCAACATCTCTGATGAGCTAAAGTTACTTGGCGTTACTATCGATAAAGAGTTACATTTCTCTCAACACATTTCAGCTATTTGCAAGAAAGCAAGTAGACTAATTGGCGTTTTAATGAGACTCAGGAAACTTATCCCAACTGAAGCTAAGCTACAGATCTACAAGACAGCGATACTACCACACCTGACATATTGTAGCCTAGTCTGGCATTTTTGTAAAGCAACGGACAAAAATAAACTGGAACGTGTCAACGAAAGAGGGCTTCGAGCGGTTTTTTGTGACTGGAATTTGACATATGATGATTTACTAAAACGTGCTAACCTCACAACTCTGTTCAATAAGCGACTGCAAGATATCGCTATCTTTATGTACAAAGTCAAGCACAGGCTGCTACCAACGAACATACTAGAATTATTTAGCGGCACGCCATCTTGCTATAATTTAAGAAACTCGGACTTCCATATTTTTAGATTTAACACTGTCAGATATGGAAAACATTCCTTAAGATACTTTGGACCGCGTTTATGGTCCAAGCTCAGCCCCCGTGACATAGACAGCGCAACACTAACGGCCTTTGTTTCAAAAATACGCAAGAGAGATCTTACCATGACCGAAGATGACGCCTGTAAGGGCAATTGCCCGAAGTGTTGTCAGTAATTGATATTAATTTAATGTAAATAGACTAAGATAGTTTTTATAGATTTTATAGATATAGTTATTATATATATGACTTGTAAAGTAATGTAATTTTTATAGTATTTTGTATTGTAATGTAATGTAATTTTTATAGTATTTTGTGATATTTAAGTTTAGGTGTCCCCGATTAGTGGGCCTTTTGGCACGCTAGAAGACTTCGACACATTAATAAAGTTGTTATTATTATTATTACTCTTTATCTTCCATGTATATCATCGGCTTCTTATTACACATGTTGTATATCAGATCACATTTTTGCCAGTCATTCCTACTCAATGAACAATGATGATGGTAACAACATAACCTTTTTTTGGTAAATGAGCAACGATTGTCGAGTTTGAAGTGACGAAACAACCTGTTTTAACGTTAGTTCAATATTTAAAGTATTATATTTTTAATTTCAATACCTAACCACAATGAAGTTTGCATTGTACACGTATTTATCCAAGAGACAAAACTTCAAGAAAAAAATAGTCAAACCTCCTGTAGGCGACCAATTATGTTGTCGAGGTGGTCGCTTACTTTTCGACACTTTCACGTTTTGTGGCCGGTCGCTTACGAGTCAGATATATATTTTCATCCGTAGCTATTTCAATATAATTTAATTCGAGTAATATAGTATTGATGTAAATGGCATAAGTACGATCGTATGAGTCAAGTGGTGCTCTTTTGGTCTAACTCCCACCTACCTACCTGCCCAACATATAATGTTAGGAGTTGATGTCGTTCAAGTTTGGTAGTATCTCATAAATAAAATCTCGCGCTCGTTTTATCTTCGTTTACTATGAATTTACCCTTTGTTTGCATTCAATTCCATTTTGGAAATAGCTGTGCTTACATTTCATTACACGATGGGTCTAACCTCCTCTTTAAGCAAAGAAAACTGGCCCCTACAAAACATATTATCATGCAATGTTGACAAAATTGTTAAACTCATTGATTATGAGATAATAATTAAGCCAATCTAGGTGGCGGATTTCGTCACGTGCATGGGTTTTCAAACAACGTTCAAGATCACTTGTGATTTGAAAATACCATAAGGACAATTACCCTGCAATTTCTATATTCACTCGCAAATCTCGCGATTGCTTCTAAAATTAAACTATAATAATATAATGATAATATTGCAGCGGGTTTGATGTCTTTATCAGCCAATAGTATAATCCCCAACCATTTTTGCCTATAAATTGCTTCGTAGAGAAGTGCAAGACATCATTGTGACACATTTTCTTAAAAAGAACGATTGAGTTCCAGAAGATGATTTCGAAAACGTTGATTCTCCTTTGTCTTGTTCTCGCCTGGTTGGACAGCTCTCAGGTGCTCCTTTTCCTCAAAATACAGGTAAGTTTTAAAAGAGAACATGTAATAATTTACCAACTAGGCTATTCGCTCTAGATTTATAAGAAGTGTAGGAGAGGATGAGTCTCGATTAATCTCTACATGAAATAATTTAAGTTTACTTTGACTTTACTTTCCTTGTATAAGCTTCTGACTGAAATCACTGCATATTTGACCTTCACGGGTTTAAATAATATTTGATTAGGAAAACCAACGTCACCGTGAGGTGATTTACAGATTTACAACTGTCAATATATAAGCTTCGTGACTCGTAAGACTCGTACAATTTTCGGCAAGTGAAGTTAACCCGAGCATCGACACAGTGTTTTGTTCAAACTAGCTGCTGGCATTTGTTTTACAATATTTATTGTTGAAAGGATTGCTCTGTAAACATTGACCGTGAAGATTCATAGGAACGATGGTCATACTTCAGTTGAAAGACCGCCAGCACTGTTGTTAGTAACGTTGTGACGAAAGACCCTTGAACAATTTATTTTTGAAGCAACAAAATCTAAGTTATGTAAAGTTGAATCGCGTTTCTTCATCGATCACCGCTCAAGTGGTTTTCTGTATTAAAGGAGCTATGTCACGATGACGCATCTTGAAAAAATCGGCCAATTCTTTTCAAGTTTGCCGTTCGTTATCCGTCTTAGTCTTCTTCATCCTCAACCATCCTTGTTCCTGTTTAGTTTATCATCACCTCTTTGGTGTTTTTTTCTACCTTAGTAAACTGTTATTTTGAGTCTTTGTTCAATTTATAGGTGATTTTACACTTCGCAAAAATGACTTAAAATATATCTTGACATAGTTCCTTTAATATTGGCAAACTTTAAACTGGCATGATATAGAGAGCAGATGTAAGGGTGCATTTATATTCGAAAGCGGAACAGCATACCTGTACGTATTGTACATATTTATTTTATTTCAAGCCCCAGAAAAGCTAGTCTTTCTCGACAGCTTTCACCGAGTAGCTTAGCCAATCACATTACATTATTAGCATTACAATACAGTTGATTTATCTATACATTTATAAATAATTGTGTTTTTATTAAATATTTCTCATACTTGACATACCTGTTATAAGCATTGTATGATTGTGATATTCTTTATTGCACAAATATTGTAATATATAATGATAACATTGACGTTTTTAAAGTGACTGTGTAGTTTTTAAATTTCAGAAGAAGACCGTTTACAAGTAATCCTTGTTTTATTCATTTGTTAAACCGGGTAATATTGCTCTAATACATTCAAATTAAGTTAAAATATTAACCAACAAACCATGACAGTATATTACAATCAATACATTTTACGTTCCATTATCTGCCTTTTAAAAATAAAGGGAAATCAGCGAGAAAATGAAAACGAAAAGTGACTGACGGAATATGGACGAGCTGACTAAGAACATGAACATGTAAAACGTTTATAGTACATTTTAAAGAATGGATGCTAATCCCAGCAAATATTCATAGACCACGCACTATTTAAAAAGGTCACGGAAGGTTAATTTTCACCTTGAACATCAATTAACTTGGCGATAAAACAAGCTATATCGTGTATATAACGTCAGGAAATAGTGCAACTTTTAGCCATTCGGATCAGTTCGACGTAACCAAAAAGGTGAACGTAAATAATATATACAACTATTTAATTGAAAATATATATATGCGATACATCACGAATGTTCCATCTTGAAACATCATCGTTAATCTAACGTTTTCGCATCATTAGCCATCATTCATTCTTATCTTATCCTGTAATTATTATCATGAGATACATCTCAAAATCATGGCATAGCTCCTTCAATTGTAATACCACACATTACGGAAATTAAATGACGTAACTGAACCTATCAAGTTCACGGAATTACGACATTTGCAGGACCGCAGGAAGCTAAAATATATTGTGTCAAGCTAAAAATATTTAACGTACAAATTAAATTACGTGTATTAGTTAAAAATATTCGCTGACACGATGAAACAAATTACCCGGATCAGTATCTCGGTATAGTGGTAAGCAGCTTTTTATCTAATTTTACTCCAATGTTATTCCAAATAGCTACGCTGGGTCCAACTGAAGAACCAGAGGCAATTACAACAAAAGCCCCAGGAGCAACAGAAGCTCCAGAGGCAACAGAATCCCCAGGAGCCACAGAAGCCCCAGAGGCAACAGAAGCCCCAGGAGCCACTGAAGCCCCAGAGGCAACAGAAGCCCCAGAGGCAACAGAAGCGCCAGAAGCAACAGAAGCCCCAGAGGCAACAGAAGCGCCTGAGGAAACAGAAGCCCCAGAGGCAACAGAATCCCAGGAGCCACAGAAGCGCCAGAGGCAACAGAAGCTCCAGAGGCAACAGAATCCCCAGGAGCCACAGAAGCCCCAGAGGCAACAGAAGCCCCAGGAGCCACTGAAGCCCCAGAGGCAACAGAAGCCCCAGAGGCAACAGAAGCGCCAGAAGCAACAGAAGCCCCAGAGGCAACAGAAGCTCCTGAGGAAACAGAAGCGCCAGAGGCAACAGAAGCCCCAGAGGCAACAGAAGCCCCGGAGGAAACAGAAGCCCCAGAGGCAACAGAAGCTCCTGAGGAAACAGAAGCGCCAGAAGCAACAGAAGCCCCAGAGGCAACAGAAGCCCCGGAGGAAACAGAAGCCCCAGAGGCAACAGAAGCGCCAGAAGCCCAGAGGCAACAGAAGCCCCAGAGGCAACAGAAGCTCCAGAGGAAACAGAAGCTCCAGAGGAAACAGAAGCTCCAGAGACAACGGAAGCTCCAGAGGAAACAGAAGCCCCAGAGGAAACAGAAGCCCCAGAGGCAACGGAAGCTCCAGAGGAAACAGAAGCCCCAGAGGAAACAGAAGCTCCAGAGGAAACAGAAGCCCCAGAGGAAACAGAAGCTCCAGAGGAAACAGAAGCCCCAGAGGAAACAGAAGCTCCAGAAGAAACAGAAGCCCAGAAGAAACAGAAAGCTCCAGAGGAAGAAGAAGAAGAAGAAGAAGAAGAAGAAGAAGAAGAAGAAGAAGAGAGGAAGAAGAAGAAGAAGAAGAAGAAGAAGAAGAGGAGGACGACTGAGCCGAGAAATGAGATTTTTTTTTTTGCAAGAACAAGCTATAATATCAATCCAGATAGAAGAAAAACAAGATACCGACAGTATTTATTTGTTGTAAAGTTATTCGTCAACATTCAGCTCCCATCCCAGAAACATCTTCATAGTGTACACAATGGTGGCCCGTTTGTGTAGCGCTTCCGAGAGAGGCATTATTAAAAGTGTTGCTATTAATGCAGCCTACCGTTTGTTTCTCGCGTCTATCATCAGCACTTACAGCTAAAATCTTAAGCATTTCCGAACAGATGGCGCGATGCGGTTTTATGTGCACTCTTAAAAGCGAAATGAAATGATCTACTCGCCCTATGGGAAACACGTTCCGTACAAGCACAATTCGAATAATCCTTTCGCCATTCACCTATACAGACAGCATTATTTTCACTAAAAACATTCTTCTCTCAAGGCGATTGTTTTATTACCCTCTCTCAGAGGAGGGGGGAGGGGAGAGATTTACGACATCCACCCTTATTTTCCCTTTGGGCTTAATTCCCCAAAACTCGCGCGATATATTTACATATATTGCGCCTTGCTATTTCGCAGGCTATCTAATGTTGGAAATAATAATTCGATAACTAACTAAGCTGTTAGCGGTGAAACCTTAAAGGAACATAAAATGAGAATTATCATGGAGTACGCTTTTTGACATATCGGTCTAATTACGCATATATTTGTATGCCACCTTGAGTCGCCCATTGGACTAGGGTAATGGTATGTAAATTGGAGCGCATTAGACATCCAAATGAAAAGCTGGATATCCATGCGTGTGAATAATAATGAAGGTTGCAACGGATGGTTCCAAATCAAAATAACTTAATTTCGACTTTGTTTAACGAGGTAGCCGCGAATACAGCCGACTTCCATCGCGCGCCGCTTTCAGACCTTTCTCGCGGGACGCTGTAAGCGGTGTGCGATGGAAGTCGGCTGTATTCGCAGGCTATTAACGAGGACGATACTTAAAAGTCTTACAGCTGACAATCCTGTGGCCCTCGGATTCCAGATTTAGAAATGTTGGATTTTTTTATAGGGAGAAAAACCTGAAAAGCCGGAATAAAATCCCCGGAGAAGGATAATGAACCAACCACAAATACAACCCACATATGGCTCCTGGCCGGAATCGAGCCTGGGCCACATTGGTGAGAGGCGAGCGCTCTCACCCCTGCGCCATCACTGCTTCCTAAAGTTTAATATTTTGGGTTTCTGAATAAATGAATGATTCAAATAATATTCTATCTTCACTTTGAAGTCATAAGCTCATACCGAATAATGTTGCTCTTAGATTATCTTTTTCTGTCGTTTTTTTTTGCAATTTGCGTAAAAAAACGAAAGTAATGTTTTTATTAAAATGGAAGTTCGACCACATGCACATGGAAGCTCGTTACATCATGCATCAGTTGTGGTAGCTATTGTTGTATGGACGCAACCTCGACGTCTCGTCCCAATAACTTATATTCTCAATCCCTCGCCCCGTACTCTCTCCTCCGCAGAGGCTCATATATGGGAGAATCAGCTGAACGAAGTGAGTGCAGGCGCGAGAAACCCGGAGAGAGCGACGGCGGAGCCTCTGCCAGATACCACACCCAATATGGCCGCCATCCGGGGGAGGCAACTTTTTATCAGTGTTCCTCACCGGGGTACGGTGGTGTATGTATAACTGCCGTATGTCAGTAAAATGGCGGCTGCATCAGAATCTGTTCGGAGGTTTATACGCGATGTACAAGTAGAGAACTAAAACTTTAGATGCATGGAAATCTGAATATGTTTTGTTGTGTTCTGATGGTTGATCTACAGAATTCAACATTCTCGAGACCCGCCATGTGGCGATCAAGAAATTCAGGAAGCAAAGGATTCCCGGCGACTGAAACTCTCAACAACCTATTAATTCTGTCCCAAAAGAAAAGAGAACAAGTAAGCTTAGTTTTCCGTCTATGAAATGTGTTTATTAATCTCTACGTGTTTAAAACATCGAGTGCAAAACTTGCGATTCAAACCAAAAGCTGTAAGCTTATTAAGTTAAACTAAACGCTAAAATTAAACGAAATGCAACCAGCAGGAATTTAAGACCAAAACACGAAATACAAGAAGAACATTTACCGTCAAGAGACATCTCTTGGAGCGAAAAGTCAAGCTCTTCCGCCATTGTTTCCAAAGAATAACACACTTGCAAGACCACCCCCCACGGTTTCAGGAGGGTCTTCGTGATCAATTCGGAGACCAACATTTTGGCTTTTTTTTAGTAAATATGAAACCTTGTCTTAAAAATAACGATCGCTAACTGTAGCAACATACCTAGCGCTGATTTTTGCCAAGTTTCAAGCTGTCAAATTTAGCGAGGGCTGAGAAATCGTCCAATGTACAAGAAAACGACAAAGATGTACAAGAAAACGACACAAATCTGGCAGAGGCTCGCCGCTTCGTTGATCCGCTAGTTACTTGCGCCTGCACACACCACGTTCAGCGGATTTCTCCTAAAACCCCATTGAGCCTCTGCGGAGGAGAGAGCGCCCCGTACCCTTTCGTGATTTCGAGAGAAAACAAACTGCAAGCAGTCTAAGATAAATTTACATGCGCATGCTCCACATAGACCAATCAGAAACGATAGCTATCGCGTCATTTCTTCCCCGTTTCATGATGGCGAGTACTCAGTGCTCATACATTTTTGTATACACGCCATATATGCAGCACGCCAAGTAGTAGACAATAATATATCCACACTTGTATCACCGGCTTGTGTACACAAGATCCCCCAGAAACCCGGGGGAGCAGGGAGCTAGGATGTGCATGCAAGCTTCCCTCGATCCTCTTCTCGGTGCCACCGGAAGTAAAAAGGCGAAAAGAGAAGAGAAGAGAAGTCGAGGGACTGGATAAGAATTAACTGCCTTGGCGCGTCTCGTTGTTCCCCTATAGACATAGAGGCTAATGGACCTTAATCACGCGGCGGCCATCTTAAATCCCATTGGATTTAAAACCTTTGTTCCTGCATCTGAAACCCCGCGTAAACTCGTTGTGAAACGTCTGAATGCGAGGCTTGGGGGACCTTGGGGAATAAAAAGCTATTTTACCAACATGGCGGACAAAGGCCCATAGCGATAGAATCTATTATCGTGAACAAACCACAACACACAGTCATGCAATCTTCTCTCAGTGTTATTTAATTCATTAGTTTTTCAAAAATGAAACTTAAAGGGATGAATATTTTTTTTAAAGTTTAAAGGACATGCATAAACTTATGAAGTCATAAAATAAATTCAGTTATCAGATGCATATTATAAAATATTCCACGCAGATGGTAGCAAATATTGTCCTTTCCTTCATGATCACTGAACTGCTTCGTTGAACAAGCATCAAGGCAGGCTCTAAAAAATAAATTAAAATAATAATATTAGTTTTGTTTCCATTCGATCAACTGGTATGTCAAAGATAGCTCATGGTGAATGGGTCTCCAAGGTAATAAGATAAGAACTATTTGATTGAATAGTTTATGTTGCACTTATTTATTTTTAATCATTCATGAGATTCCTTAAACCTATTCTGCCAAAAGCCGGGGGGGGGGGGCAATCGTGGTTAAACATTGTGACTTTTCCTAAAAATTATCTGGGAACATTTTGGTGTGTCAAATGTTTGATCACAATAATTGGCGTTTCCATGGTAACCAAGTTATGACAGGTCATTTTATCCAAAGTTAGTGTTTTCAGTTTAATTTGCAGTTCACGAGATTTTCGCTTTTTATGCTTTTATACATCCTTATATTTTTTCGATTCTTTTTTCAGATCAAATTTGGAGATTTTCTGACATTTCTGAAAAATATTGAAATCCAAGATGGCGGATTTTTTTTTAATGTAAGGCGTCATTTTTGACACCTGACAGTCACTAAAATCAACATTTTTGGATGATTTGCACACCATAATCTTCATTTTCATAGCGTGAATACTTTTGGTGATACATATGCATCACCCCCCCCCCCCCTCCTCCCCCCCTCCCCCCTCGAAAATCAACCAAGGCTATTCATGTTCTTACGGCGAGAAAGAATATACATTTAAGTATAATGCAAGTCATACTGAGATGAGTGTGTTTATCGGCTAAAAGGACTGCTTATTATTAATATTCGCGCTTATTTAGATCCTTTCTCAAACGAGACAATTGCCAAATGTTAATTATAAGCGATTTTTTTTAAGTGTAATCTGTCCGTGAATTCATTCCATTCTATTTGTATTTTTATTGCTACAGGACATTACCGAAGAATAAAACGCTCAGGTGTTTGGACTACTTTGGCAATCGAATTAACTAAATAATAAATCATGTTTAGCTTCTCATTAGAACAAGTGTACTGTACGTAGGTTACCTTGTATTTAGAAGTTTTACTGTTCGTAGTCTTCGTACTGCTGATCTCGGTATATGTCGTCAGGAACATCATCTGCTTCAGGTACCTCATCGAACTCCTCAGGTTCATCGTCAAATTCTGTATTAAAAGAAAATAAAGGTAAAAACATGTTACCTTCTGGGAAATAAACCACTCGTTCTTACAGCGTGGGACCGTAATTGAAGATTTGCCAGACTACATGTGTACCTTTTTCCAAATTGCCTTAACTGATTATTATTGAGTTAAAAAGTAATGTGCATTATGTAACTATATTTCCACTAAGACCATTTACTTAGTCTCTTAGAATCTGAAAGTACATTTACGTAGTCCCTCCATGTAACTTGGAATCTGAAAGTACTCTTACTTAGTCCCTCCATGTAACTTGGAATCTGAAAGTGCTTGTGTAATAGAAACATTCAAGAAAGCATAAAACGTAAAATTGGGTAATTTCTAAACAGTCAACACAGTTCAGACAGAAGAAAAAAGTAATTTAACTGCCAAACGACAACACAATAATAGATTTTTTGGAACTTCAGTAGGGTTTAAATAATGGCTTCAATTTGGCCCCGCACTTCTTATCATACCTTCGTCGTCTATTGGCGCATCATCATATTTGTCATAATCACGCTCGTCTGCTTCCGGCTCATCCCAGTCCTCTTCGACCTCGTCATACATCTCCGGGAAGTCTTCAGCAGTGTCTTCTTCTGCTTTACTATCTGGTTCTACATGTATGATTATGTATGTATGTATATATACAATATATTCAATACATCACTTTCGCTTTCCTGCAACTTCTCGGGTATAAACAATAAACTTATAATGCCCTGTAGTGGGTTACGTTGCAACAAAAATATTATTATTTAAAAGTGAAGAAATCGGATTTTACTTAGCCTTATGGAGCTAAATCGCCGGATTACCCATATTGAAGTTCCTTATTTCTTAGTTTCTTAGTGGTTTTTTTTTCATTTTTCTACAGTTTTGCTAGGGTTATCAAGACCCTTGCAAAAATTGAATCTAGTATTGACGATAGAACTGCATGTTGCCGTGAAAGCGCCTTAGAGGATATTTTAAACTAGAGAGCTAGAATTTCGTTAATATTTTGGTCAAACTTGGATTCGCGTGGTATTTGTTGCAGCCTATATGTGTAAAAGGACTGGAAATTCCATCTGTTAATTGAGTAACCCAGTTACGTTTTGTTCTTTTTACATATTTTTGTTTTCGATTCTTTGCCATACTTTCCCATATGGTGACAAATATATCAAGTGAAAGAAGAACAGTGCTTTGTCCTGGTTAGGCTACGTACAGTGAATGATGATTATACATTGAATATTGACTTTCAGGTGTGCATGCTGGGTGACAACATCGTGCCAATGCAGCTTTTGTTTTTAACGCACGAAAAAGTATTTTAGGAATACATCACATCAAGAATATAGAAGGGAATTATAGGGTAACGAAACTTACGAAAAGAACGAAAACCTACTCCAGTAATATACCGCAATGAAAGGTGGTCTCCAATGGATGATTCCCATGCAGTTATAAGTGTATATTAGTAATCGATAAAGACGCTCAAAATCAGTTCAAAATAGTAAATCCCTTTATCAGTAAGGCTGAATAATATATTTCGTCTTTAAAGGCGCTAAACTATGGCCAAAGTTGAATACAAGTACAAATGTATACACTGTATCTTCAACTGGCGGCCATTCAACTAAAAGGAGTAAGACTTACCATCTTGCACTGGCAAAGGAACACCCCAGAGCGGTCTCAACAGAGCCACAAGACAAACGAGAAGCAAAGTCTTTGACGCCATTTTCCTTGAGTATGGTGGTGTTTATCTTGCGAGGCTATTTGACCAAATGATGCCTTTATTCCCTTCTTTATTTTAACACAAAGCGCAGAACTTTTTATGTCAAAGGAACTCTAGATATTGTATTTTTGTATGGCAGGAAGCGTAAGAATCCCCCATCAAGATGTTGAATGACTGGGCAAGTATCTGGGATACAATATTGACCAAATAAATGTTTATCAATGCAGCACTTTAAAACTTAATTGACGTATGATTTGAAACTGAAAATAACTTCTTCTAGTTGCAGGAATGTATATTTCTTTTACAATTAGTTTTTATCTAAAGGCCGTGCTACCTTCTCCTTGTTATGCGCTTAAGTCATAAATGCAAACTAAGACGGAAAAAAGTTATAAATAAAACCTAAAGCGGCGTAAAGTTGAGCTTATATTGATATTAAAGATATTGTTATCACTTACGTGCAGCGACGATAAATATTCTGATATTTTGTTATACCGAGAATAATTATGACCAGTTGAAGCTTTCGTTCAATTTCTTTTAGTGGATAATTATAATCACAAGCTTGATTGTTTAACATATAATATGTTCGTTCTGCTCCGTCTCAGTTTCTTTCTCAGTGCAATTTATCTCCCATACCTTGCGTGGCAATCAACATAATCTGCTAATAAAACGCTGACTCACGCAAGCCTTATTTAATGCCTGTTATTTTTGGCTACTATGGCCTTGTTAATCATCAGATCGTTTCTATGGAATTGACGGAAACAGCGATATTGTAACCAGCTCCCTTAACAACTAAATAATTGTGATATTCTTTAAAACTAAGTCGACGGATTCTCACCGTACCGATCAGCATAAAACAGTATTAATTAAAATGTTCCCGCGTATCTATCAGTATATGACGTTTCCAGATAGAAGTAAGATAGACATTAAAAAGTATTGCAAATAGCGACACTATTTAAATTGACATTTATTCTTTCTCGCTCAAACATGTACTTCAATGTATGTAAAAATTGCTTCTGATTACGTTATATGATTGGGATTTGTGGTTCGTGTACGGTCTCAGTGGTTTAATAATGGTCTAGCGTCATTTGACCTAAATTTTAACCGACATGCGACAAATGAAGCCGATTGACGTCAACGGAAATGTCAACTTCAATGGAAATCATACGGTCAACCGACAAATCGAGGGCATTTTTTGTCCCATTAACTGTTAAAGGAAGCAGTCTCGGGGGATCTGGTGCAGGCTTTTTTTTTGACGTCATCTGAGCAGAAAACAGCAAAATGGAACGCAATTGTTAAATTGAAATCAAAACCAATCAAATCGTAGGCAATTTACACGATGACGCCATTTGACTACAACTAACACAATCCTTCAGATTTGCTTTTTTGGTGCTAAATCTCGCAATTGTTATTTAAAACCCCAATGAGATTTCAAATAGAAAAGGAAAAACGAAATGAATTCTGGTAGTTGTAGTCCAGACGACATCGCGCAAAGGTGCTAATTACAGTACGAGTCCGAGTTTTCTATGAGCGAATAGTCAACGAGGGACAAAAAATGTATGGCGAGTGTCACAGAAAAGTACAAAATCTTGTTGTAGATGCCTACGGACCTCCACAGACTAGAGAGATAGTTATCGACAACTATTTAGTTGTCGATCATAAAAAGTTATCGATAACAAAAAAGCCAGTGTGTGAAGCTAGTTGTCGATAACTAAGGCCCTTAGTTATCGATAACTAGCTTCACACACTGGCTTTTTTGATATCGACGACTTTTTATGATCGACAACTAAATAGTTGTCGACAACTATCTCTCTAGTCTGTGGAGGCCTAAGTCTGATTTAGTGGCTTACAACTGAATCAACAAAAACATAGATTAGTTATCCATTTATTGGCATAGCCTGAGCCTTTTACTCATCAATAACATCATTACATGTTTGAACTTGCAATATATGCGATACCGTCTCCGGCACTGAATGGGATAGGCTCAAACGCGATGATGAGACACATCCAGGCAGTGCCAGTGACCTTACCGCAGGGGCACTGAACGTATCGTTTCAGTGAAATATCTGTTCGGAAGGCCTATAATCGCCTCATATATATTCCATATATAATGCCTATTAATTTTCTGAGAGATAAAAATTTAGTTTTGGGTTCAAAAAAGGTCAGCTAGGATTTTCGGAAAGGAAAAAAGGTCAGCTAGGATTTTAGGAAAGGAAAAATCAGCAAGGAAGAGCTGAGGTTTTCGGGATGACTAAAAAAGCCCTAATAAATTCGTGAAGTCTAAAGTTCCCCTAGAATGACCGAACAGATATAAATTTTATAGCGCAGCTTAGAATTCATTCATAGATCTTTAAAGCACACCGGACAGCCTAAAATAGTGTTTTAAAGGATTTGGGAGAAAACCGTCGTTGGGTGCCCCTGTTATCGCAGGCGCTCTGAGTGTATGCAAGAACCAGGCTTTACTTAACGCCTTCCACTAATCATGTTTAAGTTAGCATATTAGTTTAAGCACAATATTTTACAGTATGGGAATCGCATTTTGCGCATGATAGATAATTACACCTATAATGCAGGCAAGGTTTGCATTAGACAGATACATGCCTCCAGAGGTGATGCGAAACTGACCGACTTTGGCACTGTTGCGACCTTTGCTTTTATCTTCTTCGTCTTCATCTCTATCTTCCTTTCCATCTCTATCTTCCTTTCCCTTCTTCCCTCTCTTGTTTGTTTTCCATTTGCCTTCATCGTCATCGTCGAAGTAGTCGCCATTATCGTCCTTTCTTTTGCCATAGTCATTGCCATCGTTTTCTTTGTTTGCCATGTTTTCTTCCCAATCTTTGCCGTCGTTTCTTTTGCTGTTATAATCATCATCATCATCATCATCATCATCATCGTCGTCGCTGTTATTATCATCATCGTCGTCTTTTCTTTTGTTGTGGGATTCATTACCGTCGTCGTTTCGTTTGCTGCTTTGGTCGTCCTTGTTGTCGATGTTTTCGCCGTGGTCACCATTTTCATCAGAGGTGTTTTCCTCTGTCTCGCTGTCTTGGTCATCTTTATCTTCTCCTTCTTGTTCTGTGCCATCATCTGATGTGTAAACATATAACAAATCACGTGCTGGAAATTTCAGGCGTTCTCAAGGCAAAGGGTATGTGATGTGTAAAAACGGTCCAAGTGAGTTACACTATTATAGAACCACAGAACGCGGTTTGGATGAGTATATAGTCATCTTACAAAGTCCAAAAAGTATAAATGGCCATGGTAAATGCAATATGATCACACTGCACCAGTTTAACAAAAGCTACGGTTTAGATTCTTAGTGGATATTTTTAGTTCTCAAGTTAAAAAAAAGTACCGGAATTAAACCTACAGTGCAAAATACAAAGAGGACTGGCAAATTGGCAAAAGTACTGTGGGTGGATTTCTGTGTCAAAATGTGAGTTTGGATGGTTAAAAATAAGAGTACTACACCACTTACCATCTGGTATTGGCAAAGGACTGCTCCAGCGTGGTGCCATTAGTACCACTAGGCAGAGGAGAAGCAAGCCTTTAGATGTCATATTGCTCAGTTCTTCCACGTACTTGATTCAATGACGATCTAGTTGATTTCTACTTTCGCAATTTATAGTTTTTTTTCATTGGCATTACATCAATATATTTACATGAAAATCTATTCTGACCCGTAAAAGTTGTGATATTGAGTAGAGAGAGCTGGTTCAATTTTAGGGTAAATTAGGGTTATTTTAAGGTAAATAAGTTCCATCCCTCTCGATAAAACGTTTTATTTTTAAGGCGGCAATATGTTTAGTGGGATTAACAGTGTTTTGACAATTTTGAGCTTTGTTGTCATGGTGCGCAAATTGCACTCGTCTGCCAGGACCAAGGAGATTAAACCCACACAGTATCAATCACTGCCTTACATGCACATTTCCAAATAAAAAATCAACTTAAGCATAGGAAGGCTAAAGTCCATCTTCGATTAAGGAAAAATCTGGAATTTTACACGCCTAGCTCAGATACGTTTTCAGAAGCCTGCTGTCATTTTTTAAGCATGCAAGACGCGGTTTATTTAGCTAGGTAGCAATATTTGCTTGGTCCTGGTGTATAGGCGATTATCGCCACATTGGTCTTGTTTTCATCTCTTTGTTACCAAGGAGGAAAACTGCTGCTTTACGAAATGCTCTCTACTTAGTTATTACTCTTAAAAATTTACTCATACCTCAGTTCAAAGTAACATCGATTGATAAAATATCCGACCTTCCTATTTCTTAAAAACTTTATTGAAGAGCAATGTCAATTAATAAAGGTCAATAACTGCATGTATGGAAATATAGGAATTTAAACCGTGGGTTGAAATGCATGTCGCTCGTGATTGAAGGAACACTCCGTCGTCATATAAAAATACCATTTAAAATAAGGTAACTGACGAGACTAAAGAAAGAAAAGATACCTTTTTGAAAAGGAGTGGGATTCACAGTGCCTGCGCTTAACTATGGTGAATAAAAAGGGTCCCGGCAAATTATTGGTGTGACCTGAAAACTTGCCCACTTATATACCTCAAAAATTATACGGAGAGCGTCGAAACATAGAGAATACCATATTTGGTAAACAATTGGATAGTTCATGAAGGATCAAGGTAATAGAAGGTATCATGATACTATATTTAACAAATAACGAAGCCAAAGCCGCATGCATTATACTTCATGGTTATTTGACACTAATACTTGAGAAACTGTAGACAACACTCGACGCAAGCGAATGTTTTCTAAATTTCTCTTTTGTTCTCAAATTTCCGTCGTGTTTTATGATAGTATAATACTGGCATTGGCTTTATTTCTCGTTAAGTCTACGAAACTTTCGATACCTTTGCATGGAAACACTAAGGAAAGCACTCAATACTTTACATTTATTTTTCAGAGATGGTCAATATGTATCTTGCTGTAATAAAACCATCAATATCATACTCGTTTGAAAAACCTTTGCCTTTAAAGGGAGTGTTTTTCACGTTCACGTTTAACGAGCTTCTTTTAGCTGCTCAGTGATACGTGGTTAAATAAAGTATCTTATCTTATCTTATCTCATCACGGTTCGGCGCATGTTCAGGCTTATCAACTTTATCCGTTTACAAAACCCCACTCACATGTACTTCTCGATACTTCAGTAATCACGTACTATAATTAGTCAAAGCAAAATGACGAATGACTAAAATTCACAAACAATTTCAAAGGGTTACAAATCCTATGGGCATACACTTTATTCTGGTAATATATTCTGCTATTCAATGTCGACAATTCTTGGTGTAATCATTTTTTTTGTGATTTTGGTCATTCATCGTTTTGCTTGGATTAATTATAGCATGCGATTACTGAAGTATCGAGAAGTGCATGTGAGTGTTTATTTTTTAAACGGATAAAGTTGATAAGCCGGAACATGCGCCGAACCGTGAAACACCCCTTTAAGTTACCAATAAAGCAGGTCACCGATTTGCCATGAAGAAATGAAGAATCAGTCAACTGACATGGTAGTCCTTTTTTCTGGGTTGGAACAATTTTATGTTTAATTAATAAAACAATGATGTAGGAGTCGGGTTCTAATTTATTTCTTTTAATATTAAATGAGTCAAATTAGATTTAACACAACTATTAGTCATGAAACCACTGGCCGACTATCCGATCGAACTTGTCTCCTACATGTACTTTCAGTACTTTTTTTAGTTTCATGTTAAAATCGTAAATAAACTGAAACGGCTCGAACGCAAGCTTCCGAAGAGACTGATGTATAGAACGTGCGAGCCTCAGTCTCAGCACTCAGTCACATTACTGATACGGTTATATTGTTTAATTAAATCGCATATCATTTGAAACCAACAACAACTACATTATTTTGAACAGGAAGCATGAAAGTATGCACAAACATATGTAACTAAATCTTCCAATAAATGCAAATCCACTGGACGAAAACAAGTTGTTTACACTTTCAAAACCCTCGTCATCTAAATCACTTGCATTATTATTATCGCCGTCATCATCATCATCATCATCATCATCATCATCATCATCATCATTATCATCACCACTGTCATCATCAGTGTCATCACCACTGTCATCACCACTGTCATCACCACTGTCATCGCCACTGTCATCACCACTGCCATCACCATTGTCATCACCACTGTCATCACCACTGTCATCTCCACTGCCATCTCCACTGTCATCACCACTGTCATCACCACTGTCGTCACCATTGTCATCACCACTGTCATCACCACTGTCATCACCACTGTCATCAGCACTGTCATTTCCATTGTCATCATCACTGTCTTCATCATCATCATCATCATCGTCCTTGTCATCATTGCCATCTTCATCTTTGAAGATCAAGTTGATGTATAAATAGAAATATCGTGAAACTACAGTTTCTATCTTTACATTTGAATTTCGCTCTACTGATGTATTTGTATCGAGCACTCCTACGACTGAGTGAAACCATATATATTTATCTTTGTTTAAATAAAAATATATATTTTTAATAATATCTGGGAGATAACATAGGGTTGAAAGCGTATTCGTATTCCCGTGAGTACTAAGAATAATAAAGTAAATCTTCGGCTAGCTATAACAGTCAAGACAACTCGCTATTTGTGCAGAACAAAAGTAATTTTAAAGATTATATTAATTCAGTTGAACATATCAAGACATATAAATAAATTATACGAAAACTATTCAGAATGCGCATATGTTATATGCGTTTTAATCGTAATGTATCGGTAACGCCAAGCAAGAGCTACGTTTGCTGTTGTTTAATAAATATACCGATACACGCCATCAGTTACCTCTAGCGCAAAATACAAAACAGTTGCAAGTCGAAGGTTTCATACTTCATTGCTCAGTTTAAGTGCCAATTTTTCTCTCTTATTTTTCCCTTTAATCGATCAAATTCAGTTTAGCCTCCTTAATAGTCTTGTTTACCTGACAACATTTTTCCGAGAAACAAACTTGACTATCATCAAATTTGAACGACGATTTAAAACGACTGTTTGTGTTCTTTATAGTATAAACCTTTCCTTTATTTCGCGATTCATTTTAGTGAACATCAGAGTCGGTGAATTCTTATCCTTGCATTATTAAATCACCAATTAAAGACAACAGCCAATAAGTGGCCGTGTTTGAAAAACAAAGATTTTTGCAAAACAATCTGCTACGTTTTCTTAATTTGCGAAACAGACCAGGGGAAAATAAAACGTTATTACCGGCTTTCGTCGGCCCGTTTTGATAGAAACTTGGCATTATATTCTGAGGAAAACTTTACCCTCCGCCTTGGTCACTCAAGACCTCAGGCAAAGTTCATCTCGATACTTCCACCTAGAAAAAACATGTATCTTTTACCAGGAAAACCCCAAAGAGGTCTCAGCAAAACCAAAAGGCAGAGTAAGAGAATGGTTTTCGAAGCCATTTATCTTCTCTTCTTTGATCCTCTCTCCAGATCTGCATGCAGGTCTACTTTGGTTAATGATGTATCCAATTTCTACCTTGCACGTTAACGCTCGTTGCCATGGCATTATAATATCATCTGGAATTATCATCGATTATTGTTGTGTCGGAACAGCGATCTGGGGTGAGTGCGCATATCACAAAGGTTTGCCGCGTTAACTTTCGATGTTGGGTTTGTCTGTTACTCCCTCAAAGTTCATCCACGGCTAAATATTTCACTGATGACAATAATCAAAACCTTCCGTCCAATAGCTGTTTTTGATGACAGTCCCTGGCATTAGCCTCCATTTCTAGCTACAGTGGAATCCCGATTTCTCGAGCCTCCATGGGAAACAAAAATTGGTTCGAGAAATCTGGAGTTTGAAATATCGGGGGTAAACGATTTTTGGTTCGAGTTATCGTTTTTTTTTTTGAGAAATCGAGGGTTCGAGAAATCGGGATTCCACTGCAGTTCCAGTTCAATACCGAGAATGCGAAAATGGCCTATTCAAGAGTTGTTGTTGTCAACAACTGCTTCTGTCCTAGAAAATTCCATCGTGTAAAATGCTTCTCAGCAAATATCGGAGATAAAAAAAATACTGAAACTGGATTCAACTCGTTCCGAGAATAGCTATGAAGAACTAAAAGCCTTTTCGGAAGAAATTCAAACCTGAGCGTTAATAAGTTTTAAATCAATCAGATACATAGTTAATTTAATTACTGAACAGATCATAACAGAAACCTTTTATATTGGTGATGTTTTGCTATGAACATATTGGATATTACTTAGCTATTTAAAATCACTCTGCTACTGATATAACATCAGCATTTAATCAAAAATAATCGCGTCACCGCAAAATTATCTTTAATTACACAAGGAGAAAGCAAGAAATATTTCTATCATCGAAGGAGTAGCTTTTTTCCGTAAAAAGGGGTGTATAATAAGCCGTGGGCTATTCGAGAGAGCTGTTATGAAAGACAGCCCCATTCAATCGTATAAATCGAAACGAACGCTTTCAAAAGAGTAGTTGAAAACTACCCTGAAAAGGCACATATATTGCTCTCTGAATTTTAAGGAACGTCTGGCTTGTTTGGAATCAAGGATAGGCTTTAAAGGTTTAGGACGAAATCAATTAGAAAATCGAGTAATATTTATGGCCAGTGGACAAAAATCCTGCATTATGATGCCGTAAGCTTTCACGCTTAAACTAGAAATTCACGAGCCATACCTTAACGTATTCACCAAATAATATAACTTCACAATCCTTAAATGTTATGAGCTTCAGATTCAGACGAGCTGAGTTTTAGCTGCTTTTATTGCTACCGTGTTTCGCGAAGAAAAAACATGGCTGCCACCTCTCATGACTCAACCCATTCACGGGAGGAAACTCAAGGCGGAAAGCAATTTAAGGATTGTGAAGTTATATTATTTGGTGAATACCGTTAAGGTATGGCTCATGAATGTCTAGTTTAAGCGTGAAAGCTTACGGCGTCATAGTACAGGATTTTTGTCCACTGGCCATAAATATTACTCGATTTTCTAATGGATTTTCTCACTTGGTCCAGAATTGGATTTCTTTTTTTAGCTTGAGCAAAAAGCGCCAGGAAGGCTTTATTACTCATATCTGTCTCGAGATGATCGATGCACACAAATACACATTATATAAGTTCGCGGACTTTTGATTTGTCTCGTCATTTGGCTGACATGTTTTCAGATAAACTTCTCTACAATATAATAATAAAAGAGAAGTATTGAAAAATGTCTGAACAGTATCAGTTATGTGGCGACAAAGAAAGGTTAGAGATGTGTGAATTGAAGCAAAACAAAACAAAGATAGGTATAAAGAAGTACACTTTTTACAGTTACCACCACAGAGTAAGACAATGATAACATGTAGTCAACAAGCATCGAACCTTAACTGAACAGAAACGTTTGATCCAGAGTCCAGTCGATATTTTCCAGCTGGCCCCGGAGGAGCCCTGGGGACGATAAAGAGTTCATCGACTATTTTTCTCGCTTGGCGTCGAATCAAACCCCTTGCTTTTGTAAGTAAAATCTTGTCTTGTCATGTTTGCATTCAGCGGCGTGGTAAATTCGCATTAAATTCAAATAAACTCAGTGAACGGCCACAATGAAATCTAAGCCATATGCCGTACAATACTTTGAGAAATTATTGAGTAGTCGTTCCCGTTTTTATGTAGATTTTGACGGCAGTACGAGAGGGTGTTATTAAAAACCAGGCTTTAGAGACCGACTGGAGTTCGTTAGTGTCCTTACATCTTCCCCATATGAATTCGATCGATAAACACATGCTGAGCTTGGAGCAATTCTTGAGTAGGCGTACATTTTGACGACACATTTATACGTGGAAGTTAGTGTTATTAACCAAAAAAAGGAAAAAAGAACCTCAGGCGGATTCAAACCATTCTCGTCCCCAAAGGACACGATCCTTTTGGTCAGCACCAAGAATCGAGACCTCTGGCCGGTTCCAAAACCGGAATTCCACGAATCTCGGACTAACCGTCAAATCTGACAAATCTGATTGGCTGAGAATACAGAACGAGTACTCTGCGAATGTTCAACAAATTGGTTCCGGCAGGAGCCCATTACCCGGAGCGAGCAACTCCCATATTACGCCTATATCACAGCGTTTTGACAGACCGGTTTATTTTTAGATTCCTTATTTGATCTTATTTCTGGGAAAATATGTGCCTCTGGTCACGTGAGTATTATGTTATGAAATAAAAGAAAAGAAAACATGGCGACCTAATTGCGTCCTTTGTTACGCGGTGACGCCAATTAATAATTACAGAGGAAAAACGTTTGATTGTCTAGCGGGGATAGGAATTCGCGGGAAAAGCGAATCTAAAAATAAACCAGTCTGTTAAAACGCTGTGACACAAATCTATTACAGTTGCTCGCTCCGGGTAATGGGCTCCTGGTTCCGGCCAGAGGTCTCGATTCTTGGTGCTGACCAAAAGGATCGTGGCTTCTGGGGACGAAAATGGATTCGAACCCTCGCCCTCGTCCCAAATATCGGATTCTACAGATCGTCAGCGAATGCGTAAATTTGCATATAAACCCTTATTCTAGAAAAAAAGCTACCACAAAGAGAGGAAAGCGTTGTCCGAAACAAATATATATTGTGCTAAATACAAGTAGTAATAACGCAGATAGATCACCCACGTTTTGCGTGGTGAGCACGCGTGACCCCCCAAGATTTATTAATGAATATTAATTAATTGATTATCATCAAAGTTTACGGCATAGTGAACTGGCGACTTATCGCGGACGGCCCTACACAAAACCATACCTACAGTGCACTTCGTACTAAAAAATGAATATGTAGAATATATAATTATTATATTAGAGTCGATAACAATGTCTATTATAAAAAAATATGAATATGTAGAATACTTCATTGATGTTTTTATCAATCAAAATTATTATATTTGAGTCGATAAAATATGTCTGTTATAAAAAATATCGATTTGTAGAAACTTCATTGTTGTTATAACCAAATCGTAGTTATTGTGTTAGAGTCTATAAAAAATGATATTTAACATTTCGCACTCCCAATGTGCACGTGTATGACCGACATCGAGGCAAAAAAGGTTACAATTATAGGAATAGGAAGCATGAAATTATACACAAAGATATAAAACCAAATGTTCCGCTTAATGTAAATCCGCTGGATAAATGCAACTTTTCCGCCTCCATACTTTGTGCTTCGCCTTCATCTTTCTCTGTATCCACTTCATCTTCCCTGGCTTTGATGTCGCTGTTGTATCTTTGCACTCCATTTCCAATGCCTTTGTCCTGCTGCCGGTCATTTGCATCTTTGTTAACACCATTATCAACCAAGTGCTGCCGGCCATGATTTGCATCTTTGTTAACACCATAATCAACCGAGTTTCCTTCATTTTTGAGTGTCTCGCCGTTTGCGCCAACATCTCCCACTATGACGTCATTCACCGGTACATCATTATCGCCTGTTTAAAATAAATTGATAATTAACACAAAGCATGGGTTACAGTTTGAAGCTTGATAACTAAACTGCTCTATCGGTTAGTAAACGCCGGAGCCGGGCTGAAATATTGTCCGAATAGTACTATGAAAATTCCCAGAACAATTCTGCAGACGAGGGCTTTATTAGACGACAGAAAAGCGATCCAATAGTAGTTTATTGGTATTATCACCCTACAATAGTTTTATTTTTTTTTCTGAAGTCGTTTCGCAGCAAAATCTTTCAGTTTATACAGGACCACCGCGCGCGATTAACACCTAGTTTTTGAACATGATGCTTTCAATTTGCATTCATGGATTGGTCGCCATGCAGGGTAACGTTGTCGATGATTTTCATTTTCCCAGGGCACGGAAAAAGCAAATACCACACACGCGTTACTCCACTAGGACATTGTCAGTATGAACAGGGAATTATTATCGCCTAATAATTGTACGGTGGACGTTTACCACGTGACCTATTTTGACAAGTCAATGCAACGATATTTTAGTCCATGCCATAGGCGAGGGCTAAAACTACCCAGTCTGAGAAGAGCAAAAAACATCAACTGTATTGCTATAATTATAATTTCCGAGGCCACTTAGAAAAGGAATGAAAGCTTGAACTGTACCGCGGTCGCCTCGGCTTCACGGTAAATGATGTTTACATAAAACCACAACATTTGTCAAAACATTATTTGAGCCAAAGTTCTCTTGAAAGAAAAGTTAATTCCATAAATAGCAAATAAATAGTAATTTAGAAGTGTTAAAGTTAAAATAAATTGTGTAATTACTGAACTGGCAGTTTGGCATAATTTCCTGAACTTACATTCCGGCTTCGCCGCTGTGCATGGAGCTTTCCACCAACGAATTCATTTGAAGCAAATGAAAGACTGAGAATTTGCCTCTTCGTTCGGTTTTTCAGCCATTTTGTCGTTGTAAAGCTAAAAAACAATAACGGCGCGAAGTAGAGTCAAACGGCACTTGAAAAGCTGCCAACCAGCAAGAAAATGGCGTGAACAGTTGAATGGTTTCCAGCTCTAGATATGATTGACTGCTACGTTATTTTCGTGTTGCTGATTGGCTCACAGCAGCGGGCTAAACGGTACATTTTAGCCCGCTGAATTCTCCATTTTAGCATTTTAGCCCGCGAGATACGCCACAATGCCCGATGAAGTTATTATAATACTCGATAACTTTATTCGACAAGGAACATATACATTTCTTTATTAGACATATCCTCTGCTTCTCGGACCATCGGAGCGGTAAGGGTTTCTTTCGCTTTTACAAGTTTAGTTTCTCCCGCGCTCAGCTCATAACACGATTTATGTTTGGTGGAAATATCAAGTGCAATATCAATCATATTCAGTCACGCTGCTATATTTTTGTTATAAGCTGAAAGTCAACAACGGCAAATGGCAAGGTGCATGTGAAACATTAGAGATGATGTTCAAGTTGCTGACGGGGTGTGTGTTTTCGTCAATGATCGCAATATCAGAAAAAAATATTGTAATTGTGCGCAAATAATTATCAATTAGCCAAATAATTATCCTGCTTATGTTACTGTAAGATATTATTCAAAAACAAAATCAGAGTTACTAGAGAGACAACTGGTGAATTATCAATAAAAAACTCAATAATAGTAAACTAAACTAAATAGAGCTAAAACCATGTCTTGTACAATACAATACGATATCGTGAAAATTACTTGAGCACATCTTGTTCATGATATCACAACAGGAGGAAAGTATTTTGCTTCTATTTATATTTAATTATTTTGCTTACAAGAAATAAAAAAGCATCACCTGCATTGCCTACACCACTGACTTCTCCAGATTCGCCACCAACGGCAGAGCCTCCAGCTTCGTCGACTTCGCCAGATTCACCACCAACGATAGGGCCTTCAACCTCTTCCACGTCTCCAGAATCACCACCAACGACAGAGCCCTCGGCTTCTTCAACTTCACCAGAATCACCGCCATCACCAGCGACGCCAGGATCTCCAGCCACAACATTATTTCCAGCGTTTACAGCATTTCCAAAATCTCCAGCAACAACAACCTCGTCCGCATCGTCCGCATCGTCAGCTTCGTCAGCTTCGTCAGCTTCGTCAGCTTCGTCAGCTTCGTCAGCTTCGTCAGCTTCGTCAGCTTCGTCAGCTTCGTCAGCTTCGTCAGCTTCGTCAGCTTCGTCAGCATCACTAGAAACTTCAGCAGCAGCAACAACATCAACATTACCCAAATCTCAGAATAATTAATATTTTAACGAGAATTACAAACAAGATAATAGATAATCATCGTCGCTACCAACACGGATGTTGCTATTCATTCTTGAACTAATAAGGCCGTAAATAATCTTGTCAGAGAGCAACCATCGGTCAAAATTATTTTACACCTTAATTGAAATAATTTCAAAGTACGACATAATTATTGTGGTTTTGATCATTTAGCACGAAGGCCTTTCATCGCACACACACATATAGATGATTGTATTTTTCCATCTGGAACCAACTGGTCCGCTTTCATACGGTGACAGGATCGCACGGCGAAGAAAACGCACCCATGTTAATTTCTATGAAAAATATTGATCTCTTTAAAAATCTTAATGGATCAAAATATATCATTCCAACTGAATAGACAGTTGTTGAGTTGCACCAGTTGTACCCGTTTCAATTCCATATGAGACAGACTACTACTCACTCTTAGTTAGCAAACGACTCCACAAGCATTATCATACTTTAATTAACTATAATCGTGTCAAAATAAAGGTTACTGATTGATTAGTCCATGAGTCAAAAACGGGACAAAGGGACAAAAATGCTTCAAAATGCGTATATCATCTTTTCTAAAGGAAGAAACCCCAGAGTGATCTCAACAAAACCACAATACAAAAGAAGAGCAAAGCTTCTTGTTTTCTTAAATGCTATCTCTGCGGGTCTAACTATAATGCTTAATGACGAGTTATTTTCTACTTTGCAATTTAGCAATTTATCGAGTAGACCGTAAATACTCTTATCATTTAAATTCATGATATGTATAGGTTGAAGAGGTCGCTACAATTTTAGTAACACTTAAAATGATGGCATTAATCTAAAGGAAGGCGGGGTTGGATAGTTATCGATCAATTGCAACGTTTAATTGCAATTTTGTTTTTATTTTAAGTCTCTCAAATACCAATACGTATACTTTAGTAAATCCTATCATTTCTCTTGTGAAGATCGCTTTCCTGTATAGATTCAACTACAATGTATCAAATAAACTGTTATTTACCCACCTAAACTGTTTTCTTCAATTCAATATTGTAGACATTGTTGATATATTGCTTGATCACGTTAACATTGTCTCAAAAAGTGCTTCGTAGTTTCCCATTACTCTTCAATTGAATCAAACCTATCACATACAGTACCATAATGGACATCAGGCAAACAACGCATTCTCGCTCAATTTACGTTTCTTAACTTAGACGCCTCGTTAAGCAAATCGTACCCAAAAAGATCCAAGAAGAAAAATTTGGGGAGCACTTTGTAAGACGATTGTTTTTCTCTCGCTTCTCATAACTCGCTTGTCAAAACGGGCAGTTTTACGTGTAATTGGCCCATAGATCCGCTTGCAAAAACAGTCAAAAGGAAGAACTTTCGTGTTGATTACATTTGCTTTGTATCCGAGGAAGGTAAACAACTTGACATTTTTAAAAATACCTCAAACACTTAAAACAAAGATATTTGCAAAAAAATATGCTACGTTTTATTTGCCCCCTAAAAAACAGGGAACATAAAACGTTAATACCGGCTTTCGTCGATGCGTAATTGAGCGACACTTGAGAACAACTTTTCCCTCGGTCTTGAACTGTCAATACCTCGGGCAAAGTTTTTCTCCGCGATACTTCTAACAGCAAATAACATATATCCCTTACCAGGAAAACCCCAGATAGGTCTCGACAAAACCAAAAGGCAGAGCAAGAGCAAAGTTTTCGAAGCCATTTATCTTCTGTTCTTTGATCCTCTCTCTAGATCTGCAGGCCACGTCTACTTTGGTTAATGATGTATCCAATTTCTACTTTACAAGTTAACGAGAGTACTCATGCAAACTAGCTACTCGATACGATCGCTGTATTGTTTGAGATTAAACGAGCCTCAATATGATGTGAAGTAATCGTTCCAATTTTAGAAGCACTCAAAATGTATGTGTTACTTGAAGAAAGAGTACCCTGGGTGCCAGAGGCTTTACTTTACTTTAATCTTTTAAAATGATTTATATTGCAAAGATATGTTTTCGTATCTTAGTATTTTATCTAGTTTCCATAGAACTGTTTTCCTTGATTTTATACAAGAGTCATTGTTGAGACTTTGCTTCCGCTCGTTGCCACGGCATTATAATATCATCTGGAATTATCATCGATTATTGTTGTGTCGCCACAACGATCTGGGGTGAGTGCGCGTATGACCGTGTGGCAAAGGTTTGCCGCTTTAACTTTCGATTTTTGGGTTTGTTTGTTACTCCCTCAAAGTTCATCCACGGCTAAATATTTCACTGATTATGGACAATAATCAAAACATTATGTCCGTTTCAAGAGTTTTTGTCGATATCTGCTTCTGACCTCGAAAGGTTCCATCGTGTAAAATGCTTCTCAGCAAATATCGGAGATGAACAAAAACTGATGCTGGATTCCACTCATTTTTTCAAGAAGAAGAGCTACGAAGAACTGTTCAAGGCTAATACAAAGCTTTTCAAAAGAAATTCAAACAGTGTTAACTATGTTTTAAGGCCTGATACAAAGTCCATTTAATTACTGATTCAGAACGGATGATAACAGAGTCCTTTTATGTTGGTGATTTTTGCTATGAACATATCGATATTACTTAGCTATTCGGATAACGATGTTACTGATCTAGTGTTGATGCCTCAAAAAGATCATATATTGGCAAGCTACCTGGAGTCATTTTTATTTCTTGTTAAAATTGTCAATTAATGTAAAATCCACCTCCTTTTCAATCTACCAGGTGACTGCGTCTCTCTAAACAAGGCAATTTGGGATTTTTCAATCGATTACATGTATCTACAATTGGCATGTAATTAAACATAATCCCATCATTGCAATATTACCTATAATTGCACACTTTGAAAGCTATAAATATTTTATCGATATAGTAGTATTTCCGTAAAAAAGGTGTATAAGAATCCCATGTAAAAAGATTCATAATTAATTTTATATGAAACGCCCGTTAGCTTCTATCGAAAACTACCCTGTAAAAGGAGCATATTTATCTCTCAATTTTAAGGAACTTCTGACTCATTTGGCTTCCAGGGCCGGGTTGTTCAAAGGACGATCAAGCTAATCAAGGATTAGCGCGAATTTTGATTTCAGTTTTGCAACTGTTCAGTTAGGTTTTCTGTTTATATTTTTGTCTTTCTGTTTTGACTTTGACTAATCTTAAACGTTACAAAACATTGGCAGAGAAAACACGTTTATACAAGAGAAATTAAAAGCTTGATTAACTTTTAATCCTGGATTAGCGTTAATAGGCTTTCGAACAACCTGGCCCTGCAGGGCTATAAAGGTTTAATTATTCTTCACCTTGGTCCAGAAATTGCCTTTTTTCACTTTCGGTGTTTTGAGCATAAATAAAGCGCCTGCAAGGCTTATTAAGGCCGTGGCAAACGAGGAAACATTGTTGCGGACGCAAATGTTTCCCCGTTTGCCCGATCGGGCAGCAAAACAATGTTTTGCTTCCTTGCTGCGCAAACGAAGAAACATTTTACGGGAAACAAATGCTGCGAACACGCGATATTATGCGCGCGCAATGCAAAACAAGCCTTGGAATCTAGGCAACATTGTTTCCTTCGCGAGCAAACGGGAAAACATTTGTTGCGGCCGCAAAATGTTTCTGAAAGAATTCAGAAACATTTTTTGCAAACAAATGTTGCGTGCGCGGGCAAACGGGGAAACATTTGCGTCCGCAACAATGTTTCCGCAACAATGTTTCCTCGTTTGCCACGGCCTTACTCATTCATCTCTGACTCAGGATCGATGCACACGAGCGCACATTTTGAACTCGCAGACTTTTTTTTCTTCTGATATTTGGCTGAAATGTTTTCAGATAACCTTCTTTATGATACAATTATAAAATATCATTATTCAAAAATTTCTGAACAGTATCAGGTATGTGGCGATAAAGAAAGGTTAGAGTTGTGTGAATTAAAGCAAAACGAAACAAAGAAAGGTATAAAGAAGTGCACTTTTTATTCACCACTACAAAGTAAGAAAATGATAACATGTAGTCAACAAGCATCGAACCTTAACCAAACATAAACATTTGATCCCGTCTATTATAAAAAAAAATGAATACGTAGAATACTTCATTGATGTTATAATCAAATCGTTAATTATTAGATCAGAGTCTATAAAAATATTTAACATGTCGCCCCGCGAGAAGTCTCTTGCTGTGTTTACGACCGACATTAGACAAAACAAGTGTTACAATTATAGGAATAGTAGGCATGTTATGCACAAACAGATAGAACCAAATTTTCCGCTTAATATAAATCCGTTGGATGAATACAACTTCGCCGCCTTCATACTTTGTGGTTCGCCTTTATCTTTCTCTGTATATCCTTCATCTTTGCTGTCATTTTTTGTGTCCTTTACATCTTCATCTACATCTTTGAATGTCCCGTCGCTTGCACCAACATCTTTCCCTTTGTTATAATTTCCAGCTGCATCATTTCCGCGAACTTCTGTTTGAAACAAATTGAGAATTAACAAAAAGCACAGTCCATAGCTGGAAGCTTGGTAATTAAATTAGGTCATTCCATCGAAATAGAGCTTACAATAGATTTTCATTCAAACTTTGCCTATTGGTTGTTTATCTTAAGGGAACTTAAATTTTGAAATAAAAAAAGAGGGATCCCGGTATTCGTTTAGGAGCAGGAGGACCTTGTATATACCCCATAATTCCGTACAATAACAGCTTCCAGAAACGGTTTTATTTTAACCCTTCACTTTACGTTTCGTGGGAGCAGAAAAAATAGGGAGAAAGCAAAACGTGAAATATAACAATAAATATACTGCATCGACTTCAAGGAACAATTTAATGTATGTTTTATGATAAAGGCACGCATTTTTAATCGACACTGATTCAACTTGTTCCTAGCATGCAGCGTTCTCGAGGCCACAATTATATTTTCACGAGTACTGGCTAAGTTCACGTTTCCGGTGATTATTTATTCTTCTGCAATAGAAATTAGTCTATATTCATTTTATAGAAAGAAGGTGATTGCTAGACTCAAAATATGCGAAAAAATTGATACGTCACCGTACTCGCTTACGAGAAAACGACGATTTATCTCTCTGGTGAGCTTAGCCGTAAAGGAAAAGCCGCCATTTTCTTAATGTGCGCGCACTAATTACGTGTGAAATCATGCGCAGTAAGGATGCGCAATGCAATACTAAGGAATAACCTTAAACTCCTCTAGTCGGCCAATAAAAGCCAGAGGCTAAAAACTGGTCCAAAAATGAATAATTGCCCGAAAAAGAGGTTTTGAGACTAACTATAAAATTTTGAAGACACTGTTGAAGACGAGGGCTTTATTAGACGATAGAAAAGTGTTCAGGTAGTACTTGAGTGGTATTATAATCCTCCAATTGTTTTTTTTTTTCTGCACTCGTTTCCCAGCAAAATGTTTCCGTTTAAAACAGCTTGTCTTTGAACATAACGCTTTCAATTTGCATTCATCGATTGGTCACGGGGGTAAAGTTATCGATGATTTTTTCATTTATCCAGGGCACATAAAAAGCAAATATCACACACGCGGTACTCTACCAGCGGCACCCGACGGATCGTTTCGGTGGAATATCTCTTCGGAAGGCCGATAATCGCCTCACATATTAGGATTAAAGTGTGATGAAATACTGGTGTTTTCTTTAGGGAAATGTCATCTCAAACTTTCTTAATATGGGAAAATTAATGCCTAATGTTTTCGGAGAGATAAACGTGTCGTTTGGGTACAAAGAAAGGTCAGCTAGGATTTTCGGAAAGGCTAAAGCAGCTCATAAATTCGGGTAATAATTTTCAATCTCTCCAATGTTTTGAAGTTTGAGGATTATCCGAACATATACATTTTCCTTAGCGTTTAAAAATAAGCAATAAAACTGCACAAAAAGCACAATTATAGCGTAAAAACGACGTTCCGAAACCTACAGGAAAATTTTGTCGTTGGGTGCCCCTGCACTACTAGGACAGTAGGTCAGTATGAACAGGGGATTATCGCGTAATTATTGTCCAGTGGAGGTTTACCACCTGAACTATTTTGACTAAACAATGGAAAACAATAATTGTTGGTGGATTATAACACTTGATAACGTTATCCACAAAGAACGTTAATTTCTTTATTAGAAATCTCCTCTCGCAGGACCATCAAAGCGTAACATTTTTTTTCGGTTTAAACACTTTGTTCTCCTGCCCCCAGCTCTTCGCACGATTTATATTTCATGGAAATAAAACGACTACAGAGATATGCTTACACAACGATATTAATGATATTCAGTCAGGACACGCTGCTACATGATTGTTATAAACTGAGAGTGAGCAACGGCATGAAAACATTAGAGATGTTTACGGGATGTGATGTGTCTTCGTTAATGATCGCAAAATAAGAAAATATTGGTATTTTGCGCAAATAATTATTAAGTAGCCAAATAATTATCCTGCTTATAGGAATAAAATATTATTCAAACAGTAATGAATAATAATAATA
This sequence comes from Desmophyllum pertusum, assembly GCA_029204205.1. Classification (NCBI taxonomy): domain Eukaryota; kingdom Metazoa; phylum Cnidaria; class Anthozoa; order Scleractinia; family Caryophylliidae; genus Desmophyllum; species Desmophyllum pertusum. Next base: position 1,387,577 of record MU826356.1, read on the forward strand.
TACTAATAAAATAAATAAAGGTAATACCATGTATTACTTGACCACATATTTATGATATCACACAACAATCAAAGTAGTTTGCCTCTATTCAAATTTACATATTTCGCTTATAAGAGAGAAAAACAGCCTCACCTGTAATGTCTGCAACTCCGGCAACACCAGCATCTCCATCGTCTCCAGCATCACTGGAATCAGCAGCATCACTAGCATCTCCAGCATCACTGGAATCAGCAGCATCACTAGCATCTCCAGCATCACTGGAATCAGCAGAATCACTAGAGTCAGCAGCATCACTGGAATCAGCAGCATCACTGGGATCAGCAGCATCACTACCATCTCCAGCATCATTGGAATCAGCAGCATCACTAGCATCAGCAGCATCACTTGAATCAGCTGCATCACTGGAATCAGCAGCATCACTAGCATCAGCAGCATCACTTGAATCAGCTGCATCACTAGAGTCAGCAGCATCACTTGAATCAGCAGCATCACTAGAGTCAGCAGCATCACTGGGATCAGCAGCATCACTACCATCTCCAGCATCATTGGAATCAGCAGCATCACTAGCATCAGCAGCATCACTTGAATCAGCTGCATCACTGGAATCAGCAGCATCACTAGCATCAGCAGCATCACTTGAATCAGTAGCATCACTAGAGTCAGCAGCATCACTAGAGTCAGCAGCATCACTTGAATCAGCAGCATCACTAGAGTCAGCAGCATCACTTGAATCAGCAGCATCACTGGAATCAGCAGTATCACTAGAGTCAGCAGCATCACTAGAGTCAGCAGCATCACTAGCATCTCCAGTATCACTGGAATCAGCAGAATCACTGGAATCAGCAGCATCGCTAGAGTCAGCAGCATCACTAGAATCAGCAGCATCACTAGAGTCAGCAGCATCACTGGAATCAGCAGTATCACTAGAGTCAGCAGCATCACTAGAGTCAGCAGCATCACTGGAATCAGCAGCATCAATAGAGTCAGCAGCATCACTGGAATCAGCAGCATCAATAGAGTCAGCAGCATCACTGGAATCAGCAGCATCGCTATCATCTCCAGCATCACTGGAATCAGCAGCATCACTAGAATCAGCAGCATCACTAGAGTCAGCAGCATCACTGGAATCAGCAGCATCACTAGAGTCAGCAGCATCACTGGAATCAGCAGCATCACTAGAGTCAGCAGCATCACTGGAATCAGCAGCATCACTAGAGTCAGCAGCATCACTTGAATCAGCAGCATCACTAGAGTCAGCAGCATCATTCGAATCAGCAGCATCACTAGAGTCAGCAGCATCACTGGAATCAGCAGCATCACTAGAGTCAGCAGCATCACTTGAATCAGCAGCATCGCTAGAGTCAGCAGCATCACTAGAATCAGCAGCATCACTGGAATCAGCAGCATCACTGGAATCTCCAGCATCACTGGAATCCGCAGCATCACTAGCATCTCCAGCATCACTGGAATCAGCAGCATCACTAGCATCTCCAGCATCATTGGAATCAGCAGCATCACTAGCATCCCCAGCAACTCCGGCAACACCAGGATCTCTAACATCCCCATTATCTGCAGCATCACCAGAATCTGCACCATCACCAGAATCTGCACCATCACCAGAATCTGCAGCATTACCAGAATCTGCAGCATCGCCAGAATCTGCACCATCGCCAGAATCTGAACCATCGCCAGAATCTGCAGCATCACCAGAGTCTGCAGCATCACCAGAATCTGCACCATCATTAGAGTCTGCACCATCACCAGAATCTGCAGCATCACCAGAATCTGCACCATCACCAGAATCTACACTATCACCAGAATCTGCAGCATTACCAGAATCTGCAGCATCGCCAGAATCTGCACCATCGCCAGAATCTGAACCATCGCCAGAATCTGCAGCATCACCAGAGTCTGCAGCATCACCAGAATCTGCACCATCATTAGAGTCTGCACCATCACCAGAATCTGCAGCATCACCAGAATCTGTACCATCACCAGAATCTGCACCATCACCAGAATCTGCACCATCACCAGAATCTGCACCATCACCAGAATCAGCAGCATCACCAGAGTCTGCACCATCGCCAGAATCTGCAGCATCACCAGAGTCTGCAGCATCACCAGAATCTGCACCATCACCAGAATCCGCAGCATCACCAGAGTCTGCACCGTCGCCAGAGTTATCTACTTCTCCAGAACCTTCAGCATCGGCACCAGCATCATCAGCAACAACGGCAACACTAGCATCGTCGGCAACTCCGGCAACACCAGGATCACTAGCATCCCCATTATCACCAACATCTTCATCAGCAGCTCCAGCATCACTGGCATCACTGGCACCTCCAGGATTATCAGCATCTTCAGCATCTCCTATATCTCCAGCAACACTGTCATCTCCAGCATCGCTGCCATCTCCACCATCACTGACATCAGAAGCATCATTTTCAATGGAGATGTCTCTTTTTTTCTTCAGCGCTTGAAAATACAAATTTTAAAATGTTGTTGTCATTTTATAGAAAATAGTGTACATATATTATATATGAGCATGAAACTTATGTCAATATATTAGGTGAGTTCATACTTGAAAGGAAAATAGGAATTTCCGATCATAAATGTTCACAATAAAATTCAAAGTATAATTGGATCGTCGGCATTACTTCTAGTTTGCGGTGAATCAATCGGTGACGTTCTCAGCTCTGAAGGAGATCGTCAAATTAAATATTTGCTATCGATCAAAACATACGCATGTGATTTTCAAAAATAACTAATTTTTTTTTCTGATTTCAAACATAACCATTGCATGAGGCCATAGTCTAAATAGTTATCATTACCACCCACACGGAATGATCTATACTGCTAACTAATGAAGTTATTCATCCTTGTTCTCGTTCTCGAGAGGAACAGACCACGTTTTGTGAATCAATGAGAACATGTTCTCATTTTAACGGCCATAAAACACATTTGATTGACGTTCAATTTCCTGCACGTGAATTATTTTGATAGTGTGCAAGCCTTTAAGGATGATCGAACTAGACTTGAGAGCTGAGAGCATACTTTGGCTCGTTTTAGGACGCACTGCCCGCTGCCCTGAACACAAAGTATAGCAGCTGCTTAATCTGAACTTAGACCCGACTCAAGAATACGTAAGGTGTATTTCCGGCAACAGTAAGAGCTCACATATTTGCTTTGCACCGATCTTTCAAAACTCGTAAACAATATTGCGGAGAGCAACCATTGGTCAAAATTATGTTTCGCCCCATGCTGAAATAATTTCAAAATACAACAAAAAATAATTGTGGTTTTGGTACTTTAGCATGAAGGTCATTCGTTGAACACACATAACTAGGGAATTTTTTTTTTTTTTCCCACGTGGACCGGACTGGTCCAATTTCATAGTGACAGCCTCTTAAGAATCGGCGAATGCACCCAGATTAATTTATATGAAAGAAATATCATATTTTGAACCATATCTATCATATATCATTCCAACTAAATATCAGTTATTTGCACCAGTTTCAATTCCGTATGAGACAGACTATCGCTCACTTTCTGAAGTCCATGGGTCGAAAACGGGAGAAAAGAACAAAAATGCTGAAAATGCATGCATTATGATTGTCTTACCATCTTTTCTTGAGAAAGGAAAACCCCAGAGAGAACTGAACAAAGCCACAAGACAAAGGAAGAGCAAAGCTTTCGATGCCATCTCTCTCTGCGGGTCTAACTTATGCTTAATGACTCTAATTTCAAGACTCAAATACCTATATGTATCTAGTATTATAATATACAAACCACAGGATAATACTTTTTCAGGCAATTTGATTGGTTCCCTATTCATGGTCTCAGAGGCACTACCGGCCCTCTCTACCTTATTTGGAAATACTGCGAAGTTGTGAAGATCAATTGAAATTTTCCTGTATATTGAGTCACCTACTTAGTATCATAGAAACTGTTATTTACCCACTTAAACTGTTTTCTTCAATTCTATATTGTAGTCATTGTTGACATATTAGTCATATTGCTTGCGCACGTTACCATGGTCTGAAAAAGTACTTTGTATTTTCCCATTACCCTTCAATTGAATTAAACCTATCACATACAGTATTCATAATGGGCCACATGGCTTAAGCACGTAACAGCGTATTGTTTTCTTTTTCTTCTTTTCTTGTTTGATAAATTTACTTTTCTCAACTTTTCTCAACTTAGACGCCAAAAAGATATACGAAGAAACATTTTGGGAGCAATACAGGCTTGCTTTTCTCTCGTTTGTCAAAAGTCGATAGTTTCACGTTTTCAACAAAGCTCAAGCAAAGGTTCTTTATAATGACTGTATCAATCTATCTTTGATATGTTGCCTCGTAGAACCGCTTACAAAGCTGCCAAAAGTAACATTCGTGTTGATACCACCGCTATGGTAAACAACTTGGCATGTAAATATCTTACTGAACACTTACTTGAAAGTATGCCGATTATTAGTCTAAGAGCTGGAATCCAAAAATATATAAATGTATGGCGTTTGTAAAGCAAGCAAGGGTTTCAGCATTTCAAGTTAAAAAATCATAAGCAATGAACGAACTTAATGATCAGAAAGCCACTACAACAAATAGTGTCCAAGAAATTCTTATTTATTGAAACGAAGTCGAAGATCGACAAGATCAGGTTGCTTGACAACTATGTTCTTAGCTCCGCGAACTCATAAATATCGTTAGGATAAAGTCATGAACGCAATTTACAACTAAACTCACATGCATAGCCACATACTTCATTTTTACGGGGTAAAAGATGCATTAGTCGATCGATTCTAGCTGTGCCCATCACCCCGCCGGGCTGACCCTGGAGATTAGCATGTTTTGAATAAACGGGTCACATGTCCACGGTGGGGACAATAGGCCATTTCCGAATTGTCTTTCGCCTCTCTTTCAAAACGAGTCTTCGTTCCATCACCATAAGTACTACCATATACAGCAAATGCATATTATAGAGAACACTTGGTTACATATTCTTATAGTGCAAGGTTAAGACCGGTGACTGATGTTCCGCGAGCCTCTAAAGGTAGTGGTGAGTAGCGCTATGGTATACCAATAGTTTAAAACTTCAAATTATTTGAACGACATATAACCCGTGCACATAATATGGTATCACATCTATCATATACGAAACTTATGTCAATATATTAGGTGAGTTCACACTGGAAATTAAAGTAGAAAATTCCGATGATAAGTGTTTACAATAAATTTCAAAGTTTAATTGGAATGTCGGCATTACTTCTAGGTTGCAGTGGGTCAATCGGCGACGTTCTCAGCTCTGAAGGACGATATGACGAGGTGCTGTTCCAAGGACACGTACAGCCAGAATTGACCGCCAAATATCAGAAATACCGATCAATCCTTGCAGTCGTCAAATTAAATATCTGCTATTGACCAAAATATATGATCTTCCTGTGATTTTCAAAAACAACCTATTTTCTGATATTTAAAATGTGAACCCTTGCATGAGGCTACCGTCTAAAGTAAGTAAGTAAGTAAATAAGTAAGTAAGTAAGTAAGTATCTATACGGCTGATTTTTGTTGTTATTCATCCTTGTTCTCGTTCTCGAGAGGGACAGGCCAAGTTTTGTGAATAAATGAGAATATGTTCTCATTTTACGGCCCTAAAACACATTTTATTGACTTTCAGTTTCCTGATATTATTTACGTTTGTTTTTTCCGCAAACGGCAAAAATCCCACTTTTGCTGTCTGGCGTTTGCCGTTTGTGTGTCAAAGAGAGTAGTTTCGCATTTATCGTGAACGTGTGAATTATTTTCGATTTTTCCGATGGATTTATGTAACGATTAGAGGAAAAGTAAAGAAAATCGAGTGTCAGCTGACGTTTGCCGTTTGCCGTTTGCCGTAGAACGTGGTGCTTAATCTATCTATTATTAAAGTAAAAACCGCCAAACTTTTCTATCTTTCAAAAATCAAAAACAATCGTGTCCGAGAGCAACCATTGGTCAAAATTATTTTTGCCCCATGCTGAAATAATTTCAAAGTACGACATAATTGTGGTTTTGTTACTTTAGCACACAGAAAAAAAAATTATTTTTTCCATTTGGGACCGATTGGTGCACTTTCATAGCGACGGCCCCTTAAGAATCGAACGCACCCACATTAATTTCTATGACATTTTAAAATCTCTTTAAACATAATATATAAAAACGTAAAAATATATCATTACTGAATAGACAGTTATTTGCAGTTTCAATTCCGTATGAGACAGACTACTACTCTCTTTCTGAAGTCCATGAGTCAAAAACGGGAGAAAAAGAACACAAACACTGCAAAATACATGCATCATGATTGTCTTACCATCTTTTCTTGACAAAGGAAAACCCCAGAGAGAACTGAACAAAGCCGCAAGACAAAGGAAGAGTAAAACTTTCGATGCCATCTCTCTTCTCTTGTTTAATGCTATATCTGCGGTTCTAGCTTGTTTACTGACGTGTTCGTTTACTACTTCGCAATTTAACAACTTCTCGAGTGGACCAGAAATACTCTTATCACTTCAATTCATGAGATGTTATCAGTGAAAAGCTTCTATATCATGTGAAGAGGTCGCTTCCGTTTCAGAAGTACTTTTTAAAATGCAGGCATTCGTCTAAAGTTAATTTTTTTTTGTCTCGGGCAAAAAATGGTGGAACATTTTCGATTTTTTCCCTATTTTCCTCGGAGAGATTCGACATTTTCCCTGTTATTTGTATATTATAAATCAATTATTCGCCTTAGGCTCGTGGATATTGCTGTATTCACCAATATTCACTTCGCCTTCGACGAATAGTTGTTAAATATCCCATGTGAAAATAATTTTCTTGTATTGAGTCACCTACTTAATATCATAGAAACTGTTATTTACCCACTGAAACTGTTTCTTCAATTCTATATTGTAGACATTGTTGACATATTGCTTGCGCGCGTTGCCTTGGTGTTAAAACGTACTTCGTAATTTGCCATTACCCTTTAATTGAATTAAACCTATCACATACAGTATCCATAATGGACATGGCTTAAGCGACTAATGGACGCAACAGCGTATTCTAAATTAATTTGTCTTCACTTAGGGCTTCCACAGATTAGAGAGATAGTTGTCGAGAACATGGTACGTTGTCAAGCAACCTGATCTTGTCGATCTTCGACTTCGTCTCAATAAATAAGCATTTGTTGGACACTATTTGTTGTAATTGCTTTCTCGTCATTAAGTTCATTCATTGTTTATGAGTTTTTAACTTGAAATACTGAAACACTTGCTTGCTTGCTTTACAAACGCCATAAAATATATAAGGGCCTTAGTTATCGATAACTAGCTTCAGACACTGGCTTTTTTGTTATCGACAACTTTTTATGATCGACAACTAAATAGTTGTCGACAACTATCTCTCTAGTCTGTGAAGGCCCTAAGAAGAACATTTTTGGAGCACTTTAAGACAGGATTGATTCTCTCTCGTTTGTCAGAACTCGATAGTTTCACGCCGTTCTCTTTTACGACAAAGCTCAAGCAAACTGCTTCTTTATAATGGCTGTATCGATCTATCTTTGATCTGTCGGCTCATAGATCCGCATGCAAAGCAGCCGAAAATAACTTTCGTGTTGATACCTTCGCTTTGTATCCAAGGATGGTAAACAACTTGTCAAAGTGTGCATGATTGGCTAGAGTCCAAAAATATGTATATATATATTTTTTTAAGGCGTTTGTAAAGCAAGCAAGGGTTTCAGTATTTCAAGTTAAAAACTCATAAACAATGAATGAACTTAATGACGAGAAAGCAATTACAACAAATAGTGTCCAACACATGCTTATCTATTGAAACGAAGTCGAAGATCGACAAGATCAGGTTGCTTGACAACCATGTTGTAAGCTCCGCCAACTCATAAATAACATGTTTTTGTTTTCGGTATCGTTAGGATAAAGTCATGAACGCAATTTACAACTATTCTATGGGCACTACTGGAATTGACTAATGCATTAAACATTTAAACTTGAAACTGAAGAGCCACTTGTGCTCCAGCGAATTATTTCTATTATTATTGTTCATTTTGATCAGTATCTCTATTGTTATTCAGGCAAAGAGCATGCAGCTTAAGGGACTTGTCACAAATTAGCAGGGGGGAGGGGGTAGAGATTTTAGATTGAGCGTTGAAAATTATGTGACCCTCCCTAGCAATGTGAATGAAATTTCCTGACCCTCCCACTTGGGCTTGGCCTAAAATACCACGACCCCCCCCCCCCCCCCCCCCCCCTCCCCACGCTGCGCAGCTAATACCTCCCATACTGTGACACTAGTGTCCGCATTTTTATACTGAAGCAAAATTGAAATACTACCTACCCCTATGAAAACATATCTATCAGGCCCATAGGCAGGATTTTGTATGGGGGGAGGGTGTATAAGTGCGCAGAAGGCGCGATCTCTGTTACAGTGATGGCGCAAGTTTTTAAAAGGGGTCCGGAAAAAATTGAAAAATTAGGTTGTCTGAGACTTAATTTCGTGCGTTTTGAAGGCAGTTTGATATGAAACCAGGCAGTCAAAGGCGAACGTAAATACATTCATGAATATTTCTGGAACTTTTTAAATTCAAAATGGATTTTTTTGCAAACAGAAACTTTATGTGACATGTAATTTGCAATTTATGGACAAAGGTATCCCATAGCATGTCTTTTTAATAAATGAACTTGAGATGTTGCTCTTGTATTCTTGAAAGACATTTTACATTCATTTAATAGCTCCTCTTGTTTTTGTTAACAAGTAAATGTATTGTCTTATGATTCTACTATTCCTTCCATACTATAGACCCTTTTTAAGATGTGTAGATGATTATTTTGTAAAAAGTAATTGTTAAATGTTTTTGGTAATGTGTTTGTTATAAACAGACAAATAAAAAAAGTCTTTAGTTCACATACGTGTAATATTTTTAGTTGCCTAAGTGAAGAAGAAGAAGAAGAAGAAGAAGAAGAAGAAGCAAGTGTAAACTCACGAAAGTAAATTTGAAACCACTGTGCCTGATCCAAACTACCACAAAAAAATCCTATTTTATCGAGGGTGGAAGAAATACAAAATGTTTTGTCATATTAACTTGTTTCAATCAATCATTATACACAAAAGGAAGAAGAGGCTATTTACTCAGTAAGTAAGTAAGTAAGTAAGTAAGTAAGTAAGTAAGTAAGTAAGTAAATAAATAAGTAAAGACTTTATTTAATCAGGGTATCACTAAAATAGTTTAAAAAAACTAACAAACCAGTGGCCCTCCTACAGTATATACAAGATAAGATAAACTCAATTGGAGCAGAACTGAAACAGCCCCCCGTTGCCTTAATATATATGATTTCCATTCAATTAAAAGAAAGGAGAAGTATTGACTAATTTCCTTTTTGAATCCTACAATACTGGCCAAACGTCTTTAGGACACTTAACAAAATACCACCCAGAGACAAATATTTATTAATTTTAAATTCATTATTACATTTTTCCTGATGTAATCAATAGGTTTGAAAGGCAATCAATGACAACGTTATCCCCCGGAGGGGGGGGGGGGGGATTCGATATAAAAGTGACGGTGGTGATCGTCGTACCTTTTGGGGGTTAAAATTCGTGGTTTGGTACCGCTTAGGGGTGTTCAAATCTAAAATGACCACCGTTAGAGTTATTGCGGTACCTATTAGGGTATTAATTAAGCCGGAAAAAATATGACAAGAACTAGTACTGTCTTAAGGCCGTGGCAAACGAGGAAACATTGTTGCGGACGCAAATGTTTCCCCGTTTGCCCGCGCACGCAAAAAATGTTTCTGAATTCTTTCAGAACCATTTTGCGTCCGCAACAAATGTTTCCCCGTTTGCTCGCGGAGGAAACAATGTTGACTAGATTCCAAGGCTTGTTTTGCATTGCGCGCGCAAAATATCGCGTGTTCGCAACATTTGTTTCCCGTAAAATGTTTCTTCGTTTGCGCAGCAAGGAAGCAAAACATTGTTTTGCTGCCCGTTCGGGCAAACGGGGAAACATTTGCGTCTGCAACAATGTTTGCGCAACAGTGTTTCCTCGTTTGCCACGGCCTTTAGAATCGATACCTCTTAGGGGTGAAAATTAATTTGAGCCACGCCCACAAAACGAGATTCTTTTCAAAAATTCTGACGATCAACCCTGGTGCCTTAAACCAGCACCTTAGACCACTCGGTCACTCTACCTGCTATAATAATAATAATAATAATACTTTATTCAAATATAATTAAAAGATAAAAATATTTGAACAGGTAGATCTTGAGGTTAGCCCTATATACAGATCACCTAAACAAAAATAATAATTAAAAAAATAGGAAATCAAATAAATAATAATAATAAAAGACATCGCTAATAACTGGACTGCATGGAATCTAATTTTGACCTTACAAGATAATAACGTCTAAATCTTTGCAAAGTACGTACGCTTCAACGCGTTACTTGCAATTCAAGACACAACTCCAAATGGATACAGCGCCCTATTGGTATTGAGAATTGCACTTTTTATTCCAACGAAAATACCTTTTTTTGCTGAGTACATTTTGTATTACACCGAAACATATTACAACTAAACACTACAGTAATGCGTCCGTTCATCTTATATATAGAAGCACTGTCGGCTAAATCCGGCACTCACGCTTCTCGGTTGATTCTAACGATAATGCCACGCTAGGTTCAACTTGACTAATGTACCGACGTGCCTAATAATGATTTTAAAGGAGCTATGTCGCGATATGTTAAGTCATTTTTGCGAAGTGCAAAATCACCATTAAATAATTAAAGAAGGCCTCGAAATAGTTGTTTACTAAGGTAGAAAAACACTAAAGAGGTAATAATAAACCAAACTGAAACAAGGATGGCTTAGGATGGACAAGATTAAGACGGATTGCGAACGGCGAACTTGAAAAAAATTGCCAATTTTTTCAAGATGCGCCATCCATGACATAGCTCTTTTAAAACGTGAAGTTAAAATTAAATGCCATAACGAATTTGCCGGGAAATGTGAGTTTCGAGCATTAACCCAAGCGAAGCGGTCGTATTTGTTTCGTCTTTTTTTTCCCGGACTATCAATCTTTCCCGGGTGTCTGTCTGTCCAGTTGTTCAAAGGCTGGATAACGCTATCCACCGGATAAATCGCTATCCAGTGGATAAGTATTAACAAAACAAACTACGCTATCCGTTGGATAGTGATTTATCCGGTGGATAGTGTTATCCACCCTTTGAACAACCGGGCCCTGTACTTTAAACTTGCTGAATATTTTGTGATATACACGCAGCCATAGAAGTTAAGACAAACGAAAAAAAGAAAGTTGTTAAGAAATGCATGTTTTATTACTATTCTGTAACGAATATCTAATTCACTATTGAATAAATAAATTAGATAATAAAATAATTTCTTATATGTCAAACCGATCCATAGTGAGAAGGCGAGTTACGATTGGCTCTCTGAGCGCTACGAATTTGCAATCGGACCACTAGATGAAATGCTCACGAATAAATTTCATCGAATTCCTATTATGAAACATTGAAAAAATATAACTACTTTCTATTTTTCCTTCATATCTGGTGGACAATTTCTGTTAAACGTTTACAGAGTGGCCTGAAAAATGCAAGTATTGGCGGATATAGGTCTCGTCCTTTTTTTAGTCAAGTTTACGACAGAACTCTACCAATTGTTCGCCATTACGGACCTCACGCTAGTTCAATAACATCTTATAAAATAAAACAAAATATGTATTTACAAAAGCGTTCATATTTGGGGAAAATATGCTGTCAAAATAGTATTTATATAATAGTTACACAACAAGCATCGCAAATTGATTAAATTAGATTTTTGCCATCTTGTCCAAACATATGCATCAGTTATATTTTAAGTCTGCTATTCACTGAGTTAACGTTCGTATTAACATTTCGCATGACGAAATTTCTCTTTTTGATGGTCGGTATTATAACCGAAAGTTCGAGAAAACTAATAAAATATTTTGAAAAGTAAGCACATTATTGTAGTAATAGATATCGAAGTAAATCCTCCACTCAATGTCAATCCTCCGGAGGAACGCATTGCGTCCAATTTGGCACTTTCTGCGTTTTCGTCTTCGTTGTCGTCAATCTCTTTTAATTCCTTTACTTTGTCAAAACCTTTGTCATCGGAGCCTTGTGTGTATTTGTCATTATCGTTCATGGCGACAGCATCATTGTTGTTACCATCGTCACTGTCGTCACCAACGTCACCTTCGTTGCCATCACCCGTGTCATCATCATTGTCATCTCCTGAATCATCACCGTTGTCATCATCCGAATCATTGCCACTATCATCACCACTGTCATCGCCGCTGTCATCACCTGAATCATCACCAGCGTCATCACCAGCGTCATCACCAGCGTCATCACCAGCGTCATCACCAGCGTCATCGACTCCACTGTCGTCATCACTGTCATCACCACTGTCATCACCACTGACATCACCACTGTCATCACCACTGTCATCACCACTATCATCAGCATTGTCATCGCCAATGTCAGCACCAGCGTCATCACCACTGTCATCACCGCTGTCATCACCACTATCATCACCACTTTCATCACCACTGTCATCACCACTGTCAACACCACTGACATCAGCATTGTCATCAGCATTGTCATCACCACTGTCATCGCCACTGTCATCACCACTGTCATCACCACTGACATCACCACTGTCATCACCACTGACATCACCACTGTCATCACCACTGTCATCAGCATTGTCATCACCAATGTCATCACCAGCGTCATCACCACTGTCATCACCACTGTCATCACCACTTTCATCACCACTGTCATCACCACTGTCATCACCACTGACATCACCACTGTCATCATCACTGTCAACAGCATTGTCATCACCACTGTCATCGCCACTGTCATCACCACTGTCATCGCCACTGACATCACCACTATCATCACCACTGTCAACACCACTGACATCATCACTGTCAACAGCATTGTCATCGCCAATGTCATCGTCACTGTCATCACCACTGTCATTACCACTTTCATCACCACTGTCATCACCACTGTCATCACCACTGTCAACACCACTGACATCATCACTGTCAACAGCATTGTCATCGCCAATGTCATCGTCACTGTCATCACCACTGTCATTACCACTGTCATCACCACTGTCATCACCACTGTCATCACCACTGTCAACACCACTTACATCACCACTGTCATCACCACTGTCATCACCAATGTCATCGCCACTGTCATCACCACTGTCATCACCACTGTCATCACCACTGTCAACACCACTGACATCATCACTGTCAACAGCATTGTCATCGCCAATGTCATCGTCACTGTCATCACCACTGTCATCACCACTGTCATCACCACTGTCAACACCACTGACATCACCACTGTCATCACCACTGTCATCACCAATGTCATCGCCACTGTCATCACCACTGTCATCACCACTGTCATCACCACTGTCAACACCACTGACATCATCACTGTCAACAGCATTGTCATCGCCAATGTCATCGTCACTGTCATCACCACTGTCATTACCACTGTCATCACCACTGTCGTCACCACTGTCATCGTCACTGTCATCACCACTGTCATCGCCACTGTCATCACCACTGTCAACACCACTGACATCACCACTGTCGGCACCACTGTCATCACCAATGTCATCGTCACTGTCATCACCACTGTCATCGCCACTGTCATCACCACTGTCAACACCACTGACATCACCACTGTCGGCACCACTGTTATCACCAATGTCATCGTCACTGTCATCACCACTGTCATCGCCACTGTCATCACCACTGTCATCACCACTGTCAACATCACTGACATCACCACTGTCATCACCACTGTCAACACCACTTACATCACCACTGTCATCACCAATGTCATCACCACTGTCATCACCACTGTCAACACCACTGACATCACCACTGTCGTCACTGTTGTCATCTACCGAATCATCACCACCGTCATCTCCAGAATCATCACCACTGTCATCTCCCAAATCACCGCCGCTGCCATCTCCTGACTCTTCGCCACTCTCGTCTCCATTTTCTGCATCACAAGAATAAACGGTATGTTGTTAATAGCTGGAAAACCGTGAGCTAAAAATGTTGTTATGTCGATTAATTGTTTTTGAAATTTGATGCTTACAGTGTGATGTCTAGAAATCAGATATATGTTTCGTAGAGTTTCCTCGCAAAGGTTAAGCATTTACACCTGTATTGCAGCCTTTTATATTAAAACAATAAGGGAATTAGATTTCCCAGCTTTGTTTTAATACCAGTCTTTATTGTGTGTTTATATTAAAACACATATAGTGTGTTTCAATATATATATTTTCCGGCATATGTTTCCCATGATGGGAGATACAAGGCAGTATAATATCTTGCCGAAAGGGTGAAGTTTATGAGATTCTGTTTCAAGTGAAATATATTGTACCTCATTGTTGCTTGATCATATAAGCCGTGTCAATTTAGTTTTTCGGAAAATAAATTGGTTTTAACTTGAAAATTCATGCGTTGAATTCAGATAAAACACCGTTATTTCGCTTTCATTAAATGCCGAACTTCACATCTGAGAATATATTTGAAATAAACTGACCACTTTAAAATATTTCAAGCCACGTAATTAGGGAGAGAAAAATTAGATAAGTAAATGACTTGGTCATGGTGGCTATATGACTACGCGAAATGTATCAACTATAAAGTGAACCTTTTTTCTTAAATAGTATTTATATTCATTTTAAAGCTCTTTATGTTTCAATTTAATGTGACCACTATGTATATACGTTGATTTATGAAGGACAAGTATCGGTACGCTTTGTGTAATTTGAAGAAAATTTTCATCAAGAGCAATGTACAGACAATGTACGGTTTACAAAATATTTCTGGTGTCAGATAGAAGGGAGTGGTATTGTTCCTTTCGCTCCCTTTCCTTGGCCATAATAAAAATGATCAATGGCATTTTTTCATCAAACTAAAATAGTAAAAACTAGTTTTAAATCATCGTACCATTGTCGTCGACACCACTTCCATCTTCAACGCTTCCTTCTCCGCCACTTCCATCTACGCCACTGCCACTTTCATCACTTACGCCACTTCCACTTTCACTCATTACGCCACTGCCACCTTGATCACGACCATCTTAAAAAAAAAGATTATTTTGTCAAAGCTGTTTTTGAGACGTCGAAATGAACACTTAGTGCTTCGATGAAAAGAACAATATTTCACATCTAGATTTTATCATTAGCAGTTACGTCAGCCCACATTTGATCTAGCATAGTTGCGTTTTTCACAAACTGCGTGTCAACGTTGCTTCAGAAGCCAAGCTAAAGATCAACTTTAAAGAAAATCTACACTTTGAGTAAAAGCGATTACACTAATAGTTGTATAGAACGAAATCGATTCAGTGATCAATACACAATGTTCCTACATTAATGCAATCTAACAGTTACAGAAGAAATATGCTTAAATTCATCAAAAAATAAAACATTGCAACTAAATACGAATGCATCGTCGAATGTTCCACTACAACATGAAGCAAATCACTGAGTTCTTATAAGTCGTGAATTCGGATATAAAAAAACAAGAGTTTAATTTCAAATGATGTTTATAGCGTTGACCAGTAGTCAAAACCGCGGAAATTCTAAGGGTACATAAATAATGAAACATATAATCACGTCTTACCATCTGACATTAGTAAAGGAAAACCCCAGAGCGGTCTCAACAGTACCGCAAGACAAAGAATAAGCAAAACTTTTGAGGCCATTTCTCTTGTGATCTGCTCTTAGGTCTTCTCTGCACGTCTACCTGGCTTAATGATTTCTTCGCTTTCTACTTTGGCATTTATATGCTCACTCGAGAAAGGAGCAAAACACTTATACTCGAGATGATACTGTTACGTTTGTTAAAGCAGGCGGGAGAACATTATCGAACATTTCTAAATTCAGACCAGAAGCCACGATATTGCGTTTAGAAATAACTACCATTTTAGAAACACTTAAACAGACGGTGCTGATTAATAAGGATAACATTTAGAACTCTGTGCCTTGTCACAATCGGTAATCGTTTACAGCATTCCCACGGCTCAATTCAATAATCGTTAGTATATTAAAACTTGCAAAAATTGAAGTCATTTGTGTTGCAAAGGAGTATTTTTCAGTATTAGCCTTCCATTTTATTTCCATAGAAACTGTTAACGTTATTTTATCCAGCAAAACTGTTTTGTCGATGCAATATAGTATACATTGTTCAAATATTCCTTCTGTGTGTTGCCATAGTATGACAAATTAAGTTGTATTTTTATCTTTTATTTTTTATATTTTATCTTTTATTCTTGAATCGATTTAATCTACCACTCACAGTGACATTGTGGCCATGGCTCAAGTAATTGATGTCTAAGGGCCTCCACAGTCTAGAGAGATAGTTGTCGACAACTATTTAGTTGTCGATCATAAAAAGTTGTCGATAACAAAAAAACCAGTGTGTGAAGCTAGTTATCGATCACTAAGGGCCTTAGTTATCGATAACTAGCTTCACACACTGGCTTTTTTGTTATCGACAACTTTTTATGGTCGACAACTAAATAGTTGTCGACAACAATTGGCCTAGTCTGTGGAGGCCCTTAGTATTTTTTATCTCTACTGACCCCAAACAAAAAAAAAACACAAGCGAAAGAGACTGGATATTTAAGTAAAACTGAAGCTTTCTGTCCGCGGGTTACACAATAGTGCTACTTTACATTTCCGTCATGTTCTCGTCCTGTTCTTGACGCTACACGAATTACAAATTATTTTGATTCATAGAAGCTTTTGAATAACTATATCAGCGAAGCTTTGATGTGTGATATTCAGCGGGTGCTACGCCTGGTTCTCCAGCTATCTGCAGCATCATTGAACCATGGATCCGCTTATAGAAACAGATGCATTCCCCTTGGTGATGGTTTCGCCGCTATGTATCCAAGGGAAGAAAACAACTTACTATGTAAATACATAACACTTCCTTTCAATGAACATTGTTTATTTATTTTTTTTATGTCGCTAGGCAAAATCATAAAAATACAAGAGGTAACTAATTTCAGCATTTAGAGCTAAAATTAATCATATTAAAATACAAACATGATACATGTCGTTGGTTGTCAAGTTTGACTTTTCTATTTTAACGGAAATTGGCTTTAAAGTATGCCCCCCCTCATACCTTTGGTTGAAATGTTTAGAAACCTTATCAATGTGATTACGGAAGCTATAAATCATGAAATGCATTCTCTGGTATTATTTTCGGTTGTTTTTTTCTTGGGTAGGTTTCGAAGAAGAGCAACAATTTAACCCATACGTGCATGCCCATAGCTATGCTTTTTTAAATAGTTTTAAAGTAAGATTGAACGTTGAGAAATAGTGCTCTTAGACGACTGTGTATATTGATGTTTTCAGACATTGAGAAAGGAAAAAATAGCACCCGAGTGATTAAAAGTTCAATTTTTATCGCCAAATCATAGCTGACAGAGGGAAATGGCTATGAACCACGGCAAACTTCAAAGGAGCAAATAAAGATGCCAAGATTTTTGTTGGAAGTCCACGACCGTGCACAATCTTTTGTTTTGCGCTCACACGTTATGGTTGAATTACGTAACCGACATGTTTCTATTGCTTAGTTACTCGGGAAGAACTCAAAACGTATTGTGTTTTGTGCACGGTCAAAAAAACAAAAACATGGAACAAAGAACTTTGTTGGGAATCATAACCATTTCCCTTTAACA
Source organism: Desmophyllum pertusum (assembly GCA_029204205.1). NCBI lineage: Eukaryota > Metazoa > Cnidaria > Anthozoa > Scleractinia > Caryophylliidae > Desmophyllum > Desmophyllum pertusum. Next base: position 1,405,376 of record MU826356.1, read on the forward strand.
ACGTTGGCCAAATGCATTGCCAAACGTATATATCGACGGTATCGTTTATGCGAGAAATTTGCTTGATGAGTTTGAACGAAATTGCGGTGAACGGTACTTTTTATAACTAATCGTAAGCCCTAAAGTAACTGTAACGTTTTCATATCGGGGGAAATAAATCAGCTGTTTACTTAACCGACATAAAAAAATGATATGCCCAAATCGAGTTGAACAAGGCCTGTTATAGCCGAATCCATAGAAATAGACCCTCTATGATTTCACAAACTGAAAGCTAAAACAAGAGAAGATATATGTGCGAATTGCATCAACGGTAGCGTCAGCGAACACGGAAAACAACAACGAAGGCACGGCCGCTCTTGACATGACTGGATATTTAGTGATACTGAAGCTATAACGATCTCAACAGAACAAAATTGCCAAAAAAAATTGAGAAAAAAGAAACTCTAGGACCTCAAGGCAACAGTCAAGCATGAATTAGTAAGAATTTAAAACATGGATGAAGAATCCATGACGTAAAATTATGTTTTTAACGATTATCTAGAAGAACACAACAACAAAAATACCCCAATAAAATACAAAACAAATTACGAAAATAAATAATGGATTAAAGTCCAAAGACCTCTACAGACAGAGAGGACGATTACTGAAGGCAAAAAACGCTGAAATACTTTTCTAGAACCTAAATAAGCCGTGGGCTTCGGCTTATCTTTACTCCCAAAATAACTTCCCGAGACGATGCATGGGCTCTTGGACGACCAAGACGGAACCGTACGTGACGAGAGAACCAGCATCCAATACTTGCAAAATTCCAAGCTGTTTCCTTGGGTCACTGTCTTCAGCGTGTCCAGTGACATACCTCAGGAAATGAGATCGGACAACATCTAAATTTATCGAGGAAAAAACAACGGAAGCAAATCAATTAGGCACCAGCCATGTGCAGACGGTGCATCGCCATAAATTCCATTGAAATCCAATGATCGATCAGTCAAGGTTGTATTTTTTACCCTATTTGATAATAGTGTGCCAACGTTTTTAGCATAGTTTGCAGAGACGTTATCGAAATCTAGCGATTAGGCGTAATGAAACTCGAATGAAATTACTCAAACCACCAAATCAATACTGAACGATAAGGCATGATTGACCGCATCATTTTCAAAACGGAACCTAAGGAATTAAAGCTGTTAGGCCCAAGAAGGCATTCCATATATTGGTCAAACAAGTAAGTGATAAGGGCACCCTTTGCGTTCTCTAGATAAGTACACGAAGGGGTAAAGTAAATGCAAAAAAATAACCAACATTTATTGATATTATTTTTTTATTAAAGAATAAAGCAAGAGGAAAAGAAAATAACAATGAATCACCAAATTAGAAAAGCTAAGAGATCTGAACGTTACCTTTTGGGCATTATGAGAGGCACAAGGTGTACAAAAGATTCGTTGAATGCAGAAATGCACAAGAGACCACATGTTTACTTGCTGTCCACTAACAAGGATGGAAGAGGTTTCAGCTCGTTTTTGTTTGATAATTCGTTTCTCTAAACAGCGAGAAATCAAATAAAGAGATCTCAAAGTCCAAACAATGTGTCAATTGAGGTGCACCGCAAATGAAAACGCGAACACAACAACCACAACGGAAGCAAACCAAAATAAATCGTTCAAGCATATTTTAATGCAGACACAAGCCATGTGTAGACAGTGCATCGCCTGAATTTTTCTTATCATCAATTTCACGAAATTGCATCTAATGATCAATTAAGATTGTATTTTTACCATATTTTACCACAGTGTGCCAACGTTTTTTTAGCATTTTTAGCGATTGGGCATAATTTAACTCGACTGAACTTACTCAAAAGACCACCAAATCATTACAGGATAGCACATTATTGACTTATCACTTTCAAGGAGGGACCTTAGCAATAAAGCCTATCAGGCCCAAGACGACATTCCGTATATTGGTCAAACAGGTAAGTGGTAAGGGGCACCCTTTGAATTCTCTGGATAAGTACACGAAAGGGTAAAGTAAATGCAAAAAAATAGCCCCAATTATTGATTTTTTTTTTCATTAAAAATAAAGCAAGAGGAATAGAAAATAACAATGAATCACCGAACCTTTTGGGCATTATGAGAGGCCAAGGCACAAGAGGCCACATGTTTACTTGCTGTCCACTACGAAGGATGGAAGACTAGGTTTCAGTTCGTTTTTGTGTGATAATTCATTTCTCTAAGCAACGAGAAATCAAATAAAGATATCAAAGTTCAAACATTATGTGTCAATTGCGGTGCACCGCACGATTAGTTTTTTTTTTCAAGTCAACATATGATCGTTTCCGGGATCATTTTTATACATTTAGAACCTTGAGATAACTTTTTATATTTACTATTGACCTTGTTGGTCAAGTAGAGATTCCGTTCCTTCTTTCAACTTGTTACTTATCAGGGTAATGAAAAACGTTTTGATATCTCTGGCGTTGCAAGCTTCTTGGGACGTGATTTTTGCAAAGAAAACCGTTTTCAGTGAGTATAACTCATCTACGGTAATCATGCAAAAGGATAGGTTCGTAGTGCGCACATTTCCTTAGTGTTCAAATTAAGTTCTCAGTTTACCAGTGTCTTTTAGAAACGAAAAGCGATAATGGTCACCTTTTCTTCCAAACACTGACGCTTAACGTTGCCAAAGCTTCTAATCAGAGTTGATGTGTCCTTTCACGCTATTTTGCAAGTTTATTTACATTTCAGCTTCTCTGTCGGATTTTTGTGTCGTTGTTGTCTTTGGGGTGTTAATTTTTTCGAGAAAACAAATACGTCATTGGTCATGGGTTCGAATCTCGTTTAAGCCTGATTTTTTTTTCAGTTTCAGGGCTTCCTTTTCGTAACTGCTAAAGTTGCGTACATAACTGCGATGGTCTTTCATGTATTAAATACGTCATTCCCGTCGAAACAATAATCCCATCGCCAGGGTCAGCAGAATGTATATTGTGCAAAAACGTAAAATTTGTTAACGATTTTAAACTCGCAGCAAATGTTTTTGAATATTGTAGTTACCTTGACAATGGCGCCATGAAGACACCGAAACGTCGGTTTTATCGTTTGTTTTTGCTTATCTCTGTATTTCAAAACCACTATTGATTTTAACTAAAACGGGAGAATGGTAATGTGAAACCATTGTCAACAGGTTTTTGTTTATGGTTTTGCTACGAAAAATCACAACAATCAACACCTCATTTGTATCCTTGATATTATAGCGCAAGTAAGGTCAAAGTCTTACATTTTTGTACGTTTAAGATCGCGACAGATGTTTACGTCTTAGTTTCCATTTCCTTAAGCGTGAAATAAAACATGAATGGCAAACCGTGTACTGAATTATTCACACACAAAAAAACCACGCACAGAAAATGTGTATTTGACGTTCATTATAGTATATTAATTATATTTGTTTTGTTATTTAACAGGCGTATCTTCAATTTTAAACGGATATTTATCTACCAATAAAACAATTTATGTATGGAAACAACTTGAAACATAAGCATCAGTCTTCGAAATGCTCTTGATGCTTCTTTTATGTCCTTAGCTTTATTAGTTAAACATACATGATTGAGAAGTCGGCTGATCAGTGTAAATCCTTGACTTATCCCGCCTGACTCTTCAGTTATTAGTGCTGGGAAAATAACAACTTGTCGAGAAACCAAATATACGCCTAACGTCACGACAATTCTTTAACTTTCGAGCTTTCATTACCATGACCATCAAATATCACAGGTTATTATTCAACACTTTTTTCGCATTGCCCAAATAAGGTCTTGATGCGCCCTGTCATCGCTATCTCCAATTTGCTTTGTCGGCGAGAATTGCGAAATGAAGGGACGTTTTAAATTTGATTTACAGGATAAAACATATCTTTTTTTATCAATGCGATGAATAACAATTAAAACAGTTTTTTTTTCAATTTTAGTAATATTTAAACTTGAGTATGATTCAGTATTTTTTTTTTGTAAGTAAAGACTCTATTGAGCATAATGATTACTTGCATGTATACTACTTACAATTTGATGCTCTACTTACAATACCTTATATTACATACAATACGATACTTACACTACTTACAATACGGTACTTACACTACTTTTAATACGATACTTGCACTACTTACAATTCGGTACTTACACTACTCACAATACGATACTTGCACTGCTTACAATACGATACTTACGATACTTATAATACGATACTTGCACTACTCACAATACAGCCACTTACACTGCTTACAAATGGTAATTTATACTTACATAACAATACTTACACTACTCGCAAAAGCGATTTCGCTGCTTATATTGTGATTACTTACACTACATTGATTTGTTATTACTAACTCTATGTTTAACTCAAAACAGTAGATATATTAATAATTAAAATAGATAAATTTAAATTAAATATAGCGAAATAAATATATACTGAACATACTATTTTACAATTATTATTATTTCTATATTATGTACTTAGTCACGTTTACGTGTCATATAGCACTTATTATTTTGCAATATATAACAGTTATTATTTAATAAATGGTTTCCATTTTGCCTGAACTTTTCAAGCTCAAGTTGTTTTGAGCAGCGATGAGCTTTTCAGTGTTATATTCATTTTTAACTATAACTTCAAACGGTAAAAATAGGGGGATTGGTTTATTCTTGCGACAGTTCCGCAAATAAAGTTTACCTAAAATAATGAAGTTATTAAACAGGTCGGATTTCTTATGAAATATTCCTAATATAATATCCCTATATTCAAGTTTCCTTTGTTCTTTAGTTATTGTTAACCAATAGTTTTCAAACTCATTCCAAAATTTTGTAGAAAAAGTGCACTGAAAAAATAGATGTTGAACTGTTTCTTGAGAGGCTTCACAAAAAGTACAAAGACAATCTTACGGAATATCGTCTGAGGCTATGGCTTTGCCGTCTTAAGTAGCAGCGATGTTCTGCGCGATTTCGCAGAATAATTGTGAAATATATAGCTAAGAGAAACAAACATTCATCAGTTTTTTTAACTGTTTATATTAAATTATATGAGTATATTATATTTATTATACTTCTATTTTTTTTTATATTGATTATATTAACACCATTATTTTTCGGTGTTTTGGTTGCCAAGTGTTTCAATAACCGTAATGAGTTTGGTGGCACTATTTTTCTACTCAAATATATAATTCGGTTTGTTCAAGTTTGTCATTAGTTCATTTATTGGAATGGTTTAATTTTTTGAAAATGAAAAAATCATGCTTTTCAGCTTACTTTTCAGTTTTCAGGAGATTTTCGCTTTTTACGAAGGATTTATTCAAAACTCTTTACAGTTTTTGCATTCTTATATATCTTTTTCGATATTTTAAAATCAAATTTGGTGATTTTCTGACATTTCTGAACATTTAAAAATCCAAGATGGCGGATCCAAGATGTTGGATTGTTTTAAAGTATGACGTTCTTTCGGCGTGATATGATATCATAATTGATTCGTGATTGTCACTAAGAAAAACATGTTTGGATGATTTACACCCCACATAACATTTCCAGAAATCGCGGACATTTTGCGCCCGTGATTAATTGTCAGCGGCATCTCATTTTCAAAATGGCGGCCATCAACAAACGCTTTTTTACTTGCATGAAACCAAGCCTGGCCTAGTAATTAGGGGGCCTGGATACTAGTTTATATCCCGTGAAACATCACGACAATAAATAACAAACAAAATGGCGACGAGATGCGAAGAAATTTTTTTTTGAGTTTTCCTTCCAAAATGAGTCACTCAAATATGGCGTTCGTTCGCTGGACTACAGACGGGAAAATGAAGGAATTATCTGTGCATTTGGAAAGATCTTGCAGGGCAAAAATCCTTCCTTTTACGGCGGATTTGGACACATCGAACTTCACTGAAAGCATATCGATTCGTGAACCTTGCCTTCATTAAAGGGTTCATCTTATAATCGACGATTATTTGGCATGACTTCGGCAAGATTTTAAGAGAATGTATGGAGATATGGATATCTGGCAAACCGGATGAAAGTGATCACCTCTGGAAGTAAGTAAACCTGTATTTGTGTGTCCATTTTTTAGTGAGATGAGTAGATTCCACAGTGCCTAACTCATTTCGAATCGTGAACTGATGAGCTGCAAGCTCATAATTATTATATTTTAAAAACAATTCATATCTTCATACATTTTCTTATACGATTTTGCCGCCATTGTGGCCTTATTGCGCTTGCGCGGCCGCCATTTTGACCCAAATTTCTGGGTATGAGTCTAATTTTGATAGCATGAATACTTTCGAATACATTTACCCAAATTTCGTGTTTTTCAGCTTAATGTTCATGAGATTTTCGCTTTTTACGAATACATTTTTCCAAAATCTTTTCAGTTTTAACATCCTTATCTTTTTTGATTTTTCAAATTTGGAGATTTTCTGACATTCTGAACAATTTCGAAATCCAAGAAAAAGTATCCAAGATGGAGGATTTTTTAAATGTATGACGTCATTATGACGTGATATGACGTCATAATTGACGCGTGGCTGTAACTAAAATAAACATGTTTGGATGCTTTATACACCACATAAGTTTCATTTTCATAGCATGAATAGTTTTCGAGATACATAGGGGGTAGGGGCACATTTTGCCCCTCCGCCCTGGCTCACGAACGAAACATAAGCCCAGGCAGAATAGGGTTAAGGCAATGAATAATCATTGTACATTGCACATGTACAAGTACAAATACATGTAGGTCATACAAGACGTAAAGACGTTTCGGTTATTTTAAATTTTCTTTCTTGATCACGAGTTGTTTTGGCCGTTAGAAGAACTAAGCATGTTAAGATAATAACAAAAATATAAATAGAGTGCAATAAACAGCAAATCGTTGTTTTCCGTATTTTTGAATACGGAAAAAATATAATTTAATGTTGATCTTCTTCTTTAATTTTTTTTTTGTTCTAGTGTTTGCCGTTCCAAGTGATGTTTCGACATTCCAAGCGATGTTTGTTTGGTAGAACAATCAGTTAATGGTTATCGGGTGTTTTAACTGTGATTCCGCTATGAGAGTAAAATAGTTTAAACTGCCAGATAACAAGAATTACTCAGTTGCTGAATTTCAGTCCTTGTAGCTCGCTAATACTTTGAGAATATTTGGGTTAAATCTGTCATGGAAATCTCATACCCTTCCTCCCACATAAAGTCGTTCAAAACAAAGTCATACAGACTTGGATACCGCCAGAAAACCAAATATGAGCAGACCCGGCCCCCGAGTGTCCATTTGAATAAGGAGGGCTTATTATATAAAATTGAAGTGGTCAACGATGGGGGTAAAGAACCCTTAATATTTTCATTGATAAAGCGTTATGTTAAAAGAACTAAGCAGGTGATAATTTCCATATTTATTTACCAGCTTGATACATAGCAGTATACAGATCAAGGTATCTAACCATATTCGATGTAATAACTTTCATTTGCATAAAATATTCATTATCATGTCCTGAAGAGAACCCTGAGAGGTTGAAAGTTCTAGACAAGCCAGCGAACTTTTTCATGCTCCGAACTGTTGTAATATATAAATCTAGAAGAAAATGATGTAATAACTAAAATGTTTAAAAAAAATAACACACATATAAGGTTTAAACAATGTCTTCAGAATTAGTTTTTTAAATAATACCTTCAGTTTTCATTGTTATTACAGCATCGCGAGATATATACCCTGCAGCTCTGCTGCTGGTCCTTTTAAAACATTAACTTAATACCATGCGATGCATGAGCTAATCCCAGTAAAAATATATGAACAAAACTTTTAATCCGGAATAAAAAATGAAGCAAAGATATAACTCTAATTCAAATAGAAAGGCCCATTCTGCCATAATACAATGTTTAGACTTCTCCAATAACGCTTTGACTGCAACATACATAATAATATCATGGACTAATAAATCATGCTAAATAAAAAGCAAGTGATTACGCTCAGACATTTACAAGCAAGCCCTCCACTAAATGTAAGTCCGCCAGATTTAAAAAAGTCGCCTGCCTCGTCATTATAACCGCTATGGTCATAATCACCATCATTTTTGGCATCATCGTCATCATCGTCATCATCATCACCACTGTCAACACCACTGGCATCATCATTGTCATCATCATCACCACTGTCAACACCACTGGCATCATCATTGTTATCACCACTGTCATCACCACTGTCATCGCCACTGTCATCACCACTGGCATCATCATTGTCATCATCATCATCATCGTCGTCGTCATCATCGTCATCGTCATCTTTGTCAGCATCGTCATCATCGTCATCATCATCGTCGTCATCATCATCGTCCCCTTCATCATCTTTGTCAGCATCGTCATCATCGTCATCATCATCATCATTGTCATCATCATCGTCCCCTTCATCGTCTTTGTTAACATCGTCATCGTCATTGTCATCGTCGTCATCCTCACCGTCAACTTCATAATCATTATCATCTACATCGTCTTTGTCATTATCGTCATATACATCATCTTTGTCATTATAGTCATCTTTAACATAGTTATCGTCGCTACTGTCAGCATCGTTATCATTGCCATCGCCACCATTCTTATTATCGCCAACATTATCGTCTTTTTCACTATCATTGTCTTTGACATCGTTTTCGTTCTCGTTATTTTTATCTTTGTGTTCATCGCCATAATCCCCACCATCTATATCGCTTTTGTCATCGTCTTTTTCACTATCATTGTCTTTGCCATCGTTTTCGTTCTCGTTATTTTTATCTTTTGTTCATCGCCATAATCCCCACCATCTATATCGCTTTTGTCATCGTCTTTCTCATCAGTATTGAGATCTCTATCGTAATCATGTCCGGTAATATCTTTCCTATCTGAAAAAAAAATACGAAAAATACATCATTTTCAGATGAGTGTTACCGGTTTTTACGCTAAGGGCGCTATGCTGAGACAGATCACTGAAAGTGTTACCGGAAAATTCGTTGATGAAATCTAAAACGAATGGAACTATTACCGTCGGTATTCCTCGTGCGGTAGTCTCACACGAGATGGCGTGACCCCGAGATAGGTGATCTCGTGAAATAATGTGCTGTTTCGTAGCTGTTTACATGAACGGATTGATGAAATTCAATTGTGGAGAACAACTGACGAGGCTTGTATAGCGAAATATGTTTTGTATTGCTGTATTTGTACAGTTTTTACAATATTTTTAGTGTGTCGAAAGAGTATCCAAGACTTGATGTCTTACTCTTCGTAGTTAGGTTTTTCTAACTCTTTCCTGGCCTCGGCAACTGAACTTGCCTTGCTCGAAAACAGTCAAATTGTTTACAGCCATAAAACTCGATAATATAATCAAGATGAAGATGAGAAGAAGATTCTAAACAAGACAATCAGAGAAAAAACAAGTTAATGAATAATAGACAGGGGCACCCATATATACGCATCGGATCGTTTCGGTGGAATATCTGTTCGGAAGGCCTATAATCGCCTCAGATATTCGGTTAGGGAAATGTCATCTCGAACTTTCTTAATATGGGAAAATTAATGCCTTTTGTTTTCGGAGAGATAAAAATGTCGTTTTGGGTACAAAAACAGGTCAGCTAGGATTTTCGGAAAAGCAAAAGCAGCTCATAAATTCGGGAAATAAAATTTCAATCCCTAAAATTTTCTGAAGTATGAAAGTTCAGCTAACGTATCCGAAAATATACATTTTTCTTATTAAACTGCATAAAAAGCACATTTATAACGTAAAACCGACGTTCCGACACCTACAGGAATATTTTGTCGTTGGGTGCCCCTGGATAGATAACGGGTGGACAATAAAGCTTCAGAGTGACAGTCAGGAGAAGGATAAAGATCAGAGGAAGAGATGGGATTAGAAGATATGCCGGATCGACACGGATGAGAACAGCAAGTGGGGGAAAAAGGACAGACAACTGAGTGGATGAACGATGCCTAATTGTTATAAAGCGGGCATGTATCGATCAGCTCCTAAAACTAAGAGCGATAACCTTATCAGCAGCAATCTATGAAACATGAGAACGATAAATACTTTAAAGCATAAATCAAATCTTACCATCTGACTCTGACAAAGGGAAACTCCAGAGTGGTTTCAACATGTATAGTGCCACGAGACAAAGAACAAGCAAAGTCTTTGAAGCCATTTTCTTCAGGCGTTTGGCGATCCTTTCTCTACAGGTGTACTTGGTTTAACGGTGTTGTTGCCGGGTTCTTAGCTTCTCAATTTGAAGGTTTAACAGTTAGGTTTCAAGTAGTTATATAACATTGAAACCCAATATATTGTTATGTTTTTCCGCGGTGAAACTAATTGGCAATTATTACAATCGATCTATATCATGACAGTGAATATCGTCACTGCTAAATAGTAATAGTTAACGCTGATAAAAGAAAAAGAAAAAAATGGAAAAAAAAACTCTGATAAAAGGCCATAGAAAAAGTTGACACCACCTTAATTCATAAAAGCTTGTAGTTTGCTACATTCTTAAACCTTTCAATTCAGCAGAATTTTATTTTTAGATTGTTTCATTATTCAATTATTGACCTGTCTCCAGGGAAACTGATATCAAGCCACCTAAAATATTTCTTTCAATTCAATATATTTGTGATTGTTGTGATATTTATCCCAGTCGTTACCATGGTGTAACAAATTTAAGAACTCTAATCCTTTTGTAAAATCCAATTGCTTTTTTACAATGCATCGCTATCAATAGAAAAATTAATTTTTTTGCTGTCTATCGAAAACTCATCCTTCATAGCCCATAGGCATTTTGTCTTGTTTTCCTCTTAAGGTGGCTGGTAACGGTTTACAGCCCCTGTGTTTTGATTGATCGATACTACCATATTATATCAGTTGATGTTAAAATAAAGGTGTCAAACCATTGCCTAATCATCGGTGAACAAGTTATGATAATATTTGTGACATAATAGGTTACCATAGCAACATTATTACCTGTCAAAAACACCCTTATTTTTAGCTTTAAGTGCTTATAACTCAAAAACGAGCCCGGTGACCCCCATTTTTTATAATTGAATAATGATCAGCATGTTAAGATACAACTTTTTGCAAAGTTTAAAAAAATTCTGCGGAGGGAATTCAGAGCCACCTTAAATTTTTGAAAATTTAAGGTGGCTCTGAATTCCCTCCGCAGAATTTTTTTAAACTTTGCAAAAAGTTGTATCTTAACATGCTGATCATTATTCAATTATAAAAAATGGGGGTCACCGGGCTCGTTTTTGAGTTATAAGCACTTAAAGCTAAAAATAAGGGTGTTTTTGACAGGTAATAATGTTACTATGGTAACCTATTATGTCACAAATATTATCATAACTTGTTCACCGATGATTAGGCAATCGTTTGACACCTTTATTTTAACATCAACTGATATAAGATGGTAGTATCGATCAATCAAAGCGCATGGACTGTAAACCGTTACCAGCCACCTTAAAGAATATATACTGGCACCTTTACTGAATGGCTAAGTGCTACACTGCAAGCCAAGCCAGATTTAAATAAAGCTGCCACATAAGTCTTGTTTTCTTCTCTTGTTTCGTTTATTTTTATAATTTCACAATATTTCCCCTCGAGCTAAAATTATCCCTGCAAGGAAAAAATACGCAATTTAAATGTGCACGCGAGCACTTCAGTTTCACATTATGATAACTGTACATTTAGCAACCATAAAATAGTTTAACAGATAGTAGACAACCGAATGAAATTGAGTGATGAGAATCAAAAATCGACTTTGAATACATTCTTCCTATACTTTTTTCTTCTAATCAAAAACCTAATTTTCACATTTCCCATGCCAAGATGATTTTGGAAAATGTAGATAGAAAACATAAAAACCCTTTGTTGTTTTACTTTAATAAATTATTACACTATTCCTGTAGTACTGATTTAAGTAAAAAGAGGATATTTAAATAATGTTATAAAGACAGACATGCGCCTGGGATATATTTCATTTGTTATACGCTATAGTTCAATGGACGGAAAACGGTTGATGACTGGAATCTGCCTATTTGTGATGTACGACGAACAAGTGCGATTTCGAAATTTTGACTTACAATCAAGCAGGGGCACCCAACGGATCGTTTCGGTGGAATATCTGTTCGGAAGGCTTATAATCGCCTGAGATATTCGGTTAGGGAAATGTCATCTCGAACTTTCTTAATATGGGAAAATTAATGCCTTTTGTTTTCGGAGAGATAAAAATGTTGTTTTGGGTACAAAAATAGGTCAGCTAGGATTTTCGGAAAGGCAAGTTCAGCTTATAAATTCGGATAATAAGATTTCAATCCCTAAAGTTTGAAAGTTCAGCTAACGGACGACGTTCCGACACCTGCAGAAACATTTTGTCGTTGGGTGCCCCTGATCACGAAATCAACGTATATTTGTGGTGCCATTATTAGGTGGTATTTAAATGAATGATGTAGTATCGAAATATCACATAATTGTAAAACATATATTGCGACAATTAATATAGTGCAGCGATAGGATTGCAACTCTCATGCCCAAGGAATCTTATAGTATACCCAACGACTTTGTCGCAGGCCACATTACCACGTGACAGCTACGTGACAATTGTCAGTCGTTATTACCTATATATTTAAACTCAGCATTTTAAATTGCAATAATTTTATAGTTCGTTTACAACACTTGTAAAATGTTCCGCTTTTCGATACTTCAATATCTTAATTGGCACTTGATTGTCTGTATTGGCGGCCAAACTTATTCCACCAGGTTTAGAGGTTTCAATGTATTTAGCATCATTCACGTGCCATAAGGTAAATTACACAAGGTATCACAAAAACAGTGTAGAAGTTCGACAAAGTGAAGTATACAAATTAGATGGCGAGGAACGAAGTCAAGTAATGCCCTTATTGATCATCATCGGGTAGCGTGGCCGAGTGGTCTAAGGCGCTGGTTTAAGGCACCAGTCTCCTCGGAGGCGTGGGTTCGAATCCCACCGCTGCCACATCCTTTTATACCAGCAAACAATATATATTCAACAATTTGTCATCTAACTTTTAATACATATCTATATTAATTATAACAATGTCACTCAGTAGTTCTCTGGTGTATACCGTATACATGTATGTATCTAAAAGCTGTAGCTGTCAGAAGACACAGGGTTGACAAACAAAATATAAATAGAGAAGGGTATCAAGTTGTAATGTTGACAAACGAACTTTGTCAGACAATTTTATGTAAGGACAATAGAGATACTCTAAAAGCATCGGTTTGTTTTCCTTGCGAACGGCAAAAATCTCACTTTTGTAATCCATTCCAAAGGAGTGCAATAACTTGTTACATCTACAGAACCTCCACGGTTCTTTTTTTATGAGAGAGAGAGATATAAGTTGTAATGATCGAAGTTATCCTGCAAGACTATTATGTCTAAAGGAAAAAACAAGTAGTATGAACATTTTTTTCTTGAGATACGTATAAATTGCGTTACATCCGAATTATAATTCTTATAAAAAAAGTTGGATATAACGAACAAATTGTTTGGCACAGTGGAGGTTTCATTAGATATGGATTACACTGTATACTGTATATTTTAGGCTATAAGTATACGGGTCCAATGTAATCGCGCGATCATTTTGACGGATCAAGAAAACTATTCCACGCGATATTTTATCAATAATTTTTAGAATCATCAAGAAGAGCTGCGATATCGCGGAAATGAAAAATTCAATTTCAAGTACCTCTTGAAAAGTTAGCAGTGAATATAATAATAATATGTCCGTAGAGTCTATATACTGCATTACTTGTATTTAATCAGCGCAGAATTTTCTCCCACGAATATTTGTCTTAATTCTAGAAGCAATCTTTCCATATTATATTTTAATTGGCATGGAAACAGTTAATCTATTTTCCCTGTGTCGATACAAAATTACTGTGATAATCATTCCGCTCGTTGCCATCGTTTAACCATAGTTAATATGGCTTAACAGATTACGGATTTAACTCATTGTAAAAAAAAACACATATTTATCAATGCCAATTTAAGAACACCTATTTCAACTTGTAACGAACCTTTTTGAAACTAAGACTCGATAATCTGACTTTATCAGTCCACTTTTGCATGGGATGTTTCTGTAGGAATACGCACTGAGTTTCTTACTGCATAAACTGTGCATTACTCTTTTACCTTTTAAGTAAGGCATGGTACTTAATTTACTCTTTTACCTTTCCAAGTAAGGCATGCTACTTAATTCGCACGCTCATTTTGATTATTGACATATTTCTAGGAAAATAAATATTTAAAAAATCGCAATCGTGTTTTCCAACAAATTTAGTTTTACATTCAATCTAAGGTAACACAATGATAAAATCTGAAGAAACTTGTACTCAATGACTCGTAGTAACTCCAGAAAAAATACCTCACCTTGGATATCTCATTTCTTTCAAACCAATGAATAAAAAGACATAAAACATCAAATAGTTTAAAAGTTTTCCTTTTAAATGACTTGGGTACGACAAAGGCGTAGCAGATTTAATTTATAAAAGTAGTTTTTTCATGATCATGTACTTCTGTGGGTTTCAACATTGATACCGAAGATGAATAATAATAATAATCTAAATTGTCCAACGTGTTATTCTTGTTGTTAGTTGACTAGTTTATGGAAGGTTAAATTTTCTTGATTGTTTCCTTCACAACTAAAGCTAATATTGTATGCAATTACACACACAATGTAAAATATCTGAACGCTACAACAGAAAAGTTACTATGTGTTGTATTGTTTTACACACAGTACACTACATTGCTTTTACATAATTACATAGTAATAAATAGTGCATTATGGCTGTTTCACTCTGCTCACTCGGGAGTTAACTTTGATGGTGATTGTTGAAAAATATCAAACGCGCTTAAATATGATATGACACTTTCAAAATTCACAATTCGGAGCGCGTGTTGTTGTTTCCATAGAACAATGCATCTATCACAGGTATTACTTCATAACTCAGTTCTAGTTATCTTTGACTAAAAATGTCGTTCCAAATCAGTAGTAAATTAGTAAAATTAGATATGCTTTTGTTTTTGTTTTGTTCAGAGTTTCTTAACAACAACATAACTTTTGAAACAAGAACATTCGGTGTATTTTTAAAAAATATAAGTGCTCTGATATTTGTCCTGGTATAACGTATTTACTGAAAAGCGAACATCCCTGGGACAAAAAAAATCATAACAATTCCCTTAATAACGAGATTGTCAGCTCATTAGAGGTACAAATATATATTTGTTGGTTATTGGAGGTTTTTCTTATGGTCACTCTCATCACGAAAATAAAAAATCTCACTGACAGAAAATGCTTTTCATCAGTTTTCAGAATTAACCCACCAGTTGCAGAAATATGTAGCATACCAGATTAAATAGGACTACGTGATGTCCAATTTAGAATTGATTGGATGAAAAACATTTCCCAGGCCTCTATATCAAAATTGGCAATCCAAGGAATTTTTGATTATATCGCGCGTGAAACTGTCCAAATTACTGGTACTGCTGCACGTATCCGGAAAATTTCAGATTAATTTGGGCAGTTTAAAAATTAACAACACATCGTGTGCATGCATCATTGGGATTTGGGGTGGGCGATATGCAGTCAAATCTGTATTAAGCGGCCCTGTTTTTAGCGGTCACCCTCTATTTTACAGTAGTGAAAGTCCCGAAAATGACTTCATCATTTTTATCACTGTAAGCTTGGTCAGTTCTATTAAATTTTGATGCAAAGCATTTATTGTTTTGACCTGTGTTAATACCTTGCCAAATTCACGAGATTATTGGATTCTCTTGCCAAGCACACTTAAATAACGTAAACTACCTTTTCGGTGAAATTAGCATGGAGCCATTGTGCCCGTGACTTTCTTTTATCAATTGATATCATTTATATCACGTGTGTATTGTTACAAATGTAACATATTATCGCCAAACCTGTTATTAAGCGGTCACTATGGCGCCATTCCCAGAGGGTGACCGCTTAATACCGGTCTTACTCTAATAATAAAATAAATTGTTCGAAAATTTTGATGCAAAGCAATTAAGACGAAATCCATTAGAAAATCGAGTAATATTTATGGCCAGTAGACAAAAATCTTGTACTACGACGCCATACACTTTCACGCTTAAACTAGACATTCATGAGCCATACCTTAACGGTATTTACCAAATAATATAACTCCACAATCCTTAAATTGCTTTCCGCCTTGAGTTTCCTCCCGTGAATGGGTTGAGTCATAAGAGGTGGCAGCCATGTTTCTGGGAAACATGGCTGCCACCTCTTATGACCTTACCCATTCACGGGAGGAAACTCAAGGCGGAAAGCAATTTAAGGATTGTGGAGTTATATTATTTGGTAAATACCGTTAAGGTATGGCTCATGAATGTCTAGTTTAAGCGTGAAAGTGTATGGCGTCGTAGTACAAGATTTTTGTCCACTGGCCATAAATATTACTCGATTTTCTAATGGATTTCGTCTTAATGTTTAACAAGAAAGCAGCAAAAAGAAACGTAACGAAAGTACAATACACGGTTCAACAAATGAATTTTCTGGCTAAAGATACAAACTATGATTGCTGACATAACTGAAGGCTTCAATTGTAGATATTCCTTTAGTGTTCTGACTAACTAAACTATGGCCTTCTTAAAAGAGCTATGTCACGTATGGCGCATCTTGAAAAAATTGGCAATTTTTTTCAAGTTCGCCGTTCGCAACCGTCTTAATCTTGTCCATCCTCAACCATCCTTGCTCCAGTTTGGTTTATTATCACCTCTTTGGTGTTTTTTCTACCTTAGTAAACAACTATTTCGAGGCCTTCTTCGATTTAAAGGTGATTTTGCACTTCGCAAAAATGACTTAAAATATCGTGACATAGCTCCTTTAAGATCAAAGTTCAGTCTCCTGGGCAAAGTTTGAGTTGATAAACAAAAGGATCACCATAGCATCAAACGGAAAAATCTTTCAGCAATGTTACATGATATATTGTCTGAGATGTTGATAGGGCACGAGTAAGTACAATGAAGTCTTAAAATCAAGATGACTTCATTTGAGGCAAGTATGCTAGTACACAATAACCTGCATGGCCACAGAGAGCGAGAATTTAACATTATTTCAGGCATGTATTTTCGATTTTTTGATTGTCATCTATTTTCAACTTTTGAAATGTTTCTAAAATTATAGCGATTTGTTGCCATAATATCAAAGCTTCTCATCCGATTACAAAAGAGTACTTTAAGGTTCGCCCGAGTACTAAATTAGAACAAACGTATAACAATATCTTTAATTTCTGTGTTTCTATAATTATTTCCCCCTACCCTATAAAACTATAAATTACGATGTACACAATGTAGATATCATTAACCCATCCAGTTAGCTATAGAATTGTAGAGATTGCATCCCCGAACTCAAGAAAAATGGCCACAAAGACTTTGCTTCTACTTTGTCTCATGGCTATGTCGATACCGCTCTGGAGTTTTCCTTTGTCAAAGCCAGATGGTAAGGCTATATGATACAGACGTTTTGACCTTTCCTTTCTCTTATCGTGTTAAAACAATGTTATTATTTGAGAGTTAGCCTTACATTTTTGTCAACTTGAGGAGTATTTCGTTATATATGGTAGTGAATTTAACGCGGATAAATTTATCTTGTTTTGCGATTTGTTTATGTTGTTCCAGTTGCTACCTGGACATATCATTTTGATTAAAGAGCTTTTGGTTTCTAAAACTGAAACCTTTTCATATACATCAATTTAATATTTCTTTTTTACTATAATTTCAAGACTTAATAATGCTTGCGAAACGTTTTTATAGCTTCTTTATGCAAATAGTTTTATCGACTCTAACATTTGCATTTAGATATAAAGCGTAGATATGTAACATAGCACATTTAAAATTTAAAAAAATTATCCTATACAGCGGTAAATAAGAGTGATGAAAATCCTTTCCAAGACAAGTTGGTTGACGATGGGCTTAAAGACGAAATCGAAGTTAAAAAGGAAGATGACAACCACAAGGCTAGTGATGTCATTGATAAAGGGCATAACATGAAAGAACCAGCACCCAAAAATTACCAAGAGAAATATGGTGAGATATTTGTTTCAATATGTGCTCCTTAAACAACTTGCTCAGCACAATATTTAATTCTGTAGCGATGAAGTTACATAGCCCAGCCGTTTCAGAAGACCGATCAATTTCCCGTGATGCAGCAAATATCTAGTACGGCCTTCCAGGCCATTTCGTTTGTCTTTCACGATATTCTAAATGTGTGATACATGATACAGTACATACCCTAAATATCATAGAACAGTTCATTTTAGAAGCTATAACACTGTATAGGACAGCTGACATGTAAAGTTACGCTTAATACGTTTGAGATATAATTGTATATCAGTACTCATAAACATAATATGCAAAATGGTATCTGCAAAAGACTATCTGTAATATCTGATTGCTCATGCATAATATAAAAAACAATTATCGTAACTTTCTTTGAAAAATATATGGTTAAGTGATTCTGATTGGTCGGATTTGGCGGCTAAAAAATACAAGCATAGTTCCGAACACATAGTGGCGAGTTAGACGATTCTAGGTGATAAGCTTCCAATGATAACTAATTACAGTACAATTACTTTATATTTGAACTTAATATCAAAATACTCACTCGACAGAGAAAGAGGACCAAAAAGATGATGACAATGGTGCTTCCACTGGTGATGACGTTGCTGATGACAGTGGTGCTTACAGTGGTGATGACATTGCTGATGACAGTGGTGACGACAGCGGTGATGACGTTTCTAATGACAGTGGTGATGACAGTGGTGGTGACAGTGGTAATGACAGTGGTGATGACAGTGGTGATGACAGTGGTGATGACAGTGGTGATGACAGTGGTGATGACAGTGGTGATGAAAATGGCGATGACAGTTCCGATGACAACGGTGATGGCAGTGCTCTTGACAGTGGCGATGACAATGATGATGACAATGGCGATGACAAAGGTGATGAAAGTGGCGATGACAATGGTGATGACAGTGGTGATGACAGTGGTGATGACAGTGGTGATGACAATGTTGATGACAACGGTGATGACAGTGGTGATGACAGTGGTGATGACAGTGACGATGATATTGGTGATGACAGTGGTGATGTTAGTGGTGATGACAACGATGATGATGACAATGGTGATGGCAGTGGTGATGACAGTGGTGATGACAGTGGCGATGACAACGGTGATGGCAGTGCTCTTGACAGTGGTGATGACAGTGGTGATGACAATGGTGATGACAGTGGTGATGACAGTGGTGATGTTAGTGGAGATGACAGTGGTGATGTTAGTGGAGATGACAGTGGTGATGACAGTGGTGATGCCAGTGGTGATGACAGTGGTGATGACAGTGGTGATGACAGTGGTGATGACAGTGGTGATGAAAATGGTGATGACAGTTCCGATGACAACGGTGATGGCAGTGCTCTTGACAGTGGCGATGACAATGATGATGACAATGGCGATGACAAAGGTGATGACAGTGGTGATGACAATGGTGATGACAGTGGTGATGACAGTGGTGATGACAATGTTGATGACAACGGTGATGACAGTGGTGATGACAGTGGTGATGACAGTGGTGATGACAGTGACGATGATATTGGTGATGACAGTGGTGATGTTAGTGGTGATGACAACGATGATGACAGTGGTGATGGCAGTGGTGATGACAGTGGTGATGACAGTGGCGATGACAACGGTGATGGCAGTGCTCTTGACAGTGATGATGACAATGGTGATGGCAGTGGTGTTGACAATAATGATAACAGTGGTGATGACAGTGGTGATGACAGTGGTGATGGCAGTGGTGATGACAGTGGTGATGACAGTGGTGATGACAGTGGTGATGACAGTGATGATGACAGTGGTGATGAAGTGGTGTTTACAATGATGATAACAGAGGTGATGACAGTGGTGATGACAGTGGTGATGACAGTGGTGATGACAGTGGTGATGACAGTGGTGATGACAGTGGGATGACAGTGGTGATGATGTGTGATGACAGTGGTGATGACAGTGGTGATGACAGTGGTGATGACAGTGGTGATGACAGTGGTGATGACAATGGTCATGAAGTGGTGATGACAGTGGTGATGGCAGTGGTGTTGACAAGGATGATGACAATAGTGATGACAGTGGTGATGACAGTGGTGATGACAGTGGTGATGACAGTGGTGATGACAGTGGTGATGATAGTGGTGATGACAGTGGTGATGACAGTGGTGATGACAGTGGTGATGACAGTGGTGATGACAGTGGTGATGACAGTGGTGATGACAGTGGTGATGACAGTGGTGATGACAGTGGTGATGACAGTGGTGATTACAGTGGTGATGACAGTGGTGATGACAGTGGTGATGACAGTGGTGATGACAGTGGTGATGACAACGTTGATGACATTGGTGATGACAGTGGTGATGACAGTGGTGATGACAGTGGTGATGACAGTGGTGATGACAGTGGTGATGACAGTGGTGATGATAGTGGAGATGACAGTGGTGATGGCAGTGGTGTTGATAGTGGCGATGACAGTGGTGATGACAGTGGTGATGACAGTGGTGATGACAGCGTTGATGACAGTGGAGATGACAGTGGTGATGACAGTGGTGATGACAGTGGTGATGACAGTGGTGATGACAGTGGTGATGACAGTGGTGATGACAGTGGTGATGACAACGTTGATGGCAGTGTGATGACAGTGGTGATGATAGTGTAGATGACAGTGGTGATGGCAGTGGTGTTGACAGTGGTGATGACAGTGGTGATGACAGTGGTGATGTCAACGTTGATGACAGTGGTGATGACAGTGGTGATGATAGTGGTGATGACAGTGGTGATCGCAGTGGTGACAGTGTGATGACAGTGGTGATGACAGTGATGATGATGGTGGAGATGACAGTGGTGATGAAGTGGTGATGACAGTGGTGATGACAGTGATGATGACAGTGGTGATGACAGTGGTGATGACAACGTTGACGACAGAGGTGATGATAGTGGTGATGACAATAGTGATGACAACGGTGATAACAGTGGTGATGACAATGGTGACAGTGGTGATGACAGTGGTGATGACAGTGGTGATGACAGTGGTGATGACAGTGGTGATGACAGTGGTGATGACAGTGGTGATGACAGTGGTGATGACAGTGGTGATGACAGTGGTGATGACAGTGGTGATGACAGTGGTGATGACAGTGGTGATGACAGTGGTGATGACAGTGGTGATGACAGTGGTGATGACAGTGGTGATGACAGTGGTGATGACAGTGGTGATGACAGTGGTGATGACAGTGGTGATGACAGTGGTGATGACAGTGGTGATGACAGTGGTGATGACAGTGGTGATGACAAAGATGATGACAATATGAAAGTGGTGACAATGGTGATGACAGTGGTGAGGACAGTGGTGATGACAGTGGTGAGGACAGTGGTGATGATAGAGATGATGACAAAGATAGTGATGAAGATGATGACAAAGATAATGGCGATGATGACGATGATGACGATGATGACGATGATGACGAGAATGATGATGGCGACGACGACAGTGGCAACGACCTCGATGTTGACGGCAACGATGACAAAGATGACAATGATGATAGAGACAGTTATTCAGACAAAGGCGAGGGTGACATCATCGATAAGAAAGGAGATAACGATGGCTATGAAGATGGAGACGTGCAAGGTGCAGAGGCAGATAATTTACGTACGTCTGGCGGTTACACTTCCATTGGAGGATTTTCTTGTTTATTTGTGAGCGTGATTATGTGCTTGTTGCTCGAAATAATCTATTAGTTCAATGATATTATTGTGTTGCTTTCGAAGGTTGTCGTCCTGCCATCCATAGTTACAACTTTTTGTATTAAATTTATGATTTTAGTTCTTTATTCAATAGAGTGCATTTAAAGTAGCTCTATAAGTCGAACAACAGAGTTTTATTTGTGAGGTTTTATAAAGTGTATAGATAATTATATTTTTGCTGGACTCAAGGGATAGCCATCAATTTCATATTTACTTCTTAGTGTTACATCATGCTGATTAGAGGAAGTCTTTCATTCGCTTAATTACACGAGACTTCGTTATGTAAATGTTATTTAACCCATTCACACCAAATAAACATGTTAAACCATGTTTAACTTTTAAGGTATTGAAAACCAGAAACACTTTTAAACCGTGTTTATCTGAACAGCTTTGGTTTGAACTGGGGAAAAGACATTGTTAATATTATTGTAAATATTATTGTCATATTAAAAAATGAAATATTTCATTTGAAAACTGTTTAAGGTGAACTTATTGCTTATCATGCAGATGAGAAGCTATGATCAATAAACCGAAAATTGACTTTTCCTAAGTTACGTTGGTGTCTGCATATCGGATCAAACACCGTCTCTAGTGTTTGATATGTTTCGTAATCACAGTGTTTTCGAATGAAGTGGGAAGTAGGCGCAATTATAAAATCGGTCAGACCTTGCCCGGCAACATTTTGCAACCGCTGGTTTTGTTTTTTAAATTTCTCACATAAATTATTCCAGTGTCTGTATAAACAAATCGAAGATTATCTTCGACAGTTACCTGGTGTTGGGATTGCCAATGACGTGAACTTAAAAATAGTCAATCAATTATACCAAGAGAGGATGATCTAAGAGAAGGACTCCCCTTGCCCCATGATAACTGTTTTTGAAATGTATTAATAGCTTTTGCTGTGAATTTTTATTTCCTTCACATCGAGGATCCGACAATGCGTTACTCGAACTGACCAATCAGGTAGCAGTCTTAAAATAGCTTAGGTATGGACTGAAAATTAAAAATAGATTTAAAACAAATTATCATTGGAATTGAGACGCATGAAATGTGGAATGCTTCTCTTAGACCATCCTCTCTTGACAGCACCCAAACCAAAACAAAATGATACCAAGCCATGCCCTTTTTTTCTCGATATAAAACTTCCCTATGTTATGTGTCTGCTGGTAGCGTGGCCGAGTGGTGATGCAAATATATACCGCTCGCTAATAACGACCAGGTCACAGACGTTCATTAAAACGATACCAGCCAAGGACTTTCAAGACTTTCAAGTCTTCTTGATGTTACGATAAAAAAAATAGACACAAACGCCAATAAGTTGTAATCAAGTGGGAATTACAGAGTCGAGCCCCTCATCCGAAGGAGAGCGACGAAAAAGTTTTGAATTCATTATCTGCTTTCTTTGCAAGTTTACTTGGCCATGTCTTTCTCCGTAAATTGCCATAGTTATAGAAGCACTGAAACGCAAGTTATTGTCACTCGTATGTTTAACAAGTACTCGAGGAGACAAATATGGTACTTTTAGGATATGGCATGGGAAACTACGTATGATATTGTGAGTCTACGACGCTTCTAATTTAGAGACGCGTGACGTGAAAACCAGTCTAGAGGACATTTATACCATAAAATATCAGTTCTTTATACTGGAATGCTTTCATTTGCTCAATAGATTATGTTTATTTATGGATTTTATTTATTTACTAAATTATTCTTCGACGCGTTTCCAAGGACTCATCTAGACAACATATAAATCAATATACAAAAATCTCTACCTCGCTACCTCTTCTGGAAAACATGTGTCGTTTTGTAATTTGCTTAATTAAGGAATCAGTGCAAAGTAATTTTATTATGAAGAAAAAGTAGTCCTCGTATAATAAGATAATATGGCGATTTAGAAGATTATATTTCAAGTTCTGCCATATTGTCTCGATAGTTCACAGTTACTCCTCACGAAACACTCTAAAATTACATGTATTTTCTTTTCTTTTAGCAACAAACTTTCGAACTAAAAAAACTAGAGGTTCAAAAGGATATTATTGATTTCCTGATAACCAAAATAAAATCATGAAATTTGTTCACCTCAGGTACAGTAACGAGCGGAAACACGATGTTTCTCGTTGCCTATATATGTCAAGTGGGATTGTCATTTGCAAGTTGTGTTAACATCAGTTTTCTTTGGAAACTTGTCATTCTTGGGGAAAGTGTAGTAAATAAAATACTTAAAATTGACGGTCAAATATTCTAATGTAAATATACAATCATTTGTCACGGAAACGAACATTGTAACTGATTTTAAACAAAGGTAAAAGGTAGGAAATTCATATACTTTTCCATCTAATGCCAACTGGATTATAAGTTGGAAATGTTTGAGTTTTCTTCCTAACTGGATTTTAAGTTGGAATGTTTTTCCTCCTGATAATTCCGTGGTTTTTGATGCACAAAATGCGATATGTTTATGTGTGGAGTAATATCCGCAAATATAACACTGTCTCAAACCTAGCTAGTGCAACTGAAAGACGTTTACGGCAGTGACTCAAAGTCATGTCAATTAATTATGAATGAATTACAGAAAACTGAACTACCGCCGTCCTAAGTCGAAGTTCAAAAGCGTAGGTGAATTTAGCGTTGATAAACGGAAGGGGAATGTAAACTTCATTACCATGGTAACGAGGACTCGTTTTGAAACAGAGGCAAAAGGCAACTCTGATAAAAGAAATTAAAGCAACAGAATGGGTCCACGTTAATTAAATGAAAAGGCCAGTTTATACGATTTTCAATGTGCTTTGGCAAGAAAATATAAACATAATCTCGTGAATTTGGCAAAGTGACTGTTTAATTAATACAGCTCAACAGCAATAAAAACAGCTCACTGGGACTCGCAAAAGGGTGACCGCGTCCGCTTAATAGCGGCGACCTCTTGGCAGAGATTAAGTCTACAGTGATTTCAAGTGAACCAATTTTCGAGACTTTCACTATGCTGACCGCTAAATAGAGGGTGACCGCTTAAAACAGAGCCGCTTAATACAGTTTGGTGTTTTAAAATCGACGCCAGCAGTCATAAAGGAAAGGAGCACGACAAACGTGTACACCATGGCAACGATCCGAGACAGAGATTGTTACTATTGTCAAAAATATTGCCAATTTATCTAATACCAATTTGCTTAAAATAGAGGCGAGGAACAATATGGTGATATAAAATCTGAGCTTAAAAAAACATATTAATTTAGTGCAAATATCCAAATTGTAGTCGTTAAATAATAGACTTTCTCAAAGTCCGTTTTGCGTTTTGGTGATTTTGTCAGAATAATTAAAAAAAACACAAATGTAATTGTGGTCAAATCAATTGTAGTTTTATAAAATTATTGTGGTTAAATTCCTACCAGTCTGATTTGTTATCTAACGCCAACTTTTAATTATAGGCTTCTATATTTAGACTATATTCTTCCTAGCTGACAAGTGACAATATATTGAGTTTTAGTGCGTTTATAACTATTTTATGCCTACCCAGTAAACGTATAAATTGCGGAGTACACAACGAATACACATCATTAAACCAAGTGTCAAAGCGTTGCAGAGATAGCAGTCACCGAACTCAAGAAATGTTTTCAAAAACGTTGCTTCTTCTTTGCCTGGTGGCCCTGTTAACACCGCTCTGGAGTTTTCCTTTGCCACTGCCAAATGGTAAGTCTTGGTTGTAAATTATGAGCATTTTGTTAGAGATTCGTCGTTCATGGGTTTACCTTATTTCAGTGGATATTTATTAGATTATTTCAGCTACAACATGGTCTGAATTGGATTACTATCTTCAAATATAACATATATATAACTTATTTTGTTCTCTCTTCTCTTCTTATCACTCTGTAACATATTTATTACATTCTCTGTCATGCCGTAAAACAACTTTCAACTGAGAAAATGCACACAAGAATCAAGCTCTAAAAAAAACGCTAGAAGTCGTCCCATTAAATGGCAAATTCAATCATGTTCCTTCTGTTTGTGTTTGACGAACTTTATTGATCTTATTATTTTTAAGGGAACAGTGATTCGTTCTTCTACTGAATCTATTTTAATATGAAACTAACCTATATGAAACGTAGGTGTTTTGCTGATCACATTATGACATCACTTCCGCTGCATTTGACCAGTTATCCGCCCGAATGATGGAACTGCTTAGTTAATGTTGAACGCGCAAATCCAATAAATAAGGACCCATCCTACCATTGTAGCATGATTTAACGGCTTGGCCGAATTTAGAATACCACTTCGATTCTTCAAAGTTGCCACAACGTAATAACGTTTATTTCTACCATTTTAACTTGTCATTGAATGATAAATTTTCTTCTCAACAGAAAATAACGACGAACATGATGATGAAGAACATGACGACGACGATCATAATGACCGGAATGACGACAAACACGATGACGATAATGATGACGATGACGACGGGATGACAACGATAAAGACGATGACGGCAATGACGATGACGACGGTAATGAAGATGACGACGATGACGACGATGACGATGATGACGACGATGACGATGATGACGATGATGACGATGATGACGATGATGACGATGATGACGATGATGACGATGATGACGATGATGACGATGATGACGATGATGACGATGATGACGATGATGACGACGATGACGATGATGACGATGATGATGATCATGATGATGATCATGATGTCGGCAACGGTGATGATGACAGTGGTGACGACAGTGGTGACGACAGTGGTGATGACAGTGGTGATTACAGTGGTGATGACAGTGGTGATGACAGTGGTGATGACAGTGGCGATGACAGTGGTGATGATAGTGGTGATGACAGTGGTGATGACAGTGGTGACGACAGTGGTGATGACGATGACGATGATGGAGACGATGACCATGATGACGAGGATGACGACGATGATAAAGACGATCATGATGACGATAATGACGATGAAGACGATGACGATGACGATGATCATGATGACGATGATGACAGTAATTACAGTGATGATGACAATGATGACGACAGTACAAGTGATGACTGATGCTGTGATGAAGCCAAAGGTCTTGATGATAATAATGAAAAATATGATGATAATGATGATGATGGAAAGGATAACAATGATGATGACTCGTGACTCATGAAATGATATGATGGTGACAAATTACAAAGACGATGATGATAGACAATATTACTATAAGGCCTAGGACAAATGAAGTGATGAAGGTGACGACGAAGGTGATGAAAAAAACGATATTGATGATCACAACGATATAATGACGACAACATAATAATTATATCAACAAGGATTCTAACTATAACCGTTAGTGTAGATGCCAATAATAGAAACATTTTCTAACTACAGATAGTAAATAATACTGGCAAAAAGACAAATTGGAACACTAAGCGATTTTGGAGGAGCGTTTTTCTCATCGGAATAACATTAAACCCTTCGCCTACGAATTTTCAAACATTTCGTTTAAATATTACATAAGTAGAGATGTGACATATTGTAAAATCCTGGTTCTTCAAAAATGAAAAGTCAACGTCATACAGGACTCTTTTAATACAGAGTAGCGACTTTTTTATATTTTGTTGCTGTTGTGGTTGTGGTTGTTGTTGTTGTTGTTTAATAGCTGATGTTGTAAGGCCTTTTCCAATGTTTTAAATTTTAATACTATTCTAATTTTAATCTAAATATTTTAGTTATTTGAATGACCGCTTTTTAACGAGTATTGTAATGCTCTTCAGCGTTTCGTGGTTTCGATGGATAGAGTCGCTTTTCTTTATCTTCAATATCTTAACTTGCCACTTATGCCTGCATTGGCAAGCGAGCCAATTTTCAGCATGTTTATGGGTAAATGTCATTTGTTTGGATCAACACTTATGTCTGTAATAGCATCTAAACTAATTACAATGTGCTTATATAACTGTTTTATACCATTTTGTAAGATAGAAAAAAACGACAGGGCTCGCACGAGCTGACAGAAAATTTAATTAACTTAATTTTGACTTTTAAATATTAGTTATACCTAGAATTACGGCCTTGTGCGCCTTCTGGCTCGTAGAGATTTAAGGTATACCTAGATTTATGGTTTTAGTATGTTCTTATTAGAAGACGTGGTGGAAATCATGTACGGTTTTTCAAATTAACAGATTTCAAAGTGTTATTAAATAAGTTTAGACGGTTAATAGACCTTTCTCCAAAATGGCCACCGCAAATTCAAAATGATTACAATTAAAGAGCGGAAAGTCAATACCAGCACCTGAAAGACCACCTCTTGTTTGGTAATCGTACGAACTGGTTTCGTTAGGTTAGCCGGTTCTACCTAAGTCGAAACGGAAGATTTAGAGAGGTTCATACAAACGTCTCTTAATTTACCAGTTTTCAACTTCCGTTTTCTCGACTCAGGTAGAACCTAACCTAACGAAACTTCGTGCGATTACCAAACAAGATGTGGTCTTCCAGGTGTTGGTATTGATTTTCCGCTCAGTTTAATTTGAATTTGCGGCGGCCATTTTGGAGAAAGGTATATTATATTTACTAGGGAATTGGACCGGCGGGGTCTGGGTTTAATGTTTTTTTATGGTGTAAATTTGATGAAGTAAAAAGGCAATACAATTAAATTAAATTAAAACAGACAAACAGCATTCATAATATAATGATAAAGTGGCGCCACAATTTCCGTGACACTAATTTATATTATTTGGAACCAAAATTCTGAATCATGTCCTAAAGAATGGAAAAGATTGAAATATCAGTTTTCTCTGACACTTCAATCTTTTAATCCATATTTTTGCAAGATTTCGAGTTACTCCTCGTTCTCTGAAGTACAGTATCTTACTTTGTTCCTGTTATAATCACAAAATTGTTATCTTTGTTCATATATTCGCGTTAATTCAAATTACGTTCAATGCCACGCGGCATCATCACTTTTCACTGAGTAGCTCGACCTGCATTCCCAAAACGAAATAAAACTCCACGTGAAAGGCCATATACAAAATAATTCGTACATTATAGGAACACTTTGTTCGTCTTTCGATATTCTTTTCTCTTCTTTGAAGTTATTAAGGAAGCCCGTCAAAATAAACGCAGGGACGAAAAATTAGTCTATAGACTCATTCCGTTGTTCTCCTCTCCCACAATCATCACGTTATTTATTCGCTAGACTAAACTATTATCTCTTTGGAACGTTCCTTTTGTATCCGAGGCTATGTGGAGTTCCATCCTCGTGCTCTCGGGCTGTAACATTACTTTGATTAATGTTTCTCTTAATTCCATAGCTGATCCAATAGCATCACGGTTCCTAGAAACAAGCACATGACGAGGCATTCGTAATGCTGCCGTCAGTCGTGGATAGATTATTTATGCCGCTATTCCCTGGGGGGGGGGGGGGGGCTCTAATATAAAAAGTGACGAGGGTGATATTCGTAAAATTTTGAAAAAAGGTCACAGAATCTATATTACTATCGACCTTCAGATTGAAGTACGAGTACGACTTTGTACTTTCAAACAATCTTGCTCCCAGAGCTCTTGCTCTTCCCTGTCACTGACCAGTAGAAATGTAGGTTCTGGGAACGAGATTGGCGTGAAACGTGATGATCTTGAGGATGCGCAATAGGTTTAAAAAGTCGTACTCGTACTCGTTCTCGTACTCGTACTATCGAAACGGACTTTAAAACAAATCAATTTCGATCCCTAGTGGTGGTCTTCAAAACAATTGAAACGGTCATCATGTTATTTTGAACGATCTCTTGCAAGGAACACGATGTTCTCTACGTCTTTATATCCTTCAAAATTTCAAGGACTTACACTAGCTTGCTCTACACCGATTGTAGCCTGACGCATTTTTAACTCTGATGTGAAACAGGCATGTATGCTATCGTCCTTTCTCTTTACGCTTTGTATAGACTGGTTGATGAAAGAGTCCAACAGAAATAATCACAGAGGTGAAATGTCTGAAATGGACCCTTGCGGAATTTATGGAAGATTTGGACCTTGAAGATGACATTACCTTCCTTGGAGGGATGGAGGGGGGTGGGGGTCCCATATAAACGTGACGGGGGTGATCGTCGGAATTTTGGTAAAGAACCACTAAAAGGTACCAGAATCTCGTTTTTGGCGTGGCTCGAATTAATTTTCACCACTAAGAGGTACCAATTCTAAGACAAAACTAGTTCTTGTAATATTTTCCGGCTTATTACGTTCCCTAAAGGTACCGGAATAACTCTAACGTAGTCATTTTAGATTTTAACACCCGTAAGCGGTACCAAACCACGAATTGTAATACCTAAAAGGTACGACGGTCACCGCCCCCGTCACTTTATATCGAAGTCCCCCCCCCCCCCCCCCCCCCCCTCCTCCGGGATTACCTTATTGGCTCGAAGGTGCAGGGATATACAGACGAAAAACAATGACAAAAATGATAAAATTACTGCAAAAAAGTTTAAAATACTTGCAAAAATATGGTTGTGCTATAGAAATATCAAGTTCCGTTGACAATAATATATCATACCAAATTGTTTGGCAGCATTTGTTTAAATGTTTTAAAAAAAGTTAAAAGAAAAGCTGTATACGTTTAAAGTTTGTTGGAGCGGATTCCTTCCCTCCTCCCACGTGTCTGGATGGGGTTATTTAACAAAGCTATCTGGACTGTAAGCTTCTTAAGAACACAGCTATCGTATGGACAAATTTTACATCCAACAACAACTTGGTCACCATGGAAACGAACAGTGAAAAACAAAAATATCACACAGGTGTCAAATATACCTCTGTTAACCTACGTCATCTTTAATAAGTGTCGACTTTTGAAATTCTTTAAAAGTTGAAATGAGTAACTTCTACTTTTATATCTGTTTCTTAATTGACTGTCGTAGTATCGAATGAAAGTCATCGCGATTAATAATTACGCACAGGGGACTGAACTGCTAACATGAACTGCTAATCTTCTGGGTTGATGTTGATGAAACGAAAAATTATGCTAAACTTTTTCACCATTGCAACGAACGAGAAAATATCGAATATATTGTCAGGCTGAATCAATACCAGTTTCCATGGAAACGGTGCTAGGCCTTGAAAAGTAAAGAAATCCTTTAAAAAAATAAACAAGATCGATTGGTTTACTTCAACTATGCAATTATTAAATGGGATTGTCTGACCACAAAACTAGTGATTTAAACTGACCATGCATAAGTTACCTGATTTTCATCCAACGCCTAATTTTGTGTTGTCATTCCGGAATATCACGGCGTCTCAATTTATTAAAATCAACTCGTTTAGATTCACTCGAAGACATAACAAAAGCGGCAATATCTTGAGTTTGTGCTTCTACAACTATTTATAACTTTAACCTATAAATTGCGAAGTACATAACAAACACATCATTAAACTAAGTCGCCTTTACTGAGATAGCAGTCACCAAACTCACGAAAATGGTTTCAAAGACGTTGCTTCTCCTTTGCCTTGTGGTTCTGTTAACACCACTATGGAGTGTTCCTTTGCCAAAGCGAGATGGTAAGACATGATCAGATTTTTTTGTCAAACAATTTCCATCTTTTAAAATACGATTTTATAGTACTTGTTTTATTGATAATTCTTTCATAAAAAGAAAACGATTACAAAATAATAAAATGAGAGATTGTGTCACAATAAGAGAAGGTCAAATTAAAGTAGAATTTTTTTAGCAAAATTCCCAATGCATCGATCTATTAGATGTTACATTCATTATATTCAATATTTCCAAGGGCATACTAACACTAACATAAATTGTAGCCCTTTATCTTCTTAAAAGAGAAAATACTTTATTTATCTCGGATATATGAGTCGCTAAAATGTGCACTCCGTTCAAAATGGTTTTGTAATTTAATAGTTTTTTTCCACATTTGTTTTCTAAAGTAACGTTGCCATTTAGCAACTTTTCTTTTCAACTACTTTAATTGAAATTCTAAACATTTGATGCTGCAAAGGTACGTTAAGAAGCTGTTATTAGAACAAAATCAACATATATTTCATTTTCCACTGAGCTTCGACGTCTTCAACTCGGAGAGGAATAAAAGCGATAAAGACGCCATAAATCGTGGAAACAAAAGTGATTAAACAAAGAAAATGATAACGAAGAAATCGGAAACAGTAATGTTGACTACACATTCGGCTTAATTCCTTGACAGGGATAACTCTCTAACAGTGTTCATTTTAGATTTAAAAACATGGTACCAATATCACCCCGGTCTTTTTTATCCGGGGTATATTCTGAATCTTTACGAGGTCCAATACTTGCGCTCAAGCGTTCTTATTGGCTGATTTTAGTTATTTTCCCTCTCAGCTGAGAGTGTAATAAGGAGCAGTACAAGATCGACACAAGTCTATTTATATTAGCTAGAGAGACTGGCATAAATGTAAACCCAAGATTTACTGAACACGAGTGAGCTACAAACAATGATGACCAAAAGTCACATTGCTGAGCACCATCTTGCACGATATTTACCGGGAGAATGCAGAAATTCATGAATACATTGACTAAAACTCTGGCTGCAGGGTATGTTAATTTAGAACGGACACCTATAAACGGATGTCAACAACTACTTGCACCACCACGACCTCCAACGAAACAAACATGCACCTCAACCATAAGCCTACAAAATACAATGGACGTCTCAATCCTGATAACTAGACAGTCACAAACCGGCATCAATCAGATCAACAAAGCGATCATCTGAAAAAACATGTTTTCACTCGAATTACCCAAAACTGTTTAACCGCTGTACATGTTCAATAATTTTTCCGTTGTCTACTCAACAGGGAAAGGCGACATGAAAGCAAATCAAAATAGCCACAGTAATAACACAGACGGCGAAACGTGCAGAAACAACATTACTGACAAAGATGATAATAAAGATATACACAATGATGAAGGTGACGACTGCGACGAAAGCGGCGACGACGATGATGATGATGATGATAACAGTGGTGATTGCAATTGTCATGACAGTGGTGATGACAGTGGTGATAACAGTGGTGATAACAGTGGCGATGACAGTGGTGATGACAGTGGTGATGACAGTGGTGATAACAGTGGTGATGACAGTGGCGATGACAGTGGTGATGACAGTGGTGATAACAGTGGCGATGACAGTGGTGATGACAGTGGTGATGACAGTGGTGATGACAGTGGTGATGACAGTGGTGATGACAGTGGTGATGACAGTGGTGATGACAGTGGTGATGACAGTGGTGATGACAGTGGTGATGAAAGTGGTGATGACAGTGGTGATGACAGTGGTGATGACAGTGGTGATGACAGTGGTGATGACAGTGGTGATGACAGTGGTGATGACAGTGGTGATGACAGTGGTGATGACAGTGGTGATGACAGTGGTGATGACAGTGGTGATGACAGTGGTGATGACAATGGTGCTGACAGTGGTGATGACAGCGGTGATGACAGCGGTGATGACAGTGGTGATGACAGTGGTGATGACAGTGGTGATGATAGTGGTGATGGCAGTGGTGACGACAGTGGTGATGATGACGATGATGATGATGATGATGATGATGATGATGATGATGATGATGATGATGATGATGGATGCAGGAGAGGATGAAAACGATGGCAAGAGAGCGGAGCTTGATGAAGAGAAAGATAAATCCAAAGGAAACATGCCAGGCGCCGATAAAGCTGAGTTACGTTTGTCCTGCGGATTCACATTCAGTGGAGGATTTACTTGTTTATGCATTTGCATAACAATTTTTTTTTATTGAATATCGCCTAATAGTTCAGTGAAGGGCTGTCCA
Source organism: Desmophyllum pertusum (assembly GCA_029204205.1). Lineage (NCBI taxonomy): Eukaryota > Metazoa > Cnidaria > Anthozoa > Scleractinia > Caryophylliidae > Desmophyllum > Desmophyllum pertusum. Next base: position 1,439,052 of record MU826356.1, read on the forward strand.
CAAGTTGCCCGGAAACTTTTTGGCAACTTTTCGTATTTCGAGCTACTTTTTTTCATTTCGAGCAACCTTTTTACATTATGAGCAATTTCTACCCATTCTCAGCAATCGGAGCAACGTTTAGTGTTTATATTGGTCTTACTGCCATGTTTCACAATGCTTATAGTTATTAGATTCTTTGACAATTTCCCATGTAAAAGGGAAGCCTGATGCTGGGCTTGCTAGCTTAATGTTCGAGTTGTTTGGACTGCATGTGGTTAGTTGGTAACGTGATATAGGCAAGTCATCAAAAAGGGGGAAGAGGACAATGAAGTCAATGATGCGAGTGACACAGGAAGTAAACAAGAAAATTGAAAATTTTACGCATGCGTGTAATAATCCAACAGTATGCATTCAGGTTGCATAATTGTTGACAATAAAAAAATGAAAAATACTAAATAATTGTTAAACTACTAAGGCGTTTAAGTTACCAATACTTGTACATACGTTAACTAACGTTAGAATAAAGTACCATTTGAAACAATTTTGGCCCAAGAGCTACATATACTGAGTAATACTCACAAATGATTGCATCTCGCTAGTCTGTTCACAGACCTTCTATTTTCTCTTACGGATCGTCGGGGGATCGTCCAGAGAGTGTAGACTTACGTGGCGATATTTAGTGATTTCTTTTTTAACCCAGTCAGTGGTATTTCTAAATTATAGTTTCATATGGCAGTCAGTTGCAAAGTGTTTTTATTCTTGTTCTGTTACAAAGCCATCAGCACCTTTTATTGTTGTCGGGCGTTCAATCAAAATCACCACTTCTCCACTGAAACCCCACTGCGCATTCCCAAGCGGTTGCCCGTATTTGTTGTATCGCTTCCGGTTCAATCGCGCTTCCATCGCCATAGTAAGCGTGGCAAGGAAATGTATCATCCGGGATTGCGGTGCCGAAAAACGTCAGCGCATCGCCTTGTAGTAAGAACCATAGTGCGTGTGCACCTGGTTGAACCAGACCTTCTCTCCGGTCAGCGGATGTCGTATGAAGACGTCTTTGTTTGTCCACAAGTACAAATCGCGGTTCCCAGGTGACACTGTAACCCTATTATTGTGTTCATCAAGCGTTTACCTGTTTCCCAGTAAACTCAGGGAAGAGGGGGGGGGGGGGGGGGGGGTACTCCTATGTCACTACTAAGCTATATAGGTATGCGCCGAGTGATAGGTTATGGTTTTTGTAGTGCTCAGTCCTGCTATTGTGATCCTTAGACAGGGCTCCTTTAAATTGTATTAGCTAAATTGTAGTACTTAAACGGGTCTGTTAAAACTGAACTACTTGTTAAAGCTTCCTATGTACAGAAGAAATAAAAACGACCTGTTCACACAAGAGACACATGCAGTTCTGAGTTATCGTTTTTCCCTTAAATAGGGTGCGTTTTCGATTTTGGGGTTAAAAATTAAAGGGTACCAATTTTCGATTTTCTACCCTTAAATAGGGTCTGGTTTTAACCATCGCGGTACGCATCTATCCTAAATTGACGAAGTACACCCCCCCCCCCCCCCCCCCCCCTCCCAGCCAGTAGTAGACTACGTCATTGACTAGCTCTGCTTCTAGGATGTTGAGCCCCGAGCAAAGCAACAGTGAACTGAGGACAGCAGCGACATAAGCATAAGCATAACAACGAATGCACTCATTCTTCTTACTTGTACGTTGTCGACCTCAATAGGAATCAGCGCGGCATGGCTAAAGAAGAAAGGACAGCTCTGTTTTTCTTATGCTTATACCGCGATGATTCCTTGAGGAAGAAGAGGGCCTAGATGGGGGTCTACATAACAGCTACAGTCTAACCCTATCGGCAAGTGCCGCTTAATAAGGCCCATAAAAAAAAAAAATAATAACATATATATATCGTGCCCATGACACTTAACAGACAACCCATCTAGGGCCTCTAAGAAGCCGAGTGCGTTCGTTATTTTTATGCTTGTGATTGTACTTATTCTTTATAGCACTTTGCCGGCTATAATATGTCGCTGCTGTCCTCACAGTGACTATTGTTATGCTAATGTTTATGCCTTTAAAGGGGGTCGTTTATTTGGCAGGGAGTATGGGGTTGACGTATTATACTCTCTGGGTCATCCTCCTTGCCCTCACCCTCGAAAGCGCAGTTATGCTCGACTGCCGCTATTATTATGCCCGTCATTATGCCGCCAAAACAAACCGACATTGTACGAACCTGCCCATGGTCATTTTAATACTTTTGACATCACAATATCTAAGAATATATATAAAGAACAGATTGAAGGATGCCTAAACTTTAGAAATACTGGCCAACAACCAGACACCCCACTACACTACAAGATACCAAGCGAGGTGCATGACGTGAACGTGACGTGTGGTTAGATGGTAGAGGGTAGACTGGTATCTAGCGTTGGGTGCGCGTGACAAGAGCTTCGAGAGAAACAGAAAATTTATCAGGTAGTGGACGTTGAAGGCGGGCTGATTAGCCAAGGGAAAATCAAGAATCAAGGTGAGCTATACAAATGTTTCGAAATCGTGACACCTCAGTATATCTCATTGAGCAAAACGCCTGAATTTACGCCGTATTTTTCACGCTTTAATAATTTGATTCCTGCGGCTGGTGAACTGGCTAAATTTGGATCAGTTCCGGGACGACATTGACCAATTCATATCCGAGAGACTGGAACAGGTTAATATAAAGAGGAAACTCTTGAGATTTCGATTGGATTCGAACCGAAAATCATGGTTTATTTTAGTTCTAAAAACAACATCGGCTCGAAATGTATAGTTCCCGTTTGTTAATTGACGTTCCGCTACGCAGACGACGACGACAACGGCGGGGTTTTCTGGATTTCACAGTAATATTCCTGGATTGGTTTTGGAATCCGATACTCTTCAGCTACTGTTGCCCCTTGTGATCAAGTTAAGCAATGTCTTTCACTGAAAAGAAGATTTAGCGGTAATAGAATGTTTCTTTATTAAAATTCATCTACAAGCTTATGCAAATTACCTGTGTCGCAGACTAATGCAAATTTATTTGATTAAGAAGTTTGCGTGACATTATATCTTATACCAGATTTTATTACACGACATGGCATTTTAGAGTGCGAATACGCACAAAGACGAGAGCAGATATGAGACCGTATTACACGGGTCTCAGTCTTCCTGACCGCGCGCTAAGGAAAACACTGTTGAAAGCCTATATTTTAGGAAATATATTATGTCGTATAATAAACAATTTATTCAGCGGAAAGTTGTGTAATACGTCTGGGCATTTTAACGAGTCAGTGTTTATTTTTCTCGCCTAAAGGCTCGAAAAAATAAAAACTGACTCGTAAAAATACCCAGCCGTATTACACAACTTTCCGCTGAATAACCTCTATTTATTATACGACATAACCATTTAGAGTGCGAATACGCACAAAGACGAGAGCAAATATGAGACCGTATTACACGGGTCTTAGTCCCCTTGACCGCGTGCTACGGAAAACACTGTTGAAAGCCTATATTTTAGGAAAGATATTATGTCGTATAATAAACAATTTATTCAGCGGAAAGTTAAGGCGAGAAAAAATAAACACTGACGAGTAAAAATGCCAAGCCGTATTACACAACTTTCCGCTGAATAACCTCTTTATATTACATCGCATTTCAGTCGCGTCGAATGTATTCAAGTCCCAGAAAACTCGCTGACAGAGCAATGACTGCACAGATAGCAAAGTAGAACACGTTGCTTCCATGGTGTATTGCTTGAGCATTCGACGCGACTGAAATATGCGACGTATGAATTTCAACCATGTCACATCACCCAACGGATCGATTCGGTGAAATATCTGTTCGGAAGTCCTATAATCGCCTCAGATATTCGGATTAAAGTTTGGAGTTTTCTTTAGGGTCCTTTAGGGAAATATCATCTTGAACTTTCTTAATTATGGGAAAATAATGCCTATTATTTTCGGAGAGATAAAAATTTCGTTTTGGGTACAAAAAAAGGTCAGCTAGGATTTTCGGAAAGAAAATAAAAGTTCAGCTAGGATTTTCGGAAAGGAAAAATCAGCAACGAAGGGCTGAGGTTTTCGGGAAATGACTAAAAAAGCCCTAATAAATTCGTGAAGTCTAAAGTTCCCTAGAATGACCGAACAGATATAAATTTTATAGCGCAGCTTAGAATTCATTTATAGATCTTTTAGAAAAGCACTACAGACAGCCTAAAATAGTATTTGGGAGAAAACCGTCGTTGGGTGTCCCTGTTCAAAAGAACGGCAATACCATAAATACAATAGAGTATATAATTCTACATAAGAACAATAGTGTTACTGTACAATGCCTGACTCGTCCCCAGTCGTCTCTCTTGTCTCCTGTTAATATTAACGAGAAGAGAAGTCCTTTGTTGGGAGTCGCAAGTCGCGGGGGATGCTGGGAAGGAGGAAAGCGAAGGAGAGAAACGACTGGCAGATCCTGTGTCGAAAAGTTGTGCCAAGAGTCGAAAAGTTGCGCGAGGCCGTTTTTCTTCGATTATTTCTTTTCCATGCACTCAGAGTTGTGGAATGCGTAGTTGACGAAGTTTCAGTGATGTCTGGTCGTTAGAAAGGCATTTTTTATGGGTGTATTTAATAGAACATCAGCGAACCGGTCAAGACGCCTGCTAAAGTCGAGTTACTCGCGATGTTTACAACCCTTCGACGACATAAGCTTACAAGCAGAAACGCGCGCTGAACATTTGAAGAGAGGAAGTATGATTTTGTATTTATTGAGAGGTATGGATCCCTAAATTAAACCTTAATTTTGTATTACAATATTGATGTGTCGTCGTGTAAGTGTGCGAGTCATTTTCTCTGTGTGATTTGAGTGCCGCGAATGCTACGTAATTTATATTCCTGGCCGGGTTTTGCAATTTTAGCTGAGCCGCTCGTTTCCAGAATAAATTGGCACTGCAAAGGCTACAACTTTTCGGCAGTAAGTTCATTGAGAGATATAAAGGCCTGAAGTGCGGATCCTTGAAAATATGAGATTTTAAATTTAGCTGTCATGATCAGTTTGACCCCTTGACCCAACACAACACTTCCACAGGAAACTGTAGGACACCACAGAGCGAAAGGAAACAGACGTTTAACGTAGCTTTCAGTTGAAGTTTGACTTTCTCGTGTAAATGAGAAATAAATACAAGTTCGTAGAGCTTAAGGGAAGTATTTTGGAAACGATCTAGTTAGTCTGAGGTCTCTGTACCAGAAGTAAACGGCAATCGTCGTAGAACTGCGTAGAAGAGTTGTGTGGTGTGCAAATAAGACTTTGACTGTAAACAAAACCTCGCGATTGTTTACGGCAGAGCAGATTTTAGCTTCAAAGGGCGGCGGAAAGCGTTCTCTTTTAATAGCGCCTATTTCATCAAAACGCCGCCATTGCTCTGTCCGCCATCTTGGAAACAGGATCTGCCAGTCGTCTCCCGCCTTTCCTCCTTCCCATCACCCTTGCGCTCCCCTCGGCCGCGCTAAATATTAACAGGAGATAAGAGAGACGACTGGGGACGAGTCAGGTACAATGCATACAAAGTCCCTAAATCACGCATCATATGTATAAATTGGGCCGAAATGGACGAATGTTTATTTAATTCCCATATAAATGTGATATCAATCCAAACAAATAAATTTACAATAATTGAGCAAAGAGTTACCTTATTCTTACTAATTTTCGCGCGTACTTAATTTCGCGAAAATGACAGAGCCATATTTCGCGAGGATTAATTTTCGCGATTTCTCGGAAAAAAACGGACTTGAAGTGTATTAAATTTCGCGACAAATTTTAATTACCATTTAAAAAATTCGTCACTCGTAATCAACAGTAAAGCGTTCAATTGACTAATTGAGGGAAAATCAGTCATGTGAATGGCAATTTGGACGACTTCACCAGAGATATTTGGCAGAAATTTCAAGAAAACGACGAAGGAGGAATGTGGACTGAGATGCAAAAGTCACGGACCGAATTGTGACAATTTTTACCCTTTGTATTTCACCAAATTACAGTGTCAATTTAATTTTCTTTGTGTAATAGGTACTAAATTTCGCGCTTTTAATTTTCGCGGCACCTTTTTTTCGCGAGTATTTAATTTCGCGAATGTTTTTCAATCGCGAAAATTAGTACTCGCGAAAATTAGTAAGAATAAGGTAGTTAACCTATAACCAGGATAGGAGAAACTTCTTCTATTCCATAATCCATATATCAATATTATCAAGTTTCCAAAATTTGCTCTGTTAAAAATCTTATGTAGGCAGTAGAGGCTTTGATTGTATTCATGGATGTATGCATTTTCTATGGAGGGTGGTGGGGGGCTCGCTATTCAGAAATTGCTGAAATAGGATGGTAGTACTTTATTGTTGTTAAAGGCCTTATGAGCAACAGAGCATGAAGAGAGGAGGTGAGGTGAAGTGACTTTATTGTTAAGACTGAAGCTGAATTGGTTAAAAAGCAGCAAAGATAGTGCAATGGATGAAAACGTAATACAAATTACAGCCTTCTTTTGTACCTTATTACTTTCTCAAGCCTTGTGGGATAGTTATAATTAAACTGTTGTATGAAATTTTTAACAGCAATTATTGATTGACATAAAAATGAATTATGTGAAATAGACCTGCAGTTCGTTTTTAGCAATATAATCAATATGTTTTTTCAAGAGAATATAAGGGATATATTCTCTTGGTTTTTATATGTTAAGTGGGTCAATTACAATTCCTAGAAATTTTGCTTTCTGCTACTGTCTGCAATACCTTACTTTAAGACTCAATTCTCTTTTTAAGTGTTTCTTGTTGTTGGTGGTGGTGTTGTTGGTGGTAGTGTTGTTGTGCTGGTGTTGTTGGTGGTAGTGTTGTTGGTGGTAGTGTTGTTGTTGTTGTTGTCGTTGGTGGTGGTGGTGTTGGTGTTGTGTGGTGGTGTTGTTGTTGTGATTGCTGTTGTTGCTGTTGTGACAGGGATTTGAAAATAATGGGCTTTTTTTTTTCATGTTCTTGGATACAAGCTAACCCCGCATTTACTATAGATTCAAGTTCATTTGTGTCTTTCCCAGAACAAAACAAATTAGATATAGAGCGATTTCAATTGAGTATCGAAAGTAATCCGAATTGTTTTGCTTTTGCTACGTTCTGTGATTGTTTAAAAACTCGCGCCACCTTCTCAACCAATCAGATGCTAAACCAACACTCAATGAAAACCGCTCCATCATCTGCAAATAAATTAGTCAATAATTTATGGGTTGAGTTGTTTAGATCATAAAATATAAATTAGTACCAGGATAGATCACAAGTAATTTTATTTTCTGATGACTCTTATTTGATTATATTGAACGATTTGTTTTCTGTTTTCTCTACCTGGTGGGGTAATAAATAAAACCAATCATGACGAAATGGAATATTTTAATTAGAGTTAAAATGTCTGCCACAGAAGGTTACTGTACTTTGAACGAAAACTCTGATGTCCGAATATGTCTGTAAAACTTGATTTCTGTATGAATATTCACGGTCTCTGAACTAGACAGCGACCACTGAGTTCTTCTTTCCCTTTGTCATTCGAGCGAGAAGCAAAATAACGCTAGAGGGAAAAAATGAGCGTGCGAAATCCAGCTCAACGGACTGAGGGATGTAGTCTATCTATCTATTTTTTGTTGGTCTTTTTTGCCCCGGGAGCCCTCCTCCCTCCGTTACTGCAAGAGTATTAAAGCTACAACAATGAAATCTGGCTGGTATATAGTACCTCCAAAATGATTCTTTTTGCGTATGCAGCATGAGATGATGACGTCATTTGACGTAGAAATTACGTCATCATTTCCAAACAGCGGTCATTTTGTTTCCACCATCTTGAATTTCTTGATTTTTCCAATACGTCAGAAATCTACCAAAAATGACTCAAAAGTAATCAAAAACAATAAAAGCATGCTAAAATGATCTAAAGAGGCAAAATATATTGCAAGCTCCGTGAACAATGGCATGTCATACCATTGTTCCCAGATAAATGTTAGATAAAGTTGAAAGGTTTGGCGACTTTAACTTCAAAGTCTGCGTTTTCACTTTTAACTTTTATATACATGTACGCTATAGACCCTTTTTAAAAATGGCTGCCAATTTAAAATTATTTTGTATGCATTTAAATTAGCCTGACTAACCTCGTTCTAGAATAAAAATTATTTTGAATTATCAACTCAAAAACGAGGTTAGTCAGCCTAATTTAAATACATACAAAAGAATTTTAAATTGGCAGCCATTTTTAAAAAGGGTCTATAATCTCGTTATTTTTTTGTTTGAAGTTGTTAACTGCGAATTTATTTTTCTCCCCCTTCACAGATCATGACAACTCGTGTACTTACAGCATTTTGGAGAATTTCATCTGGCTTCAAAACACCAAGCCAAAAAATATTAACAATAAATCTTCGTTCATCGCAATTAAGTGCTGCAACCCAGGCCAGTATCTTTGAGCCAATACCCAGAGAGGAGTTGGTAACGAAATTCAAGTCGAGGCTAAGAGACAGGCAGTTTCTCCCAGGCTCCTCGGGTGGTGGTTTCCCAGAGTTCCTAGCAGAACCAAGAGATTCATTCCCACTCGGTGTGCGAGTTAATAACAGGAACCAGTCCACTCTCGCGGAGCTGACTGCAAAATGCATGGAATACGTGGAGGAAAACTTCCCACATAGTCCCGCGATATTATTCCGTGATCTTCCAGCTAAAACAGCGGAGGAATTTTCCATCATTGCTCAAGCAATTCAAGGAAAAACTTTGACCTATGAAGGTGGTACGGCGTTTCGCACTCAAGTTGACAAAAGTGCTGGGACCTACACTGCCAGTATCGACCCTCCAAGTTATACAATAGAACCACACAATGAAATGTCTTTCAATGACCTTTTTCCTTCCAAGGTAGGCCGACGCAGCTTCTAATCTGCGCGCAGACGTCTCCTATTTCTTTCTTGCGTCGACGGAAATAAGAGACGTCATCTCGCAGGCTACAAAGCTTCCTACTCAAACGTTTTTTTCGGCTTGTCACGCAATTTTAACTCCTAACCAGTTTATGTGACCAGCCAGAGATTAGCCCACACACCGCACGTTTTTGATTGGCTAGATTGGTTCTGGTCCAGTCTCCTCTTCTACGCTTTCTGCTTTTCAGTGGCCGAAAGTCAGAAAGCGTATAAGAAAGGCAAAATGGCGCTTAACTTTGACCCTTGTGTTCATGCTAGTCATGAGCAAGAGGTGTTGTTCAAAGACTCAAAAGATGCATAACTGCGAAAGAGACAACAGGAAGAAATCTATTTTTATATTCGGATGGTTTTCAAAGCACCCTAGACTACTAGCAGTCTCTTTTATTTCTCAAGTTTTTCTATGGCAAAAGAGCGCTAAGTAAAACCACCTCTTTCCTCCCTGTTCAGCTACTAACTATATTCTACTCCCTCAGGTATTCTTCTTCTGCCTAAAAGAGGCTGCTGATGGCTGTGGAGGCGAAACACCATTGGTGAAAAACAAGGACCTTCTCTCCAAAATGGATCCTGAAGTTGTGCAGAAGTTTGAAGAGAAACAACTACGATATGTGCGCTATTTGCCGGACAAATCGCGCGGGGAATACATGAACTGGCAGCACACCTTCACTACGGAGAACAGAGAGGTATTGTATACAGGACTTCGTGAATAGCCAGTAAAATAAAAATAATTATGTGATGTGTGACACTTGTGAAACATAAAAAAGTAGAAAAACTCTTAGACTGATTTGTCAAATAATTTTAAACACACGTTTCGGGCTTAGCTCTTCTTCAGTGTAATGAAATACAATGTAGGCGAGCTGCGCCATACAAAAACCTAACTGTAAGCGCGTACACGTGGAATGCGCGCGCAAGCCGGGAACACAGTCAAATAATACAAAAATCTAACTAAGCGCGTGCACGTCGAATACGATTGATTGGGCTGACGCGCGTAAGAAACACAGTGATTCAAAGAAAACTGAAATCGATGTGAATAGCGTTTGTAACGTCTCCATCAGATGAGAACTTATCACGTGAAACGTTTCTAAACACAACTCCTTGGGAAACAGAAGTACATAGCTTCCGGTCTCGCACGTGATCGGTTCGTGCGTTCTGAGATCGACATAATTAGCAGCATAAAGCATAAGCGTAAGCACAAGCATACAAAGAACGAACGCACTCATTCTTCTTATGTTACCCTCACAAGGAATCACCGCGGTATAAGAAAAACAGAATTGTTCGTTCTTTCCCAGCATATTACGTCATTGTTGTGTTTGTAGGATGTTGAGCCCCGAGCAAAACAACAAGGGTACAGTGTCACCTGGGATACGAACGGGGATTTGTACCTTTGGACAAACAAAGATGTCTTCATACGACATCCGCTGACCGGAGAGAAGATCTGGTTCAATCAGGCGCACTCACACCATGGCTCTTACTACAAGGCCATGCCGACGTTTTTAGACACCGAGATCCCGGATGATAAATTTCCTTGCCACGCTTACTATGGCGATGGAAGCGTGATTGAACCGGAAGCGATACAGCACATACGGGCAACCGCTTGGGAATGCGCGGTGGGGTTTCAGTGGAGAAGTGGTGATTTACTGGTGATGGATAACCTGGCTGTACAGCACTCCCGGATTGGCTTCTCGGGAGATAGAAAGGTTCTCGCCTATTTGACTGCTTGATTGAACACCCGACAACAATAAAAGGTGCTGCCGGATGGCTTGTTTGTAACAGAACAAGAATAAAACACTTTGACTGTGAATGACACTATATTTTAGCAATAACACTGACTGGGTTTCAAAAAAGAAAAACAATTACACTATGTATCGCCACGTGAGTCTATAAAATTGACTAAGCACGTGATTTTCAGCAGGAATGTTCATTGAAGCCGTGAATAAGGCTCGGCAAGGACTCGGAGACTCTTCGGACAATATCACGAAGATGTGTGCCGAACATAGTACTTGTTCCCCGCTGCTGCGACCTCGTTCGCAGCCTTCTCTCGCTTTCTCGAGGGAGGAAGTATGGGGGAGACTGTTGCAGCGGATTCGAGTGAACAAAAAAGGTTTACGCTATTAATGTAATCATGAGTGGGTATATATAACTCTTGGGCCAGAATTGTTTCAAATGGCACTTACTAACGTCAGTTAACTTATGTACAAGCAGTGGTATCTTAAACGCCTAAATTATTATTATTATTTTTTATTGTCAGAAATTTATTACACTTTTGATGTAATCATGTGTGGGTAAATATAACTCTTGGGCCAGAATTGTTTCAAATGGTACTTGGTAACGTCAGTATGTCAGTACGTATGTGCAAGATACCTGATGATGTTAGTCATCAGATCTAACATGTGACGAGAACGGATGTATTGTAAGAATTGGAAAGGATCACTCAAAAGGGTCCATGAAAGGCAGAGCATTCTAAACGCCACTCTAAATTAGGACCTCCTTCTATAGAACAAATCAGTTTATTTATATTTTTATTCGGGAGATTGAGTTGACAGAATAACAAAAAGGAGGAAACACTGAAAATTGTTCGTAGAACGTCCGAAAGAACATCAAATAGTCCCGTTACAAGTGATCTTTACGAACCAGAGGAATGGCCTGAGAAGCTAACGACTGATTCGAGTGACCTCTTCGAGCCAGTTGATAGTGTCGCCGAAAACGCAAACGAAAATTTCCAAGTCCAAACACGAGTGAACTTTTTGAACCAGACAGCGACAGTGATCAGGACGACATTCCCATCACACCCATCCGAAGCCCAAATTCAAGCGATTTGTACGAGCGAAGCTAGACCCAGCTCGTTGACATCTCACAAAGGCGAAACTGATGAAGCTTTTTCTGATGCAGTTAAAAGTACTGATTCGTCGTTAAACTGCGGAAACGAGTTTTAAGGTACATGGAAATGTCCATGTATACCTTCTCTTAGATAAGGCCACAAGGTACATGGAATGTACCTTGTGGTCCAGTATCTAAGAGAAGGTACTTTTGGTCATATTTGAGAGAAGGTACGTGGAAAAGATACATGGAAATTGCCATGTTCCTTTCTCTCAAATATGACCACAATGTACATGGAAATTTCCATGTACCTTGTGGTCATATGTGAGGTACATAGACATTTCCATGTTCATTTTGTAATTTTGACAGTGATCATCTCAATTACCGGTAATTTTGCCAATACTTTTCAAACTTGGAAAATTTATTGAGATTAACAGCTTAAAGTTCCAAAGAAAGTTATATCCTGTAGTTCCAGAGAGAACATTGAGAGAACTTTAAACATATCGTGCAATATAGAAATGAGCCAAGGCAAACCTTACTGGCAAAACATATTGCAAATTTAAAAAAATTCCGTTTCCGTTTCCGGATTCCTACTTTTCCACACGTCCCGGCTATAAAGCTGTGAAGTGTTTCACCCCATAAAAATCGAGTTCAAAAGACAAAACGCTCCTAATAATGCAGCTGTTTGCAGCATATAGTGAAGCACAAGTCGTAAAGTCTGTAAAGTTGGAGGTTGAGTTATAAAGTCTGATGTTGATGGCTGAAAGATAAAGTCCGATGTTGATGGCTGTAAAGTTGGATGTTGAGTTATAAAGTCCGATGTTGATGGCTGAAAGTTGAATATTGAATTATAAAGTCTGATGTTGATGGCTTTAAAGTTGATTGTTGAATTATAAAGTCCGATGTTGATGGCTGTTATGTAAAGTTGATTGTTGAGGCAATAGTCCATTGTTGATAGCTAAAGTTGGATGTTGAGTTACAAAGTTGGATGCTGAGTTACAAATTTGATTTTTGGCGGAGATGGAACACCATAGTTTACCGCAGCGTACACGGCTAAATTTCCGATTCAGTAAACAGCAGTCTGATAAATAATCGCAGTGATTCCATGCTGAGAGTTTGGCTGAGATGTCGGTTTTCAAAACAGCGGGTTTTTAATTCCCGAGAAGTACAGTCAAACCTGTATATAACGGCCCTGTATTAAGCGGCCACCTCTATTAAGCGGCCAGTTTTCAAAGTCCCGAGTTGTATTTGCTACTTGTATTAAACCTGTATTAAGCGGCCACTTTCTGAAGTCCCGAGGGTTGACCGTTATATACAGGTTCGACTGTAATTATGAGCTTATAAGCTGGATTTATCCCGGCTGACAGGTAAACAAGATGTCTACAAATCAATCAGAAACATTCTACGGCCGTTCACTTCCCAAACATCTCGTTGACTATAGATCTACGGAATCCAGAACTCGCCTATGTCGTGCTCTACAAACAGGCTATGCTGTTCCGTACCTGTCTCTGTCTTCGTGCTTTAATACTCAAGCTGAGCCGGCCTACTGTGGACTCAGTACGTTAGCCATCATTTTGAACTCCTTGCAGATAGATCCTCAACGCATCTGGAAAACTATTTGGCGGTGGTTTACAGAGGAGCTGTTCATTTGCTGTCTTTCTAGGCCTTCTATAGACGATGTGAAAGTCTCTGGAATTACTTTGGACGAATTTGTTTGCTTGGCAGAATGTAATGGAGCCATTGCAACCCTTGTGCGACCAACTGATTCCATAGAACAGTTTGATAAATTTGTTCAAACCGTAGAGCGAGTCTGTACTGGAGGGAGACAAGTAAATGAAGAAGATTTCGACGAAAAATTTCCAAAAGAGTTAATGGCGATATCATTTTCGAGGCAAACTCTTGGGCAAACCGGTGATGGTCACTTTAGTCCCATTGTCGCAATGGACAGAGATACGAGCTCTGTGCTCATGTTTGACACGGCAAGGTATAAGTATCCACCACATTGGATTCCTGTTAAACTTCTGTTTCAAGCGATGTTACCACTCGACATTGCTACAGGGAAGAGCCGCGGATACGTGGTCGTCAAGGCAAAACAGACTGACATGATGGGTGCGCGGCGAGTGTTCAACTCGATATCTCACGAGTGAGCGCAGCGAACGATATCGGAAACACTAATATTCCCATCCCACAGCCTATATAACTAACAGCTTCCGAGTTTGATACGGCCTCTCCGTGAAATTTTTCACAGGGATCATGCACACAGTCGTTATTAATATTTGTTGGCAAATATTTCAGACAATTTATGAAAATATTCACTCCGTCACGGCTCAGTTGCTGCTCCACGCTGGTTATTATACATTGTGCAGTACAGTTAAAGCTGCATATAACGGTCACCCTTGGGAAATGGCCAGGTGACCGTTATATACAGGTTTGTATACAGGTTTCCTTTAAACTCTACTGGAAGTTAATGAATAACGTTTTTATATGTGGAAATAATCACTCAATTTACATTTATTGACAATAACAATTAACAGCAACGCAATAAATAGATGTTATTGAACTAGCGTGAGGTCCGTATTGGGAAAATATTGGTCACGTTCTTTTTGCAAAAAAAGAACGAGACCAATATTTCCCAATACGGACCGAACAAGCTAGTTCAATAAAGTTTTTATTATAATGGCTTTTTTAAAAACTTGCTGACAAAATAATGCAGCCATTTTCGGCTAACGCGCGCGCGCCAAAGCTAAGCATATTCTTGCATTTTTCAGGCCACTTTGCGAAAGTTTAACCAAAATTGTCCGCCAGACAGGAGGAAAAATGTTCCTACTGTTATAAATGCACGAAATGGTCCCTAAATCTATCAAATAAGAACTTAGTAAACTCTAACTAAATGATAAAAAACAATTTCTTCAAGAAATTCCATACTGCAACAAAATTTTTGCAAAATTTCAAAGATTTCCGAGCCAAATTTGAAACTTTGAAAAACTGACATCCTGACGTTTTTTCAAAAATCCATATTGCAATCCATTTCCATCCGCTGTTGCTTGTCATCCTCACTTCCTAATGGGTTCCAGTCATTTGTCGAGTGTTATTCTACAGAATCAAACCATTATTGTTCAACTTCCTATGATCTAGATATGTTTCTGAGCTTCCCAAAATCGTGCTAAAATCAGGACAGTGTCCCTTTAATAGAAAACAGTTTGCTTTTGCAGTTCAATGTTTCATAAAAGGAATTCGGCGAAATGAGTTCGTGAGCGGTCCATCTTAGCGGTCCGTATTGCAAAATTCGGACCGCTCAGGGAACCAATCAGAATGCTCCTTTTCGTGGACCAGTTTGCCATATAATAAATACGAGTAAAAGGCCCCTAAAATGTCCGTGGTGTACTTTTAGGGAGGTGCAGTACTGTGTACAGTACTTGAGTTTCTCCTTAAGTTTCCTTGTAGCTAGTGGTTTGATCGTAATCCAATTTGCTGACCGTTATATACAGGTAAAAAATAATGAAATTGTGGACTTGGGAAGTCTAAAGGGTGACCGCTTCCGTAAAATCCAGGCGTAGTCCATCGATAGAAATCGATATCGGAAATCAATCGTTATCAATCGCCGATTGCTATCGATTGATATCGGTAATCGATAACAATCGAATCCACAGAAAAAAAATTGTATCCATTGTTATCGATTGGCAAAAATCGATAACAATCGCTAATCCAAAGGAGTTTTGTTTCAAACATATTACTGAAAATGGTGTTGCTATCTAGTAAACGTTAATCGTTAAGCATTTTATTATTGATTTCCGCATCTAGTCCAGGCGGAGTGTTCCTGATCGTTCATCACTTGGTTTTCTGGAGTTTTAAAATATTTCAACATGTCCATTCATTTATTTCTTGCTTACTCTGTGACTTATTCATACGTTTCTTTCTTAATGCGACTAGTTGAAATCACAAAAACACTGATTTTGTTGTTCATTCTGCTTCATCTTTATGGCGTTGCTATAACGAGACTTACCAATCGATAGAAATCGATAAAGAAAAAAAGTTGTGAGTTCGATTGATATCGATTTCCGATAGAATTCGATAACGATTGATTTATCGATTGTTATCGGAAACGATTTTTGTCATTTTACAAGTTAATCATTGACACAATGTTGTCTGTATGGTTTTATTGAGTCATTCAATCATCATAGCATGCAATAGTTTTACAATTATCAACAAAATACTATATAGGAACAAAATCAATAACAGGAACAATTTGACCTTTTTATCGATCTTCAGCTTCAGCGCAGTTCATAATACCGGAAGAAGCAGTTGCGGCCAAAGTAGCGGTGTGCAACCCTCTTCGGAAATCGATATCAATCTTCGATTGTTATCGATTGTTATCTATTGTTATCGATTATCGGTTTATCGATTGACTACGCCTGGGTTATATACAGGTGCCCGCTATATACAGGTAAACTTTACAGTAAATATAAGGCACGATTTTCGGTAAGTTGTTCGGTGACCGTTCATGTATACAGGGTGACCGCTATATACAGGGCCGTTATATACAGGTTTGGCTGTATATATTATTCTAAAGTTTCGAATTTCCTTCGATTTGAAGCTATTTGAAGGTGACTTTGGACATCGGAAAAACTTGAAATGACTAAATATATCGTGACTACGGCCATTAAAACACTTCAGACACTGTCATCAGTGTTTACTGATCAATTATGATGCATGATCAATCAATATCTGAGAATACTTATAAATAAATGCCATGGACCTTAATCACGCGGCGGCCATCTTAAATCCCAGAAGATTTAAAACCTTTGTTTCCGCATCTGAAACCACGCGTAAACTCGTTGTGAAACGACTGAATGCGAGGCTTGGGGGACCTTGGGGAATAAAAAGCTATTGTTTTTACCAACATGGCGGGCTGTGATAAAGGCCCATTGCAGAGAACGCTGCAATGTCTGATGACGTCATCGATAACCTAGCTGATTGAACTGCTTATTACAATGGGACATCGAAGCCGGAAGGAACACAACGGACAAAGGAAAGGAAGCTGTGTTACGTACAGGATGTGTCATTATTGCTACTAATTTTCGCGAGTACTAATTTTCACGATTGAAAAACATTCGCGAAATTAAATACGCGCGAAAAAAAGGAGCCGCGAAAATTAAACAGTAAAGAAGATGTCTACAAAACCATCGGAAACATTCTACGGCCGTTCACTTCCCAAACACCTCGTTGACTATAGATCTACGGAATCCCGAACTCGCCTATGTCATGCTCTACAAACAGGCTATGCTGTTCCGTACCTGTCTCTGTCTTCGTGCTTTAATACTCAAGCTGAGCCGGCCTACTGTGGACTCAGTACGTTAGCCATCATTTTGAACTCCTTGCAGATAGATCCTCAACGCATCTGGAAAACTATTTGGCGGTGGTTTACAGAGGAGCTGTTCATTTGCTGTCTTTCTAGGCCTTCTATAGACGATGTGAAAGTATCTGGAATTACTTTGGACGAATTTGTTTGCTTGGCAGAATGTAATGGAGCCATTGCAACCCTTGTGCGACCAACTGATTTCATAGAACAGTTTGATAAATTTGTTCAAACCGTAGAGCGAGTCTGTACTGGAGGAAGACAAGTAAATGAAGAAGATTTCGACGAAAAATTCCCAAAAGAGTTTATGGCGATATCATTTTCGAGGCAAACTCTTGGACAAACCGGTGACGGTCACTTTAGTCCCATTGTCGCAATGGACAGAGATACGAGCTCTGTGCTGATGTTTGACACGGCAAGGTATAAGTATCCGCCATATTGGATTTCTATTAAGCTTCTATTTCAAGCGATGTTACCACTCGACATTGCAACAGGGAAGAGTCGTGGATACGTGGTCGTCAAGGCAAAACAGACTGACATGACATAGATGATAATAATGGTTGTGCGGCGAGTGTTCAACTCGATATCTCACGGAGTTAGCGCAGCGAACGATATCGGAAAGTTTATATTTCCATCCCACTTAACTTACTACAGGGGCACCCAACGGATTGTTTCGGTGGAATATCTGCTCGGAAGGCCTATAATCGCCTCAGATATTCGGTTAGGGAAATGTCATCTCGAACTTTATGGGAAAATCAATGCCTTTTGTTTTCGGAGAGATAAAAATGTCGTTTTGGGTATACAAAAATAGGTCAGCTAGGATTTTCAGAAAGGCAAATTCAGCTCATAAATTCGGGTAATAAGATTTCAATCCCTAAAATGTTCTCAAATTTGGAAGTTCAGCTAACGTATCCGAACAGATACATTTTTCTTAGCGTTTAAAAATAAGCCATTAATTAAACTGCACAAGCAGCACAATTATAAAGTAAAAACGACGTTCCGACACCTACAGGAAAATTTTGTCGTTGGGTACCCCTGTTACTATAGCCTATACAACTAAAAGTTTCCGAGTTTGATACGGCCTCTCCGTGAAATTTTTCGCAGGGATCACACCGTCGTGATTATTTTCTTTGGCAAATATTTCAGTC
Source organism: Desmophyllum pertusum (assembly GCA_029204205.1). NCBI lineage: Eukaryota > Metazoa > Cnidaria > Anthozoa > Scleractinia > Caryophylliidae > Desmophyllum > Desmophyllum pertusum. The sequence continues at coordinate 1,457,318 of MU826356.1, forward strand.
AATTATTACACAAAAATTTATGAAAATATTTACTCCGTCACAGCTCAGTTGCTGCTCCACGATGGTTATTTATAAATAGTAGTGGCATTTTAATTCATAAGTATTCTTAGATATTGATTGATCATGCGTCCGTAATTTGATTAGTACGCATGGCATATCTACAGTGTTTTGGCCGTAGCTATGTCACGATATATTTAGTCATTTCAAGCTAGTTTTTCCGATGGCCAAAATCACCTTCAAATCGAAGGAAACTTTACAACAATAGTATGTTGTTCGTCTATCGACATCGATGAGGACCACGACATTCTATAAGTTTATAATGGATGGTTTACGTGTGTCTGGAGGCCAACCGCGGTCAAACGCATCGTAACAACAAACACAAATAAACTACACCGACAACACTACCGACTACACCGTGTTTTAAACACGTCTAACGTTTTTGGTAAACGTCCTAAAAAATGGTAAATCAACAGAATGCTGGAAATATGCTAAACTTTGTGTTTGAAAAGTCTAAACTTCTCCTTTTACCTACTTTTGTTTCCTTTCGCAAATTACTATCTAGGTTCCGATTTCGGATTGTTATCATGCCGAGTTTTCCTTTAAAATTTGGCGCGGGAAATTGGCGCGCGGGCGACCAGAATTTACGCCTTTGTACATTCTCGAGCATTTGACCGCGGTGAAGTCCGGAGGCGGTTAATATAGTCTATAAAAGGTAGATAAACGCCAAGGAAATTAATTACTGTGTTATTGCACTTGGTTTTTTTCTGTTTTTTTTTACGCAGTGTTCATTTCCGGCCACACACCATCGTCAGAAATAAATAAATAATTATGACCGTAAACTCTAGACGAGATTGCTTCCCGCCTGAGCTCTTTCGCGGACAAAATTATAAACCTACTAGTAATACGTGACTCGCAGGCCCTCGCGAAGCTTTTGTTGCCTAGTAACGGGCACGCCTGCGATTTGATCTGCAAGGTTTCCAAGAATCGCTGCAAGGTTTCTGAGAATCGCCGGAGGAACGCCGTGTTTTTGCTATGCCACCGGATTTTGGTTTCGATTGGAGTTCGTTCGTCTCTCGATATCTGTAATAAATTGTAGCGCTCTTGTACTGTTTTCCCCACTTTTCCGTCCGAATGATCTGAAACCACCTCGCTTTTGTAGGTAAAATCTTCTTCGCAATATCGGATCGGCGAATTATTTTCAGACACAAGTCTTCGCGTCTACACGTCTACAATGAAAACTAAGCCATATGTTGATCGTACTTTGAGAAATGCCTGAGTCGTCTTTCCTTTTCCTGTTGTTGATAATGGATTTAATAAAGCCGGGTTTTTTTCACAAATGACCCGTATATAAATTTGTTCGATAAACAAACTTGGAGTAAAAATTGTTATTCTTCAGCAGCCGTTCCTGTTTCTACATTTACGTGTACAAAGATTACGTCGAAGTCAATGTTATTAAGCAAAGAAAAGGGGGTTAAAAAAAAGAACGGCCTGGATTTGAACCGAAAAAATAAAAAATAAAAAAAGAAGGACCATGTCGGATTTGAACTCACGCCCTCAATCCCGAAGATCAGATTTAAAAGTTAGCGCCTTAAGCCATTAGGCCACGAGCGCGCCGTGTGACGTCATGTCATCCCCCAACTCCACAAACAAACAATTAAATAAATAAATAAATAAATAAATAAATAAATATGACCGTAAAGGCCACACGAGAATTGCTCTCGCGTCAGCTCTTGGGGGACAGAATTAGAAACCCCGCTACGCGAGGCCTTCGGCCTCGCTTCACGAGGAACAAGAGTTTGTCTTTATACTACTGAGAACGAAACATTTAAAACAAAGGATAGTTTATAGCCTTCTCAACTCAATTTGGAGCCGATGTACATTTTCTATGCTATACTGATCTCTTGGAACATCAGGTCATGTATTGACCACTGGCACAGCGTGAAGAAGAGAGACCCTCGAAACGAGGCTGCACGGGCACTGACTTCACACTGACTTTCGGCTCTTGTTTCACCCGAAAAAACCGGCTGCTCTAGCAAGCTAATTGGTGGTCGGATTAGTGAAGTACATAATCAGGTATTTTGAGTCCCGTTTCTTATACCTTCCGAGATGAAAAAAACATACCTTTATTCTAGAATTCTGTGTAATTCATGTAATTCAACTCTTGGGTCAAAAAATAAATGGCAGCGGTGGGATTCGAACCCACGCCTCCGAAGAGACTGGTGCCTAAAACCAGCGCCTTAGACCACTCGGCCACGCTACCAGACGTGAAATAACAATTGAATGAAGTCAGCCAAAGACTGAGGCTGATAGCACAAACAAAAATATTTACCATTTATTTTTTCTGTCGTTTCAAAAATTAATAATGAAAATTAGCGAAATAAGATTACGACGTTTCGAAGCCATCTTGACTCCATTATCAAGTAAAAATGACGGTTGTAGCTCCCTTTCTCTGTTTTATTGCTGACAACGGTTTTATCAAGAAATGTGTTTTCCGCTAAAAAAAAACATATATCAGCTGGCAGCGGTGGGATTCGAACCCACGCCTCCGAAGAGACTGGTGCCTTAAACCAGCGCCTTAGACCACTCGGCCACGCTACCCGGACACATGACTTAGGGGCACTATCATGAGCATCACTTCGAAAAGTCAAAAGCCAAAAGATATATTTACAGCAATGCAAACCTAAAAATAATGGTCCAGTTTTTAAAAAAATTAACAATACTAGTGTACTGAAGCTATAATAGAAGTACTAACATGAGTTGCCCGTAGGAGCTTTTGATGTAAACTTGAAAAAGTCGGGCAGACTGTTTCAAGTTCTCCATGTGTCTTCTGTTTCAACTTCTCCTTTTACCTACTTTTGTTTCCTTTCGCTAATTACTATCAAGGTTCCGATTTCGGATTGTTATCATGCCGAGTTTTCCTTTAAAATTTTGCGCGGGAAATTGGCGCGCGGGCGTCCAGAATCTACGCCTTTGTACATTCTCGAGCATTTGACCGCGGTGAAGTCCGGAGGCGGTTAATATAGTCTATAAAAGGTAGATAAACGCCAAGGAAATTAATTACTGTGTTAATGCGCTTGTTGTTGTTGTTGTTTTTTTTGTTTGTTTTTTACGGAGTGTTCATTTCCGGCCACACACCATCGTCAGAAATAAATAAATAAATAATTATGACCTTAAACTCTAGACGAGATTGAATCCCGCCTGAGCTCTTTCGCGGACAAAATTATAAACCTGCAAGAGTTTGTCTTTATACTACTGAGAACGAAACATTTACAACGAAGGATAGTTTGTAGTCTTCTCAACTCAATTTGGAGCCGAGGTACATTTTCTATGCTATACTGATCTCTTGGAACATCAGGTCATGTATTGACCACTGGCACAGCGGGAGGCGTGAAGAAGAGAGATCCTCGAAACGAGGCTGCACGGGCACTGACTTCACACTGACTTTCGGCTCTTGTTTCACCCGAAAAAACCGGCTGCTCTAGCAAGCTAATTGGTGGTCGGATTAGCCGGGCTCCTCTGTAATATCCTGCGTTGATTAATATATAAATTTGAAGTACATAATCAGGTATTTTGAGTCCCGTTTCTTATACCTTCCAAGATAAAAAAAACCATACCTTTATTCTAGAATTATGTGTAATACAGGTAATTCAACTCTTGCGTCAAAAAAATAAATGGCAGCGGTGGGATTCGAACCCACGCCTCCGAAGAGACTGGTGCCTAAAACCAGCGCCTTAGACCACTCGGCCACGCTACCAGACGTAAAATAACAATTGAATGAAGTCAGCCAAAGACTGAGGCTGATAGCACAAACAAAAATATTTACCATTTCAGTAGTTTTTCTGTCGTTTCAAAAATTAATAATGAAAATTACCGAAATAAGATTACGACGTTTCGAAGCCATCTTGACTCCATTATCAAGTAAAAATGACGGTTGTAGCTCCCTTTCTCTGTTTTATTGCTGACAACGGTTTTATCAAGAAATGTGTTTTCCGCTAAAAAAAACATATATCAGCTGGCAGCGGTGGGATTCGAACCCACGCCTCCGAAGAGACTGGTGCCTTTAAACCAGCGCCTTAGACCACTCGGCCACGCTACCTGGTCACATGACTTAGGGGCACTATCATGAGCTTCACTTCGAAAGTCAAAAGCCAAAAGATGGTCGTTTCTAGCCTCCTCCGCAGGCAACTCCTGGGTCTCCGGGTCTGGGGCAAAAAAGGGGCAAAAACTCAGTCACCTTTTTGTCCTCCGTACCAGTCTCACTCGTGCCTTTATGTAAGAGTTGCCTGCGGAGGAGGCTAGGTCGTTTCTTGGTGTTGCGGATGTTGCCATCACCAAATGACGTAAAACAAAAGATTCAAAAGACAATAAACAATACCCACACCACAACACAATAGCTAACCAACAATGGTTTCAGCAATACCATAAACACCTGTTTCCATACAGTCATGGTAACTAACACTCGTGAAAGTTTGGGAGAACTCGAAATTGCTGTGGAAACACTCGCTTGCGGCTCGTGTTTCCAGAGCATTTCTCGTTCTCCCAAATTTCACTCGTGTTACCATAACTCTATGGAAACACTATTTGGTATATATTACTGAGAAAATTACTTCATTATGATTGGCTGAGAGCAGGCAAGTTTATCATTAATTTTTAATTTGCACTGCAGTGCAAATTAATTCCCGCGAGTTAATTTATAATAAATGAGTAATCGTATGAAAGCTCGAGCAATTGAGGATACACTACTCGTGATAGTTGAAAATTCTTTCAAATTGCATGCACTCGACTAAAGGCTCTTACAATTTTGAGAGAATTTTGAAATATCACTTGCTTTCATACGAATAACAATAGAGCGTTTTCACTCAGTCCTGTGGGAATTAAATGACAAAGGCCGTGGCAGCCATGTTGGTATCCCTAACAAAATAAGTTAATAAAAATTATTTTGTACAGGGACACTAATATGGCGGCTATGACGTCAAGTGAAAACACTCTATACTAAAAACGTCTCGACCGACCGACTAAACGAACAATTAAAAGCTAATTTCCACTAAGAACCTATTCTTACTCAACACACTAGATTTTTACCCGTCTAGTATAAAATGATCATATCATGGATACTTCTATTTCAGATTTCCACCTGTTTGTTTTGGCTTGTGTTGTATTTCAGCTCAGTGATGTCTACCTAAATGAAAACTCGTGAATGAAAGACAGAGTGGAAAAAGCTAAGAGGGGAACAAACGAAAAAATATGAAGAAGTTAAGGAAAAATACCTCGAGTGTAAAGAAATTAGCGCAAACCAAGTGTTGAAAAGAACTCGGGCGTTAAAATAACCAGAAGAAACAACAATAGCCCACCAAACCTTATTCACTGAAGGTATAAATAATGAAGACGCTCGTGGGCACTCTATAAACATATATCAGTTATCAAGATAACCGTCAAAAATGAGACGCAATTACCACGAGTAACATGTTAAAAAGACGTTTGTCAATACGAAAACGGGCATTAACATTTTAGAACCCAACCAACAGCTTTTAAGTAAACTTGAGACCAAGGCAGATCGTGGTAAAGGTCGTGATCTTCTTCAATGGTTGATTAACTGCATGAATATCTGAATTTGTTTGCCTAAAAAATTGTCATGCTACACCGGTGGGAAATATGGTTTATTATCATCCAGGTTGTTGCGTTTCAACTGCGAGCCGGAGCTTCGATATACGACGAATTTAAGGTTAACTGGTGTCGACAGCGGAAATGGAGGCTAGACTGGCAAAGTCTGCAAAAACCATGTCAGAATCTTAATTACAGAAGGAACAACGGACAACTATACAAAACGTAAGTTGTTATTAACCTGAAGAAAACTACGCGCATTCAGCGATGATAAGGGATATAACAAGCTGTATTAACCGAGTAGGGAACCGGTAGAAAATCAGATATCATAACTCCCTTAGGTAAAACTTATATTGGTCACAGATTCTTGTCAGCTCCAATTGGCTCCTTGTCAACTTTGTTGTCGCTTAAACCGGCCTGAAGAATAGGCTCAATTAAACGCCTAAAGCTACTCGCTCAGAATGCTCCTTATCACTGACTGGCAGTACTGGTCTGAAGAGGTTTAAAGTTTAAGTTAAGTCTGTCTACAAACAGGCCGCCGGCGCCGGCACGAGGCGCCGACTTGAACTATCGCTACTCTCTTGGATGGGATGCTAGCCCATTGCAGGTGGTCCCCAGCATTTTTGTCAGGTACCCCTGACAATTCACCTGGATCCAATATTTATACTCCTGGGTGGAGAGAGGCACTGTGAGAGTTAAGTGTCTTGCCCAAGAGCACAACACATTGACCCCGTCCAACGCTCAAATTAACTCCGACCGCTCGATCCGGAGTCCAAAGCGCTTTAAAGGTCAAATGCAACGAAATTTGGCATTTTTTTCTTTTGTCGCGAAAACCGTTCTTTATACTAGCATCAATCATACTCAACCCTCAAAAGCTGGTTTGGGGCGATTTGTGGCGCTTATAAGGCACGAAATTCGATAATTTCCGAGAATTTCCGACGGCTTAACGAAAACGAACCAGGAATGACCGCGCTTGGAATGGAAACGAATTTGCTGTTTTTGTGATGTCATATGTGGTGAGCTTGTTTTCACGCGCGTGTTTTCGCGCGTGTTTTCAGCAATGTGTGAAGGTCGATGCGAAGAAGCTTTTACTGAATTTCTCACATTATATTGCTCTCTTATCATTGACACGTGAATGGAGAACTACGCAGTGGAATTAAAGAACTTGCATTTCTTCAAAAAGGCGAGTGCTCATTTGATTTTAACCGACAGAATTTGAGTTTGTTGTTGTTTTGGAAATCCTGAGTTTCACCGCCCGCGCTAGCTAGCTTACCGTTTTTAAATTACAATCTCCGTGTTTAGACTCAATTCCTTAGTTTTAATCATTTGCTTTTCGTTTCTCCTTTTTACTAAACAAACCTTCCGTTAAGTTTCATTCAAGAAAGAACCTAGTGATACCGGTAGTCCCGGCAGAAAATAATTCTCGACAAGTATAAATTTAAGCAGTTGCGCCGTACGTTGAAATTGAATGCAAGCTTGAATTGAGTTTGGCGAGGCTTCGCATAAAATGAAAATTGTAAATTGCCACCCGACCGAATGCAAAAATTAGATTAACACGGGAAATGAAATTGTAGAAAACTGAGGAAACAGTTTTACTCGAAAAATGCTTTCAAGAGTATTGAAGAATGAAGATTGTCCTAAACCTTGCCGGTTGCGACTTTGAATGGTTTTTGTGTTAATTTGAAATAGCTTCTCATTTCAGCTGCTTTTAGTGGCGAAATTCTGTTCGAGGCAACATCGTCTTTCTTCGCAGCTACGTACCTTTCTGTAATTACATATTTCGGTATAAGAAATTAATCGTCCGAGTTTCTTGTTATTTGGATTCATTAACTTAAGTTTTATTTCTTCGGTAGTGTTTATAGCGACCTTGCGTTAATAAAAACAGATTTTCAAGATTTCTAGCATCACAGAACCATGCACGTAGGAAACAAATAAAAACGTTATTTGCCGGCCTTTTTATTGTAGGCTCAGATTAGAAAAGTAGTTTGTGGATCTGTCAAATCAAATACAAGAAAGTTTGCGACTTTATACCTTTAGCTTTCTGCGTTTCGCAAAGGCTGAACGTCGTGAACGACCGCATTCCGTGTTCGTCGTGCTTTTTGAAGGACATTCTTGGTCAATACTTCGCTTTATTCCATGGTTGAAAATGGTCGGTAAAGCATCAGCTTTCAGTCGAAGTCTTCGTGGCTTGAACTGAGATCCCAGGTGTGCCCTAACTCAAGATTCTGCTCGAAGCTTTCAGGGGAGAAATGCACGGAGCAAAGACGAGATGCTGCAGTTGGCGTGAAATCTTTCCTTTTCATTAATCTCACCCATTCCTTGCATCTCTTCTCGTCTTTAGGGAATGTAAAAAAGCTTACGCCTGATTTTGAACAGTTACTACAGTTAAAAGCAGCACAAAACACCATACTTGTTGATGTTTTGAAACTGCAGAATTTTGTAATTCTCGCTCTTCTCGCGGACTCGCGCGTGTATGTGACGTCATATGTGGTGAGCTTCCCATTTCCGATAATTTTCCGAAGTTTGCCCGAACGCTTCCGTTTGTGGAAGCGAAAAAAAAGGCGGTTTTGAAAGTCGAATATCTCGACGACGTTTTGTCCAAATCGTTTCAAACTTAAGAATATGATTATTCATAATATTCCCTATTATTTCGACTTAAAACTAATCTTTCTAAAATTGTGTTGCATTTGACCTTTAAGCAAATCCTGTGGGCTTTTCATATGCACTCAAGCTTATTTCCCAAAATAATTAACGTATAGGCTTTTAACAACAATTTATACGAATTATAAAAAGACTCGAGAAGTCCCTTCCACACAAGCAAGTTTTCCTTGACAAGGAACATTGACAATTTGTATTTGCTCGTGTGGATAAACAACAAATTTAATTTGACAAGATTTTCCTTGACAAATTTTATTTGCTCGTGTGGACGATAAACAATTTTTCTTTGACAATTTTTCTTTGTAACAACAATAATATTGTACAGCGGATTATCATCTTTAATAGGACCCAGGTCGCGAGCAACAAGAAAAGGCCGCTGGGCACCAGGGATTCCGATATTTTCCTTGTTGCACGTCCACACGAACAAGTTTCGCAATTTGGCAATTTTTCCTTGACAAGTATCCTTGTTCAAAAACTGGCGTGCCAGTTTTGAACAAGGACACTTGTCAAGGAAAAAATTGCCAAATTTCCCTTTCCACACGAGTAAGGAAAAATTGTCAAGTGAAAACTTGTCAAGCTTGCTCGTGTGGAAGGGGCTAGACTCCATTAACTTTGCTCTTGAACTCAGTCAGAAGTGTATAGAATCTCTGTGCTAAAATGATGTACCGTGTGCCATGAAATTTTCGCGGGAACTCATTTTCGCGAATTTCGCGGGTTTTCCAACGATCCGCGAAAATTAGATCCGGTAAAAATAAACTCCTGCGTAAAAAAATTCCGCGAAAATTTACTCTATTTATTTAGAGTGCTGGATTTCAATTAAATTGACTACAAACAATATTACAAGTATCGTAGGTAAAATACCGGACAGGAGCCTGCCCGAGATCCGCGAAAGTTTTTTCCAGCGGTAAAGTCTGAAATCCAAATTCGCGAAAATTTGTTCCCGCGAAACGCAAAAAGTCGGCAATCCGCGAAATTAAACTCCCGCAAAAATTTCATGCCACACGGTATTTCTATATAACTGATCGACGTTTGCTTCAGGTTGAAAACATCCCCGGAACAGAGTGAAATATTTGGTGTTCAGATTCGACCCGCAGGGGAATATAGTCGATTTTTTGTCCAGTCCCGCACGCAGCGTGCCCAGAAGAAGACGTTTGGAGGGGACTCATGGAGAGTGCGATTGGAAGGGCCCTCATATATCGCAGGGACCGTCTTTGATCATAACAATGGAGTATACGAAGTTTTGTTTCTTATCATGGAGCCTGGGATCTACAAAATCAACATGATTCTAGATTATACATTGTGTGATGGACTGATCAATCCTCCGATGGACTGGTTTAAAAATGGTAAGATGGCGGATCGAGATACATAATGGACCATTACATTGTGACTTCTCCAACCGAGGCCACCCAACAAAATTCTGTGCAAATTAGCGAATGAAAACCTTGGGAGTTAACAATAGATTTTCCCGCACAAACTATGGATCTAAGCAAGCTGCACGCTATTGAAGCAATACATTTGAGGCCATTTTTATTGTTTTGACACTAGAACGCTGTTGGTCAATTTGCTAAGAATTTGTTTGGGTGGCCTTGGTTGGAGTAGTTGCACTGTAACACTTGTTTCTTTTGATATAACAGATCTGCCGTGATCTTATGTGAAATATGACTGATGAATTACTCGGTATTGAGCTGGTCATTTTGGTATCGGTACTTTGTACTGGCGATAACATAACTGTTTTTTGTTTGGGGTTTTTCGCAGCCCACTGTTCAGGACATCTAAAGAACGTCCACCTTAGCAAGAATCTCTTCTCAGAAATGACCGGTTACATCAACGAGCCTTTGTTATGTGCTAAAAGGAGAACTCTTACCATTCCATGGCAACGTCTCAGTGAAATGGGTAAGGTCAACTGTTGACTTCTTTATTATTATTATTTCAATAGAGCATTTACGCAAGAGAACCGATGACTGTTACTTCATGACATCCCGAGTTATGTTTAGCACGAGCTTCTTGCTATGCGTCCAACTTTTGGGACTCATGCACCGTCTCCCAGTGGCGGATCCAGGGGGAGGGTCGGGGAGGTCTGGACCTGAGGGTTTTTTGCTTTCTCCATTATCCATAGCAAAACCATCTCCAGGATCCACCAAAATTTACTTTTCAGAGCCTGAAATCTCAATTTTTCTGGGGAGGCCGCCAAACACCCCTCCGCGCCTTTTAGTAATAACTACTGCCATCTACTTCCAAAAATTATCCTTCGATCTACTTCACATTTCCGGTAAAACCCTGGGACCCCCCCCCCCCCCCCCCCCCCTATCAAAAATTCCTGGATCCGCCCCTGTCTCCTGTACGTCACACTTTAGTTGCCAAACAATCTTATGGATAATGAAATACATGGTAAAAATATAGATCTGGACAGACTCCTCTCTTGATCTCTTCATTTTTAACTCGTGAATGCGGAAGCAATGAACGGGTTATAGCATTTGGTGAACAAACTTCACTCACTCGCTCGATGGGTTGTAAACATTAATCGCGGTATTAATTTATGCATATTAGAAGCCTTTGATTATATCCGGGATCCACCAAAGCTGAATTTAGTTTGAAAAGGGCGCTTACACCTCCCGTGTTCATTTACCCGCGTTCGGATTAACCTGAGTATCAAGCTTTTCGCGTGGGAGAGGAGGGGGGTTAAGGAGAAGAGAGGAAAGGGAAGAAAAGCCTGACATAAATGCTCTCTTCTCCTCTCCCCTACCATCTAAGCAGGAAGTACGAGCATGGATACCAATTTTATCTTATCGGTTCTAAATCTCCAGTGTAGTGTGAACAGGCCTTGAACATTTATTTCCTTAGAAATTCAAAACAACATGCGCGAAGCGGATAACGAGTGTGATATCCAGTGTAACTTGATGTGGGACGGATTCGGCAGATGGGTGAATGGCTACAAATGGAAACCTTACATGAATTTTACAAGAGCAGGTAAAAAAAAGACATCAAAACAAATAGAGCCTAAAAATATCATTTTGTTGTTGGAACGACGTCAGAACTCCAAGGCCATGATTCTGACCACACTCGTTCCTTGAGGTGAGTCAGTTTATGTATCAACTACTACCTCTTTTGAGCCTATACTACTTTCATTGGCCCCTTCACTGTTTACCTCTATTGACCCCTAAATTGTGTACCTCTATCGCACTTTGTGCGAGTTCGCACTTTGTGCGAGTTAGGACATTTGTTAATGAGCCAATAGTTTGGCACGCGTTAACGTTCGTTTCAAAGAAGCAATAGGCGACCCAAAAAAATAAGCCATTCAAAACATATACAAGACAAGTGTTACCGAACGTTGGTAGTTAAATAATTTAAGATGTTTTTTTATCCCTTTTCGCAGATTACACTTCCTTGCGGAACCAACACAAACATTATTATCATGCAGTTGGTCGAGGTGTATTCTGGGTATACGGCGATTCACTTAGCTATTACTTCTACGAGTCAATTGTCAGTCCCATGAGAAGATTGTGTTTGACAGTGTTCAAAGAATGTAACAACACATATAACTGGATATATCCCAAGACACTGTACGAACTGGTGAGCATATTATATTAAGTCTAAACTAAGAAACCACTGAAGCCTGGAGGCAAGGTTTGATTGACTGCCTTCTCAGGTTTGATACACGACGCCCGAAAATCTGCGCGCGCTCTCATGCCTGAGAATCGATAGCAAGAGAGAATGATCTAAGAGAAGCATTCCCCCATACATGAAATCTTTTTGTTTTTAATTTTCAGTCCATAGTTGAGCTATTTTAAGAGCGCTACCTGATTTGTCAGTTCGAGCAACGTGAAATCGGAGCCTCGGTAAGAAGGAAATAAAATAACTTTCACAGTATGGCGCGCGAAACTATTAATATATTTAAAAAATTATAATGGGGCACGGGGAATCTTTCTCTTAGATCATCTTCTCTTGGTTATAGAGGAGAGATTAAACACAGCGTTCGATCTGCGGCAAATCATAAACCCATCAGAAAGTTCCCGACAAACGTGAAATTACCCACGTTCACGTACAAACGGTAAACAAACAGCATAAGAAAAAGGCGGGAAAAAATCCTACTGAATTTCCTGTGGGTTTTTTTTACAGACAGAAACATGTGGTGAGGTCAACTTGCACGTTCCGAGAGTTTTAAAATATTTCCGCCAAGTTCTTGCCAGGCCAGATATGGACACGGACAGTGCACTGCTGTTGAACGCTGGAGCTCACTATATCAAGGTGCTTAGTTATTATAGAAAGAAATGATGGTAAATGTTAAGCTTGGTAGAAACACAACGAGAAATATATTATTAGTCAGTGACAGGGACAATAATAGACCTTTCTCCAAAATGGCCGTCGCAAATTCATATTAAACTGAGCGGGAAATGAATACCAGCCCCTGAAAGACCACCTCTTGTTTGGTAATCGTACGAAGTTTCGTTAGGTTAGGTTCTACCTGAGTCGCGAAAACGGAAGTTGAAAACTGGAAAATTCAGTAGAGACGTTTGTATGACTGGGGTATAGGCCACATAAACGTCTCTAAATTTTCTAGTTTTCAACTTCCGTTTTCTCGTCTCAGGTAGAACCTAACCTAACGAAACTTCGTACGATTACCAAAAAAGAGGTGGTATTTTAGGTGCTGGTATTGATTCTTCGCTCAGCTTAATTTAATTTAATCATGCACTTTGAATTTGCGGTGGCCATTTTGGAGAAAGGTCTATTGCCTGTACTCTGACCGTCTGTGCTCCGTCATCGTGTAAAGCGCTAATTCGTTTCTCTTTTTGCTATATTTGCTTATCTAGACGACCAATTTCCAAGGCTATAAAGAGGTCATCACCGCATTGATATCCGAGATCAAGAAAATGTACAAGGGACAAGCTATCTGGAAATCGACAACAGCCATCCACTCACAGACCGCTGATATCATGGGTGCATTCCGCAGATTCATGACCAACCACGTATGTATACAACTAACACTCTCACACGACGAAGGGCTAACGCTCGAAATGTCACTCCAAATTCACTGCGGTTGTTAATTTACCTTTATCAACTTCATGTTGTCAAAAATTAATCAAAAACTTTGTCGAGTGGCAGCGGTAGGGCGCTCTTCTCTATAATGGAGCTAGAGGGAAGATCCTGGCAAAAGGTTTGAAATTATTGGTGGTTGTCATCAACGTTACAAAAACTGTTTGCTTGCACGAACAACACCAGAAAATTAACAGGTAAAAGAGCAGGCAGAAAGAAGCGTTTTTCATAACCGAGTTATTACCAAACGAATTTTTAGAAAATTACAGTATTTAGTATTACCACAAATACACAAATATGGCGGCCATAAAATTGTACAAGAAGTAGAGTAGATTCTATCATCAGTATCATTAGCTCTCGCTTCACATTTGTTTCTACACATGCATCACCTTCTAAATTATTAATACGTCTAAAAATTTAGAAATGACATCAAAATATCCGTTTTTGTGACCGTTCAGAAATACGTTCATCCGGGACCGTGAATTTCAAAATGCTCTATTTCCAAAACGAAACACTGGATCAATACCAAACTTTGCATAGAGATTAATGATTTTCATGTCTAGAATATATAAAAATAATAGCTTTGCAGGATTGAAAGTTTAGATTTTAGAATTTTGATGACGTCAGATGAAAACAAAGGTCGTGTTCTATTGGGATCAACCGTTTCAACCGCAACCGGTTTAGCGGTTGAAATAGTTGAGGTTTCCCAATTGAACACTTTTCCAACCGTTTTCGGTTGTGAAACCGTTTCACCCTAGTTTCAGGTTGGTTGAAAAAGTTGATCAGCCAAACCAACCGAAAACGTTTTTTTCCCAATAGAACACGAAAAAACCCAACCAACCCAAAACGGCTGATCCCAATAGAACACGACCAAAGAATAAGGAATTTGTCAACCTCGTTCCCAGGGTCTACTCCGCTTTCAAGATGGCGGCTGGGCGCGGAGAAGACCCTCGGACACACTGGTGAAATACTCCACGAATCGTGGAGTATTTTGTCACGTGACACACGATCGAAACTCGTTTTCTCTACACTTGACCAACGGTTCTAGGATCAAATATGATATTTGATCCCAAAACCGTTCGTCAAGTATACTAAAACGAGTTTCGATCGTGTGTAACGTGATAAAATACTCCACGATTCGTGGAGTATTTCACCAGCGTGTACCAGGGTCTTCTCCGCGCCCAGCCGCCATCTTGAAAGCGGAGTAGACCCTGGGAACGAGGTTGGGAATTTGTTACACTATGCCACCATAGTGATGCCACCCAACATGCAAAGAACGCCGGACGCAGCATTATCATACGCAATAGACATAGGATTAAAATATTGTTTTATCTATTAATTTTCAGAGGATTCAACTGTACAACGCCTTTGCTAACTCAGCAATGTGTGCCAGCGGCATCAGTGTACTGGATGTGTATCCCATCAGCACCTCGTACCCTCCTGGAACTAAAGATGGCGTACATTACAACAGTGAAGCATTCAATCCCGTTATAGAACTTTTGGAAAGATATTTTTCCTCGTAGACTTAAAAAAAATACGGCTGGTTCATACAATTTAAACATGTTTGATGTCGGGAGCATATCACCCTGGAGCCTACATCTCCCTTATTGGGCCTATGACACGGCGAAGTTACCTTGAGCTATTTTTAGAATCACTTTTGCCGCGAAAATCACCCGTTGCGAGCACGAGGACGAGGTTGTCATTCATGTTTCACTATAAAAATAAAACCAGGAATGGACGAGAGGAACGTGGAATAAAACTAAAACGATGGAATGTCGTTACTACGAATTATCACTATTGTCCGCGGACGTACACGGAAATCTTTTCGCGGGAGAATTATTCTAAAAATAGCCGAAGGTGTAACTATGCTGTTGTCATTTAATCAGTACAGATAGAGGCTCCGCGGTGATATGCTCCTGTTGATGTTAAATCTAGTTTAAAAAAATTGAAAATCGTGACACTGAGAAACCGGAAGGCTCTGGGCCGAAATAAGTTCCCACCTAAAGGATCGCGGGCTCGCGGGACGAGATTGGAGTGTATTCTTCTAGCTTCTTTACTCTTCATTGCTATTGGCAGAGACTATATATAAAAATTAGATATTTTGGCGATGCAGTGAAACAGACGGCTTTTGGTTTACTCAATTTTTAAAGAGCAAGGATCTGAGTGTTCCACAGCTACTTTGACAATGCTATGACGAACCATAACACCAAACTTGTAAGAGCGGGAGAGAGACAAAGAAAATGGCGCTAACTCAGTGTCATCTGTTAACGTTTGTTAATTTCGGAAGAAATAATTTTTTTTTAAAAAGGAGAAATTACCTCCTGTTGTAAGTAACAAATAACAGAGGTCTATAGACCTCTGCAAATAATTAATAAAATTTTACACAACTGCCTGTCCTAGAAAGTACATCCCTCTGACAATCTCCCCTTCCTCTTGGTCTAACTGTTCTTCGGACGGTTACGGTCTCCGATGTTCTAGTTTTTATGGCAATGTAGCCGCAGGGGCTAATTTCTAGCAGCTTTTTAAGGATACTACTGACATGATTTTTTTGTTGGTATCTCGGATCTTTTCCGCACCGTTCTGCGTCCTGCGGCTCCCTACAGTCCACCAAAAAAAGAAGACTCTTGGGATATGTTGCGACTTGTTGATTTAGTCTACTATTTCACTATAAAAGAAAAGACTCGTACCCAGTCGCTATTTATATGTTTTTGGGATGAGAGAAGATTGGATACGAGAGTGGATTGAGGCACGCGCTTTACTCTCGTATCCAATCTCCCCTCACCCCATAGCGACTGGGTACGAGTCTGGTGCATATAATCAGATTCAGGAAGGAAATAGGAGACGTCTGTACGCATGCTCTGATAGGCCATCGAGAACTGGAATCAGATTATAATGGCCTTGGATTTACTATAGCCCGCAACAGCCTTCTACGGCTGTACACCCCGGGAAGAACTCCGATATAAAAGTAACGGGACAGGTCGTCGGAAATTTTGAAAGAAGCCCATAAAAGGTACCAGAATCTCAAAACTAGTCCCTAACTCGGGAGCCCGGATGGGGAGGTGTCCATAGGGATAATCAATAGAAAAATGTAAAAACTCTCAATTTAGTACATATTTTTATTCATAGGATGACAAAAATGTCTCTTGAAATGTATATTATTAAGTTAGGTACCCTATGTCGACGACTTTTGTGACATTTTGGCTACCATCTTGGATTCTTTGCCCTCTCCTCCCTGGTGAATTTGAACGACCCGTATTCGGGTTCAGTTTCCGCGCGGCCAACCTCATTTGCACGAGAAGCCGGGACGAGAAGCAAGCTCATGAATGTTTTGAGTAGCGTTCGATCGAAAACTTGGCTACTTTTGCTACTTTTTTCGTCTTTCTGAGAAAAGATCTTCTGAAGGTAAGCTCAATCCTTGTTACTTTGCTTATTAACGTCATCATTTATGCCGGAATCATCCAAGAACTCGATGCATTTTCAAGAGAATGTGGACCTTCGTTAAATAAGTTTATGCCTTTCGTACCTTGAATATGCTCAAGCTTACCATGTACCATACATGCTCGATCGTCGTTTGGCGGGTTATTTTCGAGAAATTTTCCGTTGGTAATGAAAGGAATATATCTATAGACGATTCCTAACTAGCAATTCATCACAACGATGTGGTGTGATGCATTTTAGTGGTATTTTAATACATTTCCAATTTAGTTTCTATAATTTAGTCAGTAATCACATAAGCAGTACAGCAAGTGCATATAAGCTTAATTAACAATTATTATTACGAGAGTGAGATCGGGGGTTTACAATGAATATAGTCGAACGTATCTTTCAATCAAATTAGAAGAGTACGTGACTAACAAAAGGTGGAAACCCAAGCTCTCTATACATGTACTATGTGTGCTATGTATAAATTATAGTCAAAATTAAAGAGGCTAGCTAAAACTTGGAACACTTATAAATTTGAACAACTTTTATTCATTGATGTATTGGCATCATCCGCCTGACGAGTGTGATGATCATCCAATAAAATAAAGGTTTACGAAGTGTGAAGCAAATGACATCTGGTGTGTAAAATAAAATTATTAAGGCCAATTTAGACGGTGCGATTTTGTCGCATGCGACTTTTGTAGCACGCGCTACTTTCGTCATGTAAAAATCGTATACGACTTTCATCTTTTAACATTGTTTGTAGCTACGACATGTCGTAGGGTTTTAAAACATGTTTCAAAATTCTACGACATTTTTTGTGTCGTACACGATAATCGTAGGTCTGATTTACACGACACAATTCATGTCGTAGGCTTGCCATAGGCATGTCGCATGCGACAAAATCGTACCGTCTAAATCGGCCGTTAGAAATAATCAAACAGCCATACAGACTGCATTAACTCCACAACTTGACTGCAGTTTCACGTTTCAGTTTCCGTGCATCTGCGTGTAAAACGTGTGGTAAACTGAAAACGTGACTGCATTTTTCCAGCTTATACATTGTATCTATCAATGGCCACCGACGACCCTTAGATTTGATCATTTCACATGTTTACCCCACATTTAAAATTGTGGAATTTACCACAAACTGGTCATCTATCTCTTCTGAATCCTTTGGAACAGCTTGCTGAGGTATACAGTAACAGTAGCCTGCTCGCAGGCTAAGGCCTATGGCAGCAGTTAATGACCAGAGGCTGAGGTCTATACACCTATTCCATAAATGGCCGCCCAGCAATTTTTTGTCTAACAAGGTTTTCAAGGATGTTGATGATATCACATTACCAAGCACTGCAAAATATGTTATCCTGGGAAGTTTGAGCGTTTTTAGTTTAACGGCTGCAAAGTTATGGCTGTTTCAAATTTAAGACATTTGTATGGGAAATCAAAACCTGGCCTCACAAGCCTCGTTTTCATGTTTGTGCGAAAATTGAAATGCATACAACTTCTTCCAAAAATAGGAATATGGCCTAAACGTACACATATTGACTCATTTTGACATGATCATTGTTGTTATTGAATTCTTTCTTCAGTCACAGGCATTTCAATTTCAAAAAATTGCTGGGTGGCCATTTATGGAATAGGTGTATAGCAGCAGTAGATAATGACCAGAGTGGCCCAGCCCCTAACTGACCATCACATGTATCATGGCCAACCAACTCTTGATCTGTTTCTAGCTCAGCTGTGTGAATGTCTTAGACTTACTGTTTGTATGCACTTGGTGGATGCCTTATTAGCATAATGAGTGGCAAATGGTCCTTATCTAATTTAACTGGTCTCATAGTGTTGTTTTTTTAGCAGTTTCTGCCCAATGCAATTTGATTTGTTGCTCGGTCCAGATTTGTTTAATCTTGACTGCTCACTTTTCATCCAGACTGCTCGTGCACATTAACCTTTTCTGTGTTTGTTAGAAGAATAGTAAAAATCTTATTGACCAAGCTTTGCTGTCGACGCGTTTCATGCATCTATGCCAACACATTTAACGCGTCTATTTTGGTTCGCATACTGTATCTGCTGCCTTTACTGTAGAAATATTGTCTAGGTCATTTTTTTTCTTTGTTCACATGTGGACCGAGACGAACAGTATATAATTTTTTCTGTGTTGTTTTGTTTCCTTTCTTCACTGTTTAGAATCCTCCACCTGAGTAGGATCAGTAATGGACGTTAAACAGGAGGATGATTATCTTGGTGAGTGTACATGTTACATTTATATGCGATTTTAAAATGTCTACTATGGGATACAAAGCAATCGACCCAGTACTGTGCATACAAAAATGCATTGACATGATCCTGAAACAGCTAAATTACTCAGAGAAATCTTCAACCGAAACCTCAGTCAACAAATCTTAGATAGTCTACATGTACATGTAATGTAATTAATGGCATTGCAAATCTGGTCACCAACTGTATGATTGTAGATTTTTTGACAAGAGGGTCTTCGCGTGTACTTAATTTCGCGAAACGAGGCTTTATTTTCGCGATTTCAGAGAAAAAAGGGCTCAAAGGCTTTAAAATTTTGCGAAAAAATCGTCTTTATTTTCGCGTTTTTTTGCTACATCGCGAAAATCGCGAAAATAAGTGAGAATAAGGTAACTGGTACATGTATGTGCAATATACTGTAGCGCTCCAAGCTGTGACCATTTTGGTTGCCATATGGCGAGTGAAAACAATTTTGCCGACTACATTTTTCAATCAGGTCGCCTAGTGCAGGGCAAAGGGTTGGCCGGGCATCAAACAATAATTTGTAGTATAATCGAAGGGCTTGGTCGAAAACTATGCTAAGTAAGTAGAGGTAGAGCATTTAAACCCACTTAGCATAGTTTTTGACCCAACCCTTCATTATTATTTATCGCTTAGCCAAAATCAGAAAAAATGCAACCACAAGTTTCTCCAGTATAACTATTTAATCTGCTCATCTTGCTCATCTGTTTGCATTTTAATACAAAATGGCTTGCACTTACAAAATGTAGCTGTTTTTCATACTGTTCGTCTTCAATCAAGGAGCCGCCATCTTGAAAACCACGGTCGTGTTCTTATTAACTGTACTGAATAATTGCATGTTTGCAACCAACTTGCTAGCTTTTTGCATTTGCTATCTTCCTTACATCCTTTTACAGTTCAACAAAAAACTAAACGAGAATGGCACGAAACAACCATCGAACGCAACACCGAACGATTTCAATTGGGCTCAGGATGGTCAGCGATATGTAATGTGACACAATGTGTCCTGCATTAAAAACGCTTGATTAACCTGATTTTGGCGACCAAAATTTTCCTGTGGCGACCACTTTACAAAAGGAGGTCACCAAAAGGCAACTTGTGGAAAAATTGAGCTTGGAGCACTGTACTGTCACATATAAATCGTCCCTGCCTCTATGGGTATTCATATTGCCCAGAATTAAATACAGTGTATGTTCCTGAAAATACATGAGCTCAGTTTTATTTGTCTACATCTTCTGGACAATAATTGTACAATTATCAGTGTCTGATCTAGAGCGCGCCATTGCGGGATTGGCGCAGATTGAGCAGAAATGTCCCCTTCAAATTTGTCTTCGGGGTCATTTTGGTGCACTTCATTTTGCAGAAAGTTTAATTTTAAAGCTTAAAAGTTTTTCCTTTGCCTAAGTCCACCTACCTGTATTTAGCCTATTCATTCTCTTTTGACTCAGTTTGTGATGACTGTGGCGAACAGTGTATCAATGGCGACTGTCCAGATCACGGGCCATTGGAATGGGTTAACGATTGCCACCCAGTCAGTGGGACACCGCAGAAAAACCAAGCTAGAGGCACCCTCCCCAGTAATCTGTACCTCATGCCATCAGCGGTGGGACACGGCCAAATGGGTGTGTTTGCAAGGGCAAGGATTGAAAAAAGGGTCATGTTTGGACCCTTTAGAGGACAGAAGGTACCTGATCAGGAGTTGCATTTTGGAGAGGATCGCAGATATATGTACATGTGGGATGTGAGTATTCAATGATATTTTATGAAATAAACAAGATACTACACGCACTCTGATTGGCTCAAAACCATTTACCATAACTGTATGGAAACATGGAAAATTGCTTTGTGCTTTTATTTCTTAAAAACAATAGAAAACGTTTTCCCTGTGTTTCCATAGAGTTATGGTAAACACTCGTGAAAGTTTGGGAGAACTCGAAATTGCTGTGGAAGCACTCGCCTGCGGCTCCGGTGTTCTCCCAAACTTCACTCCTGTTATCATAACCCTGTTACCATAACTCAATGGAAACACTGGTACCTGTATCTGAGTTCTAACTTTGCCTTGCCAAAACTTAGTTCAAGAATTCAGTTCAGCTGTAGCAATTAATAGTTCCTTGCACAATGCCTACATGTACATGTAGCAGAACAGTTATTGTGATCCTTCATTCCCCACCCCCTTCATTAATCTTATTATATTCCCAATTCAAGTAGACAAGTCGTGAAAATGAAGGGCCTGATGGTCTAAGGAGAAAGTCTTGACTTAAATCCAAGTTCATCGAGGGAAATTTATACAAAATGTAAGGGAAAAAGCTAGAAGAGTAGAACAATATTATTCTGACTGACCAGTCACCTTGAGGCTAAAATAATAAAATAAATAACAGAAAACTCAGAGAGCTGTTTGTACACCTGGTAACAATAAACAAAAGCTTGAGATGCAGTGGCTGATGTTTGGAACTTTGGTTTTTTAAATAAATGTAAGGCGGTCAGGCACAGATCCATCAAGGGAAAAAAACTTGACCAGTTTCCTAGAGTCTAAGGGCGAAGGCACTCCCTTCCAGGGGGTATATGTACATATAATCACACAGCCAATCACTGTGGCTGCAAAACATGCAACAAACCAATCAGAAGTCGACACAAAAACATGTAACTGGTGACAAGTGCGGGAAAAGTTGCATGCTCAATGCACGCTTAATTTTGATTTTGTATTGTGTCTTGATTGACTGAAGAAGCTGGTCTCTTCGTTCTGATTGCTAAGCGCACATAGCACCACCAAACCAAAGACATACATGTACAGTAATTATCTTTGAAAGTCAATATACCTTTCTCCAAAATGGACACCGCAAATTCAAAATGATTATAATTAAACTGAGCTGAAAATCAGAGACCACCTCTTGTTTAGTAATCGTACGAAGTTTCGTTAGGTTAGGTTCTACCTGAGTCGAGAAAACGGAAGTTGAAAACTGGAAAATTTAGAGACGTTTGAGACGTTTGTATTACAAACATCTCTAAATTTTCCAGTTTTCAACTTCCGTTTTCTCGACTCAGGTAGAACCTAACCTAACGAAACTTGCAATTACCAAACAAGAGGTGGTCTTTCAGGTGCTGGTATTGATTTTTTTTAATATGAATTTGCGGCGGCCATTTTGGAGTAAGGTCTATTTAGGAAGCTGCTCGAGCTGATCGTTGTCAATTCTGTCATAGATTTTGGAAGACGGCAAAGTAAGTCATATTGTGGATGGCACAGATGAACAGCACAGCAACTGGATGAGGTTCGTGAACTGTGCACGTGACAGCAAGGAACAGAATTTAGTGGCTGTGCAGTTCCGTGGTGAGATTTACTACAAGACGTGCAACCATGTGGAGTCTGGCAGCGAGCTGTTGATGTGGTGTGACGACAGTGTTTCCTTGGAAATGGACGACTCAACACAGAAAGACCGAAATGGTGAGTTTGTATCAGTTATGGGTGGATCCAACCTGTACAAGTACCATATAGAAACTTGCATGTTTATTTTTAAACAAGATTAAAGTCTACAGTCGTCCAGCCCTTTGTACTGTAAGGTGAGCATGGCGTGACATGACATGTTATTTCTTGTCACAGGAAATGTTGCTTTTCAATTTGTGTAGCGCTAATCAACACTGCATATAGCCTGATGAATTATTTTCTCAGTCGACTCATAGAAGTGGCCAAACAGTTTCCGATTCTTATTTTCCATCCAGAAGTACATTTACATGTGCTGTAGAACAGACACCTCGAAAGATGTCAAGTCAACTTACCCCCATCCTGTCATGTTGCTTAGTAATGACGGGCTCTGTTCAATTTTAAAGGCAGTAGTCCGACCATTGCTTTATTTCTGGACTGTTCAAGACAGACTTTCAATCATAAACTAAACCCCTTTTATTCGAACAGAACCATTGTTAGTCAGGCCGACAAAAGGGCTGGGTATACATGTAGGCATATCCATCCCAGATTTCTCATGGCTCGAAACTTAAACTACTCTCGCCATGAATTTAACTTTCGCACTGCAAACTTTATTGTTTTGCCCTACACTAATGATGGTCACCAATCAGATCGCTCAAAATTATTTTCAGAACTTCTCCAGAGCTCTTCTCGCTGTCAGTCATGCGCAAAAGAGAAGAGCTCTGGGATCCAGAAAGACTTGTGTGACTGTCAGATATCGCCATCAACCATTTTTCCCCAGCTACATTGTACATGATTTCAGGCGGAAATTATTCCAATTATTCAATTCCCAGATTTCAAGCGGAAATTATTGTCTTTACCTGCAGTAATCCGCCATTTTGTTTTAGGAAATTTGTGCATGCACTCTGGCGTCCAACTAGCCAGGTTTTGGCTGTGCTAATATAGAGTTGACCAAAGTTCTTCTTTCCGTCAAACATGCACAAAAAAAAAACTCTGGCGTCGAGAATGTCACACAAGTCTTTTTTTCTTCTTACAATAACCAGGTCATGATTTTGTCTGTGACGTTTGTGGACTGGTCTTCCCTGGGTCAACCTTTCTTCTACGGCACAAGTCAGTTCGTTGTCCAGGAAAATCTGCCGACCAGGAAAGTACTTCTCGTGACCAGGCAGCTCAAGCAGACGAGCCAGTGAAGTCATCAGATGTGGAGAAAGCCAACAGCGAGGACGCTACATTGCCTTGTGATGCAGAATCATCACAGTATGTTGTGGTTCACCTTGGGGCTACTAATAACGAAAACAACAATAGAGTTGTTGAGGAGAATTCGCCTTATGTTGTGGTCCATGTAGAGCCTGCCCCTAACTCGGGAGTATCAACCACGGGAAGATTAAGAAAAGTGAAGCAGGTTTCAACACCTCGGTTAACGGCAAAACATCCAACGAGCCTAACACTCGCAAACGTTCTGCGGAAAGTGTGGGAAAATCAAAACAGATCGCCAGCAAATCAACATTATCAAAGGCTCGGAAAGCGACTTCTTCCAACGGTGCGAAAGCTCAAAATACTTCACCCAAGAAGTCTACGCCCTCTAAAAAATCTCCTTCTGGAACAAAGAGGAAAGCAACTTCTGCTGCTAGTACATGTAGTCCCCAAGCACGTAAGAAAGCTAAACAGGGTGCAAGTTCTGGCAAGGAGAATAAAGTATCCGGCAGTAGTGGTGAGAAAACTGATAAAATGAATGCTGCTGAAGATGAAAGTATGGAAGAACATGCTGCAGGGGAGGCATCACCTAAGTCAAAGACTCGAGAAGCTAACGAGAAGTCGTCTTCATCTCGTAAAAGACCCAAAAGACCCAACGAGGAAGAAGAAGTGACTCCTGCAGCTGAAAATGGAAGTGTTGAAAAGCGATCTCGTAAAAGACACCACGCAAAGTGAAAAAGCCCAGGGTAAAAAAAAGCGATGGAGATCCTACCGACCCATCCGAAAAGCCTTCTCGTACCAAGAGGAAAATAACCGCGCCTGAAGATAAGCCCATATTTACCTGCGAGAAGTGTTTGACGAATTACAAGTGGAAGTCTCAGCTTGATTATCACATGCGAAGTCACGTGGCCGAGAAGGAATTCAAGTGTACCTTTTGTGACAAGGGTCTGTCGCAGTTGTCCTCCCTCAAGAGGCATTTGCGCGTCCACAGCGGAGAGAAGCCCTACGAATGCGGGGAATGTGGCAAGAGGTTTGCGGAGAAAGCAAAGCTTAAATATCACCAGCGCAAGCACACCGGGGAACAACTGGAGAAAAAGTACAAGTGTTCCGTGTGTGACAGAGGTTTCTCGCTAAGTTCGAATCTGACAACTCATATGCGAACTCACACCGGTGAAAGACCTTTTCCTTGCCCTCAGTGCGGAAAAGGCTTTAAACGGAGCTCGGATATTATCTGCCATCTCCGGAGTCACACAGGTGAGAGGCCGTACAAGTGTGCTCATTGCGAGAAGTCCTTCACGATGATCTCGCATCGCAACAGGCATGAAGTGATTCACAGCGGTGTTAGACCGTTCAAGTGTGATCAGTGCGGCAAAGCGTTCACTCAGCCAAACTCGGTCAAAGCTCACTTGAAAGTCCACGCTAGAAAGCGGCCTCGGCTTGAAGGCAGAGAACCACGACAGGAACAGCAAAAGGGAACACACAAAGATGAAGAGATACAGACGGATGCACAGCCTGAAGAAGATGAGCTGCGGCAAGGGGTTCCTCAGAGCAGTGGCTCGGAACAGTTACAGATGAGCAGCGCTCTACCAAATGGAACACAGGAGTCAGGAGTAGCTAGTGGTGCAGGGGACAGTACTGAAGCGTTGCAGAGTGTAATAACCGAGATGATGAAGACGAAACATTTGCAGCTAGACAGCGCACAGGAAGCTGGCTCAGAACATAGACAGGGTAACCAAGACAATAGAGCAGAACTGTTACAGTTAGATGGCACTCAAGCACTGCAACCTGAACACTTAAACGTGCAGAGTGCTGAAGTAGATGGAATAGAGGAACAAGAAATTTCTTCACGAGATGGAACAGAGCTTACCACAATTGCAGCGGAACAGTTGCATTTGAGCTGCACTGCAACGGATGGGCAACGAAATATTGACAATACTCTAATCAATGGAAAAGAACTCTTGCAGCTAAGCAGCACGACTCAGAGCGGTAGTACTGAACATCTACAGTTAGAACTGATTCCAAGCAGTGAACAGGAGCAAGTTCAACTTGCAGTAGGGAATGAAACAACACTTCTAGCGCTATAGTTTACCAACACTTTTAAAGGAGGATTTTTACAGCTCAGGCTTGTTCGTAAGCCCAGCACCTTACGTTAATCCAGGATTAAAAGTTCGATCTGTAATCTCTGCAGTGATTCATCCCTAACTTCTCTATACCTCTGTATAAGAGATTCAAGTAAGTAGGTTATGAGATTGAAGCAGCTGATCATCGTAAGAAAACTTCTTGACTTAGAATCAAGAACTCCTGGTAAGGAGAATCTGTGAGTGACTGTTAGGAGAATTTCGTTGTTGATCTTAAGACTTGAAGGATTAATAATGGGTTTCTCGAGAAGGTAACGTCACGGATAGCGCATATTATATTACTCTCGTTCGTTGTTCGTAATCCGTCTCAATCTTCCCCAATCTGAACCATCCTTGTTTCTTTTTGGTATATTCAGTATTACCCTCTTTCATTTCGTTCGTGTTTTCAAGGTATTTTTATACATCGTAAAATAAGATGTAATACATGGTGACATAGCTCATTTAAGTGACGTTTTTAATTAGCTAACGACGAAACAGACAACAGAAGAGTGAAGACACCCTGCACTTTGACCATTAACTTGCTAACGTAACTTTGGGTCACCCTCATTCACGCCTGTTGGGTTTTAAACATTTTCACAAGTACTACACAGGAAGAATATGGAACAGACCAGTTCACTGTACGTTGTTGATTTTAGAACTGTAAACTGTCTGCTTGACATGGTATTGTTTTTATGAGGAAATATATATATATATCTTTGTCACTAATCAGTGGGTCTTACGGACAATTTGTAAGACAGACAAACACTCAGGCAGTGTTTCATCACATTTCCAAACACCTCGAATTTCGTCAAAAATACTCCGCTACGCGTCGTATTTTCTTCAATCGGATGAAACACTGTCTCTCGTGTTTGATATATTACATGAACATTTTTTATGCAATTGTTAACGATTCGAAACTGAACTTGCATCAGTCTCGTTTCTTTGTAAAACTGTCTTTTCTTCATTTCTTTCCTGCGCATGCACTGAAAATATTCTAGTCCCATTCCCCCCGGAACCAATACTGTTCGTTGGCGTCCTCCTTTTGTTGTTCTCCATCTTGCGTCGGAAGTAATGCATATACTCGATCTCCCTAAAAAGCATCTTTTCACAGAAATATCGATTAATCGATGAAACGCCTGGATTGAGCGCAATTTTCTCCAAATTCTCAGACAGCCCCAGACAATCTCTCTCCATTTCATCATGTTTAGTTCTAAACTCGCGAAGCTCCTCAAAGAAGTCTTTCCCTTCAGTGCGGATCTCATCCCAAAGCGTCTCATTAAAGTACTGATACAGCATGGCGTCGGCTTTGTTCCAGCTGTAAATTTGTTCCGTGGCGTTATGGTTTATGTTCTGGTGTGTAGTTTCACCATGAAGTTGATAATGAAACTTTAAGTATAACACGTCATCAAGCTGCCAACACAATTTCCTCTTCAACAACACGAGCGACTCGTCCAAGTATTCGTAAATTAGCACAAGTGTAAATTTATCGTCAATGTCCAAAATGGCGTCTCTCACCACTTCTGGCTTGTGATAATCTGTGGTGCGAAGACCAAGATCGAAGAACATTCCATTCTTGATCAGGTTGAGAGAATCCTGAAGGGGAAAAAAAAAAAATTGAAATTTGGTTCCATAACCTCTTTCCCTCCATTACCAAAACGGGCAGTACGCATTTCAGTAAAACTCAATTCAGGACTTTTTCATTACCTCGCCCCTCAGGAGAACGAAGTTATAATTTATTTATAGATACACAGCCGCGCTCCTGTTTTTTTATGATGAGGCGTCTAGGAGAATTGCTATGCACCCCGACAGGCATTTCGTCAGGTTGCCCTAACAATTATCCGGTATACCCATTTATGCTCAACACAATGACCCGGCCAGGGCTCGAACACAGACATCTGTTTTAGCGGCGTTGGATCTGATGGTGATTGTAAACAATATGTTGATAAAATAAATTTACCGCCATCATAGATTAAAACAGCGGTCGTTTCGACATCACAGCAAATGGATTTGCTCAGACTACAGGGGGGGTGGGCTAGCAGCGAGTTACCTTAAACCTCTTGCGCTGGATGGCTCTACCAATGTATTTTCGAGGATTTTCAAGAACGTCAAATAAGGGTGCGGAAGATCCTCCATTTCTAAAATTTCCGTGAAATCCAAGTTCCGAAATGTTACCTCGAAATGCGACACGGGATCGCGCAATATGGTGATAAAGGCTGTCTGAGGCTGCATGATCTCATCCATGACGTCACCATTAAACCGAGCGTGATTGCAAAGTATATTGGGAAGGGTCCCGTCCAGTAACATGATGTCGACATATTTCCAGTGGAATCTTGAAGGCCAATAAAACGTCGACAGACCTCCGCTGGGGAGAGCAATGCGCAGGCTCCGTAGATCAGCATATCGATTGAGTATATTAGCGATGGCGTCACTTCCGGTGTAGTGTGTCTTGAGAAAGAGAACGTTTAGGATTGCTTTCTTACAGCTTCGGATTCTAGAAAATATATAAGGTTAACAAATTAATAAATAACTCGCCTAGGTATTCTAAGCCGCAGAATTAAGTTAGTCCAGTCCATTTTTTATTACACGACTAAGACAGTTGAGAGTGCCAATAACTAAAATCAGCCAATCAGAATGCTTTATTGCCGGGTAAAGTTTCTTCAGCTCTTTTTCAATCATAAAATCGTGTAATAAATCTATTATTAACCAAGCTTGCTCGGAACCGTACTGGGAGAATATCGCCCTCGGTCTTTTCTGTACGGACCTCACTGAGCTCGATCCGTACTGTCAAGCCTAGGGCCGATATTCTCCCAGTACGGTCCTCGCGCTTGGTTAATAAGATATGTAAAAAAACGCGTTGAAACGACATGAGTTCGATCAACTTTTAATCCCGGAATAGTGCTCGGCTTTTGAACAACCGGACCCTGATGAACAATTAAAAGCAAGAGCCAAATTATGATTGCTTTTGGCTATGTTCCTGATTGATTAATAAAGCAGCATGTTTACTCTTATTGGTTAGAACGCGCTTTATTTTAGCCAATCAGAGAGCAAAGAAAAGGCAAACCAGAGCAACACATAATTAATCTCGACAGCGAATCGAAAACCGTTCTATTTCGCATTTTCAATGAAATACAGAGAGTCATTCTTACTTTCTGTTGACTTGTTTTCTTGTGGGCTCCAAATATCCCTTTTGCCACAAGATATAATCCTCCACACCTTCCAGCTCAAGATACCGTCCCTGCCCGTAGTCCAGTCCAGTGTCTTGTGCAACTGATGGAGGTAACTCGTCGCTTGTTTGATTAGAGTCTGGTTTGTCTATAACGATGGTGCTACTCTTTCGAACTGTGCCACTGTAGTCGATGTCGTCTTTCCAAACCCATCCTTCAGCAATTCGAAACCTAACCGAAGAAAATTATTTTTTGTATTATTATATTTTAAGTCGTTTTTTTCTTTTGAACAAAATTACTGCTCGTTGTCTATCATAAAAGGTATGTCACTATTTTACTTGAAGTTCGTTGTTCATACTCCAATTCAATCTTATAAATTTTTGCTAATTTTGGTTTGTTCTCTTTGGTGTGTATCTACTTCTGAGTAGACTATTATTTTGATGTTTCCTTCAATGTGAAGGAAATTACGTGCGTTGAAAGAATAATTATTAAATAATGATATAGCATCATAATTTAGTCTATAAACGCACGTACCAACAAGCAAGTTAACTAGAGTCTAGAGTTTGCTGTCGTAAAACGGAAACCAAATTAAATTACAAAGTATAGATGACTAAACCTGCAAATAATACAATAAACCAAACAAAAGTGTGCGAAAAGTAGTGAGCTATCAATCACGATTCGTTTTGTCAAATTGACACATTACTAATATTATTAACTTTCGAAGACATTGAAGAGGTCTGCTCTTAAGCCTCGACAAATCGGAAAAGATGGAAGCGAATTTTTTTTTTTTTTATTTTTAGCTAAGAACTGAAAAAGTTACTATTTAATAATAACGGCGTTTCCAGTTAAGTCCTAAAATGATGCCTGTTTCTATACTTACAGTGGGAAATGATCTGATTTCTTGCCTGTCGCAAACTCCCGCTTTCATTTTAAGTTTTGACTGTCACAGACAGGTAATTTTCCCCCTTTAGCCAATCAAAAACGTTTTTGTCAGCCAATCAAAAAAACAAAGACATTTGTGTCGTCTGACCTTTCTGCGTTGGTTTTTAATTCTGGTCCGCCCGAGTGAAGCAGGTTACAAATTGCTGTACTTGTTATTAACCAAAACGAACTCTCGAATCTGTAGTTGCCTAATATTAAATTTAATTTGGTGAATGATAAACTTTAGATATAGCGTTATTAAAATACAGTTTTCCTCTTTTTGCGATCTTTTGAATGAAAATGTAATTGGAAAGGCGTTCCGAGCGTCGAGTAACTACTAAAAACATCCCAACGTTTATAAAAACAAGTTCAATCAATAATATAATGATACGCTTTAAAAACGTTTGAGTGATCACCCCTAAACAAATTTCTCGATGTTTTTATGAAAGTTAAGCGTACCTCAACGGAATCTCGACCAGGTTGTCGCCCAGTTCTGCGGCCGGTAAGCTGATTCCAAGGTCTTGATACAAGACAATATAAATGACGCAAAAGAGAATTCCACACAAAACAAGATGGACACGCCGAACCCGACATCGGGCGAATCGACGGACAGCTCTCATCACCAACAGCCTGGACAGGAGAGTTGAAACAGAACCGCATGGTGACTAGCGGTCGTTAACGGTCTCATAATATCAACTAACTTTTCTGGGTAATCCATCATGATGTGAGATTCAAATAGATACATTCATTAGAAACCATAGCACATGTTTGAGAGCCGCCAGGTAGCCAACGGGTAATGTTGTGTTACGTCACAGTAACCATTGCATGGCACCCGCGTTGTACCCGCGTCTTGTTTTAACTGAGAAAAACTGGTACTCAGTTTCATTCCCATGACCTCTCGATTTCCTCTTTTCCGAGACGTCACAGGACAGGGAAGCGGAGAATCGTTTCCAACCTCGTTTCCATGTAGGAAGGGAGAGTACTCTGGAAACGAGGTTGGGTGTCCATTCTGCACCAGTCTCTTTCCGGTTATCTTCAACTCGCAATTTCTCAGTGTCACCGTCAAATCATTTTGATACCATTTTGTCTAGATTCAAGTGTAATTTTCTGTGGTATGCACTCTTAGTAGCTCTTAGTGTGTCTCAGTAATTGGTCAGGATATAGACAATCGCACACATCATAGGTGTAGTCAATTACGGTTTATCCGGGGGGGGGAGTCGCTTACAAATAATTCACTCAATCTCATTCATGGTACTCATCGTCTTGTTGACTGTCATTAGAGGACAAATTACTGCAATAAAGCCCGTAACCGCCCCATCACAGTTAGCCTGTACACCAGACTACATGCATCCGTGTGCGCAAGACTCCCTCCCCCCTCCCCCTTCTTACCCGTTTTTAGTAGTTTACACATTTATTGTTGTTTTTTTTCACTGAGTAGAAGTGAACATTAGAACGAGAGTATGTATTATTTTCTTTTTTCTTTATTTATTTAATTCCATAAATTTCTGAGAATGATTAATAACAGTGTTTTGCTAAAATTAGCACATACACAACACAACATTATTTTAGACTAGTATGAAAGTATGAAATAGCTCCCATTGTCCAGTAAAGAAAATTAATCTTCTATTTATATTTAAAATCCGGATTAAAAACAAATCATCTTACTTTGTTTTTCGCCGTTTTTTATGGAGTGTACGATTTTATAACCACTGCTCCGCCTTATTTCCGATGAAAGCCTGAACTTCATTATTCGGCAGAACCCGGCATAGACATGGGACGTACCGTATGCTACACAAAAGCATAAATTGTGCAATACACGAGTTGAAGCACTCGTGCTCTAGTCTTAATATATATTTTTTTTACCGCAGACTTTATGCCGGCGAAATTAACCACTGTGTTAAATTCCTAAAAGTGCACGATCACGTCTCTTCACAATGTCATTACTACACTGTTAACATGACAACAGGCGATACTTATCTTGATGTACCAACTGAATTCTCTGACCTAACGTTAACATAAATTTTTAACAATCCGTACGGAGAATTCGCATTCCAAGCTTGTAAACGAAAACAGCTATTTAGTTCCCGGATGTTCTTGACCCTCTTCTTGTTGCGTGAATGTTCAAAAGACTTTGAAAGTTCTCGGTCTGTAAGAGATCTTCCATCATACAAACTGTCATGGCGTTTCGTCGTTTACTACAGCGTCTCTCGGAGACCCTTGGTGGGTCGTGTTGTTGTCCATCATTGCTCTGATGCGGATCTCGTTGAAGTGTACCTGAAGTCGTTGAAACTGCTTTCCACCCCATTGAAAACAATGGATCTGTCCAAGAATCCTGAAACTTGCCAATAAACAGTCTAGTCAGTATTAAGACAGTACATATTCGAGATTGGATACAACCGAGTGTTAAAAAGTGTTACGCAAAGGATTTTGTAGACCTTTGTACACTACTAGCACAATTACTTGGTCGCATAGTTGAACCAATGCGCAAGTACATGCATGCATGTAAGCTCGTGTAGTAATTTTACAATTGTGTAACTATATATAGGCGAATGCATCACAACCTCATAATGTAAGCTCGTGACTTTCAGTACAGTTCAGTTGAGTGTTAGCTGCGTTCGAGTTCAGTTAAGCTGACGCCAATAAACAGGGGCACCCAACGACAAAATTTTCTTGTAGGTGTCGGAACGTTGCTTTTACGTTATAATTATGCTTTTTGTGCAGTTTAATGGCTTATTTTTAATCGCTAAGAAAAATGTTTCTTTTCGGATACGTTAGCTGAACTTTCAAACATCAGAAAATTTTAGGGATTGAACTCTTATTACCCGAATTTACGAGCTGAATTTGCCTTTCCGAAAATCCTAGCTGACATTTTTTTGTACCCAAAACGACATTTTTATCTCTCCGAAAACAAAAGGCATTAATTTTCCCATATTACGAAAGTTTGAGATGACATTTCCATAACCGAATATCTGAGGCGATTATAGGCCTTCCGAACAGATATTCCACCCAAACGATCCGTTGGGTGCCCCTGAATAAACTACAGTACCTCCGCAAGCTCGAGTTAGCTTAGTATTTGATCTACCTTTGGCTCAGTAATTACCCCTGGTCATCCCAGACAGCCAACAGAGCAAAATGGCTGTTCTGGCAATTACTTGATGAGGGGGACATTGGGGTTTGCGGTATTGGACAATTTTTCATGCGGTATTTCGGTAATTCTAATCTAAAATTGCGGTATTCTCAAAACCTGCGGATTCGTTTTTGGTCGGTATTAAAAATTATCCTCCAGTGTTTTACGACTTTTACGACCCTTTTCGATCCTTTTCCAGTTCCTTGTCGTTTCGGAAACACTTCGAAACAGCTCTAAGATCCTCTAATCCGTCACGCGAGTTTATATTAGTCATATTACATGAAACGTGATAACAATTGATCGTTTTAACGGCTAAGCGGATATTTGCGCGAAATTTAACGAACAGAGTAGCGGTTTCGATATTCTATCGATTGTTGACAAGGTATTGGACGTATTGCGGTATTTGGCGATTTTTTTTGCGATATTGCGGTGTTCAGAACCCCCAATGTCCCCCTCCTTGATCGCATAGTTTTATGTTGGGCAAGGACATGCATGTAAGCTCGTGTATAGTATAATTTTACAATAGTGTAACTAGGCGAATGTGTCACAACCTCATATTATGTAAGCTCGCCGTCGTGACTTTCAGCACAGTTCAGTTGATTGTAAGCTGCGTTCGGGTTCAGTTAAGGCGGGACTTAACCTAAATGCCATTTTTCCGCGACTTAACATGGGTTAAATGGAAATATCTCGTTCACGTTTCAAGCAATCCAAAAACTCTATGCTCATCCCATGAATCTATGTTATGGAGTTTTTTGTAAATTTTTGGTATATTTGGGAGGAAATAGTTTTTCTCAAAGGAGTTGTAAAATTTAGGAAAATGAGAAATATTGAAGATTTGATGTAGTTTTAAAATTAGAATTTGAAGTTAAAGATTAGTAGATTGACTGTTGGTGTTCCAAAAATTATTTTCTTTCTTCTAACCCTTCTTTAAACCTCTTAAAATTTCATTGGAATTTAGGTTAAGTCCCGCCTTAAGCTGACGCCAATAAACTACAGTACCTCCGCAAGTTCGGGTTACCCCAGACAGCGCAAAATGGCTGTTTAACAAAAGGCTTCTGGCAAGTAACGTTTGCGTGGTTTCAGACAGACGTGAATACAGTCGAAGCTACCGTGAGCGGACACCCTAGGGAAGCGGAAAAAGTGTCCGCAATTAACTGGAGCTGGCCGCTTTTGTAAATACAGAGTTTCTTTGAGCTACAGTTCAAACGGAGTTTTGTCAAGGCGGCCGTAAGCCGTGTACAGCTGTCCGCTTACGAGAATGTCCGCTCAGAGCTCAACTCTTTTCGTCAAGACTCTGTTGTGAGGGTCGCGTGGACGGAAGTCAGCCCCTCCTGCATGTCTTTCTAATACTTTCTTTTCCGCTCAATACGAACAAATACCAACGAATGTCACGATTTCTGAGGTATCAACAACTTCCTCTTCAAGTAATCATCTGCATGTTTGAATTGACACTACTCCGAATTAACTTTAGTCAACAAATCTCCGAGGAATATACCAATAGTATACACAGTAGTTGCTTTCAAGTTATCGTTCTTATTCAGTTGTCTCACCGCAAGAAAACCGCTCACACGTCACGAATCAGCCTCGTCTGGGAACGAGGTAAAATATGGTCACAATTATATTTCCGGGTCGAGTCGGTCTGTTGCGTTAAGACTGAAAAACTTTTCGTTACTTGCCGTTTTCCCTATTCTTTCCCACTTTCGGAGGTTTTATTTCTCAGTCGGCACTCGGTAATGTGGCTCTTTGAAAATGGTTAAAGGTTTGTTTTGAAAACTACGAATCTCTTATAAATGTTTCAGAAACCGGATATGATGTCATGTTATTGGCTTCATTAATTATGCTGACGTGCCTTTGGGCAGTCTCAGGCCATAATAACAAACAGAAACTCGTTAAATTAATTTTGACTGTTTGTGGACACTTCCGCACTGAATAGCAAACCTTGAATTTCGTTCAAAATAAAATAAATATTATGTCTTGAATCATGTGAATATACGTACTATGAAACTATGAAATTTCTCTTGTGTTTATAATATTATTTAGACAAGAAGAGTGAAGTGGTTTGCCCCCCATTGACGTGGACTCGATCAAAACAATGGAACTGTCCCTTTGAAAGTTCTGAATTTGCATTTTGTAAGAAAAAGCCCGGAAAGCAAGCCAATCGTGCGAACATTCAGTATAAATATATAAGCTTATAAAGCTGTATTGCTGCTTTATTCCAAGAACAATATCAGTTCCTTGAATTCCTTGACAGTTGTGCAGTTTCCCGGTGCAGTTTACTGACCGAAACGAAAATTAGCTCCAAACGTTTCAGAATGCCATCTTCTATATTCATATATATTTCTTTGTAACTCCTTCTTCGCTGAACAAAATGTAAAAGAAAATGAAAGCTATCGCGCCAGTAAAGTATTCCGGTAAGATATACCCAGAGTTTCTTCGAATTTTAGATAAGGAGTTTGTTTACTATGATTGAGGAAATTGCAGCTGGCACGAGGAGACGAAAACGAAATGCTATTGCATATCACTGAGCTAGTCAAAAATATTTGTAACCCAACAACAAATGTTAATCGACCGGCGGTTGTACGAACTGTGACATACGTAGAACAAAATAGAGACTTTTAACAGCAAAGCGGTATTGTATAATAATCTAGCTAGACGAAGCTTCACCAATACAACATTTTAAATAAATAATATAATTAAAAATAATGTATACATAGTACTGACTATAAAATTAGTACCTTAATTTTTATCACTCGTTTCCTCTCTCTCTAGTGATCCGTTTGATTTGACCAGACACGGCCGGCAATGCTTTTGTGCTGCGACTTAGCTAAGGACTGAAGTATTGTAAACTGTCTTGTGACTTCTTACAGAGAAAATTTATTGTGTCAGCATGTTTTCCGCTCATTACGTCAATCGGTTTCGTGGAATGGCTGACATCAAATGACTTCCCCGTTATCATGCAGTATGTGGGAATACCCTCTAATGACGTTGAAGGTGTTTTCCCTGCACATGACAGAAGAAAATTTAGATTCTCGTGATTCAGTAAATGTAATCTGTAAATCGGCTTTTCGAGTTATCTCGCAGCACATAACTGAAATCACAGCAGGCGAAACGGCTGATGTGCATGTGGCAGCGAAAAAGCGTTGTGGACTTTCTGAATCTTTATAATTTTTGCGTAGACTGGCCGTGAGTAGAAAGGATAAACAAGATTCAGATTGATGCATACAAATATATATTGAGGAAAGTGAAAGCGTTTACAAGTTTGATTAATGTATTTCACACTTATAACAATGAAGAATGATTTGTGACTAATTTGTTTATACATATGTCAATATGATGTATGAGTGTGGGCCCGTTTTCACGCGCTTTGCATATGTCTGTTATGTCGTCATGTGACTTCATGAGAATAATATGACTTGGTTGGTGCCTGTTTGCTATCGACTTCGATATATTTTCGTCGGTTTGCTATTTACAATGTCCTCCATTAGCAGAGCAATGCTTAATTCATCGACACTTACACATGTAAATAAATGAATTTTTTATTTGTTTTATTTGTTTAATGTTATTTAGTGACGTAGTTGGTGCGTATGACTTCACACAAGCCGAATTCGACTCGACTCAATGACCTGAATATCTTTCGGGTCAAATAATCAGCTTTTACTAAAGCATGGTTTCCATATAATCGCAAGGATCGCAAAGTTTTATGGTTTCCATATGATCGCAAGGATCGCAGAACACTCCAACGTTAGGAGGCGTTTAATTTTGCAACACAGCTTTCAAGCAAATTGGGTTTCCCTGTCAGCAGCGTTTTTAACTGAGTTTAACCGATCACATTATTGGCATGGACTTAAATTAGGGCAATAAACTGCAAAAAGACAAAGAAATTTATAAAACAACGTTTTTTCTAAGTATCCAGGTCCCCTTCCTGTTTTCGCTTCAAGCTAAATATTTTACACAGAGTACCGTTACTGTACAGTCATGATACATATAGAGGGTATTACACGGCGGCGCGAATATATGAATTTTATTTTCGAGTGGTAAAAACAACATTTTACGAACGAGCGCAGCGAGTGAGTCAAATATTGTTTTTTTCTAAAACACGAGAAAAGCCACGTGAAATGACGTCATCGATATCCTCTAGGGCGAGGGATAACACGCCACTAGGGTCCCGGATGTAGTTTCTTATGAATTTTACGAGTGATCAATAGGCCATTTCCGAGTTACCTTTTGCCTCTGTTTCAAAACGAGTCCAAGTGCGAACCCTTTCAAATGAGAGAGAGAGAATATTGAGAGAGTCATGTGGCAAAGTGAACAGGTGAATTAAACAATGCTTTGGCCTGGAGCCAGCACTAAGTCGGAGGAAGACATAACCAAAAAATAAGCTGGTAAATATCATGTAAACTAGCCTGTCAACTACCTCCCACCCTCCACCGCCACCCCTAAAAAGGCAAGAAATTCCTCGTTAATTGAATACATCTACGCATTTCCTTTACGATATGTTTTATTAAACAATCAGGTCATTATAAAATTGTACATACTAAACCTAACAAATAAGAAATATGTCATAGGGACATTCGATAAAGGTGCTTTTTTTCTTTACAAGTTTTAAACACTAGTCCTGCTAGTTGATTTATATTGGTAAGGGCTTAATTACAAAATGTTTTGTGTCAGTCAAGTATCACAGGAAGAATAAAATTGCTTTCTTTTTTTTGTTGTTTTTCTTTACAAGTTTGAACACTAGTCATATCATAGACTGCAAAACAATCGTTATTTTTCCGCTCAATTCGCTGCTCGCAAAGGCGCGAAGCGCCGTGAGCGTGATCCTCGCGCGAAGCGCCAGCCTCACACGCCCGCAGGGCGTGTGAGGCGAGAAAAATAAGTATTTTTCAGCGTCTCTACCCAGTCCCACTCTCCATTTTCACACCCGCTCCAGACCTTTCATTCGAAGACCGCGCGTCGTAACGCAAAAAATACGACTGTTTTGCAGTCTAGTCATATCATGACTAGTTGATTTCTTCCGTTTTATTCCGGTCCGTTGCACGGTTTAAAGTGTGACGTGAATGTACACTGATGTGTTTAAAAATTGAATACAAGTAGTCAGGAGTTGACTCTTTTCATTGTTGTACAATGTGTGTGTGCTTGTGATTTTGTTTTCACTGTCAGTGGCATTTCACTGGCAGTCAGCGGTTATGGCCTTTAAGTTCTTAATTAACTGCTTCCATCCCTCCGTTTTCTTCAGCTCTTCTTCACTGATCCCTTCTTCTTCTTCACTGGAGTCTGAGTCCTGCCGGTAAAAAAAAATGGAGCAAAATCAGACTTCAACTGAGAGACACCGTAATGCTAAGCATCCAATCGTAGCCAAGATATTTCCTAGGCCTGTACTGTGACCCGTCTGTCTGCTGTACAATACCGTAAACTGCCGCTTATAAGCCCTGGGCTTATACAACTTCGTAAGGGGTTTTGGATGGGCTTATAAACGGGGGGGGGGGGGGGGGGGTTATATACGGGGGGGGAGGGGGCTTATAAGCGGAATAAAGAAAACGTTTCGAAATGAGCTACAGCAGTGTTGATCGAAATACGTTTTTCATTTACTGGTTTTTAATTAAGCTTTAAAACGTCATAATAAATCGAATTCATTTCAATATTTGGAACAAAAACTATAATCGGATGTATTTGTTTGTTTACAGGTAGATGGGCCTATAACCGGGGGGGGCTTATAAGCGAGAGGGCTTATAAGCGGCAGTTTACGGTAAAGGCCGTGGCAAACGAAGAAACATTGTTGCGGAAACATTGTTGCGGACGCAAATGTTTCGGCGAGCAAACGGAGAAACATTTGTAGCAGACGCAAAATGTTTCTTAAAGAATTCAGAAACATTTTTTTGCGTCTCGTGCGCGGGCAATCGGGAAAACTTTTGCGTCCGCAACAATGTTTCCGCAACAATGTTTTCTCGTTTGCCACGGCCTTAACTGACATACGCAAATTACAGTGTGATTGGAGACTGCGGTGGCAGGGTTTCTGTTACCTAGTAGAATTAATACACGGGAATTAATAGTTATTCAGTTCAACTTGTAAAACCCACCTTAGAGTCAAACGTCAATTTGACGCGAGTTCTTTGTGCTCTTTCTCCATAAATTTTCCTCAATTCATCCTAGAAAAAGAAAGGTGTTGAGAATGAATCGGCGTATAAAATTAAGTTTTATTACTGCAGCTCGAATTTAGCTTTTTGAACCTGGCTTCAGTAAATATGAAATGGCTTTAAAAATGAAATATATTCAGAAAAAGTCGTGATCTCACTTCTTCAAATAAATATTAGAGGTCTCAGGGAGTAAAAAAATCTTATTGGCCACAATATGATACTCGGTACCATTTAAAAGGTCGGTTGGGGGTCGCGGGTATTTTCAAGTTCGTCGGGAAAGGAGTTTTTAGACAAATCTTTTAGACGAATTTCTAGCTTTCCAGAATATACTGATTCAATCGCTGGTTTTGAAATATTGATAGTCACAGCATGAGCTTGAGGCGCCTGTGGAGTGCTCAGTCAAGTTAATTTCGGTGGGCACGTATCCGGGGACGTATGGCCTACCTGGGAATGTGATGGCAATTCCAGGGATGACTGATCAAGAAATGTCCGTTTTGAATTTGAAGCGCTTTCAGCTTCTTCTTTTACGAAGCCGTATTTCCTTTTCGTCTGCGAGATCTTTAATTCAAAGTGAAATTAATGTAATAGGAATTAGCTCCGGTTATATGATGAAACATTTTCTTTCACCATATCGGCGATGGTGAAAGAAAATGTTTGGTGTTCATTCTGACTGGCTTGAAATGGTAAAGGACTATATTGAACATCTCAATTTTCAAGGCATGAATAATAAATACTGAAATCCTTGTCGCAGAAAAATAAATCAATATTCATGAACATGGATCAGTCAAGTACATTCCGCTTTAATCCCCGAACCTCTATGAACTTGACGATGTTTGATGTTGGATCTTGCTCAAACATTGTAATCCAACATTTTTATTTATCAAACACGAGAGAGAGTGTTTCATTCCATTTCAAAATGCGGGGAAGAGGTCCTCATTCTTCATTGGGAAACTGCTATTGTATTAATTTTTATTCGCAAAGCATAAATTATCGGCATCGTAGATTAACAAAATAGTAAACCATTTTCATTGCCAAAATAACCAGTTACTACCTAAGCGAAGCTAAAATATGGGTGCCCACAACTTCTTTTGTGCTGTGACTCTTTTACTTCACTTTACTTCATTCTCGAGTGTTTGATATATCTTCTCAACAAGAATCAACATTTTTGTCCAAAAAGAGAAAACTCCCTGGCTCCTCTTTGGGACTCTAAATGAAACTAACTCTTGGACCTAACTTTCAAAAGATCGACTCTCTTTAATGTCTTTAAAGGAGGTACGTCACGGTTGGCACATCTTGAAAAAATTGGCCAATTTTTTCAAGAAAGATGAAAATAAAAAAATCACTTAATTAAAGGGGCAGTGTCACGGGGATTTGATGTCATTTCAAAAACCAAAAAACGTTTTTGTATTTACAGAAAACTAAAAATAATGGTGAAATTTTGTTATAAATTACCATCCTAGTGTACTAAAACTGTCAATAAGTGTCTCTGGCCATAGAAACTGGGTCGGAATGGATCGCAATTTGAAAACATGTTAGGCTAACAGTTTTTCAATTTCTCGCATTTTCGTTTCCAAAATGCATTAGAACAGACCATAATTTGTTCTTCTTTTATAAATTTGGTTGATTTCTTTTTCTTGGTGTTCTAGAATTATTTTGTAAATAAAAAAGGTACCGAAGCACAGTTTTGACCAAAAAAGGTCAAAATCCCCGTGACACTGCCCCTTTAAGGTATCAACCACACCATCGAAGCGTCTGCGCGTGGGTGGTTCTCTCTCAATTTTTTTTTATCACGGACGAGACCATAATTGAATTTACATGTAATATATAGCACGACTGAGGTTTTTAACCTGCCACAAATTTTAAAGGAGATACGTCCCGGTTGGCGCATCTTTAAAAAATTGGCCATTTTTTTTCAAGTTCGCCGTTCGCAATCTGTCTTAATCTTCTCCATCCTCAACCATCCTTGTTCCTGTTTGGCTTATTATTACCTCTTTGGTGTTTTTCTACCTTAGTAAACTATTATTGTTAGGCTTTCTTCAGTTTGAACGTGATTTTGCACTTCGCAAAAAATGCCTTCGTAAAATATTGTAGTTCTCACCTGGGTAACTTTTGTTTCGCCATCGCTATGATCTCTACAAAGCTGATGATTTCCTGAAAAAGCGTCAGAAGCTCTTGATATGTCCGTGCTCATTAATTTTTCATCAGAACGTTCTTTGATCGACCTCATATTGGAAGACTGATGATCAACGACAACTGCCATAATTAGTTTTACGATAACTTTGAGGATGACTTCAGTCTTTTAACTTAACTTAAGTTAACTTACTTAACTTAACTAACTTTATTATTTCACTGATAAATTAATAAAACACTAAAAAATTAATAGCGTTCCAGAAGTATAATTACTAAAAATTGACAATGTTTTTCAATGCTGCAAGCCGTGTTTTTGAAACTCTCAGAGAATAGGTTTCTGTAAGTCAATTTCTAAACGAAAAACAAACTATTAATTATGTAGGGCTTGAGACAACGCGAAAATATATGGAAAAACTCGCCCACGGCTCGTGATTCTACTGCATTTCTCGTTCTTCCAAAGTTCCAGTCGTGTTTTTATAGCTCAATATAGAAATAATTGTTGAAGCTCAATATTTCCAATCATGCACTTGGTTATAATATAGCATAGCATGATAGGGAGCATGAGGCCACACGCTACGCACTCGTGAATAGGGCAATTACCTTTATAGACAGTGTTTTGTTTTGTTTTGTTTTCGGTTTTGTTTTGTTTTAGTGTTTGGGAGTCTTTTCTGGAGTGTTTTGTTTTATAGATTGTCTTGGTGCGCCCCCGATAAGAAACAATCACGACTGGGACCAAGAGCCGAATTTTCTCTTGCTGTGTCCTACTAACTAAGCATAGCCTATTATAGGATCAAGTAAATCTTACTGTTTTTAATAAATTTGTTTTCGCGTTTTGTTTGTTTTGTTTGCGCTTTGTATCACTACTTCCAGGGGGTTTATGCTCTCTTTCCACCTGCCACTGCATTAGTATCTCAACGCTAATCTATAATTCCTTTGACCTGTTACACAACTTGAAGTTTGGGCACCATTTGTTCTTAACTGCACTTGAACTGAAATGGCCAAGGATCCGCACATAACAGAAATTGTAAAAGGAAATGAAAATTTAAAAGACAGAATGGAGGACGATGTCGTTGAAATGTGTAAGCTTCTTAAAGCTTTAAATACGCTTATTGACGTCCAGCCAAGAGAAAATGAAGATCTTCGGGAAGGTTTGAAAAAACATTTTAAAGACATCTACTGGAGCTTAAAATTGCACTTGGTATTTCACCTTGGAACAGATGATTTAGCGCACCAAGCTACTACAGAGCTCGAGGAAGTGGGCCGTTTGGTCGGCGTGACAGATGAAGAGATTAGATTACTCCCAGACCAAATACATGCCATCGACCCTGGAAGCAAAGTCTTGGAAATTGTAAGTGATATATTTTTTTTATTATTAGAATGAACTTACTTACTTGCAATACTCGTAAAAGCGAGCTACTTACAAATATTTGAGTTACCGTTAGTAACTTTACTCGCGTTACTTACTAAAACAAGTTACTTAATTATAGAAGAAGACCTTGCATTAACAACGAATTCTGGACTTAAAAAGCCTGGTTTTCATATGTCGGGAAAATCCCAGACCATCGGGATTTTGTTATTTCCCGACCGTCCCAGACATTCCCAACTTATGAAAACACGACGAGCTCGAGGTAGATGTCTCTGATTGTTTCTCTGAGTCGGGAATGTCTGGGACGTTCGGGAATAACAAAATCCCCGATGATCTGCGATTTTCCCGACATATGAAAAACCAGGCTTTAGGTTAAAAACCTCAGCCGTGCCATAATTCAATTATGGACTCGCTCCATGATAAAAAAAAACGAGAGAGCGGATCGCATGCGCAGATGCCTTGGTTTGATTGATTTCTTTTTTCATCTTCCAGGTTAGTGACATCACAAATCATAATGTTCCAAGAGGCAGCGAAGGCCATGCCGATGAAGTAATGGGCATTACAAAATACTTGCTAAGTACACTAAGTAGCAAAAACATATTCAGGCCAAGGGTTTTGGCAATGGTTTCACACAATGATAAATGGTTCAGTGTTGGTTCGTCAATAGCAGTAAGTCATTTCTTAAGGCCTCTGTGTTTTGTACAGAAGAATTGTTAATTTCACTAAGAGTCTCAGGAAGGCAATAATACTTTTCCAGCCGCTGGATGCTGCAGATATTCGTCAGATAAATAACTGGTCATGTTCAGCATTTTTGACCAAAGGCCAATGTACAGAGAGTAAAGCTCCTTGTCAAAGTTGTAAAATGATGTTCAAGAATTTAGTGGGCTTCATATCTAACGATGATCCTAGGGCAAACTTAGGTGAGGGTGACGTACAATTGGGTGGATGTGCAGAATATTGTCCTGTTGACCAAATTCTTGCAGATGATGTGGAGCCGGCTTTGCATTTGTCAGAATACGAGAGCCAATTGATAGATGATCTACTGCAGAGAAATAGGGATCGATGCTCAGTTCTTTTTAGAGAATTTAGAACAATTGTTGAAGAATGTTCAGAAGCTTATCAATTCAAAGATATAACAGATCAGACATATCTGTACAGAAAAATAAGACATAAAGTGCACATTTTTGGTCTAAAACCAGAATGTAATCATCACTTTTAACTTTGTGTTGATTGGAAATAGCCCTTTTTTCACGGTTAATCAAGACTGCAACAAAATACTCCAACCTGATTGGTTATCAGCAGGCCCGATTTGAACACTAATAGGACAGTTTACCATTATTAATATTTCATGTAATGTCAATAATACATGCAAACATGGACCAGTTAACCGTGAAAACGGCTATTGTACAATACATACACAAGAGTTGGATATTTGACTTTAAGACCTTAATTTGAAATTATCCTTCAATAGCCAATCAATCAATTTTTTTTGATGATGTGTTAGTCACTTGGGCTGTTCTTGCCAATTAATGACTTTTCCAGAAACAATATTATTGTATGAATTTGTTTTTAACTTC
Organism: Desmophyllum pertusum; assembly: GCA_029204205.1. Classification (NCBI taxonomy): domain Eukaryota; kingdom Metazoa; phylum Cnidaria; class Anthozoa; order Scleractinia; family Caryophylliidae; genus Desmophyllum; species Desmophyllum pertusum. Next base: position 1,501,456 of record MU826356.1, read on the forward strand.
AGGTTCCCTGAATAATCCGTTCTTACTGTTATAAAGCTTTTTTCTTTTATTGAATTTGGCCTGTTCCAAGGTGAAAACACAGCAAGCCTTACTACTTTGACTGAGCAAAGTGATCAGTTTCTAATGAAACCACTTTGACTGAGGTTATTAAAGATAAATGGTTTTTAGCCCTTACTTTTAATTTTTATTTCTAGTACTCAGTTTTCCCTAGAATTATTGGTACTTGCAGTGTAATTAAAAGTTATCAGCTGTACAAATGTTGTCAAGTTGTATTTCCATTAGAGCGGTTTTCACTGAATTGAGTGTCGTAATGACCAAAACCAAAGCAATTACATGTGGCCAATCACAGCAAACGTAAACAACACAATGAACCAATGAGAACTCGAAGAAAATACACGTAACCGGCGCCAAGCAGAAAATGCGTGCGACCAAGTCGCGATTGGTTTTGGTTTTGCATCTGATTGGTTGAGTAGGTGGCGCCAGTTTTGTAAGCCATTCATAGAGCGTAGTACGGCAAAACCAATTCAATTCAGCGATTACTTTCGACACTCAATTGAAAACCGCTCTATCTTCCTGGTAACTCTTGTGCCACGTTGAGTACAAAATGTACAATTTAAATTTTAAAATTTCATTCCTAAAATTTGTAAAACTCTGCAGTTAATTTATGGAAAAATAAAGGACTGCGAACTTCCTGCCACCCGTGTTTAAATTCTGATGTGTTCCGGTTATCTGTGGGCAAGGAAGAGATAACGATTAAAAATGGCAAATCAGCCGGGGAATGGTACAGCGATGCTACTCCGCAGCTTGCAATCGTGGCCTCGTTCCCCAAAATGATAGAACTCTTAGAACTAAAACACCCATGTTCATGACTGTGGTTAGTAATCATACCAAACCAGTCGATAACAAAAATTTTTTTGCGCCTCTTACTGTTACAGTTTAACTGTGAAATGAGCTCTCGTTTTTGGCGCTATATTCAGTTGGGACTGGTTTCAGGCATATGGAAGTGGAAATTAAAGCAAATATATGCGTTATTCACCGACATCCAGGTGATTAACTGCTAAGTAATTTGGAATATCAGGGATAGCTGTTTGTGATACACAATATAGAATCAGCTACAATATGGGTCCGGGTTCTATCTAGATGGGTTGAGGGGTGGAAGCTCCCCCCCCCCCCCCAAAAAAAGCCTAACTTTCCCCCCGAAAAAAAGGTTGACGGTGATAATTACAGTACATGGATCAGGTGTACATGAATAGTACAATAAGATGTGGATATGTGCCGAGATGCAAAGTGCTGTATTTTGAGACTCAACATTGAGATATTGTCACGGAAGTATTTTATATTGTTTGTTAAAATATAGACTGAAAATTTCGCGCGCTCTGATTGGTTAAAAACCATGTTTTATCAGAGTATAAATCATAGAAAAGCGTGTTTTATCGTTTCGCGCGCGTAAATCTCTATTTTAAAGCACATAAAGAAGCCAAAACCATGTATTATACTGTCATAAAACACTCCGGGAATTTGAGAACACTTGAGAAATATAGAAAACACTCGCCTGCGGCTCGTGTTTTCTAAATTTCTCTCGTGTTCTCAAATTCCCGTCATGTTTTATGACAGTATAATACATGGTTTTGGCTTCTTTATTTGTTAATTAGTCATCACATGATCAGGTTTTGACAATGTTACTCGCGGTCTTCGGCCGGCACTCGAAACTTCTCCCCCAAACGAAAAATCCCAGATAGAACCGTGGGTAACGGTACCAAAGAAATGCTTTCCTTAACAGCAGACGCATAATTCGTCTGTGTAACGATATGTCAATCATGATCACTAGTTGTTCTGTTAGCCAATCAGCATCGAGCTTTACCATCATGTGCTCAGTCTTGTCTTGTTCTGTGTTTGGTTGTTTGTTCACACTGCAGGCTACTTATCCGAGAATAAATACCAGTTTCTTAACAGTCTGGACGGTTTGTGCGTCTCTAGTATGGAACGGACAAAATTGAAAGACTCAGAAAAAGGCATGGACGTCGCCAACCCGTCTTTAACTGTTTTAATCTTCCCGCTGACCATTCTGTCGATCACACGGATATTTGTGGTATTTCCCTTCACCAGCGGCAGCCGCAGAAACGTGAACAAAACATTATCCTGCAAGTTACCACTTCAATGTATCAACGAACACACATTTCGTTTAACTAATTTATTATGTTTTCATTTACAATGTTTCCACTTTTCTACCTCGTCAGTAATTAAACACTCACTCGACCGACATAGGCACCTGATTTCGAGGTAGAACATCGGCTAGTTTAATATAAATCAGTGCTTTAATTATTTACAACTCCAAATTTATGATCTAGGCAATGTTTCTAGGGCAATTATGAAATTAGCATCATCTGAGCTACTTTGTACCACACACACACACACAGTCCACCTCATTACCACGGTTGAACGAGGTTGATACATGTACACAGTATACTGAAAAATCAAGTTTCTTCTGGGATTTTTATTAACGTTTCTAGGTGTTTGACTGTTTTCCAGCTCTTTAGTATTGTTTCAATGAAACTATACAATGTGATTTAGTTCAGTGTAAATTCAAACTCTGAAAATTGTCCTTTTGAGACGTTAGTTCGTACGTCCATACTGCAGCTGTTACTAAAAGAAAATGTTACTCCAGCATGTTCCACACGAGACAAGCCACCCTGTCCATACCAGGAAGGTGGACCAGTTATGAAAGCTTCCAAATAGTAATCGGTGTGTGCTTGTAGAGCAATTGGAGGCTCAAACACAATATCAAAACCATGATAATCACCTCCTTCACTCTGTACAAACTTAGAAAGAAACTGCCCTTTTTTATCTGCCAATTCGTTGTAATAATCATAAATACTAAGGGTGACTGAATATTCATTGTTTTCGCTACCAAATAGACGCACTGCATGCAGATTTATGTTTTTGTTTACCGAAACACCTATCGAATCGGCGGCGTTTATACTATATCGCCACCCTTTTAATTTTCTGGCTGCTCCAAACCTACAAATTCGCTGAGAAAAAACAGCTCTTTTGGCTTCAGAAAACCCTACTGGAAAATCCAGCACAGAACTGAAATACTTCATCATGTCGAAAGATTCTTTCTTTGTTAGTATGTCACAGTCGAGTACAACTTTAACAAACTCCTTCTGTTCCATCAACGGGAAACGAATCCCCTTGACGATGCGTTCTCCAAGGATCCTTCTCTTCACAGAGCCTTCTGCTGTTAGGCCTTGCTTTTCACATTCCCTTTTAGCCCAGGAATCGACAGCTTCGAATAATTCCACTTCTTTGACGTTCAAAGAATCTCTCTCCACTAATTCCTCTAGCACTGATCTATCGATTGTCACGAAACCATCCGATTTCACAGCTTCGTTCGCCTGTTTATCGATCACCTCCCAGCAGTGATACACCAGATCTTTCTCTTCGTACTTCTGTGCGTCCGGCAAGACATGAAACACGTTTGACGAATCCAATTTCTCTCGAAGGTACTCTGTGCATTTGTCAGCAAGGGAAGGAAGCATGTATTTCTTCGCCAAATACAGCACTTGCATAACATTGTCCGGGTCCAACTTCGCTTCATCGCTGTACACAAAACGAAAGAACTCCAACAGGCTCTCATACTCGCAATCAGAGATGTCGACAGAATCTTTGGTCTGCGCCAATTCACCGTAAAACATGGCAAAAAATACTGGGCTACTGATCGCCAGCACGAACTTGTGAGCTGGAATTTTCTTCTTACTTTCACTTCCGCCTTGAGAGTCAGCTCGAACGACGAACTTGACATCGCTCAATAGCTCGTTATTGAACATAAACTTGCATCTTTCTCTGATTGTACATCTGGTTGTCGCACCCCAATAATCTTCCTTAACCACATTCAAAGACATGCTTGTATGGTTAACTTTGAGTTTGATACAGTTGGAACACTGAACTACCGAATCGCTCTTGGTTTCGTTTTTTTAAACCTTTAAAAAGGTTTCGTTTTGACACGCGGCGAGTCATGCGCGTCAGTCACAGTTGCTATCGCGGGCTCAATGTTGTTCCCCATTCTCGTTCCAGATCCTCCGTTTCTTTGGTCACGTGGTCCCATACCCTTCGGTCAGGGCCCTTCGGTTGACAGGATTTATCGAGCTGAATTCTTCGATGACTCAGATTTCTATTTCTATTTTTTTTCTCAGTCGTGTTGAGCAAAATTACTGCAAGCCACCCGTTTCATCCCTTTCATCACAATCACAATCTCGTACCCAGAGTCAACGCTGTCCTCGGTCAGCGGTGGTCGTCGCCGGACTCTGGATCATGGATTAAAATATCGCAATCTCGTACCCAGAGTCAACGGTCTCCTCGGTCAGCGGGTCGTCGCCAGGTTAGACTCTGGGGGAATGGAATTTTTGAATACCAGAAACGTGTAACGTTGTTTGTTACACGAGACAGCCAATCAAAAAATTCGAGATTTATTCCATTCCCCCAGAGTCTAACCTGGCGACGACCCGCTGACCGAGGAGACCGTTGACTCTGGGTACGAGATTAAAAATATCGAGGAATGGAATAAATATCTAATTTTTTGATTGGCTATTTGTGTAACAAGAATGGGGGCGGAAGTGACCGGAATATCCGATCCCCCAAGAGCAGCCTCGTCCCCAGGGCCATCTCCGCTTTCAAGATGACAACCAGCCACACCCTTTCTTTAATAGTAGTATTCGCGCAAACAGTCGTAGCTCTCTAATTAAACAACATGTGACTTTCAAATTTATAGACCATATATTTAATGTATTGTCCTGTGCAATGAACCTAAAACGTTAACAATAAATACTTATTTTAGTGAGCTTTGTAGCTTTGCCGGGTGCATTTTGAGCCAAACAGCTGCAAACAGTTTTTGCGCCACACTCAATGGAAAAAATCATCGCAAGTCACGTGATATATATAAATATTTCCCATTTTTTTTAGGTTCATTGCATACAGACATCTAAATACCCCAATTCATAAGGAAGTAAAATGAGTTCACAACATCGAAATTTAAAAAAAAAAACGTTTCAGGGAAATTATTATAAATTTAAATTACGTACGTCCTAAATGCTCTGCTACGATATTTAATTTAAATATATTGAAATGGCTCTTTTTGGTGACTGTTTTTTCTCACTGTAAACAATCGTTGCTATAGGCGTTGCTATGTAAAAATTGTCTATCACTGTACAGATTCCTTAAATTTTACAGAACTCAAGGCAAAAATACAGCAAAATCAATTCAGAATATGTGTTGCAAGTGCTCAGAGGTTTCAAATGGTAATGTTTCAGAGAAATGACTTTTGCATCGAAAGCTTGACATTAATATTGTAGGGTAGCCCACTCTCCAACCTCCCCTCACATGAGATGGCAAGTCAAGACAAATTCTGAATGAAACTACAGTGGATCCCTGTTAATACGGACACCTATGGGCCAAAAAAAGCTGGCCGTAATAACGGGGTGGCCGTAATAACGGTGAACGGGGTGGCCGTATTACGGGGTTCTTTAAATAAGAAAATGACTGACTGAGCTTTTGTTTGGGCCAAAATAAAGTGGCCGTAATAACGGGGTGGCCGTATTAACGGGGTGGCCGTTAAGGAAGGGTTCCACTGTATATGATTTAAAAATTATCTGGTCACCTGAATGAGCATAAAAATTAATGTGATTGTCAAGTTGAAAACAGATTTCACAACCCACAAGTTTATTAGGGGAAAGAAATCAAGTTTAGTCAAGTTATTTTTTAATTGGAATGATTTATTAAACTATTAACAACCATTTACGATTTATTATTACTTAATTACTAATTAACAATTACTATTACTAATTACAATCACAGGCTATTACTAATTATAAGTTTAATCAAGTTTATCCCTTTCACTCCCAGAGTCAACCTTGAGTCAATAAATGTGGTTCTAACTATTGCGTGTGTGGATGAAACCCTAGAATGTGACCATTCAAATGAAAGCTATCGGGCAGTACTTTCATGTGGTGCTGTTTGTTTTTGACAATTTTGCCAAATGACATTTAATATTTTCCTCAGTTTTGAACTTATCACTCTTGATTGGAAGTGAAAGGGTTAATCCATAAATCTATAGCAAGGTAAGTGTTCACAAGGGTCAGCAAACCACGGATTGGATATATAATAATAATAATAATATTTTGACAGGGAGCCCATGTCACATCACACATGCTAGTCTATCGCAGGTTACACCCCGGAATAATATATTAATTTTACTAGGCTGCCCCAAATAAATATTAAATAATTAAAGTTTTCCCTTCTGCTTAGGTTTGAATGTGTGACTCAAAAGATAAGGTGCTTATGCATTGTAATTTAAAAAAAAACTACCCTGCATATACTGTCAATTAAATGTTAGCTCCAATAATGTCACTCAGGCCCTCAAACCCTAAATTGTACACCCTGTTCTAGATTATGTATTTTTATTTTCATTTTGAAGACTTCTGGCAGCATTTTTATCTGCACTTGGTCTAATTACTTAATGTTTGTCAACTGGAGTGTACATGTACCCCATCACCACACCCTGTCTAACCACTAGCTCTCTATCCATGTACCACATAGTCCAGTTCTGACCCTCCCTCTGTCACAACGCTACGGCTCTCGGGAGAGAGGGAACCTCTCTCTCACTCTGTCGCAAAACGCTACGGCTCTCTCGAGAGAGGACACACAATGTCACACAATGCTATGGCGTTCGGGAGAGAGGACCCTCTCTCTGTCACACAACGCTATTGGCTTCTCTGTCACACAATGCTACGGCTCTCGGGAGAGAGGACCCTCTCTCTCTCTCTGTGTCACAAAACACTATGGCTCTTGGGAGAGAGGACCCTCTCTCTCCCTCTCTGTCACACAATACTATGGCTCTCTGGAGAGAGGGACCCTCTCTCTCTGTCACACAATGCTGTGGCTCTCGGGAGAGAGGACCCTCTCTCCCAAAGTGTAGCGTTTATACAGAGAGAGGGTCAGAACTGGACTATGTACCACACATGAGAAGCGAAGAAGTGATCAACATACCACACAGTCTAGAAAATTAATCATTCAGGAATACACATTAGCAGTAATAATGATTATTGTGGTTCTCCTCTCAGTTTGTTGATGGCTTCGGCAAGCATCTTGTTACACATGGCAGCATACGGATTCATTTGTACAACCATAGTTTTAGCAAATGTACTGCCAAGCTGTGCGGCCTTGGTGAAGTCTTCAAGAGCTTTTTCCTCCTCTCCATTTAGCCTGTAAATCAAGCCTCGCTGGGTGTAGGCCTGAGCTGCAGCAGAACCTCTGTCTCTACTCAGTTCAATGGCTTTGTTTAAGTCTTCCAAAGCACTGCTTACATCCCCTAAAGAGATTAATCATAAAAACAAGATACAGGCTTCACAAAGATGTTAACATCAAAAATTGATAACCACATAACATCTCTCTCCTCGGCAGTTGCTTCTGTTGTATTCACATACAAGCATGCGAGGGAAGAGGAGGAGAGAGAGCAAAAGAAGCATAAAAGCTACTTTTCTAAAACAAATGCTAATACCCAGGGGGGGGGGGGGGGGATGGGCACTGCTGGAATTGACTGACGTATAACTCTAACAGTCCCTAAGTGGCTGACTCGTCCCCAGTCGTCTCTCTTGTCTCCTATTAATATTAAGCGTGGCCGAGGGGTGCGCAAGGGGTGATCCCCCGCGTTTTGCGACTCCATACAAAGGAGACAAGAGAGACTACTGGCGACGAGTCAGCCAGTGGTATTAAATCCCTAAAGGCATAGCCTGCCCATAGTGGGGGGTCCCCCTACTAGCCCCCGACACCCCCCGGGATCGAAAATCGATGTACGTGTCAGTTTTCGATCGATTTTAAGGGAGCTTACACGCTGGTTCTACAAGTACTTGTAGAACCAGCGTGTAAGCACTAGAGAATTACCTTTTAGCCTCCACAGCTGAGCTCTGTTATTGAAACACGAGGGACGTGATGGACAGATTTCACAAGCTTCGTTGAAACATTCCAAAGCTCCTTCTAAATCACCCTGTTCTGCTTTCTCAACGCCGGAAGCTTCTAAATCTTTCGATCGTTTGGAGGCCTCCGTACTTTCTTCATTAATTTCATTTTCATCTTGATGCTTTGGAGGGATATCGCCCAGAGGTAACAAGGGATTGAAAATACTTTCCAAAACTGCTTGATCTTTCTCGCTTGTCGCCATTTTGCTCCAGAATCCCACGGCAGAGAAAGCCCTGGATACTAATGTCGTCTTCCGTATCCCGTGTTGTATCCCGTTAACTCATCCCGTGGGATCCCGTATCATTCGAGTGATCCCTTTGGAAAACTCCTGAAGTTCCGCCATCCTAGCTGCAGTTGCAATGATTTTTTTTTCTGTACGTTGTATTTGTTTTATTTGTTTGTATGTTTTTCTTCTTTTTTTGTCGATGAGTATTTTCTTTCCGAAAAGCCAGGTTACATTAACTTCCGGTAATTAGACTGAGTGAAGCCTGGGTTCGAATGTTCTTTCTCGTGACTTTCACAAAAGTCAGGTCTATTTCAGGTGACTTCGTGGCTGTGTTTTGCAAACTTTGCAATGGAAGGAGCTATTAAAGTTAATTTGCCACCAGTTTCACTAAAGGCGAGTACTTTTAAATCTTATTTATGTTCATGTTATATTTGATTGCCCTTTTTCCAGCTCTTTCTGACATGTTGTCACATGTTACAAAATGTGTTTGAGAAAAATAGTTCGGCGCAGTTCTGCGCGCAGATTTGTCAAATAAAATGATCAATTTCATTCTTTTATTGTAGATTGTGGTGGGAGTTCATTTCATTTTAACGATATGGTAAGTTAAATAGACCCAAATTAAAATTCACAGAGTACTTACTAGTGGTGGGGGGTGGGGGTACCGCCCAGGCTCTCAAACCCTGACCCTGTTTATGGCAAACATTTTGTGCTCCCCTACCCTGTTTATGACATGTATTTATGGGGTAGGTGTTTATTTGAGCATTTGATTCCTGATTCCAAAAACCCATACCCCGTTTATGAAATCTGGGTTGAAAAGCCATACCCGGCGTATCACATCGAACAAAATCGAACGAAATTTTAATCGAACTAAATCGAACTAAATCAACGATTTAGTTTGGTCATCGAACGAAATCGAACTCACAAAAAAAATTGTGAATCGAACAAAATCGAACGTTCGATTAGTTCGGTAATATCGAACGAAATCGAACTCGCACAAAAAAAATTGTGGATCGAACAAAATCGAACGTTCGGTTTTTGAGCACCCAGGGTATTTGAATCGTAGCATGGATGCCTTTCCAGCGCAAGGCAGATTTCCCTGGCTTGTCGCTTCCCCAAAATTGTGTCAATGTACGTTCACGGGAAGTTATTAAAACTCCACCGCCAGCTCTAGATCTCCATCTGCCCTTTGGGTCATTTACAGGACTGAATTGCCTGTCACAGTGTGCTAATGAGACCCGGGATGAACATAAAGAAATAAATATAAAAAAACGATGACATTCGATTTGGTTCGGAAATCGAACTCACAAAAAAAATATGTGTTCGATTTCGTTCGATGACCAAACAAAATCGAATTCAATCGTTCGATTAAGTTCGATTTCCGAACGTTCGATGTGATACGCCGGGCTAATGGACAGCACAGTTCCCCATATAGGCTATATATGCATCCTGCTTTGTTTGTTTGACTGAATATGTTTAGTATATATATTTTTGGTATGTCTCTGCATTGCAAGCCCGAGTGACAAGTACAAGCTAGTCAATATATAGCCACTATTTTGCCTGGCTGTGATGTAATTTCTGGTCCTTGTTCTTGCAGGGTCGTTTCCCTTTTTATTGATGCCCAGTAATAATAATTATTAACAGTATGTTATAAATTATTATTTAATAGTTAAAAAAAAAATAATAATTACAATTTCTTTGTTCATGAAGGGGGGATCAGATAGGATGGTTACCAGTGTCATATCTGCTCTGCAACTTATTGGTACTGGCTGTAGGAGTTTGGGCAATAGCATCAACAGAAAATGAAGATGCATCCCAGTTGGTATGTACATATGTGTAAAATCGTAACAAATCTTGCATGAGTTGGTTATTGTTATATTAAAATTTGGCTCTAAGACTAAGGCTTGGGGGAATAAAACTAAAGTATTTTATAAATTATCACATCCAGGTTGAGGGATGAATAATTCCTTTTGTTTTATTCCTCCAAGCTTCGGAGCCAAGGTAGAATTTTAATACCTTAAATCCTCGAATACGCACCCCATACCCTCAAATAAGTGCTCCCCCCCCCCCCCCCCTCTCTGCCAAAATTTAATATACCGTAAATACTTGAATTAGCGCCTAGGGCGCTTATTTCAAATTTAGGACAAGGCAGGGGTGCTTATTCAAGGGGAGGCGCTTATTTCATTTTTCACAAATTTTGTAATACGGTATAACATTCATTTGCGCGTAAACAACAACATAACCTGAGTAGTATTTTATTAATTATTTAGCAAATTATTTGTATAGTCAGTTCTAATAGCGACACACTTGGTATTTCGGCAAGTTTACAAACTGAAACAAGTATTCATGAGAAAATCTGTTCGTAAAGTATTCCTAATACGACAGTAACAGCTGTAACGTAGCTCGGAGAACGTGATCGCGTTGATCGATTTCTTCTTCTCAGTACTTGACCAGAAAAAAAAACACAGGGGGAGGCGCTTATTTCAAATTTTGGCTGATAAGAGGGCGCTTATTCGAAGGGGGCATTTATTCGAGGGGAGGCGCTTATTCAAGTATTTACGGTAAGTGTCCCCCTCCCGCCATTTTTTTTTTTCTTGGGCGAGTACTGACAGAGACAACAAAGGTTTGAGTATTATGTATTAGCATTTATCATGTTTATCATACATTTGCATAGTTGTGTTAATTATTACAATCTGGCCCAATTATGATTTCAATTAGAAAAATAAATTAGCACCCCCCCCCCCCCCTCCCCCCCTTGAATAAGTGCCCCCTCGAATAAGCACCTCGCACGGCCAGGTGCTTATTCCTTGAAATTGTGAAATGGACAGCATTGACTGCAATAATATTATACTGAGCACTACAGTTGAAGGTCCAGTAAGTGGACACCCTTGGGAAGCAGAAAAAAGTGTCCACAACTGGAGCTGGCCGCTTACGGGAATGATTCTCATAAGTGGCCAGTGTAGCACTCTTACTAGCAGTATAAGGGATAGGTGGCTTACGGGAGCTTTTACCAATCACACTAAACAGTATTAATGTGAAAAAATACAAAACAAAACAAAATGACAAACAAAGAAATATGAAGACAAACAGATCTGGAGGTGTGAGGTTTAATGGTTGAAATAGGATTGAGGTAGAAGTCTATAGTTATAGACCTCTGATTGAGGCTAATAACAGTAACTATTAGTCTTAATTAGGACTATTCCTTTGGGGTGTCCGCTTCTGGAGCTTGGAAACAACAGAAAAATCCAAATTGCACCCCTTGAAAGTGTCGTTGGCCGCTTTACGGGAATGGCCGCTTACAGAAATGCGTAAATTATACAGAGTTTGTATGAGAGTTCAAATAAGGTTTTGTCATGGTGGCTGTAAGTAGAGCTCTCCGCTTATGAGAGTGTCCATATATGCATTCAGAGAGCTTCGAATGGCGGGCAATAATAATAAAAAAATAATAATAATAAAATAAAATAAAAATAAAAAATTATTGTCTTTAACATTCTTGGTATGCATGTATATATAATGAAATATTTTACTGTTACTTACTAACTATTGTTTTTTCTGATAATTTCTTCCAGTTTTTGCTTGGAATGCTGTTTACAATCATTCATGACATCATAGTGATAGCCATTTATTATGACTCAAGTAAGTTCTAAAGATGTTCAGCCCGCATATAGTTGTTAGTTCAATCTCATGTCACTACAAAACGAAAACGTTTCTCTCGGTATCAGTTGAGTTAGGATAATCTAATGATCATTTCTCATATAATTTCAGATGTAGATTCATCTCACTACAGGTTCTGTGTTGGGTATCCTTTTTTGTTTTCAAAAACATTTAATAATATTTATTAAATTCTGGTCTTTTCATCACAGCAGTCAGTGATTAATTTATTCATGTAATATCTTCCAGGGCGACGGATCCACGAAATTTAGAAAGAGTTACCAGTTTGTGGTGAGAGTGCAACCTTGCGCCATATGCGTGACGACCTAGCTAGGGTGTGTGTGTGTGTGTGTGTGTGTGTGTGTGTGGGGGGGGGGGGGGGTGCAGGCATAAACAAGGGCACTGTCGGGGCTTGATGCTGCCTGTGCAATCAGCATTTTAACCTACAGCTGTATTAAAAAGATGATCAACAAAAAAAATAATTGTTAAGAAGAATAAAATATTTTGAGCTTGGAAGTGAACAGTTACGGTAGTTATAAGCTACATTACCTCTGTTGTATTCGTTCCTTGACTTTTGATCCAATATATACTAGAATGGCTATCTTGAGTTTGATTTTGAAGGTAAGTAATATATATGTTGTAATTGTTGTTTCAATATAATCCCCCCCCCCCCCCCCCATTAGAGAGACAGAGTGATAATTATGTCTACAGCAACAGTTATTTAGCACATTATAGCAAATGTTTTCTCACTGCTAGAGCATGCAAAGTGTTGCTGTGTCAACTCAGAATATGATTTGTCAAAAAAACAAAAACAGAATCCATCAGGGTGTAGTTGCTCAAAAGGTGAAGACTGGAATAAATCATTATCCAATGGCTAAGTGTTAACTAATATTGAAAGCAACTACGCTATCCACTGGACAGTGATTTATCTGATGGATAGTGCATTATCCACCCAACCAGGGCCAGGTAACCTAAGGGCCAGGCAACGAGGGCCAGAAGATGTAAAACATACATGTATGTCAAAAATGAATACAAAAACTTTGACCAGTGTCACTGTTATGTAAGTTTTAAATGTTTCTGAATTGTTTTTGTTATTGTGTTTTCTCCTCAGCCCCTGTCATGCTTGCTTATTTTTCAAAATCACCGCAGCAGGGGAGGAGGACAAGGTTACAGCTGGTCAGGTAATCAGACAGTTATTACAAAATTATTACTTGTAGTAGAACATCCTTTTAAGCTCCCAAAGAGGGGAGGGCTTAATTTCTTTTCAAGGCCATTTTAGGGGGTTGGAAGCATGATTCCGAAGACGGTGGGAGCTGGGAGAAATAAGTAAGCACAAAAGGCAGGAACCACAATGGGAGGGGCGGGAACCGGGAAGTTCAGACCCCCTCCCCCCCCCCCCCCCCCCACCCCTTACTGTTGACTGACAAGATAAATTTTGTCTACTAGAGAAGATTTGTCGGATCCGATTTGTCCTCGTGTTCGACCCCAGTCTCCTAGCAGAAAACACAACAATTGAGACATAAGGAGAGGATAGGGGAGCTGTCATTATCAGGCCCTGTAATTTTTTTATAGTCTCCTGCTTGGTTTGAACAGAAACTTGGAACAGTATTTACTGCAACATTATATTAATTAATAATGAATAAATTATATATTAAATAAATTTTAACAAACATGTATTTATTTAAACAAGTTTCTATTCTAGGTACCCCTTATGTGACGATAGAGGGTCATACAAGCTCTCAACCACAGCCTGGTTACACACCTGTACCAGCCCCTGGCCACCCTCCCCAGTCATAAGCCTGGACAAGACGACATCACTACGACATGCTCAAAGACAAATCAATCATTATTATCCTAATGCCTTTTATTAAGCTGAGGTATAAATGATTATTATTGCAGGCCAGGCCTGGTACAATTACAATTTTAGACCTTTTCTTTCTAATAATTTATTGTTGTGTGTCTTATAATGAAATCAAAAGTACCCTTGAAAAAATAAAAGACATTAGGGAAAAATGTTTAAATGTACATGTCAACTATGACAGGAGATGTTAATTTTTATAATAGCTAATAGAATGTCAACCTAAAGAATTAAAAATTATCCAGACGATCGTCAATTATGCCAAAAGGTAGCTCTTATCAACAACCCCCCTTCTCCCCCCCCCCCCCCCCCCAAAAAAAAAAGAGGGCGACCAAAAAATAAGCTCCGCCGATTTCACCAAAACAAGTCACATTTGATTTGATTATTTGATTTTTTAGGATTATTTCTCATTTCGACAACCTCACTTATGCCAATTCTCCCGGATTATCTGGGAGTCTCCCGGATACGGAACAAACCTCCAAGTCTCCCGTATGGGTCACCAAATCTCCCGGATAAAAGCGACTTTCGATCTTTTCTCTACAATAGGCTACGATTTTAACCCCAAATTTTCCCAAAATCCAAAAAAGTTCGGTCTTTCAAATTCCTGTTATGGTTACCGGCTGCATTTTCATGGCATCACATGCACTAAAAGGAAATATGGAACGTTTTCCGAAAACACATGTTCCGATGTCATGAATAATAATAAATAAATAAATAAATTGATGTTCTGGTTGAAAATTAAGGTAAACTCCAGAGTTTAAATCTTGACTTCGCAAACGCTTTTTAGGTCTCAGAAATGCAGGAAATGGCAATTTTAGAGGGTAAAATCAGAACTTTAATTTTCTGGGGGACATGCCACCAGACCCCCCTTGAAGCTCGCACCTCCGGCGCTCAATCCCCTCTCAAAAAAATCTCCCTATTTCAAACCACCAGAGGTTGGCATCTCTGCAACCTGGCCGGGAGACCAGGAGATTTGGCTCATATCCAGGAAACTCCCGGATTATCCCGGAGTTCACAGGTCTGATACTGTAGGTTGGATAATTTAATTTTTGCTACTGTAACAGTATTATCAGAGGACCTTTAATGTCCTTCCAAAGTTTTTATTTTTCTCAGATAATATATAATTTACAAATGTGGTCAGACATACAGTTTTCTTCAGTCATTTTCAAACATTTTGCTACATATAAGTACTGGGGGGAATTCCTCTATATAATTAATCAAAAGCTTAACTACATTTAGCTATAAAAATGGACCCCAAATGGTATGGTTTTTTGAGTTGTTGTCTGAAATATGGGTCGAAATAGGCTAATTTCAGATCAAAATACTAATAACTTTCCATGGTCAATCAGGTGTTGAGAACTTGGCATCAGATCCCCCAAAAAAATATTTCCAAGGAGCCCCCCCCCCCCCCCCCCCAATTTATGAGATAAGTGGACAGACCACATGGCTGAGTACTAAGTGCCATCCATTCCAAGTTAATCTGTAATGAAATGCCAAATATCGCTGATCATGACAGTGTTATTTCCAAATTATTCTGTATACTGATTCCTTAAAGTGCCCATAACCTTTTTTATTTTATTTTCTCATCTGAATCTAAACATCACCCAAGAAAATTCTGCGAAAAAAATTTGCGATTTGCAGAAAACGCGAATTGTTTATGAATTTTATAAAACTTTCAAATTTGCCGCCATTTTGGATCACCATTTGCTTTAGTCTCCCCTGGGTCCTTCTCAGTTCACAAAGGATCTGTGACGTAGATTAAGGAAACACGTGACATCAGACAAAGGAACTGTGACGTAGATTAAGGAACACGTGGCTTCAAAACAAAGGAATTGTGACGTAGATTCAGGAAAATGTGAGCCCGTCGGCCTTCTTACAGCGGGACGGGTATACCAAACAAAAAATAGGATTTTGAAGATTTGAAACATTCATAAAAAATTCGCGTTTTTTGGCAAATCGCAAACTTTTTTCGCAGAAATTCCTTGGGTAATGTTTAGATTCAGATGAGAAAATAAAAAAAAAGGTTATGGGCACTTTAATAGGTTTACTTAATTTATTAACTTATAATGCATGTGTAAGCATTTGTTACAAGAAAGTCAATATCTTGATATAAGACTGAGGTCAGCCAATTTTATCATTAATGAAATAAATCAAAATTTGAGTTTTTGTACTTTGTCGCATCCAAAAATCTTACCGCAGTCACTAGAGCCCTTTCAAATGGCACCATACCTGTGACCAATATCATAAGCTAGGTACCTCTCTAATATATTAGTTTGCTGTGCCGTCTGATCTGCCCCTACAGTATACATTTTAGAGATAGTTTTACAGTAGTTTTTTTAGACCATTTTTTGTGAAGAGAAAAAAAAATAGCTGTTTGCAATAAAGATTCTTCATATTTGATGTCATGTTTGTTATAGGGTGCACGTGTGTGTAAACAAGTAAAAGAAGCCCTGGGGTTATATTCTAGAGGAAATAGGCTAATTTCAATATATTAAAATTCTAATTGGCTCCGAGGCTCAGGGAATAAAACAAAATAAATTATTTATTCATCCCTCTACCTTTATGTGATTTCTTTTCAAATTCTTTTGTTTTATTCCCCTAAAAGTCTCGGAGCCAAATTAGAATTTTCATACATGTATATCGAAATTGGCCTATTGGTTTTTGAGCTATACTGGGGCCAGCTGTAACATCCAAGATCAGTGTTGGATTTGCATGCCCATCACAAAAATAATTTCAAGTAACAACTATATCATTCAACACCTATATCAGAAACCTTGAGCTCTTGTTCTGTTACAAACAAAACATCCTCCAAATGTAAATCTGGATTATTAACACTATTCAGATTGAGCAGTGAGGAAGGTAGCAGTTTTATTCCAAGGCATAATTTTTTGTTTACTACAAGACAGACTGGTGTAGACATACCGGTACATTCGCCAATTTAGAAATGAGAAGCAGTCGCTTGTGGGCATTACTGGGGACAAGATGCTGACGGTGGTCAGCTTGACGATGCGCCCCAGTAATGGTCCCACAAGAGATGCGACTCATCCCAGATTGCTTCATTTCTAAAGTGGCAAATTGTACATGTTTGTACTTAGTCTTTCCCATTCCCATCGCCAGAGCCAATTGATTTGCTAACCCTGTGGGGTATAGAATAGCCTGTTCCAGGCGTTCTTCCCAACCCCCTCGCCTTTTTTCATCGCCGCACTTCGCACGTCTTTTTCACATCACTCCCCCAATATCAGAATGCCTGGAACAGGCTAGGCATCTAGAAGCTTAATATATAAAAGAGCATTGATTGGTTTGAGGACAAGACTGTCACTTCCCATGGCATGCATACAAAATAAGAGGATATAATACCCGGGGGGGGGGGGGGGAGGGGACTTCGATATAAAAGTGGCGGGGGTGCTCGTCGTAACTTTTAGGGGTTAAAATTCATGATTTGGTACCGCTTAGGGTGTAAAATCTAAATTGACTACCATTAGAGTTAACGCGGTACCTTTTAGGGTTGCTGAGCCAGAAAAATATGACAGGAACTATTTTGTTTACGAGTAGATCGTATTCGAAGGAATCGTCTTTATCACTATTAAAGAATGTTATATTGTCAGTTAATGTGTTGTTTTAGAATTGGTACCTCTTAGGGGTGAAAATAAATGGGGCCACGCCCCAAAAAAAAATTTGGTACCTTTTAGGGGTTCTTTCAAAATTTCCGACGAGCACCCCCGACCCCTTTTATATGGGAGTTCCCCCCCCCCCCCCCGGGTATAATAATCAAGAGTGCTGTGTATGAGAATGAGCCTGATTAAACATGTACACAGGTTGATCTGGAGTCCATTCATGTTTACTACTAATTTATTACAAATGTGCTTGCCAGTCTTACATGTATAATCAGCAAATCACTCAATACAGAACACTAAAATGTAAAGTCTTCCATCATTAAAAAAAATGTTTGGGATTGTCATTGTTTAGTCTTGAATTGACTAAAAGTCCTTGCTGTTGACAAAGGAAAGAAAAATGTATCTAGGTGTAATAATTGTGTTTAATTTACAAGTTCGTTGTTGTTTTCCCTCAATCAGAACTTTTCCCACTCAATCCTCCGTTCTTCTTCCCTTATCTTGGCTCGCTTCTTTCGCTCTCTGAGAATTTTCAAATTCCTTCGCTTGAACAAGTCTCGCTTTCTTCTTTTTCTGTACTTGTGTTTTTTCATCTTCTTGTGGCGTATCTTTAGAATCCTTTTGCAGTTTAAAGCTGTAGTATCTTTTATATCATCGCCGATTGTAAGTTCACAAGATGCATGATCACCGATGATTTATGCCGAGATTTGGCGAGCGAAAGGACAAATCACTTGCTGTATTCTTTGCTCAGGGATTTCTTGGAATATTGCTTGAAGATTTGGATTGCTGTAGTACACAGCTCTGGAAACATCACCTTTGTTGAGTAAAGAAGAATTGGTTTTTTGAAACAATGGGATTGTGAAGGGTGAAAGGACAGTCTTTTATGAAACTTGCTGCAGTACTGTTCACTAGTTTTGCTGATGTTCCAAGAACTGAAAAGATAGAAAATAAGAAATTAATAAATAAATAAATAGAGGATATTACACGGCGGCGCGAAGATATGAATTTTATTTTCGAGTGGTAAAACAATATTTTACGAACGAGCGCAGCGAGTGAGTAAAATATTGTTTTTACCACGAGAAAATAAAATTCATATCTTCAAGCCACCGTGTAATTTTCTTTTTATTATATAGACAAAAGCACAAACCCGCTTTATCACGAACTCTTGCAGCTCGGTGGACGGTGGCTGGACTTTCCGAATTTGTCTCCTTTCGTCTTCACTTGCAAGGAACTCCTTGAATAATTTTAAGTCATCAAGTTTCTTCTTCGTTTAACATTTTTCTACTCTCAGAGAACGATTTCATGTCGGCTTCAGTGAATTTTACGAATCTATCGCTCGCCATTTTTCAACCGGAGTTGGCAGCTTTGGCACAAAAAGCCATGCAAAAGCGGAAATGACGTCATCGATATCCTCACTAGTGAGGATATGGAAAATACGCCACTCCTGTCCCGGATGTAGTTTCGTATGAATTTTACGAGTGTTCTATTTTCCAGTAAAACACTCATGTCTATATAATAAATACAGTGAAGAAAGTACTGAAGAATAATTATTTCAAATAAATAAATTACAACTGATACCCTGTTCCAGACCAAAAAATGCCTTTTGGTATACCCTGTTCCAGACCAAAATGCTAAAAAACCATACCTGTCCAGCGGCACGTACCTATATAGCATATATAAGGGAGTGCCCCCCCAGGATACTGATAGCCCAAAAACAAATTGTCCCATGTGCACCCAAATCACAATCAGCTTTCAACAAATTATAGGTGTTGCAATCGAAATCAACTGGGACATTCCATTTCGCATCTGCAACCCCCCCCCCCCCCCCCAAAAAAAAAAGATGGCAGATAGCGGGTTTTACTACAGCCGCCAAACAATCAAGATCTATGGGGAACTGATAAGATGGGGGGAGGGGAGGGTACAGATAAAAGAATGGAACGTCCCAATACAAATTATCCAATCGTTATTGAAAAGATGTTGCGCGCTATTTGTAGTATTCACTTGTATATCATCGCTCATGTCACGGGAATGATAAAAAATCTTCGCCGACTTCGAAAATTCTCAGCTTTCAGAGCTTTCATAGTTTGTAAGCTTATTCTGTAAGCTTATAAACACAAAACAATTCGAAATATAAGCTTACTATTCATACTGACGTAAGAGTACAATACCTTCTGTCAGCGCTCGAGGGGTTACTCTTGCACTGTGACTGTGTAGAGTCCGTAAATGCCAAGTAACAAGTCTTGAGAAAAACTGCTTTTGGAATAACTGCTTCATCCTCGGTTGTTCTAAGCCGCCATGATGATGGATATTATCACTAGTTCTTAGATTACCACGTCCAGAAATAAGGCGCGCTCCGCGGCAACCGGTACAATCTTCGCCAAAGAGATCTGGGAACGAGGCTGTGGGAAGTGCTGTGGGATCGTTTCATTCGTTTGAGATGACTGTTTTACTCCTGGAAGAGGTAAGAAACACTTTTTAAATGCATGGAGTAGTTATATTGTATATATTAATCACTCACTTTTGTGTCCAGTTGCCAAAAGGAAAATAAGACTAGAAGAGTCATAGTATTGCGTGACTTGCAGGTCCTCGCGAAGCTGAGATGGGGATTGGTTATATTTGGGATGTGAGGGTGATAATAAACACTTAATGACTGGTCCCGAGGGAAACAGTGAAATTTGAATCTCGACTTCGTCTCGGGAAACATTGAGATTTGGCCTGGCCTGCAGGTTTCCCGAGGGACCAGTCATTTAGTGATTTGTTATTAGCAAAACAACATTTGCTGTCAAATCGCTACCAAAAAAGTTGAAGTGAGACTACATTGCAGGGATAAATTTGGCTGCCAACGTTAGAAAGAACTGGGAATTTAAAGCAAACTTACCAACAATTCATTTCTTTCTCGCATTGGGGCAAATTGAAGCTCATTAGAAGTTCATTCAGAAATTGCTTCATAAATTTTCTTCCCAAAACTTGGAATCTCTCGCAGCGGGCAACAGTGCCGACTGTTACCTTCTGATGTCACAGTTTTTGCAAATGTTGCCCGCTTATCGCTTTTGGCAGGAAACAGTTTCTTGTTAGCTGTCATGTGACCATGAATCAACCAATGAGAGCGTGCGAACGTATCGGGAAAACTGCAGCTATATGACCCTGGTCAAACGGTGCATGATAGTCCCCATATCAGCAACTATCATGAGCTATCATGCTCCGCGTGCTGTGGTCAAGCGGGAAAAACTATCATCTGCTGTCACGGAGAATTTGAACAGGTTCAAAGTGAATGATACAAATGTAGTTTATGATAGTGCATGCTAGTATAACAATAGAGTGTTTCTGTCGAGGAACTATCGGCTGATAGTTGCCCGCGGAAATTTTATGTTCTAAAAAACAAATATTAGCCCGAGAACGAAGTTCGAGGGCTAATATGCTAGTTTTTTAGAACATAAAATTTCCAAGGCAACTATCAGACCGATAGTTCCGAGACAAAAACACTCTATTGTCATTATTGTTCACCACTAAATTTTCCGTGTGGCGGCCTAAAACTGAAAACCTCATTAATTTATTCATTTCGATTTCTAACACGCTTGGAGCTTCAAAAATAGTTTTTGCATTCAACTTTTGTCTCGTAAATACGTACAAAACTTTAGGTTAAACTTCGGTATTACTTTTCAAAAGTTATAAATCGACTGAGTGATTTTTCAGTTCCATCTAAATGAAGTATGATTTGTATGAAAAACGGCGGCAAAACCTGGCGCGGGTTCCGCCAAGTCAGTTGAATGAAAAGAAAGCAGGACAAAAAGTTTTCTTTGGATTATTTCTTCGCTCAATCTCTTCTAATGATTCATATATTCTGGAAAATTGTGCAAATGATTTAGCACAAAATGGGAAGATCTGAAATAATTGTGGAGCTGAACATTATATTCATTTTACAAGTCAAACGGACAACTGAACGGAGTCGAAGGTTTCACTGCGGGCAAACGCTTGACGAACTGCCGTATTTATAAAGCTTCGTAACCGATATTTATTGTGCTGATTCAAGCTGGAATTGACAAGCCTCTTGGAAATACAAGGTAACAATACCGAATAGGCTAAGCTTAAACTTGTGGTGTAAACAGGCTGTTATTTTTTGGACGAATTTGTGTCGGTTTACCGATCTTTCCGTAAATTGTTTAGTGCTCTTTCATTCGCATTTGTTGTACACTTACAGGAATTTGCCATTAAATATTTCGTTCCAAACTTCGTGCATGCCCATATGTTATGAAAGAATTGATAGAGAGTAAATTCTCGCTATTTTTTAATTTATTCTTTCAACTGTTTAGCTCAAAACTGCACAAAACGGTTGTTTTTTCGCTCAGGCGGGCACTATCGATCCGGGGTTTTTTGCCCGACGGGCACTATTACCTGACAGTGTCTCTCCGCGGATGAACACTATCACGTCACGTGTTCGATTTAAGCCAATCAGAATCAAAGAAAATTTAGTGGTAAACTATAATCAAGGATAGTGCATGATAGTTGGTGGTCAAACGGGAGCACGAGTTTCATCTATCATCGACTATATGGACTATCATCGACTATATCAGAAATTGAGAGCGAATCATCTAATAATATTGTTTTAGTAAAAATCATAATAAAACGAAACTTTAGTTTTTTAGATGGATTGATAGTACTGTAAAAGCTCCATTTAGCCCCCCCCTCTCTATTAAGCCCCCCTATCTAATAAGCCCCCTTTTGGAGGTCAGATTTTGTAATAAGCCCCCCTCCCCCCCCCCCCCCCCCCTTCGTCAGACTGATGTAATAATGTCTTTAAAGAAATATTTTCTGTTGTTTCAGTCACTTTGTATGTTAGGGTATAAATGACATTGCATTTGTAAGACGGTTATATATAACCCATTTCTTGTTCTGTTTAGTTTGTGGTGTAATAGTAAAGTTAGAAAAATGAATGTGAATTTTCTCGAAAATTTATGATTTGAAATAAGCCCCCCCCCCCCCCTCTCTATTAAGCCCCCCCCCCCCCCCCTTCTTGAGGCCTGAAATTAAATAAGCCCCCCGGGGGCTTCATAGAGCTTTTACGGTATACGATTAGCTTTGCCAACAGGTCATTTGCGAGTTGTCTTTTGCCTCTGTTTCAAAACGAGTCTTCGTGCAAAACCATTCAAATGAAAATGAGTTTTACTCACGCGTTGATTTTCATGCAAATCAAACTCATTTACATTTTAATGGTTTCGCACGAGAACTAGTTTTGAAACAGAGGCAAGTCCAAGTGGAGCATGCGCATGCAAGGTTTTCTCGACCCTCTTCTCACCGCCTACTGGAAGTAAAAAAGCGAGAGTGAGCGGTCGAGGGACTGGACTGTAAATAAACTATCCGCTGATCGATCAACTATGAGCACAAACTGGACTTTATAAAATATTGTTATAATTAACTAAACTAAATTAATTAATAAAAGCATGTAATTCTGTTAAAAGTAATTCTAAATCAAATTTGGTTTTATTAGCTATAGGTGATCATTGTTTACGTCTTCTCATATTTGGTTTAGCTGTTTACGTCTTCTTCTTGATGTCTTCTCTTCTCGTTTTCTTCTTTTCACTGATACATTGAGCCAGAGAAACATATGGATACGATAAATTGATAGCCACAGTGTCAGTTTTGCAAATATACAAGGAGGCATTGAATATGAACGATACATTTAAATGCATTGTTTGAAACAGGCTTTGTTTGCCCGTTTGATTTTAAACTTGGCACGATATCTAAATGTTGAATATTCTTTCAAGGGAATTTCTAAACTCGAGATATAAACAATGACGTTATAGCTAAGATCGCCCTTAGTGTCATTGTGCGAATCAAAAAAGCGTGAACACATTGACATCATCAAACTGCAAGAAGAATAATCAGGAAACTCAAATTTACACTTTGTTTTTGCAGAAAAGCTTTGGCGAAAATAGCAATAAAATAAATACAAGATAACAATAGACCAATATTTGGCAAATGAAAATCCAAGCGTCAGTAACAGGGTCCTTTCGATATATTAAAATTCAGCTTGATAGCGAGGCTGAGAGGACACAAACAAAGGAAATGAATAAACAATAAACATCCTTGTTCCTTTGTTTGTGTCCTCTCAGCCTCGTTACCAAGCTGAATATTAATATATCGAAAGGACCCTATTATGGCGCCATCCAGTTTCGTTGTCCTGATTTGCTTATGAAATAATAAGTATTTTCACACCAGAATAACTTTCTCATCTGCCTCGTTACCACTACATTCAATTATTTGCTTAAAATGTAGAGGCAGAGTAATACCAACTGTAAAACACATTGCGTACAGATAAATAACCCTCTCGAATAATTTGATATCGCTTTGCGGAAAACTAGTTACTACCGTTAAACGGATTACATCCAAATTATTATACAAATAGTACACACGGCAATCAAAGTGGAGAAAAATACAACCATCTTATTTTCCATCAAGGATTTCATCAGAATCGACAGTGTTTCTGTAGATGAATTTGTCGTGTCGTGATCGACATGCGTGCAACTTCTCCAGACTAACAACAACATAAGAACCATCGGCAACGAGCAGAAGACAGTAAAGGTTATGTAGGATGCACACAGTTCCGCCGTGGGAAATATGAAGAAGAATAAAATCCCACAGCTTATAATTCCAAACATTAGCAATGCTACTCTGGGTGAAAGCGCATGCTTCAGGCCGACTATGGAGTGATGCTCGATTGCTAACATGGCCAGAATGTTAAAAATCATGAGATACCCCACTGACATCATTTGGACACCTCCGCACCATTGCTGTACTTGTTCGTTACCGAATGTTCCGGTGGCCTCCTTAGCGTTCAAAGCGAGAAGAATGAGGTGTAGAATACACTGGCAAATCATAAATGGCCTGCCTTTTTGAAGAACTGTGTACTTCGCTTTATCTTTGAAGCAGCTTACCAACATTCGTATGTTAAACAAAACCCCAACCAGATGAAACGCCATCAAGATTAAATAACTGGGATTCATCGTGGCCTTGATAATAATGATCTTACTGACAACCATTGAGGACATTGAGAGTTCACGACACTACAGCACCGTCAGTTTAACTTTGAGCAAGACGAACACTATGTTCAACTGAAATATATTATCAAGTGATACTGAAATCGTTATATGGAACTCCGAAGCAACCGATTCATGAGAATCTAAAGGGTGTACAATACTCCCAGTATTGCCCATCTTGCATTCAACTGTGAATTAATGGGTAGTTTATTTCAGTGTGGTCAGTTTGTCAGTCAGTTGCTGGTTTGGAAAGTAACGGGACTAAAGCCGGACAATGAAATTGTTTGGATGCATTTTTATGGCTACTGCGATTGCGCAAGTAGCCATTATTGCCGGCGTCGAAGCATTCTTTATAACATTCCTGTGTAAGACTTTTTTTGTAACAATTCTTTGAATTCCTGAAATGTATTGTATTGTTCTATTTTTAGTTTAACGACTTCACAATTGTTCAAGAAAGAGACTTTCATGGATTGTTTAATTTAGGCCAAACTATTCAGTAACAGTTGTGTTAGGAGCGAAATATGCTTAAAACGAAAATTGTACATGTTGATTGGAATTGCGTTGGAAATTAATATTAAAGACAACTTTGTGTAGAGTTGAAATACTTTTATTTTCTTTCCGAAGCTGTATTTTTTTTATGTTTATACGAGCATGGTCACGTTTGAGGCAAATTATTGAATTGAAGCTTTTGTCACGAAGCTGGTTGTCTTTCAGTGTCGTTGGCATAAGTTATGTTTGCTGCGTTATTAATTTCCCAAGACATTTGACGACTGAGGACCGTGTCTTTCAATCAGGAAAACGTAAAGACTTCAGAGGTTGTT
This sequence comes from Desmophyllum pertusum, assembly GCA_029204205.1. NCBI lineage: Eukaryota > Metazoa > Cnidaria > Anthozoa > Scleractinia > Caryophylliidae > Desmophyllum > Desmophyllum pertusum. The sequence continues at coordinate 1,526,664 of MU826356.1, forward strand.
ATTGATGTTTTCTGAGATAAAAATGGTAAATACCGTGATCAGTTGATAAAAGGGGATATGTGCGAGGAAGATAATTTCTGGGAATAACTTTTTCTAGTTAACAATGCTAATTCGGGAAGTGTGTTTTTTTGTCCAGGGTACGAGGATATTTTATTTAAGCTTTGCTTATTAGGAATGAACCGACGAGAAGAAGTTGACAAGCTTATTTACTAATGCAGAGTATTGCTTAGTGCATGAGCTAAAAGGTTGTGTATGATGGTCGTTAATCTCTCAGTGATCAACGTAGTTAGCTTTTTCTAGGTTACTGTCCATTTAGACGGTGCAATTTTGGCATGCACTGGAAGCTTACTATGAGCCTGCGAATGTTCGTCGTGTGACGGACCTGATGTTTGTTTATCTTCGAGTGATCAACGTAGTTAGTCTGACTTATGTTTAAGTGTTATAAGGGAGAGGTGAAGCCTTACATGAGAAGTCGTTTACATGTACAAGAGTAGAGTATTGATGTTTTACGAAATAATTTTGATGTAGTACCTTTTCAACCGTTGAAAATCGTGCAGAGCTTCGTGTTGAAAGTTTTATCATGCATCGACGTTTTCAAACAACAATTTGTAGAGGGTGAGTCATGATATAATTTTGTTATGTCAGCGCGAATGGTGCTGTGTCATCAAACACTGCGAATTACGTCAACTAAGAGGCTATGTCATCTCTTTGTTCTTGATGGAAATATAAATTGTACATGTAAAAGTTGTTCGCCGACGTGATTGAAATAAGTAATTTAAATTGTTCTTTCAAGTAAAAGACCGTAAAAGGCTGTGTCATCATATAAAAGCAGGTTCGATGTTGTTAATTGACGTAATTTAAATGGTATTGTGACAATCAGTGGTTGCAATTGTTACGTCAAGTAAAAGGCTGTGTCATCTCTTTGTTGTTGATGGAAAGATAAATCGTACATGTAAAAAGTTGTTCGCCCCTATGATTGAAATGGTCTTTCCAGAATGAGTAGTTTAAATTTTTGTTTCAAGTAAAAGGCTGTGTAATGTCATTATTAAATTTTGTTATATGAACGTGAGTGTTGCATGGTGTGTCATCATTTTCACTAGTTAACGTTTTTTACTGGAAGTTGGTGATAAAATTTTATTTTTGATCTGCAGTAGTTCGCAACGGACAAAAGTCTGAAAAGTTGCAATGACCATTAGCAAAGTAGACGCGATTACAACTTTGAATTGACTGACTTCATACTATTAGTTGTATCTTGCGCCGTGGTTTTAATTTTATAGAGAAACGTTTTTATGACAGCATTTTATCGCCATAGATACTTTAAACTAAGAATTATACACAGCTCTGGACATCGCGGGATATGGGAGTCCGATTAGTGGGCTTTTTGGCACGCTAGAAGACTTTGACACAAAAGTTGTTATTATAGTCCTGCGTGATAACCAACAGGGAAGCACATATGGTAAAATGAGCATAATTAACGAAGGCTTCTGGCTGTTGGAAAGAAAATATCTACAAAAATCTCTGATTGCTTTTCGAAACATAGACAACATTCTCTGAATTTAAAGACGGGATAATAAATGTTGATTCTTGTATTAAAAACAGTCGCTTTTTTAGCGCTGAAAGTTGGTAATTTGCACCACGCTTGTTAATTTTAGATGCATTTCCAGCCATTTCAGAGGACTTAAATTCACAATTTTCAACTAACCTAACCCGGACCCACCAAGATGACTCACGCTCACGCGTTAGCATTCGCCCCCCACTCAAAAAAGTGCTCCGCGGGCCCTGTATCTGTGACGAACAGATGACAAAACCTGACTCGTCCCTAGTCGTCTCTCTTGTCTCCTTTGTTTGGAGTCGCAAGACGCGGGGGATGCTGGGAAGGAAGAAAGCGAGAAGAGAAACGATTGGCAGATAGTGAGTCGAAAAGTTGTGCGAGGCCGTTTTTCTTCGATTATTTATTTTTCATGCACTCAGAGTTGTGGAATGACTAAGTTTCAGTGATGTCTGACCGTTAGAAAGGCATTTTCTACGGGTGTGTTTGTATTTAATGGGACATCAGCGAACCGGTCAAGACGCTTGCTAAAGTCGAGTTACTCGCGATGTTTACAACCCTTCGACGACATAAGCTTACAATAAGCAGAAACGCGCGCGCTGAACATTTGAAGAGAGGAAGTATGATTTTTTATTTATTGAGAGGTATGGATCCCTGAAACCTTAATTTTGTATTACAATGTTGATGTGTCTTCGTTTAAGTGTGCGAGTCATCTTCTCTGTGTGATTTGAGTGCCGCGAATGCTGCGACGTAATTTATATTCCTGGCCGGGTTTTGCAATATAAGCTAAGCCGCTCGTTTGCAGAATAAATTGGCACGGCAAAGGCTACAACTTTTCGGCAGTAAGTTCATTGAGAGATATAAAGGCCTGAAGTGCGGATCCTTGAAAATATGAGATTTAGGAGGAGTGTTTCAAACGGAACAAAAGATCTACTTCGCTTCAAGATGCCAATGCCAGAGGCAATCTTTTTGGAGATTTTATCGATGTGTGTGCTCCAAGATAAATTTTCGTCTATATACACACCAAGAGATTTAGTAAATTCAACTTGCTTTATAGAGCGTCCATCAATAGTTAGAAACGGGGGTCTATTGAGAGTACCCAACTTTTGCCTGGATCCGAGCAACATAAACTCAGTCTTCGACTTATTGAGAGTGAGTTTATTTGCAATTAACCATTCATTAACCTTAGCCAGATCCTCATTTAGACCCTTTTCTAAGTTCGTAATATCGTTACTGGAAAAAGTCAAGTACGTGTCATCTGCATACATTCTTGGTTGTGAATTAGACAGACAGTTTGGTAAATCATTTATATATTGTATAAAGAGAAGAGGTCCTAGTATTGTACCTTGAGGAATGCCGCAAGTTAGATGTTGACTGTCTGATAGAGAACCGTTTACAAAACATTTTTGTTTGCGATTATCCAAATAAGACTTAAACCAGTTATATGAGGCGCATCCGACACCATAGGCTTTTAATTTTGATAACAGAATGGAAAGATCAACGGTGTCGAAAGCCTTCTTCAGATCTAAGAAAACCACTGTATTAACGTTGCCCTTATCGATATTGAAAGCCCAATTATCGGTGGCTTCGAGCAAAGCAGCAACAGTGGAGTGAAGAGATCGAAACCCTGACTGATAACTGGAAATTAGATTGTTGCCTGACTGATCATTCTCTCGAAGACTTTAGCCACAACTGGAATTATAGAGATAGGGCGGCAATTATGGAACGGAACGTTCTCCATGTTTGAACAGCGGGTGACTTTAGAGCATTTCCATTCTACGGGAAAAACACCGGACACAATAGATCTGTTAAAAATACTACAAAGAGAACTAGCTATTAAATCAGCGCACTCACGAAGTAGTCGCGCAGATATTTCATCTAAACCTGTCGCCTTAGATTTGCATAATTTAGACAGTAGAGAGAGCACTTTTAAATATTCAGTTGTTTTGAGTTCGAATCTATGATCGATCTCCTTAAGGTAATCTAAACGAGACGGGTTATTTCCGATGTGTTGGATCTCGTTTGCAAGTTTCGGGCCAATACTTGAAAAATGGTCATTGAAAACAGATGAAAGCTCTTGCGGATCACAAAGGCTGTATGATTGTTAAGTTCATCTCTTTTACGGAAGAGCTATGAATTTTTCTCGAAGTGATTTCATTAATGATCCGCCAAGTCTTACGTGAGTCGCCTTCATTGTCTTGGAGTGCACTTTTGTAGTATTGTTCCTTGGCTTGTTTCATTTCATTGTTAACATGATCAAACCACAAGAAGAATAGTCAGGAAACTTTACACTTTGTTGTTGTTTTTTTCAGAAAAGCTTTGCGAAAATAGCAATAAAATAAATACAAGATAAATATAGACCAATATTTGGCAAAGGAAAATCCAAGCTTAAAGTCAAAGTGTTCACACTTTTCTGATTCGCACAATCACACAGTAAGTATTCAGGGGCACCCAACGGATCGTTTCGGTGAAATATCTGTTCGGAAGGCCTATAATGGCCTCAGATATTCGGATTAAAGTTTGGAGTTTTCTTTAGGGAAATATCATCTCGAACTTTCTCAATATGGGAAAATTAATACCTATTATTCTCGGAGAGATAAAAATTTCGTTTTGGGTACAAAAATGGTCAACTAGGATTTTCGGAAAGGAAAAAAGCTCAGCTAGGATTTTTGGAAAGGAAAAATCAGCAAGGAAGAGCTGAGGTTTTCGGGAAATGACTAACAAAGCTCTAATAAATTCGTGAAGTCTAAAGTTCCCCTAGAATGACCGAACACATAAATAATAAGTATATATTTTCACACCAGAATAACTTTCTCATCTGCCTCGTTACCACTACATTCAATGATTTGCTTAAAATGTAAAGGAAGAGAAATACCAACTGTAAAACACATTGCGTACAGATAAATAACCCTCTCGAAGAATTTGATATCGCTTTGAGGAAAACTAGTTACTACCGTTAAACGGATTACATCCAAAATTATTATACAAATAGTACACACGACGATCAAAGTGGAGAAAATTACAGCCATCTTATTTACCATCAAGGATTCCATCAGAAGGGACAGTGTTTCTGTAGATGAATTTGTCGTGTCGTGATCGACATGCGTGCAACTTCTCCAGACAAACAACAACATAAGAACCATCGGCAACGAGCAGAAGACAGTAAAGGTTATGTAGGATGCACACAGTTCCGCCGTGGGAAATATGAAGAAGAATAAAATCCCACAGCTTATAATTCCAGACATTAGCAATGCTACTCTGGGTGAAAGCGCATGCGTCAGGCCGACAATGGAGTGATGCTCGATTGCTAACATGGCCAGAATGTTAAAAATCATGAGATACCCCACTGACATCATTTGGACACCTCCGCACCATTGCTGTACTTGTTCGTTACCGAATGTCCTGGTGGCCTCCTTAGCGTTCAAAGCGAGAAGAATGAGGTGTAGAATACACTGGCAAATCATAAATGGCCGGCATTTTTGAAGAACTGTGTACTTTGCTTTGTCTTTGAAGCAGCTTACCAACATTCGTATGTTAAACAAAACCCCAACCAGATGAAACGCCATCAAGATTAAATAACTTGGATTCATCGTGGCCTTGATAATAATGATCTTACTGACAACCATTGAGGACATTGAGAGTTCACGACACTACAGCACCGTCAGTTTAACTTTGAGCAAGACGAACACTATGTTCAACTGAAATATATTATCAGGTGATACTGAAATCGTTATATGGAACTCCGAAGCAACAGATTCGTGACAACGTGTGAATAGTTCGATATGGCAGTGCACGCAATGATATTTAACATAATTAAACACGAAATATAGATCAATTTAGATGACATGTATTGCTGATTTGTAACCATTCCCGAGAGATTTAAATGACAAAGACCCTGGCGGCCATGTTGGATGACAGGAACAATAAAGCTAATTAGAATTGAAGGGCTGAGGGCATAACCAGCCTATATTGAGTTTTAGGACCTTTTTTTTCCCCTAAGATTTGCCGCGTTTTTGGAATGTGACCTAAAAATTAGTTACCAAACATTTCCCCGTTATTTTTTTCGCTAGTTTCTCCTTCGTTTACGAGAAATAACGTGTTGACAAACATTCGTTTTAATGGCGGTAACGCTTTGTTAAAAAACCTTTGTTTCTTTGAACAATGAAGATCAGTGAAACGGTAAAATGGCCGTCGTTACAATGATTTACTAATGAAATCACTGCCCCTTTCAGCGTTGTGAGTTATCAAAATATTTAGGTTGTTTCAGCGGCAATGGAGATAGAAACTAAATAAGAATTGAACGTTTACCTGACCTAACTGATGCTACAAAAGAACATCACACCGTGAAGTAAAAACACTGTTTTACAGTCCCCCCTCCCCCTATCAATGTTGGAGCCTAGCAATTCAATCCTGTGAAAATAAGGTCCTGTCTGCAAATGACGCGCAACATTGATTTGGGGGGGGGGGGGGGGGGAGGGGAGAGTCGCTGAAACAACGTAACGTAAATAGAAAATCCCTGTAACGATGGCCATTTTACCGTTTGACTGATCTTCATTGTTCAAAGAAACAAAGAGTTTCTTTACAAAGCGTAACCGCCGTAAAAATGAATGTTTGTCAACACGTTATTTCTCGAAAACGAAGGAGAAACTAGCGAAAAAAATAACGGGGAAATGTTTGGTAACTAATTTTTAGGTCACATTCCAAAAACGCGGCAAATCTTAGGGGAAAAAAAAGGTCCTAAAACTCAATATAGGCTGGTTATGCCCTCAGCCCTTCAATTATAACATGGCGGCGATGACGTCAGTTGCAAACCAAGAATATCCTTGGTTGAGCAGCTGTTATGTGGATTGTCATGCACGGTCGGTCGGTAAGAAGCATAACAACCATTTGATTCCAAAGATGGTTTTCTGAGCACGATAAACAATGATTCCATATATTCAGTACAGTATGTGGTCCTAATTCCGGCCACAAAAGACACGAACGTGTAATTCTCGCATTGGAAGAACTGCCTTGATCTGAAACTTGGCCTGTGACTTGTCACAACATTTACCTACCATATGTAAGAGCAGCAGCTTTTGTTGTTTATCGATAATCTTGTAGTATCGAAAATAGAGGTTCGTTTTGGCGGCCCTAATTCCGACCAACGAGTCCTAATTCCGGCCACAAGGAAAAGCATACAAATGATACGCATAAACTGTTCACAAACATAAATTTCCGTGACTTTTAATCATCTTTCATCCATATCGATAAATGAAAAGGCGAATTATACCAAGAGAGCTTTGTTTTAGGACAGAAATAAGTGCACGCTATTCAAGCCCATTCAAGCCACTCTGCCGTGACGGCCAGTCTGACGAGATTTTGTGAGAGGTGGCCGGAATTAGGACCTCGACCTAAAAACACATCGAAATGTTTGAGTCGTGATTTTAGACAGATATTTAACCTGTAGATAATTTTTTTGGGTCTGGCAGAAAGATCATTCATTCTATGTATTTCATACCACAAATTAGCGCTATTAATGGACATACAGTTGAACCTCCCGTAGGCGACCACCCTCCGTGCAAGAAAAAGTGGTCGCTTACGGGAGGTGGTCTCCTACGGAAGTACTCCACGGGAAGCCAAAATTTAAGTAAAGTTTAATCTAACTTTCATGATAATCGCAATACAATCAATAAAACAACTGATTTCTAAAACTACAATGATAAACAAGTAAAGTATGTTTGTGAAGATAGACTCACGAAATCCGGTCTTACTCTTCTAATAACCATGAAAAATATAAACGATGACTCGTACTTCAGTGTTCAATGTTCAACAGTTGAAGGCTTCAAAAACTATCAATCAAACTATCAATTGTGGACTGTTTCGCTGACTTTAGCTGAGCATCCAACAGTTCCTCCCGTACTCGGAAGACTGCAGAAGACAGTCCTTCCATTCCATGCCAGTCAGCAAATTCTGACAACTGATTGGCAAGTTTTGCAGCTTCTTTGACCGAGCTTATAGCCGGTGCTTTCAAAGGATGGTCATACTCGGGTGGCAAATGTAACTGGACTCATGTCACCACCAAAAGCCCTGTTTATCATTCGAGTTCATGTTTACCTTGTATTGAATAGATTAGATAGTGAAAATAAAGCCATGTTTACTGTCTTTTGTCCAACATATTGCATGATCTCCGAGGTGGTCGCTCACGAGAGGTAAAATTAAAGAGAAATTCCAAGTTCGTACTCTGAAAAAGTGGTCGCGGTTTCCTACGAGAGGTGGACTCCTACGAGAGGTCACAAATATAGTGATTTGACTGAGAGACAAAACGGTGCTTTGAGAAGCGGTCGCTCATGAGAGGTGATCTCCTATGGGAGGTGGTCTCTCATGGAGGTTCGACTGTATAAAGACCTGAAACGGGAATTCTAAATATAACCATGTAATTTGAGGCGCCGTAAACTAATCAATGTCGGACAAAACAAATTCACCAACCTTCACGATAAATCGAAATTCTCTTCTTTAACAGCAACAGGAAAGCCACCAAGCAAGATTACGAAAGGAAATAGATCAATTAATCTTAGCAAAGAGTCCGTTTCTTATTTAAGTTCGTTTTCCAATGGCAAAATACGCGATGAACAAAAGTGGCCGGAATTAGGGCCGGCCGGAATTAGGAACACAAGCTACTGTCATGATTTTTGCGAAGTGCATATTAATCACTTTCAAATTGAAATTCAACGCATTGCTGAACATAAATATTCCGCCATCGGAAAACATCTTCGAGATGAGCACAACGAGACACCATCAAATTTGCAGGAACATTTCAGGGTTCTAAAGAAATGCCGCGGGAAGCTGGAATGTCTCATCTACGAAATGCTCCACATTAAAACAAGAGACCGGAATTGAACACTCAATCAGACTCAATTCGCGCAAAACGTTTTGTTTAATTTTGTTTTTTGCCTTTTGGGTTTTGTTTTTATCTATGAACAATCTTTCTTGTATTATTTACTCTTAATTTCGCTGCATTGTATTATTCACATTTTCACACTTTAATCCGCTTATATATATACCTGTAAAACTTCCAAAGTTTGCATTTGAAAATGATGACATGGAGTCGTCGAAACGTCATGCTTTTATCCGCGTTAATATTTCTCATAAAATGTTTTCCCAAATCTTGTCTTATTAAATTGAAGAAAGCCTCAAAATAACATCTTACTAAGGTAGAAAAACACCAGTTGAGAGGTAATAATAAGCCAAACAGGAACAAGGATGGTTGAGGATGGAGAAGACGGATTGCAAACGACAAACTTGAAAAAATTAGCCAATTTTTTCAAGATGCTCCATCCGTGACGTAGCTCCTTACTGGCCGGAGTACTGGAATGAGCATAGAAATATTGCTGGCAGCCCATGTGTAATTTAGTCAAAAACAACCCTCAAAACAAACAACTCAATGAGGAGGGAAAACAAAACACGGGAAATCCTTCTTCCTTTCTGAGAAAGTCAAAATGCAGGTTGCGAAAAAATATCCTTGAAGTTAATACATTATACATGTGGACTACACAGATTCTAAAATGATAATGATGATTTACAGGGAAGCAAACAATGTTAAAACGAAAAATTGTTACTTTGCGTTGCCATGGAAACCGAAATTTTGCGACATACTAGGTGTACTTTTGAACGCCTCGAGAGCAATATGTCCCAAAAAATCACATTCACTAGAATGTTCGTCAATGGTAAAGCTACAGATCTCAGTGGTGAACAAGCAAATTTTACATTTGCAGACAAATTTTATTACTATACTTTATTACTAATAAAGACCATTTTGTGTATAACCTAATCACTTAAAATTTAATGACGTAGCCCCTGGACCTCAAGCAACCACGACAGCGAAGCCGTGGAAAACGTCACTTAAAAAGTGAATTCACGTTCCTATAAACTAGTTCGAGATTATTCCAACACGTTCAATTCGTCCAGTGTGACCGAATTGTCCAGGAGCTGAATTAGTAGCAGAGGGAAGGAGTTGAAGTCCAGACGCCGAGCTTAATTCAGCCGAACGTAATTCAGTAGGGGAATGTTTCGGCTCATGTGAAGTTCGGCGTCTGAATCAGGCTGAGCCAGGCTGAGCCAGGCGGGAAGAACGGCTGAGCCGATCCGAATTCAATCAGCCGTTCCGAATTGATTCAAACGCCTCACATGTACGTTCACAAGAGCTTACTTCGTCGAATTCGATTCGGCTCATGTGAAGTATGGCGTCTGAACTGGGCCTTAGATCAGATACCTTACAACTTTGAACATTGAATATTGCGGCAAGGAATTAGGTACATGCAAAGTTCTTCAAATAATTGTGTATTAGACGTTTTTTAATTTTTTAATTTTTAATTTTATTTGTCCATTATATTTTATTTACATAAATATAAGTATTTCTGCTAGATAACATATAATGGCAGAAGATCTTAGGAAGCTCTACCGAGCTTTTCTGAGAAGATCCCCATTTTTCAGTAAACTAATTTAAATACAGCAGATGGATGTAATTTCTTAATCTAACTCTAACACGGGTTTGTTGTCTTAGAATTAATTATAATTTAAGAATACATTTGATTTTGCACATGAATTTTTGTTGTAACTTATTCCAAATTTCTGCTCCCCTATATTTTAATGAAAATTTCCCATAGTTTGTCCTTCTGTAATCAATATATATATTGGAAGCTGAACGGGTTTTATGTCTATGTATGTTTTCATTTAATGTAAAATAATTATTTAAATAACTTGGCAGATTGTCATTAAAGGACGAGTACATAAAGACGTTAAGCTAGTACTAAATATGCTATTTTGTCACTGGAATGATTTTCATCAGTGGTTTCCTCGACATCAGCGCTTGAATCAATTAATTGCTGGAAAATAAAAGGCAGAGCAATTCCTACTGAAAACCAAATTACGTTCAGATAAAAAATATTCTTGTAGAACTTGGTTTCATTAAACTTTACATTGCTTTCATGAAAACGGGTTACCATAGAGCTTAATACCTCCAAAATCGTTAAAACAATACACACGACAATCAAAACTGTCAATAATGCAGTCGCCTTGTTTTTGCTCATGAAATTGAGCAGAAGGGATGTTTCCGTCGATGTCTTCGTTGTGTGGTGATCGACATGCGTGCAAATCCTCCAAGCTAACAGCAACAGGACAATCATCATCAGCGAACAGGCGGTGGTTGAGGCGATGTGGGATGCACATAGTTCTGCCGTAGACAAAACGTTAGCCCCAAATAGAATGCCACAGCTAAAAATCCCTGCCATTAATGTGGCTGACATGGCCATTTTAGGAGATAGCTCACGCTTAAGGCAGACTATGGTGTGATCTTCCATTGCTAATATCGCCAACAGGTTGTAAATCAAGAAAAATCCCACTGAAGTCATCAGTACACCGTTGGGTCCACACCATTCCTGTTTCTGTTCTTTACTGAACGCTTTCGTGACTTCGTTAGCGCTCACAGCGAGAAGAATGAGATGTAGACTACACTGAAATATCATGACTGGCCTGCATTTCTGAAGAACTGTGTACTTCGCTTTATCTTTGAAGCAGCTTACCAACATTCGTATGTTAAACGAAACCCCAACCACATGAAACGCCATCAAGAGTAAATAACTTGGATTCATCGTGGCTTCGATGATCACCAGTGATCAGTGGACTTAACAGCACTCTGCTTTGAGCAAGACGAACAATATTCCTCTGACGTTCAAATAAAGTAAACATGCATCTTATTAATAAATATAAAAGCATTATATTGGAGCAGTACAACTCCAGCCGTGCGAAACTAACAAACACGCGAGCGTGTCTGTTTTCACTTTTAACGTATTTTTCCTGTTTATAAGTTGGTTTGGATAATAAAGTGCATAAACAATTTTTCAGTTACAGTTATGTCCCTATTTTTCCAGTCAAAATTTACATTTTGTCCGTTGCCGTCTAAATTATACGACTTAGAATTGCTCAGACCGCACGGTTAGGCACGGATTCTTGAATCTAAAGCTTAGTTACATATCGTAGTCACGAAATTTCGGGTAACGTTTGACGTAAAGCCTCTGTAATGCAAAATTGAAAACAAAACATTGCGTGAGGGCTTAAGAAAATTAGCTTATCTGTATACATGAGCGATATTAATCCACAGATAGTGCTTGTGTTAGATATTTATTCACGAATAAAAACGAATCATGAAACTATAACCAGCTTGTATGATTCAGTTTTATGGACTTTTTTAATGAATGACAACCTGATCTTTATTATTTTACTACGTTATACAAACTTTAGCAATATTGATGATGAATATATGAAATAATTAAGCAATATTGTTCTCATTTCAATTGTATGTAAATGAATTTTCTTAGATAAATTGTCCGAATTATTTGTGGCCATTCTAGTTGCATAGCATTAAAGGAGCTATGTCACGATATTACTGGATCGGATGTTAACAAAATATTTATATTTGTCATTTGAATCTCTATGGATTGGTTACACACCACCAATATAAAGTCATGTAATTTTTTGCGTTGTCCAAGATTAATTTACCTTCAAATCCGAGGAAACCTCAAAATAATAGTTTACTAAGGTAGGAAAACATCAAAGAGGTAATAATAAACCAAACAGGAACAAGGATGGTTAAGGTTTGAGACTGAGATGGAGACAGATTACGAACAACAATACAATACAATAACTTTTATTTTGACACGATGATATTTAAAGCATGGCAATGCTTGTGGGGTCGTGTGCTATAAATAATAATAATAATTAATTTAACATAAAATAAGACATAAGGTACAATAAAGAAATAATGAAATTACAAATTGTTATTTTTTACTAATAAAATTTTAGATGCGGCATGTTCTTTGGCTGTGTTTGTACTGATACACTGTTAAAATCGAGTTCCTTAATAACGTTATCTCGTTTCACTTTAGAGTAAAACTGTTTGAAATTGTCGGAGTAGTAGTCTGATGCTATATTCCATAGCACAGCCCCTCTATGAACGTGGTGAAAAATATCACCCTTAAATATATGCAGCTAGGTTACATTTTTCAAGATGCGCCGTCAGTGACGACTGTTGTGTGGCCCATGGACCCTTGCATGATCACAAATTAAAGGACATCAATTGGCGTGGTTGTAATTGAATTGTCGAAAGCCTTTGCCTCTACTATCTTAATGTACTGCTGGCCAGACTAAAATCTTATGGCCTAAGTTGGCTGTAAAACGGATTCGATAATATTTACCCGCAGAACGTCATCAGAGGGTCCAGTGTTATAAAGTGTATATTATGGATGCTGTAGGGAGACCTGAGTGCTATATGGCGGCCCTCTGCCCTTCAATGGTGTTTTAAAGGAGCTATGTCACGATATTTAAGTCATTTTTGCGAAGTACACAATCACCTTCAAATTGAAGAAAGTGGCTCGAACTTTATTGTTTACAAAGGTAATAATAAACCAAACAGGAACAAGGATGGTTGAGGATGGAGAAGATTACGACGAATTGCGAATGGCCGATGTTTTCAAGATGCACCAACCTTGACGTGTAGCTCCTTGAATGATCTAGAGTACTGGTTGTGAACAAAACACTGACCCCAATTCATGGACTACCTATATGGAGTACCAAAATAGACTACCCAAATGAGCTACCAAAATAATGGGCTACCCAGAAATGACTCCCCCCTTAAAATACTATCGTGGTCGAGTATTATTCATTGAAGCTGCTATTGCACTTCCTTTTAGCATACCTTGTTTATTTTCATCCAAAACAACCACTGAGTACAAACAGAGGGTCCACAATAGGGTTCCCAGATCCCGCCTTTTCGCCTATTTTTTCTCGTTAATCTCGCCATCCCGCCTATTTTTTCTCGTTAATCTCGCCATCCCGCCTATTTTTTCTCGTTAATCTCGCCATCCCGACCTTCTTTTCGTCGAAATCCCGATGCCGCCCAAATTTTTAAACAAGTTTCTGTGTTATTATTAAAATAAACATCACATAAAAGAATTAGGCCCCGTCCAGACTTAGGCCCAATCTCGTCCCGCGACCCCACGATCCTTTAGAAGCATCCAAAAGAATCGTGGGCTTTGGGGACGAGGTTGACTTTGGCCCCGTCCTCACGTACCGTTTTCATAACGCTCAGTTTTCGAAACGCTCCGTTTTCATCGAAAACGCATCAAAAGCTCCTCATCCACACCATCGTTTTCGTAGCGTTTTCCCCGTCCAAACAAATACGCTCGAAAACCCACAATACCGTGTCAAAAATCGCCAGAATACCGAAACCGCAGGTATGGTGTAATAGACGTGTCTGTGATAATATTTTAAATCTTCCACTGCGAAAACTTTGAGCTTCAAGGAACAGATAATGTCTGAGGACAATTATCAGTGAACACATTTTGAAGCCAAAATTAGGAGGTTTAATATTTTGTTTAAATTATCGTACGGGTCGCACTACAGCCAATTTTGACCAATTTTGTTTATTCAAGTGTCAAATCTGTCAACACGTAACGTAAAAATCGTAAAATACAGTGCGACCCCCAGTTTCAATTTTTTGCCAATTTTTTGCGAATTGCCAAATTTTCGCCAATTTTCAAAGAAGCCGAAGTGTTGCCCTGGAGGCGACCAAATTTTTGAAAATCACACAATTTTGTTATTTTAGCCCATTTTAGCCATCATTCACGCAGGATGCTATGTTTTGATAATTAAGATTCGCTAGTTTAGCGCGTGCAATTACGGGACAAAATAATTTTTTACCTGGTTCATCAGTCTGACTCTTTTAATAATTATTTCGACGAAAACGAAGAACATGAACATCGATATTACGCCGCGAATGTCTATGACTACACTGGGTCTGATCGAAACCAAATTTACCGGCGGCAATTTGGAGAACAATTCGTCTCAAGTTCAAAACAATCTCCTTCGATTGCAATTGAAGCCAGCAGCAAGAAAACGACGAAAACCAAGAAAGCGAAGTACGAAACCTGGTCCCAAGCCGTTTAAGTTTACATTTACATAAATCAGGAGAGTTTTGGAAAACACATCTTGGTTTGAGTGCGACCACCACCAAAATTTGGCACTTGCGAATTTGTTTGGCTGTAGTGCGACCCGTACCTAATACCCACAAATATTAGCATTTGCTAACTTTTGCTAACAAATTGCTTGCTCGTGAATACATTTCACCGGAAATAGTTTTTGAGGCAAGGCTGTTTCTGACCATTTCCATAATTGCTTGATCCCTACGTGGACTGGCTCCGAAACCTCTTTAATAATTTTCTGACCCGCAACGAATATTTCTTTGAAAATCGCTGAACCCTTGAACAAGCCATTTAACAGCTGGAAGTTTCTAGAAGCCCAGAAGATTGTTTACGTGCAGTTGTCCGCGTAATAACATCTCTTTCAAGAGTAGCTTCTCCTTTTGTTCCTGTTATAGAAACTTAAACAAAGTTTGATCGTGAAAAATGTTGGTGGATGTACATCTATATTTTTATTTCGGGAGTGCAAAATCGCGTGCAACATTTTGTAAATTTGAGAACTCATTGTTGATGTGGCAGACAATTCGATTATAAGTCTGATGATTTTGGCTTCTGCGATAATATTCAGAAACAATATAATTGTTTGAGAGAAATTAACAGACCGTAATTTGAAAGCGTTGTACAAAACCCGTCTATTTTTAGTAAGGCAGTCTCGTCTGAGTTAACACTGAAGTACTTTGTTTGCTTGAGCTCGCACTCCGTTATCATCTCGATCTACACTGATCTCTGAAGGAAAGTTCCTTGAAGTCAGTTATACTCGTTTTAGTGATGCATTGCCTTTCTTAATCTTGACAATCTAGGTTTTGATTAGTTCGTTGATAAATTTAAAACAGGCTACACCTCCTTTGCTATTCACTAATTGAAACCCGACACAGCTACACAAAGGATCCATTTGTACCAGTCTGCCTTGTGCGCTTGGTCAATTGCAGTCACGTAAAAATTGAAATCCCGTATCCCGCTACGTTTCCCCGTGCGATTCTCGCATCCCGACCCCTTAAAACACGAAATCCCGTTCCCGCTCGTAATTGAAATTCCCGCTTCTCGCTCCTGTTTTTAGCTCGCATCCCGAATATCGCCACAAAAATAAGCCGAATCCCGCATCCCGCCAAACCTATTGTGGACCCTCCAAACAGGGAAGACTCAATTTGAATCGGAAACACAAGCACTCAATTGAGAACTTGTGGGTTTGAATATTATGCTCTAGTAAGTTATACGCATTCAAACATACTTTATGCAGGATGATTTGAGGTGAATACCTATTTAATTAGTTACAGATACTCAGTGTTTCAAGTAAGAATAGGAAACTAAGTTATAAAGTATGAAAATAACTCCGAAGAACATCCTGCAGTACTCAATATTTGAGGCAACAACGAGGAGATATATTGATAGAAAGGTAATATTTCGGTTTAATTCAAAACCATTTTCAAACTAAGTTATATTTGCCCCCAAATCCACCTATACATGGTAGGTATTTGACTTTAATCTGTGCATGATTTTGGCTTCATCAGCATGTTCCTTTTTATGTCTCCCCAAAATTGGCTATCACATTCATGCAATGCATAGTACATGCCAGCAACTTTTTCGACTCGCGAAGGAGCCTTACAAAATAAGTCAGTGATAAGTAAGAGCGGCTGGTTTTCGCCGGCGGTGAATATGTAAAACGTTCATTGAAAATCTGACACAAAAACAACCTGCGTTTTCAGTACGGCCATTATTGATAAAATGAGCTTCACATGATTTTTGCTAAGAATGTTCTGTTAATGCCAGTATTCTATCTTAATGAGAGTTTGAAGCATGTTTTAGTTTACAGGACGCTTTGTAAGACTCCACAACGTGCTACTGATGACTGCACGTTTACACATGTTTCAATTTTGCACCCGTAGTAGTTTAAACTTCTTCAACTACGATTGACAAACATAACCGAAATCGGAGCAATTTCCAAATTATGATCGATTGCCAATTCAGGGCCATTTCAAATACTGAAGTGATTGTTCTCCTGTTTTGCAGTCAAATCACAACTATTTTCACACTGGAATGAACTCCATTAGTACCTTCTCGTCTGAACCATTGTCGCTAGAATCAAGAAGTTGCTGAAAGAATGAAGGCAGAGCAACTCCTGCTGCAAAACACATTACGTACAGATAAATTACTCTCTCGAAGGATTTGATATCTTGAAACTCTTCTTCGGTTTGTTCAAAACTGGATACTACTGAACTGATTACATCCAAAATTATTATTAAAATAATACACACGACGATCAAAGCTGAGAAAAACACAGCCATCTTATTTTTGTTCAAGAAATCGAGCAGAAGGGATGTTTCCGTGGATCTTGTAACGAGTTCGACTTGCGTGCAAATCCTCCAGAGTACCCAGGATGTTAGAAGCCACAACAGCGAGCAGGCGACAATAGAGGCAATGTGGGATGAACACAGTCCTTCCACAGACAAAACACCGGCCCAGAATAAAACCCCACAGCTTATCATTCCTGCCACTAATGTTGCCGCCATGGCTTCTGCAGGAGATACCTCACGCTTGAGGCAGAGTATGGTATGATCTTCTATTGCTAATATCGCCAGAATGTTGAAAGTCATGACAAACCCGACTGAAGTCATCAGTACACTGTTTGTTCCACACCATTTCTGTCCCTGGTCGTTGCCGAATGCCTTCACAGCTTCGTTAGTGTTCAAGGCGAGAAGCGTGAGATGTAAGATACACTGGAAAATCATGAATGGCCTGCATTTCTGAAGAACTGTTTTCTTCGCTTTGTCCTTGAAGCAGCTTGCTAACATTCGTATGTTAAACAATACTCCAACCACATGAAATGTCATCAACAGTAGATAACTTGGGTTCATGATTCTGGTCTCGTCTTGCGGCAATGAACACTATATTTGCATGTAACTGAAGGTTTACTACGATACGATCGATTCTCTTCAATTCTATGGAGTTACATCCACAATGTTAGGCTTATCAGTTCGTTGTTGTCTGATATTCATGAAAGCCAACATTGTATGGAAATTTATTTTGGGGGGTTGAAATGGAATAATGAATGTATAAATCTACTAGTAGTCTAGATCACGAATGCTGTAATCTGATTGGCTTCGCTATACTAACGTTCTTTTCCGTGTTAGACTTTGCCGGACAATGTAGGGTTTCTGAAGTTTTGAAGAAGAAAAGAAATACAACCGATACATATAAGCTATGCTAATCATCACACTTGTAGAGAAAATATAAAGCGCCAATACCGCAGAATTCACATGTAAATTATCGCGAAGAAAATGTGAGTAAACAAACGACAACACGCTAACCAGAAAGAGCTATTAGTCACGAAAATTTGACAGTTATCTCGCCACATTCCGAGCTGATAAAAAATAAAATAGCATGGCAAGTACAGCTATACTGTTTTTAAGTTAAATACGTATTCCTTGAGGTACTGCATCTGAGTTTCACTGAATAATAGTTTCCCAACTATTGTTCCTGAAACCCATTTGAGCTGCAATCGGTCACGGAATGTGGGAAGCTTTTTTCTTTAACCTCTTTCAAGTACACAATAAACCATAATACATACCGCAAAGTTCCGAAAGTAAGTAAGTAATGAGGGTCGTTACTCTCGGAATTAGCAGCCTTTGGGGCTCGCTACTTTCTGGGGGTCGCTACTTTAATTGGGTCGTTACTTTCGGGGAACAAAACTGAAATGTTAAGTAACTGTAGCTGGTGCGAGCTCTTTTTCCGAAATAAAAGACCGAAATTCGTAAAAACAACTGCTGTTGAAAATGAGACGAAACTGTTGTGGAATAAGCGATAGCTTTCCTTGTAGTACAGTGCCTTATGACACTGTACGAAGATATTTATACTTGTATATTTGACTATTGGTTGGAAAAAAATATGTATATAATTATGTACTTTCGGGGGGTCGCTACTTTCGGGGGGTCGTTACTTTCGGAACTTTACGGTAATTCCGAATACGTTCAGTCGACAAAACGTGTCACATGCGGCAAGTATTTGACAGCGCATTCCAAGTAGTTTCGATCAAAACCAATCATTCTGAATCAGAATACTATCCTGGTCGAGTACTATTCATAGAAGCTGCTATTGTACTTCCTTTTAGCATACCTTGTTTATTTTCATCCAAAACAACCAGAGTACAAGCAGGGAAGACTCAATTTGTATAGGTAATCGCATGATTTCGAGTGCAATTTGGAATAAATAAGCACGAGTAAATTTTTCAAAGACTAACAAAATTGCACGAGCCCGTAGGGTGAGTGCAATTTGTAGTCTTTGAAAAATTTACAAGTGCTTATTTATTCCAAATTGCACGAGAAAAATCATGTGATTACTTGTTAATAACACACTTGAAAAAATACTGTTTACCGATTACTTAGGCTGAGGAGCCCTTGGTCTTCGTAAAAATTCCGGAAGTATTCGCAAACCTTCCGATAAAGTTGGGAAATCCTTCGGATGTCTTCGGGTGATCTTCGGCAACCTTCGGAAATCTTCGGTTGATCTTCGTAAATCTTCGGTAAACTTCGGAAGTCTTCGGGTGATCTTGGGAAATCTTCGGAAATCTTCGGTAAACTTCGGAAGTATTCGGATGAAGTTCGGAAATCTTGGGAGACTTCTGGCAATCTTCGGAAACTTTCGGAAGGCTTCGACTCAACTTCGGCCATCTTCGGCATACCTCGTATGACCGTCGGGAGCCGTTAGAGGGTCTTCGTACTAACTTCGGAAATCTTCGGAAATTGTAATTTGCACTGGTGTTACACTTTTTGCACTGGTGTTACACTTGAACTGCACTGCTCTTAGCCAATCAGAATGGAGTAATTTTTTCAAGTGTATTATTAGAATCGGAAACACAAGCACTCAATTGAGGACTTGTGGGTTAGAATATTATGCCCAAGTTAATTATACGCATTCTCAAACGTACTTCATGCAGGATGATTTGAGGTGAATACTTATTTAATTAGTTACAGATACTCAGTGTTTCAAGTAAGAATAGGAAACTAAGTTATAAAGTATGAAAATAACTCCGAAGAACATCCTGCAGTATTTCGGTTTAATTCAAAACCATTTTCAAACTAAGTTATATTTGCCCCCAAATCCACCTATACTGGTAGGTATTTGACTTTAATCTGTGCATGATTTTGGCTTCATCAGCATGATCCTTTTTATGTCTCCCAAAAATTGGCTATCACATTCATGCAATGCCAGGAGAGTACATGCCAGCAACTTTTTCGACTCGCGAAGGAGCCTTACAAAATAAGTCAGTGATAAGTAAGAGCGGCTGGTTTTCGCCGGCGGTGTATATGTAAAACGTTCATTGAAAATCTGACACAGAAACAACCTGCGTTTTCAGTACGGCCATTATTGATAAAATGAGCTTCACATGATTTTTGCTAAGAATGTTCTGTTAATGCCAGTATTCTATCTTAATGAGAGTTTGAAGCATGTTTTAGTTTACAGGACGCTTTGTAAGACTCCACAACGTGCTACTGATGACTACACGCTTACACATGTTTCAATTTTGCACCCGTAGTAGTTTAAACTTCTTCAACTACGATTGACAAACATAACCGAAATCGGAGCAATTTCCAAATTATGATCGATTGCCAATTCAGGGCCATTTCAAATACTGAAGTGATTGTTCTCCTGTTTTGCAGTCAAATCACAACTATTTTCACACTGGAATGAACTCCATTAGTACCTTCTCGTCTGAACCATTGTCGCTAGAATCAAGAAGTTGCTGAAAGAATAAAGGCAGAGCAACTCCTGCTGCAAAACACATTACGTACAGATAAATAACTCTCTCGAAGGATTTGATATCTTGAAACTCTTCTTCGGTTCGTTGAAAACTGGATACTACTGAACTGATTACATCCAAAATTATTATTAAAATAATACACACGACGATCAAAGCTGAGAAAAACACAGCCATCTTATTTTTGTTCAAGAAATCGAGCAGAAGGGATGTTTCCGTGGATCTTGTAACGAGTTCGACTTGCGTGCAAATCCTCCAGAGTACCCAGGATGTTAGAAGCCACAACAGCGAGCAGGCGACAATAGAGGCAATGTGGGATGTACACAGTCCTTCCACAGACAAAACACCGGCCCAGAATAAAACCCCACAGCTTGTCATTCCTGCCACTAATGTTGCCAACATAGCTTCTGCAGGAGATACCTCACGCTTGAGGCAGAGTATGGTAGGATCTTCCATTGCTACTATCGCCAGAATGTTGAAAGTCATGAGAAACCCGACTGAAGTCATCAGTACACTGTTTGCTCCACACCATTTCTGTCCCTGGTCGTTGCCGAATGCCTTCACAGCTTCGTTAGTGTTCAAGGCGAGAAGAGTGAGATGTAAAATGCACTGGAAAATCATGAATGGCCTGCATTTCTGAAGAACTGTTTTCTTCGCTTTGTCCTTGAAGCAGCTTGCTAACATTCGTATGTTAAACAATACTCCAACCACATGAAATATCATCAACAGTAGATAACTTGGGTTCATGATTCTGGTCTCGTCTTGCGGCAGTGAACACTATATTTGCATGCAACCGAAGGTTTACTACGATACGATCGATACTCTTCAATTCTATGGAGTTACATCCACAATGTTAGGCTTATCAGTTCGTTGCTGTCTGATATTCACGCATGAAAGCCAACATTGTATGGAAATTTATTTTGGGGGGTTGAAATGGAATAATGAATGTATATACTATATCAATAAAAATCTACTAGTTGTCTAGATCACGAATGCTGTAATCTGATTGGCTTCGCTATACTAACGTTCTTTTCCGTGTTAGACTTTGCCGGACAATGTAGGCTTCAAACTGCGGACTACTGTTGACCCAGGGTTTCTGACGTTTTGAAGAAGAAAAAGAAATGCAACCGATACATATAAGCTATGCTAATCATCACACTTGTAGAGAAAATATAAAGCGCCAATACCGCAGAATTTACATGTAAATTATCGCGAAAAAAAATGTGAGTAAACAAACGACATCACGCTAACCAGAAAGAGCTATTAGTCACGAAAATTTGACAGTTATCTCGCCACATTCCGAGCTGATAAAAAATAAAATAGCATGGGAAGTACAGCTATACTGTTTTTTAAGTTAAATACGTATTCCTTGAGGTACTGCATCTGAGTTTCACTGAATAATAGTTTCCCAACTATTGTTCCTGAAACCCATTTGAGCTGCAATCGGTCACGGAATGTGGGAAGCTTTTTTCTTTAACCTCTTTCAAGTACACAACGTTCGCTCCTACTTTTCTTTGCCGATTTTTTTCGCTCGCCCCCACTATCTGCCCCTGGGTCTCCGAGGATGGTACACAATAAACCATAATACATACCGCAAAGTTCCGAAAGTAGCGAGGGTCGTTACTTTCGGAATTAGCAGCCTTTGGGGCTCGCTACGCTACTTTAATTGGGTCGTTACTTTCGGGGAACAAAACTGAAGCGTTAAGTAACTGTAGCTGGTGCGAGCTCTTTTTCCGAAATACAGACCGAAATTCGTAAAAACAACTGCTGTTGAAAATGAGAGGAAACTGTTGTGGAATAAGCGATAGCTTTCCTTGTAGTACCGTGCCTTATGACACTGTACGAAGATATTTATACTTGTATATTTGACTATCGGTTGGAAAAAAATATGTATCACTTTCGGGGGGCTCGCTACTTTCGGGGGTCGTTACGTTCGGAACTTTACGGTAATATCCTTCCGAATACGTTCAGTCGACAAAACCTGCCACATGCGGCAAATATTTGACAACATTCCAAGTAGTTTCGATCAAACCTATCATTCTGAATCAGAACCGGCTTTTGTTCTGTGGGAACAGAAATATTATTCAATTTTCTTTTTTGCGTTCAAAAGACAATTTAAGTTGTAATAATTTTGTATTAACCTTTTGATTATTTATAGACATGAACAGCAGCAGGGGAAGTGTTTTTCTTTCCTTTTAATTTTGATAAATAGTACTGACCTCACCCTTTTTCTAAATCTCATCAAGCAGTCATGATTCCTCAATTTTCAATTTCCCATTTTCCCCATTCCCTGTACCCCGTACCCCGTACCTCGTACCCCGTTCCTCGCTTTAGTAACGTCCATCATACAGTTTAATCAGTACACGTTCCGGTTTTGCCGGCCTGAATCAAAACTAATGTTTACCAAGTTGTGTATAAACCTTCCCCAGTACGAACTTTGAACTTCTGCTGCCTCGTCCCCAGGCGCCGTTGCGAGCGGGAAATCTTGCGAGCGGGAAAACAGGGAGCGCAATCCCACAACTCCACGACGAGGCTGGAACTTCTGTATGTAGATTCCAATTTTTGTTGGCCGTGATTAAAAACTCCCGGAAAACTGAATATGTTCACACTGGAGGGATCAATTTGCTTGAAAAAATGAATTGCTTGAAAGCTACTGGCGGGACAACACCAGCAAAATAACACATAACGTACAGATTGAAAATCTTCTAAACAATTGGATTTCTTCGGTTTGTGGAAAACTCATGGGCACAACAGATATGATTGCACCCAAACCTACTATTACAACAGCGAGAGCTGTGAGAAATACAATCCCCTTAATGTTGCAAACGGCCATGAGTAGAAAGGATGATTCCGTGGTGTCGACGTGCGTACAAAACTCCAACAAACCCACAACACCAGAATCAAAATTAGCGAGCAGACGACGGTTGATGCTATTTGGCAAACATGAAATTTGTCCCTAGAGATAACGCTGGCCCAGAATAAAAACCCACAGCTTATAATTTCCGCCATTAATGTTGCCAACATGGCTGCTTTTGGAGAAACCTCACGTTTCAGGCCGACTATGGAGTGATGCTCGATTGCTATCATCGCTAGCGCGTTATAAACCATTAAATACACCACTGAAGTCTTCAGCACACCGTTGGGTCCGCACCATTCCTGTACCTGTTCGTTACCAGTGAATGCTTTGTGACTTCGTTAGCGTTCAAAGCGAGAACAGTAACATGTAGAATACATTAGCAAATCATGAATGGCCTGCATTTTTGAAGAACTGTGTACTTCGCTTTGTCTTTGAAGCAGCTTGCACTGAACATTCGTATATTAAACGAAACCCCAACCACATGAAACGCCATCAAGAGTAAATATGAACTTGGAACCATGATTGTGTCGTTATCGACACCTGGCATGCAGTCAGTATACCCTTCTGAATAGCTGGCCTTCTCAGTTCTTTGCCGTCAAATAAAAGGCCGTGGCTAAAATGGAAATGAGTTTAAAATATGGCCGCTGTAAACACACCACTGAATATTTGCTTTTGTCTGAGAATTCTTCAGCGGCCGAATTGATTACGGAGTAACCAGCCCATAAGAAGATGAAGGTCGATGAAAGTCACAAGGTGGTGTCTTTATCGATTCACGGTTGATACTCTTCTGAATTTTCTTTATGCCGAACCTTGGCGTCTCAGTTCGTTGCCGGCCATGATATACAATTCTCAGGGACCGTAATGGTCACGGAGTAACCAGCACATAAACATTTTACAGTGGCCTACTGTAACCGGGGCTACCCAGACAACGAAAACCAATCACAGGGCAGAAACATTTGCGATTTGAGCCAATCAATTGCAGTTTCACCAACCTCGGTCTCTTTTACCAGTGGAAACGAGATTGCAGTTTCACATGTAGTAAGGGTTTTGGCAGTACGATTGGTGGAAAATAAATGTAAGTCCGCAGGGCCAGTGAGCCGTACTGTATGTTACGGTACAGTGCCTTGCTGAAGGATTTGACTTCTCGGGCAAAATATAGTACTGACTCAACCGCCCTGACAGCCGGTGGCTCACTTCGGGGATATCCCGTCAGAACAATTACAAGAGTGCATGCGAGCCTACGCACTCTTGTACTAAAATGCAAGCCTGCCAACCGGTGTCTCTTTTTGAACAATTTTACATTCTTTTTCATCATAATTTCATCATACGTTTTACCTTTTACTACTACAGTCGAATCTCCCGTACGCGGACACCCTCGGGAAGCAGAAAAAGTGTCCGCAACTGGAGCTGGCCGCTTACGGAACTGATGTGTAAATACAGAGTTTGTATGAACCGCCGAGAGCTCAAACGGGGTTTTGTCAGGCGGCCGTAAGTAGAGCTGTTTGCTTACGAGAGTGTCCGCTCAGAAAGCTTCGGCTGTACATATGAAGGAAGATCCTCTGTTTCAAAACGAGTCCTGTTACAAAACCATTCAAATGAAAATGGTTTGATTAGCATGAAAATGAACATGTGCGTAAAACTCCAACCTCGTGGAATAAGCGATAGCTTTCCTTGTAGTACAGTGCCTTATGACACTGTACGAAGATATTTATACTTGTATATTTGACTATTGGTTGGAAAAAATATGTATATATGTACTTTCGGGGGGCTCGCTACTTTCGGGGGGTCGTTACGTTCGGAACTTTACGGTATACGACTGAACGTATTCGGAAGGATACTTTATAAAGTATCCTTCCGAATACGTTCAGTCGTCAAAACCTGTCACATGCGGCAAATATTTGACAACATTCCAAGTAGTTTCGATCAAAACCTATCATTCTGAATCAGAACTCTTTTGTTCTGTGGGAACAGAAATATTATTCAATTTTCCTTTTTGCGTTCAAAAGACAATTTAAGTTGTACTAATTTTGTATTAACCTTTTGATTATTTATAGACATGAACAGCAGCAGGGGAAATGTTTTTCTTTCCTTTTAATTTTGATAAATAGTACTGACCTCACCCTTTTTCTAAATCTCATCAAGCAGTCATGATTCCTCAATTTTCAATTTCCCATTTTCCCCATTCCCTGTACCCCGTACCCCGTACCCCGTACCCCGTACCCCGTACCCCGTACCCCGTACCCCGTACCCCGTACCCCGTTCCTCGCTTTAGTAACGCCCATCATACAGTTTCCCAGACGGCGCCACGTGTTTTATGGCAACATCTAATCAGTACACGTTCCGGCTTTGCCGGCCTGAATCAAAACTAATGTTTCCCAAGTTGTGTATAAACCTTGACCAGTACGAACTTTGAACTTCTGTATGTAGATTCCAATTTTCTTGGCCGTGATCAAAAACTCCCGGCAAACTGAATATTGTAACGGAAGGTTTTAGGCTGGTGAACGTGGATTTTACCAACGCTTGGCATTGGGAGCTCGGTAAATATCGAGGTTTCCGGATGAAGCACTTCACGGGAGCGTGCGGATTGGCCGTACGGCAAACAAAGCTTTGCCGGAGTACGACGCGGAACGGGGAATTAGCTTGGCTAGAGCCACCGGCTAGGCAGCAGGCACTCGTTACACTGGGGTACCAGAGGTACAGGGAACTTGTTCCTTCGCCTTACTCAGCGACGACACGGCAGGAAAGACAACTAGACTTCTCTGGAGCACAGCAACTTCTTTATTGTAGATTAAACCTCGAAGATACATGACACTAATCCATTCTAGCAACTGCTAAAGGTAATCGATTAACAACAGGTTTGGTGCAACTTATATATCACTCTAAGGTAAATGCGCCTGTCTAATGATTTCTATACAATTCTAGTACAAAAGGATTCGACTTTTCATGAATGAAAGTTAGTTTTTCATGCGGAGGATTGATGACTTTTCCAAGATACTATCATCCTTATTGGTTGGGTTGTAATTAAAAAGTCCAGTTAAACCTTTGGACGTTTACCTAAACGAATGAATAAGTGGAATAATAGTTTTCTTTGAAATGTAAAATCTATTATACTCATGAATATAACGATATATTATTATATTTACTAAAGTACAGCAGGTGTTCTTTGAAACTAACAATACATTCTATTTACAGTACTAACATATGAATACGGATGTTTAAACAACTATACCTGCTATATGCATTTGAAAGTTGAAAGGTACAACGAGTAAACCTTTCTAAATCTGGTTTTCCTAAGCTGAAACTCTTGCGCTAGAATTTATCGTTTTGAGACACGTTTTTAATATTATGGAAGCGGATGAAATGCCGAGTTTCGGCGGATCTAATAAACGGACAGTAAGTGCAGAAGAGCAGGTATGAGTTATCGGTGGTAAATAAACATTACTTGTTTGATTCCAGGTTGTTCTTTATATGTAAATGTACGTTGGACAGGTACAACTTCTAGAAATCATCGTTTTACTAATTCGTTAGTTATCAGTTTCATAAAAGAGGGAATTACTGAGTAGACTGTTCACAGTCCCTCTATTTTTTGCGCTGAAATCGTCGCGCTGTCACGATCGATCGTCTCCCCGCGCCCCGCCCCCCGTACCCAGGGGAGTTTTGTCCTCTCCCCAGATTTCGCTCGCCAAATAATCCAAGATGGCGGCTCCACGATCGATCGTGACAGCGCGACGATTTCAGCGCAAAAAAGAGAGGGACTGTAAACAGTCTAATTACTGAGTTGGTTTCCTTATACTTTGGTATGGCTATATTTCTCACGTGACAATATGTTCACACTGGAGGGATCAATTTGCTTGAATCAATTAATTGCTTGAAGGCTACTGGCAGGACAACACCAGCTAAAAAACACATAACGTACAGATTGAAAATCTTCTTAAAGAATTTGATTTCTTCGGTTTGTGGAAAACTCATGGGCACAACAGATATGATTGCACCCAAACCTAATATTACAAGAGCGAAAGCTGTGAGAAATACACAGCTGAATACAATCCCCTTATTGTTGCAAACGGCCTTGAGTAGAGAGGATGATTCCGTGGTGTCGACGTGCGTACAAAATATCCAACAAACCCACAACACCAGAATCAAAATTAGCGAGCAGACAACGGTTGATGCTATTTGGCAAACATGAAATTTGTCCATATAGGTAACGCTGGCCCAGAATAAAATCCCACCGCTTATAATTTCCGCCATTAATGTTGCCAACATGGCTGCTTTCGGAGAAACCTCGCGTTTCAGGCCGACTATGGAGTGATGCTCGATTGCTATCATCGCTAGCGCGTTATAAACCGTTAAATACACCACTGAAGTCTTCAGCACACCGTTGGGTCCGCACCATTCCTGTACCTGTTTCGTTACCAGTGAATGCTTTTGTGACTTCGTTAGCGTTCAAAGCGAGAACAGTAACATGTAGAATACATTGGAAAATCATGAATGGCCTGCATTTTTGAAGAACTGTGTACTTCGCTTTGTCTTTGAAGCAGCTTGCTAACATTCGTATATTAAACGAAACCCCAACCACATGAAACGCCATCAAGAGTAAATATGAACTTGGAACCATGATTGTGTCGTTATCGACACCTGGCATGCAGTCAGTATACTCTTCTGAATAGCTGGCCTTCTCAGTTCTTTGCCGTCAAATAAAAGGCCGTGACTAAAATGGAAATGAGTTTAAAATAAACACACCACTGAATATTTGCTTTTGTCTGAGAATTCTTCAGCGGCCGAATTGATTACGGAGTAACCAGCCCATAATCTGACCATAAGAAGATGAAGGTCGATGAAAGCCACGAGATGGTGTCTTTATCGATTCACGGTTGATACTCTTCTGAATTTTCTTTATGCCGAACCTTGGCGTCTCAGTTCGTTGCCGGCCATGATATACAATTCTTCAGGGACCGTAATGGTCACGGAGTAATCAGCACATAAACATTTTACAGTGGCCTACTGTAACCGGGGCTATCCAGACAACGAAAACCAATCACAGGGCAGAAACATTTGCGATTTGAGCCAATCAATTGCAGTTTCACCAACCTCGGTAGACTGCGAGCAGTCCTCTTTCTTTCTGATATCGAGCGCGAAGCGCGAGTGAGCGAAATCGAGCTAGCGCGAAGCGCGAGCGAGCGGGAGATGGGCCGAGCGGAAGTGAGTCACGAAGTGACGAGCGGAAGTGAGTCGCGAAGTTTCGTGACTCACTTCCGCTCGGCCCATCTCCCGCTCACTCGCGCTTCGCGCTCGATATCAGAAAAAAAGGGACTGCTCGCAGTCTACAACCTCGGTCTCTTTTACCATGGAAACGAGATTGCAGTTTCACATGTAGTACGGGGTTTTGGCAGTACGATTGGTGGAAAATAAATGTAAGTCCGCAGGGCCAGTGAGCCGTACTGTATGTTACGGTACAGTGCCTTGCTGAAGGATTTGACTTCTCGGGCAAAATAGTACTGACTCAACCGCCCTGACAGCCGGTGGCTCACTTCGGGGATATCCCGTCAGAACAATTACAAGAGTGCGAGCCTACGCACTCTTGTACTAAAATGCAAGCCTGCCAACCGGTGTCTCTTTTTGAACAATTTTACATACTTTTTCATCATGCGTTTTACCTTTTACTACTACAGTCGAATCTCCCGTACGCGGACACCCTCGGGAAGCAGAAAAAGTGTCCGCAACTGGAGCTGGCCGCTTACGGGAACTGATGTGTAAATACAGAGTTTGTATGAGCCGCACGGAGAGCTCAAACGGGGTTTTGTCAAGGCGGCGGTAAGTAGAGCTGTTTGCTTAAGAGAGTGTCCGCTCAGAAAGCTTCGACTGTATACAGCTGTTTCAAGAAAGGTTGTCGGAAAAAAGCGCACGCGACAATCCCGAAAGGTAATCTGGGATATGATCAGCAAGGTACGTTCCTGACACTGTAGCTGTCGAACCTACTTTTGTTGCTTTCTTTTAGCACTCGTAAACATACGTCCATGGCGTCTCGTGCCATTTTCTCAGATTTCCCTGAAATGCTGAAGTCAAGTAACCGTGAACTTAAAACTACCCACAATACCTTTCGGGATTGTCGCGTGCGCTTTTTCCGAAACCTTTCTCGAAACAGCTGTATATGAAGGAATATCCTCTGTTTCAAAACGAGTCCTGCTACAAAAACCATTCAAATGAAAATGGTTTGATTAGCATGAAAATGAACATGTGCGTAAAACTCTAACCTCGTTTCCCAAGAAGAGAGACGCTGGGAGCGAGGTTGGTAAAACTCATCAGTTTCATATGAAAGGTTTTTTGCACAGCTGGATTCGTTTTGAAACAGAGGCAAAATGAAACTCGGAAATGGCATATTTGTTACACAATCTAATGGGTGGACCATTTAACTTCTGAGGGGGGGGGGGGGGGGGGGGGGGGTTTGAGTGATCTTGAAAAAAATATCTTGCAAGCACACTTGCACACGACCACTGCCGAAAAAAAATTCCCTGCAAGGCACTACCTGATGGGCTGACACCTGCAACTTCAGAAAAAAATATTAAGCACACACATGTCCCGAAAAAAAGGGTATGAAAGGGTTTGAAAAAAAAACTCGCGCCTATACCAAATCACCTATAGGGGGCTTATAAACGGAGGGGTGCTATAACCGGCATTTTACGGTACATAATAAGTACTTGAAGTCAAAAAGCCAGCGTGAATTCAATACATTTTTCGTTTTCTTTAAAAAAACTAAAACTAGAAAAGCATGTCTCGCATCACCTCGAGAAGGTAGGGTTGGCGTGCATTCTGGGAAGAAGTCAGCTGACAATCTCTCTCCCGAGGCCCCTCGCCTTTGTTCCGAACGCCTGGAATCGAACAGGGTATGTTTATGATACCCAGCCTAGTACACAGGCGTTCCCTTTCCGCGTCACGCAAACATGTTCCCATGCAGGCCCTCACGTGTACTTCGCGCTCGCTCGAGAGAGAAAGAGAACGACTAGGGACTGGGCTCTATGATACCCTGTGATGTTCAGTAACACCGTCGATCACCTTGACAGTAGCCTGCGTCGCAGACGGACTTGACCTCCGGTAATGTCCGTCTGCGAATTAGTGCACAAATCCTTGTTCTAGACCCCAACGACGTACCAGGATCTGAGTACTTGTCTGTGATTGGCCTTTACATAAAGCTATTGTTCAATTAGCTATGATTTGGTTGTGATTGGCTAAGGGAATTTCACGCGAGCTAGGACCGGAAGCTAGCGGAAAGCGAGCCTAAAAATAGTACAGTATTAAAAAAATCACTGAAGATATAATGCAGCTTTCGAAGCGGTTAGAGAAAGTTCAGTTTGAATTAACGGAGCTACTCCAGAACAACGAGAAGCGATCAAATCTTTCTTCCAGGGGAAAACGTGTTTATCAATTTATCCACAGGTTTTGGAAAGTCGTTGATCTTTCAGTGTCTCCCGATTGTCGCAGTCGCTGAAATATGATCGAGTGTTATTGTTGTGATTTTACCTTTACGATCGCTGATGGAGGACCAAGTTTATATATTTCAACAATATGGGTATACTGGCGATTGCATGCTATCACGGACTTGGAAGACCCAGAAACTATTCAGCAGGTTTTAAATGGGAACTACCTTGTTCCGTTTGCCGAGTGTTTGTTGTCTAAACTAACGCGTTGTAAATATATGTTTGCCCGACAGGAGACCAAACGTGACCTCTTAAAATTTGCTAGACTGAACACAGTCGATGGCTCTATAGCTATTCTACTTCAAAATCCTCCTCATAATACAACATATCTTGCCGTTAGAAACACTCTTGAAGGGCAAAGTAGGTCAGAAGACCGAATTCAATAGAGAACGGCAAATGTCACGAACTTCGAACAGGCCTGTCACCCCTTTTACCATAGCCAATCAGGATAAAGGGGAATTCGAAAGTCCCTTCCGGTATTTCGTTACGTCGTTGGGGGTCTAGAACAAGGATTTGTGCACTAATTCGCAGACGGACATTACCGGCGGTCAAGTCCGTCTGCGACGCAGGCTACTTGACAGATGAGTCAAAACATTTTCTTAGCGACAGTCTGGTTATTATGCCAATTTAAAAATGTCGTTTTCACGCAATGAATCATGACTTATTTGATGTCTCCTTCCACGCTAAGCTATATACCTTCTAGACAGCCAGTGACTATAGGTAAGTTTGTAATGTATATTTATTTTAATGTCGTTTAAGGTATTTAATAACCAATTCAACAGCTAAACAAGCTCAGTATTGTTTCACTCAGTATTATACTGATGCCAATCGCCTTTTCAATATCATCGCACTTGAAATTGCTTTTTTATAGCTTTGCAACAGTCATTAGATCCAAAAGGTAAATAGCCTTGGTTGATTCTAAATAGCCGATATCCTATGAGTGAAATGGGTACACTACATGTGCAGTGCAATATTTTTTTTTATATATATGTTTATATATTTTTTTTTTTGAATTGCTTAGTAGTGGTAATTTCAACATCCATTAATATATTAGCACATTCATTTAATGACCACATATAAGACAGGTTTGTATGAAATTTTATAACTACACTACTGGAATGTCGATGCTTTTCAGTTGGAAAAAAACGCTGATCGATCAATACTGAAGCAACTATAAAGATTATTTATGTTATGTATGGGAACATTCTGGACATACAGCTTAAATAGATGCGACATTCAAAATATGGAGATGAACACCGTATCAGGAGAGTCGTTTTCGAGAAAAAAACATTTAGAGCGGTTTTGAGTCAATACATGACCGCCAACGTCTTGTATTATTTTTTCATTCTCTTTCATTTAACTTCATTTCTAATACCGTCAAAATTCTATCTCTGCGCACCATCAGTCTTTACGATTCATTGTCTCTGACTCCAGGGGGGGAGGGGGGGGGGGTACTCAGGTATATTAGTGACGGGGAGATGCGAGGCTTTTGGGGTTAGAAATTTTCTGGCGGATTTTGGGAGGTAGAAAGATTTTGGCAGGGAATTTTTTCTTTCTAGTTATAACAAATGTATCGCACCCAGATATTTAAAAGGATGACTACAGTCTGCCTAAAGTTTGTCAGATGCAGATGAATGAAGGCGCATAGAACTATCTCGCACTCTTGTTTTATTTTTCTTGTGTTTTGTTTTTTGTTTTACTTTTTTTTATGCGGAGATAAAAAAGACTTTCTTTGGATTACGTTCCGGGCGATTGGACCTGGTGGGGGTCTAGTTTTAGCCTAATGAGACTTTTTGGAGTTCTAAAAATTTGGCATCATTCGCACCTCCCCATCACTAAAATACCTGATTTCCCCCTCCCCACCCCCGCCCCTCCAACCCTCTTGGCACTCTAACTCCATACCCTGACTCCAATGCCAAAAACAGACAGAAACAAAATAAACGGAAGCGACTTGAACACTCAATTTAAATAGTTTTCAATATCGCGCGTTTGTTCTTTGGTGAACTGACGTGCATGGACCATTTTCCATGTAACTCGAGAAAATATTCGGTGGCTTGCTAAAAGATTATTCCCACACAAAACATGCTTGCGGCATGAGTGAAGTATATGCGCACTAAAACCGGAATGGTTTGGTTAACGCTCATCAGCAATGCAAGACAAACCTCTGCAAGTCTAGTTACTCATACATTGCTCATACACATGCAAGGAGTTTAACCAGATCGACGGTTTTTGGCTAATAGCTAATAAATTGTAGTGGATTCTGTGCTCTTCTAGATAGATCTTCATATGCCCTTGTTCTGTTTAACCTCACTGATGATCGATGAACAATCAAATAATGATGTAACTTGGAAACGCAAGTCATTTTTTTACCACATCTGAAAGCATTAATGCGTGACAATACGAGCGGAATATTAATTAAGAAAAGCATTTCGTGCTATTTGCGCTAAATACATGTATGTAAGGTTAAAACAAGATTAAAGTCTGACTAAAAGCCTAAGGGCCTTTTTTAAAGGCCGGCGCGTAACTACGGTCGACTAAGAGTATCGATACTCCCCTGGATGGCGATGCTAGTCCACCGCAGTATTCTTTGGACATGGTCTCATAAAATGTGGTCACCTACTTTCACCACTCTCCTATTTGTGCCCTTTGGCTTAGCTCAAGTAACGCCCAGTAGATCCAGGGTCTCTCCACTTTAAGAGAAACTAGCACTGCCCTTCTCGATGCGAGCTCAATATTTTCTTTCCGTTTCTAATTTGAACTGCAAGTGGATTGCTTGAACGGCAGCGACGACACTTACAATGATAATAAATCACGGTTTGGGGACTGATTCATTTTGGTCGATGTGTGGGGAATAGAAGAAAGAGAAGGTTGGATTGGAGAATAATAGATAATTACCCAAATGCATTCTCAAATAAAATTCTACTTAAAAATTTTAACGTAACATATATAATTTAACCTTCAAAGGCAGTGAGAAGGCAACAATTCTCACCCAACCCTGCTGCAGCTATGCTTTTCAAAATAGTATCAACTGCCTGCGCCCGGTTGTTCAAAGGACGATTAAGCTAATCCAGGATTAGCGTGAATATTGATTTCAGTTTTGTAATTTTTCAGTGAAGTTTTCTGTTGATATTTTTTGCCCTTCAGTTTTGACTTTGACTAATGTCAAACTACACAAAACCGTGACATTTTTTTTTTTTTTTTTTTTTTTTTTGAGTAAGTAAAGACTTTATTGAGTATTATGATTACTTATGCTACTTTATACAATTGGAAGCTCTACTTACAATTCCTTACATTACATACAATACGATACTTACATTACTTACAATACGATACTTACACTACTTACAATACGGTACAAAAGAAAGAACACTACTTACAATACATACTACAATACTATTACAATGCGGCAATTTACAAAACTCTTACATGATTCCTTTCGCTATTACACACAACAATTTTTACTACTATTATACTCAAGATCAGCGGCTTTACACTGACTGTGATTTCTTTACTTGTACGGCATAGCTTTTCTAATACAAAATAGATAAATGGTAATAAGGAGGAGTCAGTTTCTCGGAAGGTTAGAGTGTTTTGGAAAAAAAATTTGTTAGATTAGTTTCCGACGCAGTATTTCGGGAGGAATTTATCGACAAACTCTGGAAGAAGAATAGCCTTATTATGTAGTTTACATGTATAGATGTAATATCGCATAACTAAAGATGTGAAATTAAAACTATTCTTTATATTATTGTCGAGAGAGCTGTCATGGATGCCGAATAATTGTTCTTCTATTGTCGGATTGATTTGGGATGCATATGTTTTGTTGAACCAATTAATTACGTTTTGCACAAAAGACTTGACAAATGTGCAATCTATAAATGTATGATTGATAGAATCATGTTCCCCGCAGTACAGACATTCATCGTCTGCCTTAAAACCATATCTGAACAGTTCTTTCTTTGTTACTATGATTCTATGTATGAATCTAAACTGAAAGTCTTTTAACTTATTTTCTTTGCAGATGTTTTTCAGAAATTTAAAGATAAGTGTCCAGGATTGTTCGTTTAATGAAAGCGTTTTGACTCCATTTCCCAGGACCGGTTTGACTTACACAGTGGGTTTTATTATTCAGTAATTGATAGAATTCTCTTGATTGAGCTTTTTCCAGGTTTATTTGCGTTGTCTCATTTAATTGAAATATAGTGTCGTTTTCGATATAGGTTCTTAAAAATTCCATATTTTTCGCTTTTGTTAGTAGGTGCTTCGGTTATAGCGCTAATGATTTGGTAGAACTGAAGGTAATTCGTTTTACATGGATATTTATGGACGAACTCACTGAATGAAAGAAGTTGACCGTTGGGTTTCAAAAGGTCTTTAATATAAATGATGCTTTTATTGAACCACTCCCAGATGAACACGGGCTTATTATCCACAAGAATTTCTTTGTTATTGAATAGGATTAAATCGTCTTTGTTATAGCCATAGAGGGTTTTAAGTTCAGTGAAGATCCGAAGTATATTTTTATAAAAAGTTGGGAGTTGCTTTAGATGTCCTATGTCATAATTGCATCTTAAGAGAAAATTTAGGCCCCCCATTTTCCTAAAGAAATAGTTTGGCACAGTTTTCCAATTCTGGTTACCTGGAATTATGAGTCGCGGAATCCAGGCAAGTTTTAGAGCTTTTAACCGTGACATTAATTAGCAGTGAAAACCACTTTTTCCCAAGAAAAATAGAAATCTCGATTGCCTTTTAACCCTTGGTTTATAGCGCTGATCGCGAGTCGCGTCGCGTCTTCTCGCGGGTGGTAATTTCCACGCGCTTCGCGCGCGCTCGCCCACTCGATCCCTGAGAAAAATGAGGGACTGCTTGTAGTCTAGCTTTCCAACAACCGGGCCTTGGAGTTCCTTAAATATCAGTCACCGTTGAGTCATTTCTGGTTTATGTGGTGTTCATTTTTTTATTAATTTTAAGTGCTTGCTAAAGAATAGCGATGTTAATTTACAGCACACAATTACGAAAACATTACTCTGACGAGAGGAAAACTTGAACCCTGTAAATACTCAAAATAATCAGAGACTGTTACAAAGTCGTGAAGGGGAAAAATTACTTCGGTTACATACAATCCCTTTAGATAAGAACTAAAACAATTTTATACAGATCCTTTGTAAGAAAAACAAAATGTATAATGTTCAAATGCCAAAAGGTAGTTGTTTACTAAAAAAAATACTGAACTTCTCATGGGAACAAGGAGAAAAATGTTAAGGTTTTTTCTCGTCCCGATCATGTTGCTTGCGGTTCTGTTTCTTTGGATGGTGTTGTACTCTCTTCATAAAAGCCTTTATAAATCGCTGCAACCTTTTCTTGTTTGCCAGACTCGAATTTAGCTTCAACATTTCACGGCTCGAGTTTTCTTCGTTGATTTTGGCGTCGTCATGGTGACGTCCTCCGTTGCCATGGTGCCTTTTGTGGAAGCGGCCGTGCTTGTTGTGGTGGGCATGCTGGTTGCGTTTGCCGTCTGCGTCCTTCCGTCCATGGAGACCTCCGTGCCCTTTATTATGGCCTCTACGGTGTTTATGGACGGGATGTTCGTCTGGTTTCTCTTTTTCGTCCGCAATCAGGACCCCTTCATCCTGAAGTAGAAAACAAATATGAAAATTTTAATTGCCATCTATGAAGAGCCTGTAGCTGGATAATGTGCATGTGCAAGTTTGATCGAGGCGGAGGCAATCTCGTTCCCCGAGTCCTCGTTACCCTTATCCGGCGGCAGGAACGGGCAACAAGGACCTCTGTCGCTGGATAAGGGTAACGAGGACTCTGGGAACGAGATTGGCACGGAGGCTTCTAAACAATCAAATTTCGGACAAAACTGAACATCCGATTCGAACAAATTATGCGTCATACATGTAACATCACATCGGTAAAACAGCTGAAAGTATCATTTACTAGGAAACATGAAAATTTGCCTGGACAGGTACCCAGTAAATATGTCCGAAATGTGCTGAAAAAAGTTTAATGTCCGAAAGAAAAAAAGTCCGAAGGCTCGTGGAGGCATCAAAATAAGAACAATGAGAACAAAATAAAAACACGATTGCAGCCTCTTTTTCCATATAGCTTCCATTTTGCTTCTTCTTCTTCTTCTTCTTCTTCTTCTTCTTCTTCTTCTACTTCGTCTTCTTCTTCTTCTTCTTCTTCTTCTTTCACGGATAAGGAAACGACAATCAAATGTAATTAAAAAGTGTTGGTGGTAGTATCCTGTAAATTAATGCCGAGGAAAACTGCTAACTGGAATTCAATATATGTTTGAATTACTCATTTTGCGAAAATATCCTTGCCAACACAATGAATGACAAAGCTTTCGGACACCATCTTTGGCGGGAATAAGAACAAAAAAATCAAATTACGTTTAATAACGATTGCTACTTTCGAAGGGTCTTTTACTTTCGGATAATCGCTACTTTTGGGGAGTCGTTACTTTCGGAACTTGAGTATGTTTATTGGAAAGGCTCCTCAGTGGTTTTCTAATTGTTATTCAAACAGTTGAAAGCAGTATGACTCACAGCTTAGAAGAATTTTACCGCCGAACTCTTGGGAATCAATTAAGGCAAACCTTTATGTGGATGAATGGCAAGCCGCAAAGATAGAAAACAAAGATCAACAAAGCAAACTATTCAAGTTATTTTAGCTTAAATATGTTGCTTGCAAGTAACAACGGTTGAGGCGGGTACTTGGATTCAATGGGCTGATAGCAATTTAGTGAAGCCAAAGGCTGTTTGACGATGTTGTTCAATTAAAGACAGATCTCGACAGATCCCTAGAGGGGGATACAATCCAATCAATGATTGATTGTTTACTAATTGGCAGCAAGTTTTTTTGAAAACTGACCCTGAAATTCTGCTCTTAGGCAATACTTCCTCGACAAACAGGAAAAAAGTATAAAATAAAATGCAAATAAAAACATTGTTTTAATGAAAGAAATTCAAAACAAAACTAAATGGCCAATCAACTGACGCCGCATTGTGACATGAAATGGCAAACAGCGAAAACATCTGGTTAGTTATGCAAAATTTCCACGCTCGACATACTTCATTCATTTCATGTAAAATCGGCCATTGAACTTTCTATATTTGAACTCTGAAAAGCAAACTTGCAATATCAAACTACTGTTCATATTAATACAAGTAACTTATCATTCTAGTGACCGGAATTTGTTTCGAAAGAAAAGCGATATTCAGTCATAACAACTGCCAATCACATCAAGCCATAAAACCCAATATAGTTAAGAGGCTACTTTTACAGAACCACTACTGCTTCAAAAACGGATGCGGTATGTTTGCTTCAATGTCAAGGGATCGTATAAGGCAGCAAATTGACGACTATGTTAAAATCGGCGATCCGTTGTCGATGCTAACATGATAATAGATTCGCGACTCGCTTTCTTCATCATGCAGTAGTCTGAGCGCGTGCGGCTAAATACCTATCAGTGAAATTATCCCAGCTTATACGTCGGCGTTAATTATATTGTTTGCAGCAAACTATCTTAATAAACAAGAATTCGCGTAGAATAGATCTTTTCTCCTATCCTACTCTGGTATATTGAATGTTTAATGCTGATTTTGGCAGATACTTTGCGCACGGTCGTTTAGCAGCGGCTTTTGCGCGAAACCTGCGGTGTGGGGAAACTAGTTACCTCAGTTTTCGTTTCAAGAACTGGTACATTTCAACTGCCGTACAAATACAGGTTTTCTCACTCAAGTAACAAGACGCTTTAGCTAAATAAAACAATATATTTTACTCAACTTTCTAATACTGACAAGATATCGTTAATCACTTTAGAATCTCCAGCAAAATTCGGTCCGGATTTTAGCGTAAACGTACGTTCTCGTCAAGTTCAGTGCTGCATACTCATAGATTATTCACAAGCTTATAAATGTCGTCTAGCTGAGCTTAGATTTTATCTAGGCTGGGGGCCCGTCGATATTTAAATGATTTTATTCAGGCTTTTTGACAAAACAACGCGAACTAAGTATAAACCAAACACACAGTCAATCTTCAGTCAAACACAGTGGCTGTCCTTTCAGAGCTAACACGCCAAACTGCTGCGCATGATAATAAAACTCGCGTCTAAATCAAGATTGTTTAACGAACATTTTGTTTATAATCGGTTGGGATCACAAACGTATTATGAAGCAAGCGAACGTTGTCGTTCACCTCATCAATCGCACGCTTATAAGCGGAAAGAAACCGACCTGATGCAAACTGGCTGAGCCCCACTGTGACATCTATAGTTCGAAGACAAGGACCTTAGTTTTGTGTCCCGAAAATAACAGGTTATTACAGTATTTTTGCTTTAATGTGCAAGAAATCGCATTTAGAAAATCTGAAGAAACTTCTACAGAAAGGTTTTGGTATTTGAACGACGAGCGAAACGCGAATTTTCTGATGCGCAACATTTCGACAGAATCCGTACAATTTTTTAAAAATTGACCCATCCTCTGACGCGCGGATTTTGCGGAAAACATCGTTCAGCTACAATCGGCTTTACAGCGCGCATCACTACAGAGCGCGCATCACTACAGAGATTACTCTGTTTCTAGGTATTTCTCTTAGTTACTGTACCTTCTTCTCTGCGGTGGTCTTATTATCTGCTTGAGCTACTGGCCCGACATCAGCTACTGTGGCCTTCTGAACTGTGTGCGGCGTCACTTTCGCCGCGATCTTCTCGACGGCTTCGGATCGAACACGCTCTTTGCCACGCTTGTGATGACCGTGTTTTCGTCCATCGACCGCGTGTTGCGCGATCAAAACGCTGAAAAGAATCACTGAAATCAACCCCAACAACTTCATGATCAAAGCTTGGTGCTTGTCTCTTGACAAAGAACTCAACTTTAATTTATTCCCCTCTGACTCAATTCAGTGACGCAGGTGCGCTTTGAAAAGAGACTTCGTCATTACGTCATATCCGAAAATTGATCTCTTTTCTACTCTGTCGATTGTTCAATATTTGGAGAGAAAAATATCCAAACAAGTTATATTTTCATCTTCTTTTTCGATAACATCATTGCCATCTAACTTTTTTGGAACAAATAAAGCAATGATTTGTCGTCGTAGTCCCAGTAAATAGGAACAATTTACATTAAAATATTCAAATCCGTACCAATTAATCTTTTAAACATTTGTTATTGCAATACTTCCGCATTTTTAATATATATTTTTATTACTGTTCCTTTATTCGTTTCTGCATGAGTCTCGGAGCGTTTATCATTGA
Source organism: Desmophyllum pertusum (assembly GCA_029204205.1). Lineage (NCBI taxonomy): Eukaryota > Metazoa > Cnidaria > Anthozoa > Scleractinia > Caryophylliidae > Desmophyllum > Desmophyllum pertusum. Next base: position 1,566,569 of record MU826356.1, read on the forward strand.
GGTTGAGCTTGTTAGAATTATTCGTAATAGTCAAGGCATAAAGCAAGCTGCTAGTTTTGCAACAATGGAAAAATTGAACGACAAAAACTTCATTTGTGGTGCAACTGGTTGTCAAGTTCACTGCGAAAAAATCCCACCAAACGAGACAACTGGCTACCGTAATAGTTTGATGCAATTTCTAGGGTGCTAATTTAATTTTGCAGTTCAAGGATGCGAGCTTATTGGGGACGCTTAAGCCTGGTTTTCACTAGCGACGCAAGCACAAGCGCAAGCAACATACGCAGAAGCAGTAACGCGTTGATCATCAGTGCCTTTTGTTTAGGACAAATCAACACGTTACTGCGTCTGCGTATGTTGCTTGCGCTTGTGCTTTCGTCGCTAGTGAAAACCAGGCTTTAGTGGGTACGGGCGCTTTGTGATATAAAGCGGCATATCTTAGAGCTTCTAGTAGCCTGCGAATACAGCCGACTTCCATCGCGCGCCGCTCGCAGCATCCCGCGGGACGCTACAAGCGGCGCGCGATGGAAGTCGGCTGTATTCGCTGGCTAAGCTTCTAGCAGCCTGGATGAGCATAAACCAATGGACCATTTCCGAGTTGTCTTTTGCCTCTGTTTCAAAACGAGTCCTGGGTTACTGAGTTTTACTTGCAGGCTTACTGTCTTGCAAATCAAACTCATCTCCATATGAAAGGTTGTGCACCAGGACTCGTTTTGAAACAGAGGCAAAAGGCAACCCAGAAATGGCCTATAGTGGATTTTCCCTTATTGCATGCGCAGTACGGTGCAGCCACGTACACACTACATCTGTGGTAATTGTGATCAATACGGCATAACTGATTGACTAAGAGATGCCTTACTCGCTCAGACAATTCTAGGAGCAATAATTGGAATACTATAGGAGCCTGATTATTGGAATAAATAAGGGGGCCGGAACTTGAGGGAAGATCGAGAGCGCTTGACATTTTGACATGCCTGTATTCAGCCGCGTGAAGCCTGGGTTTATTAAGCACGTGATTGGCCGAGGAGACATTATTTATTAGCTCCTGAACAGACTGCACCAGTTTCGTGAGCCAATCATAGCTGATATAAACTTGTTCCCTGTGGAAAGAGCTGTGACCCAATGGTCGGTATGCTGGGTTACGGATCAAGTGGCTCAGATTGAAGCCTGGCAATTCTCTCTGTGTCATGTGTCTAGGCCTCTCTCCTCCGCAGAGGCTCATATATGGGAGAATCAGCTGAACGAAGTGAGTGCAGGCGCGAGAAACCCGGAGAGAGCGACGGCGGGAGCCTCTGCCTACGGTGGCCCATGGGTGTCACGGCAAAACCAAAAGCCTCACGGCAAAACCAAAAGCCTCACGGCAAAACCAAAAGCCTCACGGCAAAACCAAAAGCCTCACGGCAAAACCAAAAGCCTCACGGCAAAACCAAAAGCCTCACGGCAAAACCAAAAACCTCACGGCAAAACCAAAAACCTCACGGCAAAACCAAAAACCTCACGGCAAAACCAAAAACCTCACGGCAAAACCAAAAACCTCACGGCAAAACCAAATAACCTCACGGCGGAAGTGATTTTCACGGCGGAAGTAATTTGCCCTTTCGTCTTCATCTCGTTCCCAGAGTCCTTCGTTTCTTTTGGTCACGTGGTCGGCGGAGGGGGCCCTGGGGACGAGGATCTGCTCGACAAAGATGGCGGAATCTGGGGAAGACTTAGAAGATGGGTATTTTCGAACTGCCAGAATACGACGAAGAAGGCCTTATTCGTTATTATTTCTTTAGAGGCTTCGAGTACAAAGAAATTCGTTTGTTTTTACTGAAGAACCATGGCACTGAAATGAGCTTATGGCTCCGTCAATTCCAAGCCCGACCATCCCCCCCCCCCCCCCCCCCCCGGGCATTTGTCGGGCATTTTACAACTTTTCCCGTCCTGGGGTGGGGCATTTGCTATAACCGGGCAGCTCGGGGGTGGGGCATTGTCAAAGGCAACGCTATTGTTTATTTAAACTTTCCTGATTGCCCCCGATAAAACAATATAAAAACTGAGTTGATATTAAACCTCGTTTGAGTCCCGCACTTTTCAAGAGTACCGTAGCCCCACCCCCACCCCACATGTGCAAACATTTGCACCGTTGCTTTCCATGCACGTGCGAACCAAAGATGTTAAAGAAGGCGGAACGAAGCTTTGACTTCAACACCTTTGCGGGACAAGACACGGATTTCGTAAGTTCTTGGTTGTGGGTCAAGGCTTGGAAGGTTTGATTGAAAATAAAATTATGAAATTGTCCCGTGGGTCGGGCATTTGCACTGTTCCTGAAGCCCGGGGGGGGGTACTCCCTTATATACGCTATATAGGTACGTGCCGCTGGACAGGGTATGGTTTTTGAGCATTTTGCTCTGGAACAGGGTATACCAAAAGGCATTTTTTGGTCTGGAACAGGGTATCAGTTTCCCAGAAGCTGGCACGAAGATCGGTAATTGATACTCTGGAATAGGGTAGACGAAGTCTACGTTAGTCAGACGAAACGAAACGCGCAGGAGTATTAAAGAAGCTTTACAGCTACACGTTAGCAGTGCTGATTTATAGTTTAGCCTTTTGGGTTAGAAAAAAAGTCGTTAAAAATCCTCTGGAACAGGGTATCTTTTTTCAACATTTAGTCTGGAACAGGGTCGCCAAAATTAGCGTTTTGTGCTCTGGTACAGGGTAAGGGTTTTTATAGCCCAGCGGCACACCCCCACCCAATTTTTTGGGGAGTACCCCCCCCCCCCCCGGGTCCTGAAGCCCCACCGTGGGGATTTTGTGCATATAAGCTGACCCCACCGTGGGGCATTTTCAACCTTCTGACAGAAAAATGACAAATGCCCGACAAATGCCCGGGGGGGGGGGGGATGAGCGGGCTTGGAATTGACGGAGCCATAAGCTCATTTCAGTGCCATGGTTCTTCAGTAAAAACAAACGAATTTCTTTGTACTCGAAGCCTCTAAAGAAATAATAACGAATAAGGCCTTCTTCGTCGTATTCTGGCAGTTCGAAATACCCATCTTCTAAGTCTTCCCCAGATTCCGCCATCTTTGTCAAGCAGATCCTCGTCCCCAGGGCCCCTCCGCCGACCACGTGACCAAAAGAAACGAAGGACTCTGGGAACGAGATGAAGACGAAAGGGCAAATTACTTCCGCCGTGAAAATCACTTCCGCCGTGAGGTTATTTGGTTTTGCCGTGAGGTTTTTGGTTTTGCCGTGAGGTTTTTGGTTTGCCGTGAGGTTTTTGGTTTTGCCGTGAGGTTTTTGGTTTTGCCGTGAGGCTTTTGGTTTTGCCGTGACACCCATGGGCCACCGTATCTGCCAGATACCACACCCAATATGGCCGCCATCCGGGGGAGGCAACTTTTTATCAGTGTTCCTCACCGGGGGTATGGTGGTGTATGTATAAACTGCCGTATGTCAGTAAAATGGCGGCTGCATCAGAATCTGTTCGGAAGTTTATACGCGATGTACAAGTAGAGAACTAAAACTTTAAATGCATGGAAATCTGAATATGTTTTGTTGTGTTCTGATGGGTTGATCTACAGAATTCAACATTCTCGAGACCCGCCATGTGGCGATCAAGAAATTCAGGAAGCAAAGGATTCCCGGCGACTGAAACTCTCAACAACCTATTAATTCTGTCCCAAAAGAAAAGAGAACAAGTAAGCTTAGTTTTCCGGAGGGGGACATTGGGGGGCTCTGAATACCGCAACACCGCAAAAAAAATCGAAAAAACACCGCATCACCGCACGAAAAGTTGACGAAACACCGACACCGCAATATATTAAGTTACTTATAAATGAAGACGGCTTGCGACTGGCTGCTGAAGCATAAAATATTAACTGGACAGTAGTATTTGACTATACTGTGCTACAAATTAACAGGTTTAACAAAGGTACGTGCTTTTAATAAATAAACACGGGTTAACGAAGATATAGAAGCTATAAATTTAGTTCTGGACGACAAGGGTCGACGATTATTGTACAAGGGTCCAACAAGAAACCGTAACACCGCAAATAATTTCGTTTCACCGTACACCGGAGGTTTAAAAACACAAACAACGCACACCGCAGGATTTGAGATCACCGCAATACCGCAATGTGGGATTTTATTCACCGAAATACCGCATAAAAAACTGAGCAACACCGCAACACCGCAAACCCCAACGTCCCCCTCTTTCCGGCTATGAAATGTGTTTTATTAATCTCTACGTGTTTAAAACGTCGAGTGCAAAACTTGCGATTCAAACCAAAAGCTGTAAGCTCATTAAACTAAATGCAACCAGCAGGAATTTAAGACCAAAAACACGAAATACAAGAAGAACATTTACCGTCAAGAGACATCTCTTGGAGCGAAAAGTCAAGCTCTTCCGCCATTGTTTCCAAAGAATAACACACTTGCAAGACCACCCCCCACGGGTTTCAGGAGGGACTTCGCGATCGATTCGGAGACCAACATTTTGGCTTTTTTTTAGTAAATATGAAACCTCGTCTTAAAAATAACGATCGCTAACTGTAGCAACATACCTAGCGCTGATTTTTGCCAAGTTTCAAGCTGTCAAATTTAGCGAGGGCTGAGAAATCGTCCAATGTACAAGAAAACTTCAAAGATGTACAAGAAAACGACACAAATCTGGCAGAGGCTCGCCGCTTCGTTGATCCGCCAGTTACTTGCGCCTGCAAACACTACGTTCAGCGGATTTCTCCTAAAACCCCATTGAGCCTCTGCGGAGGAGAGAGTGTCTAGGCAACATGCTTACACTCTCACAGTGCCTCTGTACACCCCGGATGGAAACCTATGAATTGTTGGGGCAACCTGACAAAATACTGGTTGTGGGGTAACCTGTGATGGACCCGAAGAAAATATATTTTCGGCCACGGCACGTCTCTCTTGACACATATTGTGCTCATAGGGATTCGAAGGAAGAGTCCTGGATGGCCTGCCCAGGCTCTCGGGCTGGGCTGGTGAGTTATTTATTGGTCATTATGTTAGATTCTTATTTTGTGCCGAGGACCCACCGGCTAAGAGAATTAAGCGGCTCAGCTGAACGGATCTGGGGACGGGAATGATCATATGATGACTCTATTGGCAATTATGACATGTTGTAATCCATCAAGAATTTTTGTCTCACTGATTGGTCAAAAAATAGGTCACGTGGTACGCCTATAGAGAAACGCGTGCACGTGCCCTGGATCAATGAAAAAACGTCTTGTTTCGCATGTGGTAAAAAGAAATGAGATCCAGGGAAATGGGAAATGACTGCAGACATTTTTTTGTAGATTTATAACACCAATAAAGTACTACAGTAACTGCAGCTCTTCAAAATTTCATTATTCAATTTTCGGACAATTTTCAGCCTTAGGCTTGATAAGTACTTTGTTATTTAGATAATGCTCAGTAGTGACAAAACCAAGGCCAAGGTCAGGTCACAATGGCCTCCCCTTCTCCATTCTGAACAGAAAAATTGATCTAACCAGGAGCCCATCAGATGGGCTCCTGATCTAACCAAATTGTCAATCATCTATCAAATTTGAGCCTGATCGACTTCAATCTGAATCATGAATAAGTCAAGCCAGTCTGGCATATCAAGTTATCTAATATCAGGGGTGGATTCTGGGGGGGGGGGGGGGGGGGGATAGATTGGGTGGCAATACACCCCCAAAATCCGCCAAAAAAATTGAAATTAAAAATCTATTTACATAGCCGGAAAATAAATAGAAGTGTACTGGGCAGGTGCTGTTCTGGCTAAAATAAAATAACAGTAAAAATATTTGCTAACAGCTACCCCCATGCAAAAATTCTGGATCTGCCCTGAATACTGTTTTGAAGCAATAAAATTAAATAAAATAAACAACTTTATTTAAGTGTCAGAGGATTTAGCACCGCTGTACTAATTGTGGACACTGTAAATGAACAAACAAATATTGTAAATAGAACATAAAGTTGTTAAGAATCCCAACTGGTGGAAGTGTCCAGTTGGTTATTTACAAAGCGTGGCCGAGGAGTTGAACTCGGGACTACAGAGAGCAAATCCAGCTAGTGGAAGGGTGGAGGATTTGAACCAGGGGTCCAGATTTCACAGCCAACGCCCTAAAACCACTCGGCCACGCCACCCCCCTTAATGCTTTAGGCAATTGAGCATTAAATATGACTTCAGCTGGCATTGCCTGGCAACAAAACACCAAGTTATTTTTTTTCTTGGCATTAGAACAAATAGGGGAATAGTGAAATAAGAGATACCTTATTGGCCACAATAAACAACAACGTTAAATACCTTTACTTATTAAAAGCTTTTTTATTTGTCAATACAAAACTAAGGGACCTCTATCAAGTTCACCATTAACTACCGAGTGTGATCGAGCCTTGTCAACATTTAATAATTTATCTCAAAAATTATTCAGTACATCGTCAAGCAGGCAGGTGATCCTGGGACCAAATGCCATACTGTAAACATAGCAGCCCTCCCATGCCTCCCTCCAAGTTAAATATTGACTGCTCCATTCACATTTAAAAAAATTTAAACATTACCAAAAATTAAGTATTAAAATAATATTTATTAAACATTAACAAAAAAATTAAAATTGACATAACTTTTTATAATCATGATAAAAAACTGGCCCAATGTTACAAAAATAAATTATTTATAAAACAAAATGAAGGCATTAACTTTTCAATTCATAACATATAGCCTCAATTACCAGCCGCTGTTCGGAAGTGAGCCTGCGCACCTCCCAGGGAGGCACGAAGACTGGACTCGGAAGAGTGGCAGAAATTCACCCATAATAGTGTATGATCCACGCTATAATACTGATCAGAAAAGATTGCCTAAAGCAAACATTACATCAGCATCAAAATATAAGGAATAACTTAACAACATAAGTTCAAACCAATAATAGGCACTAATAAATAATTTGTAATACAGTTGACGGTCCCATAAGCGGGCACCCTCAGGAAGCAGGAAAACTGGAGCTGGCCGCTTATGGCAATGTGTTAAATGCAGAGTTTGTATGAGCTAGAGTTCAAATGGGGTTTTGTCAAGGTAGCCGTATAAGCAGAGCTGTTCCACTTACAAGAGTGTTCGCTCAGAGAGCTTTCACTGTATTATTATTACAAAAATTAGGCAATTAAAAATATGAGACTAATAATGGGTACCTACAAACTGATTTTTGTTACTTATTTTCTGCATATTGTCCATTTTGTAACTCAAATCTGGGAATTTTTTTAACATATTTTTTAATAAAAATTAATTGGGATTTTTTTAATTTGTTGTTCAATGACATAAACTTATTTTCCAGTATTTGTTTACAAGTCAAGATTATTGTTGCTCTAGCTACTGGATCATCATTAAATAATCAATAGCAATATTTGGAAATAACAAAAGAGGGCCTTGTAATTAATTAAGTAAATTAATTTATATAAATAAATGTATAAAAAAATTCAGTCCTTACAAAAGTTCACACAAATAGATATTAAAATAATGTTACAGATATAAACTTAAGGTTGATTGGCAACAAAATTACATGGATTCATAAATCTAGACATCTACAGTGGATGTCCTCATGGGGGACCCCAGGTGCGGATCCAGACCAGTTTCCACCGCTTTACGGAAATTGGTCAAATTTTCCAAATGACTCAAAATCGCGGGGAAAATCTAAAAACTTTTGCAGGGGAACATGCCCCCGAATTCCAAAGATTCAGCGCTCAGACTCAAGTAAACCAGTCAAGTTTTTTCCTGGATCCACACCTGGACCCCATATAAAAGTAAATGGGGATGCTTGCCATTAAATTTGGAAAAGGAACTAAAAAATAACAAAATCCAATGAGGGGGAATGGCTCAAGTTCAATTTCATTTCTTGACAACCACTGCATTCCCCCTTTATTTATGCCTTACTTTAAAAATGCACCCAAGAGCTACCATGTTTCCAACCAAAATGGATAAAATTATATACAGTCAAACACTGTTACTACGGACCCCATAGTGACCACAGAAAGCAGTGGCGTACCTAGGGGAGGGGTTCACTTCACTACAATTTATTTATTAGGCCCAAAGGGGCGGAAAAATTTTGGGCCCCCACCTTATAAATAGGTCTGGATCAGCCACTGGAAAGTGTCTGTAATAACGATGTCAATGTGTCCATATTACGAATCCACTGTCCGTAATATTGAGCGGGTGTCTACAAAGCAGGGTTCGACAGTACTGTATCATGTTTTAAAATTATTGAAAACCATACCCTCTCCAGCAGTACATACTTATATTGGGAAGTATAATTTCCCCACAGCAGACAAACTTTTTGTTGTCTATTTAATTACCTTACTTCTGAGGGGGAGGGGGTGTCCATTATTTTGGAATGGTGAGGATTAACTATGTTGTGGTTTAAATTTATTTTTGGTTTAAAATTGTTTAAACCAGTTTGATCTTTAGTTTCCTTTGTCTCAGATTATGGTAATGAAATATTAATTAGACAAAGGAAAACCAAATCAAACTGGTTTAAAAAAATTTTAAACCACAAATAAATTGAACCACAATAACTACATACATGTAGATGACCAATTTCTCTCAAAACACAATGTCAGGTCATTCAGTTGCCTTTACCTCGAGCTTTCTTCTTGTCTGCATTCTCAATTGACTTCATGGACATTGTAAACCAAAACACAACAGCAACATTCGCAGCTAGCACAAACAATGTCAGGCAGAGACTGTTTGTAAATGTAGGAATAGTAGACATCTCTTCGAGAGCTTTCCTCCTTCCTAACATGTCCAAATATATGGCTGTAAACTCATCCACCGTGCCAATAGCGCAAAGAATGTGCAAAAAGTGATGACTTTGACCACAGAAGTCGAAAACACCGGGTAGAAGTCGTTCAGGTAACCTGCTCCCATTCGCCAAAGCCGCCACCACAAAAAACATAAACTGACGCTTGAAGTACGGGATAGACACAACATTACAATCTACGTCTGACGAGCACTGCCACATTCGAAGCCAATACGGCAAAGTGTTTATAAAGAACGATGCCGCGAAAGTTCCGGTGCGAAGTAAAAACTTGAAATCGATCAAACGACCGTGTCTTGATGCACAGCAGGCGTACGTGGATAAAATCGAAACGAGAACACACACAGCCACGAAGACAGAATAAGAGCGAAAGATAAGCCAGTCTGTGTTCAGAGGTCTTGAGTAAAAGTAAAAGGCCTGCCCGGCAGAAAAGGCGTACATACTGATGGCGGCGTAGTCGAAGAAGAAGCAAACATGGCGACTCTTGCTCGACATCGAATTGAACAGGTGCGCCCCAGAGCTCATGAAAAACATAGCGGACGTTCCAACCGCGAATGATAACAACGGATAAACAAATGCATCCTCAAGTGGATTGTGCTGCTTAAAGACGACGATCGAGCGACAGACGAGGACTGCACAGGCAATAACGTGCGACCAGACATTGATGGTCTCGTTGGATCGCTTGAAGAGACTGTGTAAACATTCCCGTGCAGAGATGCGAGGGCGGCGATAGCCGGTCAAAATGTAAGGTTCACGAAACTCAAATGGGACTTTGTAATCGGGAAGCCTGAAATTGTCCTCAGCAAGATTGAAATTAAGATCTGAAGTCAGCTCACAGCAGCTTCCCATTTTGGAAAATTCCACCCAGATTACTCAAAAGTTGACCTTTTGAATCAAAGTCAAACGCGCATGCTGCTAAAAGCGCTATTACGTAAATCATTACGAAACGCGAAATTAAAAGTCGAATTTATAATTACTTCCGGTCATTGAATAAGAGCAAACGATGAAGGTTGTCACTCATTAGTCTAATAGTTGCTTATTTGCTAAAATTTAATTACTATAAAATAAATGACTCTTGCGCTTTCCATTTTTCTTGTTTTCTCTTTGCAAGACTTTTCAAACCAGCGTCTTTGGGTCGTTTTGTCATGCAACGCATTATTATAAGCGTGACGAGTTGCGTGACGACACAGGGATGGGAGCTCTCTCCTAGCTCCTCAGGCTTCTTTCCCTCTATCTTTATCCCAAGAAGCCTGTGCGGAGGAGAGAGATGGGTGTGAGTAGAAGCGAGGTCTATTCGTGACTTCGCCTTCTTTATTAATATACAGTTAAATATTTTGAAGCTAAGGCCTGTTTTTATCTAAATTATCCAGTCGAACCTCCACTAACTAACGGCCACCTCTCTACAACAGCCAGGATTTTTCGTCCCGACCGTGCGCCGATCCATACACTTTACTCCTATTGAAACCTCCCTACAACCTCTCTACGGCCAGATAATTCTGCAACAGGGTAGACGCCTCTTCGCGTCGCGTCTTCTCGCGGGAGCTGATTTCCACGCGCTTCGCGCGCGATCGCCCGCTCGATCCCTGAGAAAAATGAGGGACTGCTCGTAGTTTACAACAGGGTGGCCATTGTGGAGAGGTTCAACTGTAGTACTTTTATTGTATTCACAACCAATTTCTCCTATAAACAGTTTATCAAACAATTTCTTTAATCTGCTTGTCATGGCTTGTGAAGCTGTATCTCATTCTTTCTCTTTGTGTAGCCAGACACCTCTCTAAGACGGACAGTTGGTGCCTGTTCTGATGGTGTCCGTCTTAGAGAGAGTTGATTGTATCTGGCTTTCAATAAATTATGCTTCAGACGGTGTCTCAAGAAAATCTCGAGAAAATGATTTCAAGATCGTCTAGGCATAATTTTATGCACTTTGTCAAAATGGTATTGGAGTAAAACTGAGCTAAGATGGTCTTGGAAGTCAGTTGGTTTACGATCTATATTCTATACAATAATAATTATATAAGTTCTTACACCTGTTGGTGGAGAATGATTTTCTCTTCTTGTTTGCACATTTATTTTACCCGCATTCTCTGCGCAGCCCAATGTCTGATATTTGGCTATTTTTCGTCATCCTGGACTACATTCCAGGTTGTCAGCCAGATTGGTGATTAATGTTTCCTCTTTTCTTAGCAGCAGGGATCGTTTTAGAAAGCCGGGAGTACGCAACGGAGCGCTCCATAAAATATCTGCTCTGCAGACTAAAATTGAGCTGGCTGTAAACTTAGTACTCGCGAGAAACGTGCTGGCAAACTTAGTATACTCGCGAGAAATTTGCTGGGAATTTTTGTGTCTGAGTTAAAACTTCTTGGGAATTTTTTCTCTAAACGTACAACTTGCTAACATTTCGATTTTACCTGGCACACTACTAATAAAGATAGCCTGTTTAATGTTATTGAGCTGATAATGGTAGCCATTTATTAAAATTCAACAATAGTGTGGTCTGTTCAGCTTACTTTTTCACTGTTTGAAACGCGCGGCGACCGGCCGGGATGCAAGCGCGTTCAGTCAGTTTCAACGATGGTTAATTGCATGTTCAACCACAGTCCATTTGACCGTTCCTGCACAATCATTACACTATGTTGTCTATATAACTGGCTGTCATGATACTTTGCTTTGGTAAGTGTAGTTTATCCAGTTTTGCTGTCCTATTGAAGCCCAAATTATTATATTATTTTCCCCATACGCATACGCACTTTTTTCTAGGGCGCACTTTTTCTCGGGCGCACTTTTTTCTAGGGCGCACATTTTTCTAGGGCGCACTTTTTTCTAGGGACCACTTTCTCTCTCTATCCAACCACCCCACCCACCTCCTTGCGTGGTCTTTCCTTATATTTCTCTCTTTTCTGTCCCTTCTTTCATTGTGGTACTATGTAACGCGATATTCTCTGAGACAGAAGCGAAAATTCGAATTTTTTTTATTTGCTCAAAAAGACCCTTTTGATGAACTATTTTGAAAAAAATATACCAAGGTTCCAGCGATTTTTATATTTCGAGAAAAATAGGAAAGTTTGAAATGCGACCCGATCGTGTCAGAATGCTGATGAAAATTATGCAAAATAGTGCATTTTCAATACGGAAAGTTGCCCTGGATTAATCTTTGGATGATTGGTTATCAATCCTTAAATCATCCTTTCGAACCACAATTCATCTTTGAAATATATATTCTTTGACGGTTTTTTACCCGTTTAAAAAATGCATCCATCGCAATTTAAATTACACACCAAATTGTGTCTAACTTCCGAGCGCCACAACTCCAAGGGTATACGTATCTATTCGCAAAACATGGGTTCTGCATCGAAATTAAATTTCTATACGTCGTATTTAATACTACTTCCTTGATTAAGGCCATCCCCATAAAATTCTTTGTTTCCCATCGTCCGACCGACCCAATTTTTTCAAAAAGAAAAAAAAAAGTTTCTGATTCATTGCCTGCGCCCTTTTCTCGGGTGTTTCCAAGTTTCATAGGCTTTGTTTACATCTTAAAGTCACTCTGACATCTAAATCAGCCCAGTAATGACGTCTTCGAGTGATATCGGCTCGTTGCAAAATGGTGGTTAATATGGCGAAGATATAATCAAGGCTCGCTTGGAATTATTTACGTATAATTTGTCAATATTTCGTTTCTCGGCTTTTCTTTTTTTTTTTACCGACCGACCGACCCACTTTCACGAGAAAGAGGACAATGGGAAACAAAACATTTTATGGGATGGCCTCCCTTAACTTGATGATTCCTTGACTTGTGAACAGCCTAAAATCGCGGGAATAAGCAAACTAAACAACTTCCGCTTCGATGATGGAAAACTCTCCGCCATGAAGGCTTACGCTGTTGGAGGCGGTAAGCTACTTGACGTAACACTGAACACAGGTTAGAAGGTAACTTTAAAAATAGTCTCTTTATATATTTAATGATAAAGACTAATTTGATGTCTTGGAGTGTTCTGAGGAATGTAGACAAGGTTATGACGTCATGTTGTACGATGGTTTCACCTTAATTTTATAAAAGAAATATAATTGTGCGGCGATATTTTTTTTATATAATCTTACCCAAACACTAGCTGGTTTGTAAGAACTCACGAAAGAGAGCTCGAGCTAAGAAAAAGGGCAAAAAACTAGACATACGTTCAGTATTTCAACATTACGCGCGCAAACTGCCTTAATTTATATAATTATGTGAATAATTATGCGATGGACAAGTCATTGACACGCTCTAATAGAGAACTAGAATAGAACTTAAGAACCTTTTGTTTTTAAGCATCCCTTTGGGTTCATTTTCTATGCAAAATAAGTACGGGAAAATTTGCATTTGTGATCTAACAGTAGTCGTGTTATAATAAGCCGAACATTCAATGAACATTCGACAACGAGAATCTCGCGGATTCTTCTCTCAAGAAGCTAAGTTGCGGAGTTTAAGATGACAATGATAATTTAAGGAGCACTTGTTAATTTTGGCAGCCTTGATTTCTTCAGTGAAGGAATTTTGAACACTTTGCGCGAAGCAATGGCTGACGGCGAGGTAAGTCAGGCACGAACTACATTGTATTTCGTTCATCAAAGAATAACAAACAACACAGATGTCTGTGAACGCTACTTGAAGTTGAAAGTTTCAACTTTGAGCGTAATTGAGATGTATCAAAGAGTTGAAACTTGTTTGTGTATCCAGAAGCGAAAAAGGCGCCTAATATTTTAACCGACTTGAGACAGATAGTTGAATTTTAATGAGCAATTTGTTCTAGATAAAACTTTTTCCGTGTTGGAAGTCAGTGTTGATTTTGAACCGCTCACTGGGCGACGCAAAATGTGATAATTTAATTTCTTTTTACTTCAACAAACGATAAATGAACAATTTGGCTTCATTTGGGTCAATAGTTAAGCCGGCATAATTTATACTGATTGCTAATCGGCAATAGCTTATATCAGTAAGCTCATGCATAGTTCAAATCACGGTAATATTCTGTAAGCAGAAGTTTCCTTTAGTTAGATACTCTTTTAGCTTCTTTTTAAGATTAAGATGAATTATAGATAGCTAGCGCCGTACATTTAACCGCGGAAATCGCGTTAGTTTCAACAGACATTCATTCATAAACAACAATCCAAACATCTTATATGATTGAGTTATGATCAGTATTCAACATAATATCAGAAAATACGCTTGTTTATCATAGTTACTATCGGCACACTTATCATACCGGCGAAACTCTTGGCAACGGAAAGCAAGTATAATAGGGTTCTTTTGTTGTATATTGTATGTAAAGCGCAGATTCGCCATGTCAGTCGCGTGTTTCTAAGTCAGTGACTACTGTTTTGTTGAGGAGTTTCGATCGATCGTGCATGTTACGTGCATGCAAACAAAAAGGTGTTAACCCTCCTCTCCCCGCCAAGAGGGTTCAGTTTCTTCTCTCTCTTAATCCGTAATTTTGACTTATTTCGTATTTAAAAGCAACGTTAAATTCAATAAGTTGTCCGTTAACCACTGTTCATTTAGTCTCTAGAAGTCAAAGGTCCGTTTTAAAGAGAGTTTGAATATTCATGAAGCTCTTTGACGCTCAGTGGATACCTCAAACAACTGAAAAGTTTGATCTACTTCTAAGCGTTTCATTTGCTGCATGAAGCAAAGTTATCTATACATGAAAGTATACCAATTCTGAAAGATCAATTCAGAGTTTTGCGCGAAACTTTCTCTGTTAGTTGGTTTTTTGCGGCTTCTCTATTGGTTAATGCCCTTAGGGATTTCTTCATTTTGAACATATTTGCATTGTAAAGAGCTTCTGACGAACCATGCAACGCGAAGATTTCACGACTCCGATCGAAATTTTTATATACTTGTACTTGCCTTAAAGTTTCGTTCTAACGACAAATTGCCGCATTGCTTATCGTATACGCGGTTATGGCGGCTAACCAACAAGACTTGTCAAAAGAAAACTAGACACTACATTCTTCGCGGTCTATTTAAAGGGTGGATGTACATGTAATGAATAAACATGGAGTACTTGCCTTTTGTCCTACCAAAGTTAATTAACTAGTCAGTACAAAGAAGTAATGCTCAGAAGCAAAGCTTATTCCCAACCTTTACTGTGTAAATCGCATAGCTTTTCACTACCATTATTTCTTTAAAAAAAAAAAGAAACAGGTAGTTGTTGTACTCGTATACAATGTAGGTACAGTGTACATATTGTTTTATTGTGTCAATGATCATACCTTTTGAACCATATAAGCCATTCATACATGGAATATTCCAGATACTGAATTTCTTTATAGCAAAACGCGAAAATATACCAAGTTCCCAGGGTTTGGACGACGAATCATGCAATATTTCGGAAACTTGACTTTCTCTGAGTGCAACTGAGCAAAATTCACATCAACCAAAACGTTTGGGGAATCCCTGAGTTTCGTAAGGAATGCTTATGACACGGCGCGAGTCAAGTCTTGCTATTCAGCAAGGGTTGCGTGCTTATAATAAATGAATTTTCCAAACAGTTTTATTCAACTTTATTTTACTTATTTCGTTTGAAGTACAAGAGGAATGTCTTCAGACAGTTTTAAATATTCATCATCCTCTAAAACTAAGTCCAGATTTCAAACACTGATAAAACTGGTTGTGGAATAACACTTGGCCTTCGTAGTAATCCATCTAGCTGATATTATGTTGATTTTTCTTGCGTTCCATTTAATCTAACATAGCTTTGGCTTTTGTCAGAATAAAATACACAGAAAATGTTTGGAGCAATCAACAGCGATTAAGAACATACATGTATAGCACTGAGCAGTGCAATGTTCGATAAATTTTATTGTTGGTCCATCAGAATGTACTCAAGAACCGTTTTTTGCCTGATCCGTTGAGTTATCGTTTGTTTTCATCTGACACAAACAGTTTACCATGCGTGATCACGCGTTATTTCATGTGTCGCGTGCGTTTGTTGCCACATCTGGCCATTTTCGCCACGCATCAGGCTCGACAATATCTTTATTTATTTCTCCCGGCAAAAAAGAAGGTCATTGTCGTCAATTGTGACAAAAATATTTGCAATTTTGTCGTTTTTGAAATGTGTGTCTCGAGCATTTCTGTGTGCTTTTATTCCAGGAGTCGATTCCATTGACTGAGGGGCCTAGCTCCGGTGAACCAGCCGAGACAGAGCCAACGCCGACTCCAGAAGAACCCATGGAAACTATAACAGTGTTACTTACTAAAAAGAAAGGTGAGATTGGAATAACAAGATCTGTTTATTAAGGGCCTCCACAGACTAGAGAGATAGTTGTCGATCATAAAAAGTTGTCGATAACAAAAAAGCCAGTGTGTGAAGCTAGTTATCGATAACTAAGGGCCTTAGTTATCGATAACTAGCTTCGCGCACTGGCTTTTTTGTTATCGACAACTTTTTATGATCGACAACTAAATAGTTATCGATAAAAATTGGCCTAGTCTGTGGAGGCCCTTAGACACTTGAATTGTAAGTTAATTTGTATGGTTGATGATTAGACGCATCCAAAGACATGTTCAGTGCTTAAAATGTTTCAAGAATTTTATTTTATTTTATTTTCTCTCTATGTTAATCGAACCCACAACTATTGAATTATTATATTCCTGTCTAATTGTTCGTTTTCAAAGCAGTCGGCCATTTTCGGAGATGTTCGTGTAATCATCGGTGATTCCGGCATGAGGTTACTTATTCTAACGTACTCACGGTGGTTACGTAAACGTTATCAGGATTTCAAATGAAATATCGTTCAGCACGCAAAAATAATTTCATTCAAATTTTTTTTGTCACACCTAAAACGATTTTTTAAAGAAGATGGTCAGTTCGACGATAAAGTGTAAAGATTGGCACTGCATTTCAGAGAAGATGGAAGATTAATCGGGTTGGAAGACTAACATTTTGTTTGTTAAGAGCCGAGGCCGGTTCATAAACCAATAAGGAACAAGAATGGACTATCAGTAGCACCTTTGGTATATTTATATGCGTTGAGTGACGAATCTATCTGCAAACATTTTACAATTAAGTTAATGCCTGGTCGAACTTTTCGTAAGTCGAACTAAATTACAGTTAAGGTCGATTCGATGTCAAACGTCGATTTTACACGATTTTCAGTCGTTATTTATGTCTGCTTCAGACGGAAAGAACGTGTACGTCGATCCAAATAAAATCAGTCGTACTTATTAAGACAAACGTTGAACTTCTCATGAACTTAATTCACTGAATTTAGTTCGACACATGAAAAGTTAGACCCGGGCCTAAGTTTTCATTCTGTTCCCAGTTTGTACAATATCACGCAACGCTTCTTCTGTAAATGCTTAAGCCTGGTTTTCACAAGCGACGCAAGCACAAGCGCAAGCAACATACGCAGACGCAGTAACGCGTTGATCATCAGTGCCTTTTGTTTAGGACAAATCAACACGTTCAGTACTGCGTCTGCGTATGTTGCTTGCGCTTGTGCTTGCGTCGCTAGTGAAAACCAGGCTTAATAGTATTGCTTCCCGTAATGCTCTTGCATATTCTTCAAAATATAAATGACTGAAGAGGGTTATTTCATGTTTTGGCGCTCGCAGGTGGTTATGGGTTCAATATCAAAGGTGGTCGGGACAAGCCTTATAGAGAAGGAGACTCTTGTATCTACATTAGCCGACTCAGACCCGGGGCCGCTGCGGAGAAAGATGGCCGCTTGGCGCCTGGAGACAGAATTGTGGAGGTTTGTGTTTTACTTTGCGTTGCATGTTTACTCACAAAACCTACAAAAACGTTTCAGCTTGGATAAAAAGAAAATAGAACCTTTTCACTTCCCTTTACAGCAAGGAGCCCAATAGTGTGACCAATTTTAATTAATTCACATTCTTTCGTGCGTGCAAACTATCCGAAGATAGCTATCCTCGGCTTCCGATTGGATATTACGCGCGCACGAAAGAATGTGAATTAAAGTGGTCACACTTTTGGGATCCATGCTGTAAAAGCTGTGGCATGGTTGGGAGACCCTCAAAAAATTAAAACCGACGAAAACTCCTCAAGAAGGTATTTACAGTCCCCCGACATCCTCGAGACCAACGTTTCTTCCAGTGAATGCCTTGTAAATGTTCCTCTTTATTTTGATAGATTAATGGTACTGATGTTCGTAATGTCACACACCCTGAGGCTCTGGATCTGGTACGGAAAACAAAAGGAGGAAAACTGACCTTAGTGGTGCAGCAAAAAGCTATTAAGGTACACAGTGCTTGGTTGTTCATCCACTGAACATTGCTGCTTATCAAGCGACTTTTCTTGAGCTATATGTCACGATATTTAAGTCATTATTCTGATGAACAAAAATTACTTTTGAATTGAATGAAACCTCAAAATAATAGTTCACTAAGGAAGAATAACACCAAAGAAGTAATAATAAACCAAACAGGAACAAGGATGCTTAAAGGAGCTATGTCACGATATTTTAAGTCAATTTTGCGAAAGTGCAAAATCACCTTCAAACCGAAGAAACGCCTCAAAATAATAGTTTACTAAGCGGGTAGAAAAACACCAAAGAGGTGATAATAAACCAAACAGGAACAAGGATGGTTGAGGATGGAGAAGATTAAGACGGATTGCGAACGGTGAACTTGAAAAAAATGGCAATTTTTTCAAGATGCCCCATCCGTGACGTAGCTCCTTTAAGAATGAGGAAGATTAAGACGAATTGCAAACGACAAACTTGAAAAAATTGGCTCAATAATTTTCTTAAGATGCGCCATACGTGACGTAGCTCCTTTGACAGTTACACGTTTTTGCGACTATGTCAACCAATCATAGCTCACTGAGTTACGATTCTAGTCCCAGTCCTTGTGCAGAAAGCTGGTGTCCGTGGCATGGCGCTGAATAAATGTATTCTAAAATATTTTCGTCAAACATGCATTAATTTGCAATAATTTATGTGATTTTCTTCGAAGTTTGCTGAAGATGATGATGATGGACAGGGTGTGATGAGCATCTCATTACAACGAGAAAAGAAAGGTAAATAACAGCTAATTTAGATACAAGAAGAAGATACAAGTTCACTTTCTATATAATGAAGTATTGTTCAGCAAAATTTCAATTTCAAACAATTCTTTAGCTATGCATTACCTTATCTTTGTTATTTTTCCGCAGGGACAGGCCTGGGCTTTAACATCCGGGGAGGTAAAGATAGTCCGTATGTCCCTGGGGATCCAAGTATCTTCGTGACGCGAATCAACGGAGAAGGCGCGGCAGCCCGGGACGGAAGACTCAGTGTCGGTGATAAACTACTCGAGGTAATAACATTGTCATTGCCTGTAAATAATAAACACAAGAAATTCTAGAATTATGACTGTAAGACCTCGCACAAAGTGGATATGGGACAGAAAGGCAAAGACTCGATACAATCAATTACAATGCCTAGAATATCCCTCGATAACCTCTCCTATTAGATAAGAAAGCTCTGAAAACATCCCTGAAAGAAATTGAAATCCGCGCCAATAATTTTCTCGTCTGTAGGTATGTCGTTTCAATTTCCAACCTTTTTAAAGCCAAAATAAAAAATGTTCAATAGTTAAGTCAAAGCGGTATACAAGAAAGACAACATCATTTTCTTAATTTAGGTGCATTTAGCAAATTGACAAGTAAAGGCCATAATCATGGAATGAATCATAAGCAATTGTGTTTTTAGCAAACGGGAATGGAACCCATGACCTCAGCGATACCGGTGCGCTACTCTACCAACTGAGCTATTAAGCCTTGACTTGAAGTCAATTGCATGTTAGAGTGGATGACGTAATGAATCTATGAAATAAATGAAAAATTCAATAAAACGGTCAGAATGAAGGCCTGTACATAACGTGTTCTTTTATTATCCCATAGATCAACAATGTCAATGTAGAGGACATCACAATAGACCGAGCTATTGATCTCATTCAGTCCAAGAAAAGACTTATACTTCTCGTGGAGAAAAAGGCACTCCAACAAGTTGTGGTAAGTTGCCCAATAGGCCATTTCCGAGTTGCCTTTTGCCTCTGTTTCAAAACGACAAGTCCTTGTGCACAACCTTTCCTATGAAAATGAGCTTGTAATGCGAAGAAAGGCCTACTGGTCGTTAGTCTCCTACGCAGCCGTTATATGTGTCGTCACGCAAATAACGGCTGCGTAGGAGACTAACTAGTCGTTTGCCCGTAGGTAACTGTTTAAACTGCTTGATGATTTTATTTTTCAATAATTGTCAGCGCATGCTTCAGTAAGATAGCTCACAGTTTTAGCGACTGAGTACAAGCCGCAAATATCTCGCTGGTCGTTTCCTGCGCCGCACGTAAACAAGTTGCGAGAGACTTGGGAATGAGACCCAGACTTCTTTCGACCAGCCTTCTAAGTTTGTTTCCATCACATATTAGCATAAAGGGCACGTGAAACACAAGGAAACATCGCAAACTCTCAAGAATAATACAAGCTAATTATGAATTAATGAGTTCCAAGTTAGAACAATAAAAATTTGAAGTGATGTTGAATCAAAGTTAACAAAGTCGAAATCCATTCAATTTGTTTCATCCTCTTCTACTTTGCGAATCAGAAAAGCGTGAACACTTTAATATAACGCTTGGATTTTCCTTTGCCAAAAATTGCATTTATTTCATTGCTATTTTCGCAAAGCTTTTCTGTAAAAACAAAGTGTAAATTTGAGATTCCTGACTATTCATCATGCAGTTTGATCATGTCAAAGTTAAATCAAAGTGTTCACGCTTATGATTCGCACAGTAACACCTTTCAAGGCCATGTCAAACGCATTCCATACGGCCTTCAATCATATGTTGAAACTGGCAATTTTGAACTCGTTTGACATGGTCCGAAGATATGTAAGGCTCCGCATTTCAGTCGCATTTCAGTGCACGTCGAATGCAATTCAAGCGTCCCAGAAAATTGACTGAAATCAGCGCAAAGCCCACATAAGCAGTGCTCAAGGTATAACAAGTTTCTTCGATGGTGTATTCAACACAGTCGAATCAAGGCTCAGTAAGACTTCTGCGGCTTGAATTACATTCGACGCGACTGAAATGCGACTTAATGCGATGTATAAATTGGGCCTAGGATACACTTTCTTCTTGTCCTATCGTTTTCTGCTTACTGACTGTAATTGCTGACATTTCTTCACAGAGAGAAGTACGAGAAGGAGCAGTCGATAGCGTGAGAGGAGTCGAAGCAGCCATTGAGTTGTACAAGGACCCGGAATATGGTACAGAATGAGATACTGTAATAACCAGTTAGGGCTTCTATAGCTCATCACAGTCATAAAGACTACATGTATAACAACGTTTGCCAATTTCATTCAAGGAAATGTTCCTGTTGAGAGTGGAAGCATGGCTGGCTCACTAGTTTTGTGGAAACGAGCAAAAGGTGGCAAACGAAAGGATAAACAGCGAACGTAGTGACCCTTCCTCTTGCTCTCCTTTTTAACTCGTGAATGCGCAGCAAGAATGGGTTTTAGGGGAAATGCACTCGGTCGGTCGGTCGATGGGCTGTAAATTTTAATCGTGCTATTAATTTATGCATTTTGTCGTAAATATCATTCACGAGTTGGCTCATATGTAGGAGCCTTTGATTTTTTCCTTTTGCTTGTATTCCCACAATACAAGATTTTCGAACAGCTTAGCGAAAACCCTCATCCTAGAAATTGCTGAACCTGCGGTTTTCGGAATAGATGTTGTTTAAAAATAACATGTCTGATCTTGGCGTGACGAGGCGTGACGTGGTGTGACACGAACTTTTCGCAGTGCTTGAGCGAGACTGCAAACAGTCGTTTTTTTTCTCTAAATCGCTGGTCGCCACGCCACGGGCACGAAGCGCCGAAAGCGCAAAGACCGCGCACATTTGTTTGACAGACCAACGCAAAAAATACGACTGTTTTGCAGTCTATGCTCGAGCTATTTCTTGCTTGAATCGTAACTGCTCTTCGAGTCGTACAAGTCATTGTTTCTCGAATAATTTATCTGTAAGCATCTGTTAAAACTATGGTGAGAAAAGTTTGAACTAAAAATACTTTTCATCTCAATCATATTTGTGCAAAAAGGTGACGCTTTCGGTTACAGCAGGACCGTGTGATAAATACTGTATCTAACCTCTTTATTTCTTCGCTCAGGTCTTGGATTCAATATCAGAGGAGGGAGTGATGCTAATTATCTGCGTGGTCATCCGGGAATCTTTGTGACGTCAATCAAACCTGGAGGCGCCGCTGATCGTGACAGTCGGCTCAAGATAGGAGACAGACTTCTTGAGGTATATTTAAATGGCCGTTTATGGTTTCATGATAAGAAATAATTTATTCAGTACGATATCCTGTAGTAGTAAAGTTTCTAAAATATCGTTTCCTTCTTTTATCTTTGAAAAGGAACAGTAATATAATGATTATGTTCATTGAAATACCCCTTTATAAAGCAGATATAAACTTTTAAATTTTCTTAGAACCAGCAGACAAAAAAATAATCTTAAGAAAAGTGAACATATTTTTTATTCTCAAGAGAGGGTGATCTAAGAGAAAGATTCCCTTTGTCCATGATGATTTTTTGAAATATATTTTAAATAGTTTCGTGCAATGCTGTGAAATTTATTTTTATTTCCTTCTGTTCGAGGCTCTGACATCATGTTACTTGAACTGACCAATGTCAGCTATGGACTGAAAACTAAAAATAGATTTCAAAACGTATCATTGGAAGAGACCCATGTATGGGAGAATTTTTCTCTTAGATCATCCTCTCTTGTCATTACGGTAGCACCAACTTATTCCACGTTTCCTTACAAGAAATATATTGAGACTATAGTGAGAATTGCGATGTTGAACGTTCAGGTTTTTCCTAATGGCTCTCCCAGCCGTTCTAACTCTCCCAGCCGTTCTAACGGATGCAAATTTTTTGCTAACGGTTGTGCTGTCCGTTCTAACAGTCTGATGTTAGCGTTTAACGGTTAGGCTAACGCCTCTAACGTTCTTTAGAAAGCGTTCTAACGGATGACTAACGCTATTACCCGTTTAACGGATAAGCGTTAACGTACGTTTTCCTGTGCAGGGTCACAAATGGTACTGAAAACCGGCTGCATAGAACTGAGAGAAAATGTCAGGGGATTGGGAGTTGTTTCCCTTTATAATTTATTTCTCTGAATGTCCCTGACTCTCGCGTGTGAAAAATTGTTCCTAATTTCTTCTTTTCCACCTGCCCCGGCTAAAAAAACGTATTTTTCGTTTCTTCTTTCATCAGATAAACGGAGTAGACGTTCGCATTGTTCCTCAAGATGCCGCTGTACAACTTGTTCAACGCTCTGTCGATAAAGTGACGCTATTGGTGGAAAAAGAGGCAGAGCAGCTGTTTAAAAACTCGGAATTTTATAGCTTGGTAAGAAACAGTGGTTCAGCCTCCAGCTGTTAAAACTGCTAAGAGATCATTTGATATTTTCAGTTTATTTTGTACTTTTATAATTTCATTGTTGTGACGGGTTCTAACAAATACATCATGTGTAAGAATAGCATTTGAGTTCCCTCAGTTCCGCTCAGTGGACAATCACCAGCCAGTGAAATACCCCCGGGGGAGGGAGACGTCCATATAAAAGTGGCAAGTAGTCGTCGTACCTTTTAGGGGTTACAATTCGTGGTGTGGTACGCATAGGGAGTTCAGTAAAATCTAAACTCTCCGTTAGAGTTATCCAGGTAAGGGTTAAGGGTATTAAGCAGGAAATAAATAGGTTAAAATAGGATAGGAACTAGTTTTGTTTTAGAATTTGTTCCTCTTAAGAATGAAAATGAATTATAGCCACACCCGCACTGTTTTGTTTCGTTTTTAACCAAAAAGAATACTCATTACACCATCAAGTGCGCAGTAAGATTTTGGTGGATAATCGTAAAAACGTCAAGCTAATATATAATTGTTGTTTCAATTTTCAGAGTGATTTTGACGAGATCGACATGAGTGGAGAAGCGGGCTGTTTTTTCAGAGATCAGAAAAGAAGAATTGGTTAGTACAACTACATTTTAATGTTCTCTTGGGAAATATATATTTTATGGATTTTTGGTGAGAGCGATGTTCCTCCTTCAAACACTTGGCAGGAGTGCTAATGCACTAAGCGATACAGTCGAAGCTTTCTGAGCGGACACTCTCGTAAGCAGACAGCTGTACTTATGGCCATCTTGACAAAACCCGTTTCAACTCTAGCTCATACAAACTCTGTATTTACACATTCCCGTAAGCGGCCAGCTCCAGTTGCGGACACTTTTTCTGCTTCCAGAGGATGTCCACATACGGGAACTTTGACTGTATTTTACTTGGCTCTTTTGAATTGTTTTTATAACACGTGACAATAAACAATTATTGGATGAGGTTGATATTGATAGCGAGAATTATCAAGGCCGAGGTTTGTGTTATCTGCAGAAGCCGAAGACTGAGGCGAATAACACAAACCGAGGCCTTGATAATTTCGCTATCATGCGAAAACCGAATCCAATAATTGTTTTATTATACATTTGAAAAGCTTTTTCCTTCGCGGATTGTGGAGTATTTTAATTTATTTTTCGTTGCCGCTAATGAAGCGACGCGTGCTACACGTGCATGACGTCAATCGAGATGCGTTGTCTCTAGGTTTGACGCGTGATTACATGCATAAATCCTAGTGTCTGTAGTTATGACGGGTCAATTCGATGCCAGCGTGAATTAGCTGTATGCTCTCAGCCAATGAGAATAGAGATATAGTGAGCAAAATGTATAATACTAAAGTATAATTTTTATCATGAGTAAGATAAACGATGACTGCATCCACTGTGTTCATTCTTATTGTTTGTTTGTTCCTGTTTGTTCTTGTTAGACTTTGTGCTGGCTTACGAAGAGAATGACAACGACCCACCATCTAAACAAATCTTACGATTCAGAACCAAATACATGAAAAACCTGCAGAAATCTCAGCTGGAGTTTGAAGAGGTTTGGTTAATTGTGTTTCGCTTGTTTTATCTTGCTGTCGAACATTCCTCGATCCAGAAACTTTAGAAATAATTGGCACCAATTCGCTAGGATCTCTGGAAGATAACAAAAAGGCGTCTGGTTTGTTCCAAACTAAAATACCGAAGCTACTGAATTGTTTGTGCTCGTGTTCCCGTATCAGTGGACTTGGAACTTTCGAAATATCGTTGTCTTACAGTATTATTGAGTTCCAAAGAATTATAGCAAGCGCTTACACTGATGATGGCCAGTTGTTCTCCATTTTGCACTTTCTCGAGTCTACCCAAGCGACCACGGCGTATATAGACCTGTACAGCCAACAGCCACGTCACCCTTATCCTTCCCACCCCCAGCCCAGCCCAACCTCTTGTGTCAGTGTTCTTGTGACTAACTACTGATTAAACCGGCCATTCTTTCTTTTAGGAAAAATCGGAAACGAAAAAAGGTCAAGTTCACTTCATCAAAGTTCACGTTCCGTGGGAAGTGATGTTGTTCTACGCTGAAGAACTTAATTTTAAAGGGCCAGTGAAGGTACTGAACAAATAATAGACAGCCATGCTTTTCAGAATGGAAAATCCATGCAGTTGTTATATATACTTGGCCGCATTTGATTAAGGTTCCTTTTTAACTGAGCACTAAGAAAGCCAAAACCTTCTCTCAAATGTAGCTGACATGAAAACAGCTCAATCTCTTAATTTTTCATAAACAGCAAAATTATCCTGTGAAATGGTTGCGAGAACTAGTTTTGTCAGTTTACGCAATAACTAAGCGTTTCTTTTGCTACCCATAACAAAGTTCACAGCCATTTTTCTCTCAAGATGGAAACTGAGGGTGGGGATGTTGTTGTTGTTGTTGTTGTTGTTGTTGTTGTTGTTCTGCCGTTATTCATACGTAGTGCTTCAATGGTAAACATGTCAGTCTTTCATGGCTGCCATAACAACATCTAATTCTGTTTCCTTGTATGGTTTATAATTTAAAGACAAGAACAGAAGAGAAGATCAACTGGTCAGATAGAATATTGAAGAAATTCCATGTGCCAAACTTATTCAAGGATGATGTCCCGGATCTACCACCAGACTACTTCACTGCCACGTTCCAGGCCAACAAGTTACACAAGTAATAAGAAAACTTGATTTACTTGTTTTCTGAATATTATCGCAGATGGTTACAAGTATCCTACCAGCATGCGAGAAGTTTGTCACATTTAAACCTAGTTGTATGACCTAAGCTCCAGTGAGTCTCCTGTAGCTCAGTGGTAGAGCGCCCGACCGGTGTGCGAAAGGTCATAGGTTCGACTCCTGTTGGGAAAACTCGGAATTTTTTTCCGAGTAGCTTCTGTCGGAATTTTTTTTCCGAGTAGCTTCTGTCGACAAAACATCTTTCTCATATTTCTACCAAGATTAAAGGGACACTGTCCTCATTTTAGCATGATTTTGGGAAGCTCAGAAACATATCTAGATCATAGGAAGTTGATCAATAATGGTTTGATTCTGTAGAATAACACTCGGCAAATGACAGGAACCCATTAGTAAGTGAGGATGACGAACGACAGCGAGGATGGAAATGGATTGCAATATGGATTTTTGAAAAAACGTCATGATGTCAGTTTTTCAAAGTTTCAAATTTGGCTCGGAAATCGTTGAAATTTTGCAAAAATTTTGTTGCAGTATGGAATTTCTTAAAGAAATTGCTTTTTATCATTTAGTTAGAGTTTATTAAGTTCTTATTTCATAGATTTAGGGACCATTTCATGCATTTATAACAGTTTTGAGCAAATACGCCGGGACAGTGTCCCTTTAAAATATACCATCATTTCTTTCTACACATTGGTTACAAGTAGTTGATATATTACGTACATACGCAAATTTCCGAGCAAAAAACGGTGTTTAATTTGGTTTTTTCCGAAAAGTCTGCGTAAAAATTGTTTAGTCTCGGCTTGTCAATGTAGTCAGTCAACTCCTTTCGGGACATGATCAATTACATCCTTATTTAGTACTTCAGCCATTTACTAAACTGCCTCCGAGGCGGAGGCCTCTCGGAGGCTTGGTCCAGAGTGTGCCCACTTTCAAGGAAGTTTACTTTATATGGGGAATTTTCTTCTTTATATTCAGCTTTTCAAAAAAAAATTCATTTCCATTCAGATTTGTTGGCAGCGATAATCCAGAAACGTACTTCAAAGACACTGAAAGAACACGAGTGGTGAGTTGAATTTTGCATTTTTAAAAGTATTTTTAAATCCTAAAATATTAAATGAATTGGTCTGTACTAAATCCAACATTAATTTTATAGTTAGCTGTCTAATATTAATTTGTCTGGCCCTATATGGTTATTATATTTTAGGCATCTAGTATTTCATTTAATATTTTTTAATAATATTGGTTTTTCTTTCTTTCTACTTTCTACAAATAAAAGTTGTTGTTGTTGTTGTTGTTGTTGTTGTTGTTGTTGTTGTTGCCAATGCATTGTCAATTTGGTTTTCTCTACAGGCAAACGAGATTCTTGAAACTGCAGTTTATGGAAGTCGCAACAAAGGGGAAATAGGTAATACAGTGAAACCCCGATTTAACGAACCTCGATTTAACGAAGTCCCCGATTTAACGCAATTTAACGAAATCCTCGATATAACGAACACAATCTAGAAGCCCGAATGTAAAATCTACCCCGATATAACGAATAAATGTCATCACGCCACAGAAGATGAATAATCGACTACAGTAAAATATTTTAATTCTCTAAGAAAGTTGTCAGCAGTCCATTACAGTCATACATGTTGCTAAAAATAGTACTGTTGTGGCCATCTAATCGGCTTTATCTTCTTTGTCTTTAATCAGTTAACATTACGGCAAATTAAATATTAACTATACCCCGATTTAACGAAGTTTTTGGTCAGTTTTCAACAAATTCGTTATATCGGGGTTCTCGATTTAATGAAACCCCGATTTAACGAACCAATTTCCCCAGTCCCTGGCACTTCGTTAAATCGGGGTTCCACTGTATGAACGTTTGACTTGAGTTATTACTTGAACCAAAGATGTGTCTATAAATCAAACATTACCACTGTGATACTGGCTATAGACTTGGGATGATTTTCTAATGTATTCGTAAAGCAAAACCTAACCAATTACAGAGCGAATTACTCTGCAAAAATTGATGTTAACCAATCAGAACTTAAGACAAGAACAATGACCCGGTGCCAAGTGCGGGAAACGTCGCGTGCCAAACGGCGATTGGTCTTAGTTTTACATCTCATTGGTCAACAAGACAATATCTTTGTGTTGGTGGGTTAAAGCACGTGGCAAGAGTCTGTTGAACCAATGAAAACTTTTCTGTTTATCTAAGTTAATGATTAATATTGTTAGTTTCTTTTTATTTCGTTCAGGCATCAGTCGACTCGTTGAAGAAGAAGTGTACACTGCCGCGTATCCTCTTCATGTGGTGAGTTTAGCTCCATTCTCAGCGCCTTCTATCACGCTCATTCCTGAACAATTACAAAATATTTCCCATGTCTCTATGAATGACAGAGTTTACTATAACACAGTGGCTGACTATTGGCAAATTCGCAATCTGACTGGCTCTATCGATCGATAGAAGGTGCCTTTTTCATACATCATTGCCGAAAAGTATAATATATATTAACAAAACAGTCAATAAAAAAGAATCTCGATAGAAACCTCGAGCTCGCAGTTTTAATGTTAAATTATTTAAAAATAGAAACATGGGAACACGAACCGCGCTTTCTCTACGACTTTCTTTTGTTTGGACAATCAATTTAACACATATTCTAGTTTTACTTGCATTGGTACACTTGTCCGAGTTTCAATCTCTTCTCTGGGCTATTTTTCGTTATTTCTCTGCACGACCTTCGTCACAGCTAACAGCTATTTTATCAACTCTACATTCAGGGTCCTGCAGAATTGCCTTCAGATTGGAATAAAAAACCACACGGGCCAGACGAGATAAAACTTAATTCAAGACAGGTGAGTAATTATAACAAAAGACTCTTGATCGGTTTTTAATATTACAGCAAAAAAAAATCTATGATCTCTTTTACGCACCGTCCACCAATATTTAAACACAGCTTACGTTAGGCCTGGTTTACGGCTGAAGTGGGGTTTACACGGTACTCTCTAACCACGACCAGACAGAGGTTAAATGTACTATTTACGTAGACCGTGTTTAGACGTGGTTTAGACCACGACTTTCTTATTAGAGCGGTTTTCAATTGAGTGTCGTAAAACCAAAACCAAAGCAATTATATTGGCCAATCACAACAAACTCAAACAACGCAATGAACCAATGAGAACTCGAAGCAAATAGACGTAACCGGCGCTAAGCGCGGGAAAACGCGTGCGACCAAGTCGCGATTGGTTTTGGTTTTGGTTTTGCTTCTGATTGGTTGAGAAGGTGGCGCGAGTTTTTTTTACACCAATCTGACTAACTGACTACACTTTAATAAATAATCAGGTGAAAGTGTGTTTTTGTTACAAGCCTCCTTTTAACAGGTAATCTCTGTTTTAGCCATACATTTATGAAAAAAATGCACTTGTTTCTTTTACAAAAGATGAAAGATGTTTTTGTGTGTGTAATAATGCAGGTGCTGAAAGAGTACTGGGCTCGATGGGGAAAATGGCTCAAATACCAACCACTTGATCACGTCAGAGAGTACTTTGGAGAGAAGATCGGAATCTATTTCGGCTGGCTCGGTAAGTATTATATTCAGCCTGGAGAGGATCAATCAATCAATAAACTTTATTTACGTGTCAAAATCTTCTAGCTTAGAATATTTAAGAATATTTACAATACAATTATTGCCGTTTACTGCCAATTTTTTTTGCCATTTATTGCCAATTATTGCCATTATTGCCAGGAACATTTATAGACACGTTGCAAATCAAGATATATGCACTTAAATTCAATTTGGTCCCTTCCTCACTCACAACTAACTCATTCATCAACCTCTTCACCTGCATTGTCGGGCACCTACTCATCTGCCAACCTACCTACATTTTGTACCGACTGACTGAAAGACAGTCAGACAGATGGACAGACTTACCGACCAAACCAAGCTCCTACTATTTAATTACCCACAACATAATTAACCCATCTATCGTGTGAATTTACGTAAAAGCTCTATTTAGCCCCCCTCCTTCCGTCAGGCTGATGTAAATTACTTTTCAGCAATATTTTCTGGCGTTTCAGTCACTTTGTATTGAAACGTGGTCTTTAATTTCCATAACTATCGTCGAGTTAGGGTATAAATGACGTTTCCTTTGCAAGACGGTCATACATAACCCATTTCTCGTTCTGTTTTAGTTAGTGGTGTAATAGTAAAGTTTGAAAAATTCATGTGAATTTTCTTGAAAATTTATGATTTGAAATAAGCCCCCCTCTCTATTAAGCCCCTCTCTCTAATAAGCCCCCCTTCTTGAGGCCTGAAATTAAATAAGCCCCCCGGGGGCTTAATAGAGCTTTTACGGTAAATTGACAGCTTCATGCGTGATTATTGATTAGTTGTCTTTTCATGAGGTTATACTTTAGCGTAATGAAGAAGGACAATATTAGTTAAGACATATCGCCATCTACCCATTGCTAGCCATGCATGATACAAAGTATTGAGTCCCCGATTGCAGTTTGATGTTTTTCTTTCGTCTCTGTTTTCAACAGGTCAATACACTGCGTGGCTCATAATGCCATCCATCATAGGACTCGGTGTTTTCCTGTATGGTTACATGACTATAGATAGCAGTGAAAATACAGCGTAAGTACCAAACCAAATCATTGCATAGACGGTACTAAAGTCATGACGTCACAAAAATTAAATTTGCGAAATTATGAAATTTGATCAGCTATTCAGAGGAAGCATTCCAAAAGGCCACTTGCCAAAAATTAGCTCTCCATTGCAATTTGCGGCCTTCTAATTTTGCGTCTGTTCCTTCAGTTTAGAACAGGCGCAAAATTAGAGAGGTTTGTATTGGACGGTACCAAACTTTGAACCTCTATATCTCGGCCGCAAATTGCAATGGAGAGCTAATTTTTGGCAAGTGGACGTTTTTGGGCATGCTTCCTTTGAATAGGTGATCAAATTTCATAATTTCGCAAATCTGAAAATTTGTGACGTCACACTTTACCACTCTATTGTGTTTTGACAATAAGATAATTTGTGTTAATATAAAAAAAATATTCTTTTTTTATTATATTACAGGTTGGAAATCTGTAACAGCCCAAACTGGACGTTTGTCATGTGTCCACTGTGTGAAGAATCATTAGGTTGCAAGCCATGGGATCTGAAAACAAGTTGTGGCCGAGCCAGGGTGAGTCAGGTCTTCTGTGCAGACTTTCTATTGGCTCGTCACGTAAGGAAGACATTGCGTGATGTACCTAAACGAGGCTCTGGGACACGTGGTGCAACAGTGCGTACAGTTTTGACCCCTGAAATTGTTGCGCGCATAAGAAGTAGAATCCCATTCACTTCTGCAACCCATTGCAAGTGCACGTGTGCAACAATTTCAAGGTGTGTCAGCTATGTGCCGCATTACGCACAATGACGTGGCACAACTATCGGCTATTTCCTCCTTCTGGTCGGTTTCTTATTTCGACTTTTAAAAGGGACCTTACGCAACCACGACGGCGACGCTGAATGCTGAACGTCGATTAAAAAATACATCTATATTTTACGTACACTGTAAGAAAATCGCGATAATCTAGATGTGCTCAGTTTTTCTATCGGTGCCAGAACTATCCTCGGCTGAATATGTAAAGATCGAGCTCAATTCTATAACAAAACTTTAAAAATTCGCCGTGTGGTTTACGGTCTCGACAAAACGCAAAATTTGGTCATTTCCTCATTTTACGTGGTTGTTTCGCAGAGGACGGCTACGAAATGTACCAAGATTGTTAACGCACGTGCAGATTCATTTTACTTCTCATTAAACCTTTTGATTAGCGACGTTCTCGTTGCAGTCGTGGTTTGCGTAAGATCCCTAAAGAGCTCTAAACCTCCTTAGAGAGCCAACGCCGACTAACAGCTTTGGTTTATTCTTCCGCTAGCTTGGCTTCTTGACCTGCTATGGTATAAGTACTAGTCCCGCGTTTACTGTCCACTAATGGATATTTTTGTCTTTTTTTCCAAGATGTCTTACTTATTTGACAATCCAGCCACAGTTGGTTATGCTGTTTTTGTGTCTTTCTGGGGTGAGTCTACACATATATTATTTGTACTTAATGATACCATAGAACATAGTTAATAGAGGGAAATGGTTATGAAGCCCGGCAAAGTTCTTTGTTATATGTTTTTGTTCGATCGCTATTTTGGGGGTTGACCGTGCACAAAACCTGACAAAATACAATAGGTGGTTACGTGTGTTCAAGCAACTAACCAATAGAAACTTTGCGATTACGTAATTCATGCATAGTGTTTGAGCGCAAAACAAAAGATGTGCACGGTCATGGACCTTCCAACATAAATCTTGGCCTCTTTGTTTGCTCCTTTGAAGTTTGTCGACTTCATAACCATTTCCCTCTATTAACTATGCATAGAATCAATGCCATCCGCTAAGCATTCATTTCTCGGTACAGTGGAACCTCGATATAACGATACTCGATATAACGATGTTCCCGGTATAACGATCAACATTTGACAGCCCGGCAAATGTTACAGTAAATGTATGGAGAAAACTCCCGATTTAACGATTCTCGATATAACGATATTCCCAATATAACGATTACAATCTGGCAGCCCATACGTAAAATTTACCCCGATATAACGATAAAATCAATCATCGCGCGATGAAAAAGGAGGCTTAACACTTGAAAAGATATGACAAAACTCCGGCTCTGACTCCCGGGCAATACTTTTCCTTTATAATTTAGTTCTCATTGCATAAGGACTGTAACGTGTCTGTCAACAGCTTGTTACGATGGGGATTTATACAGTACATGAAAAATCAATTATTAACAATACCCCGATATAACGATATTTTTGGCTCTTTTCCCGAAAAATCGTTATGTCGGGAATTCGTTATTACGATTTCCCGATATAACGATCTAATTTGGTCAGTCCCTTGGCACATCGTTATATCGAGGTTCCACTGTACCATCTACTGTACACCATAGGCATTCATTTGACATGACGTTGAAAACGGTGTCGAAAACGCTCCAATGCATATGTGCGATTCCAGAAAATATCCATTCCCCGCACCCCAAGGAAGGTTTTTGGAAATTCCGATGGGAGGGAGGTCTCAAAAGCCAAACTTTGTAAAGGAAAGTATGAAGCTAAACCGGAAATTTCATAGGAAGACTCATACTGGAGCCTTTGATCATCATTTTCAGTTGTCGAATGCATGCATTCTAATTTTGCGCTCTAAATTCGTATGTTTCTGTTATTTTTACAGCCGTGTTTTTCCTGGAGTACTGGAAACGAAAAGAAATCACTCTCGCTTATCAGTGGGATGTGCTGGGCTTTGAGGAGGAAGAGGTACGTCATATAAAACTAAACGAAGTGTCACCTTTTCATCGGACATGCGATCAGTGCAACAATTCGAGAGGGACGAGAGAATAGAAATTCTGTTAATCTTTTTTCAAATATAGATACAAAACCATAACAATGTAAGAAACTTTACCCAGTTCGATATTTAGAAAATATCGGCGGACCGGCAATAAATTAAAGCATTCTGATTGGCTGATTTTAGTTATTTGCCATCATACATAAGGCCTATCGTCCATAGAATGTTTACAAACATCATCAAGTTGATTACCCTCCAACCTCATAACTAGGGCTCTTTTTGTGCGTTTTGTAACTCTTTGTCTAAGCATAGTTAATAGAGAGAAATGGTTATGAAGCCCGGCAAAGTTCTTTGTTATATGTTTTTGTTCGCTATTTTGGGGTTGACCGTGCACAAAACCTGACAAAATACAATAGGTGGTTACGTGTGTTCAAGCAACTAGCCAATAGAAACGTTGCGATTACGTAATTCATGCATAGTGTATGAGCGCAAAACAAAACATGTGCACGGTCATGGACCTTCCAACATAAATATTGACCTCTTTGTTTGCTCCTTTGAAGTTTGCCGGGCTTCATAACCATTTCCCTCTATTAACTATGGTCTAAGTTTCAACTTTTTTTCAACCGTTATGTTTTGTTTTAGGAAAGACCTCGACCCACTTTCGCAGCGTTGGCCCCTGCTGTTGAGCGGAATCCTGTCACAGGGCTTTTAGAGCCGTATTTTCCCGAGGAAAAGCGATTTCCAAGGATCGTTTCAGGAATTGCCATTGTTATATGTATGGTAAGAGGAAGTAATGAAAATGACACTTGGTCGAGGATTCAGTACTAGCACCTAAAAGACCACCTCTTGTTTGGTAATCGTACAAAGCTAGCTTCGTTAGATTAGGTTCTACCTGAATCGAGAAAACGTAAGTTTAAAACTGGAAAATTTAGAGACGTTTGTATGACAGGGGTATGGCGTATATCAATGGTGGTCTTTCAGGTGCTGGTATTGATTTTCCGCTCAGTTTAAGATGAATTTGCGGCGGTCATTTTGGATAAAGGTCTATTGAGCACGCGAAGCTGAGAGAGGCCTAATTAAAATAGATGAAGGGATAAAATCTTCTTAGCCAAAGTTTATAATAATAACATATTATTGCGTCTTCTAGGTATCCCTTGTGGTGCTTTTCATGGTTGGAGTGATTGTATACAAGCTGTTGGTAATTCACCCTCTTTACACAAACCCAGACTTTCAACAGTATGCCGCCAGTATTGTGTCTATTACGGGATCGATGATGAATCTTATAATCATTATGATTCTTAGCAAGGTAAGTCAGTAAAATACTTAAAGGAGCTACGTCACGCAATGGGATGGCGCATCTTGAAAAAATTGGCCAATCTTCTCCATCCTCAATCATCTTTGTTCCTGTTTGGTTTATTATTACCTCTTTGGTGTTTTTCTACCTTAGTAAACTATTATTTTGAGCTCCTTTAATAACCTAGCTAGTTGTATGGCCTTAGCTCCCACGAGTCTCCTGTAGCTCAGTGGTAGAGCGTCCGACTGGTGTGCGGAAGCCGTCATAGAAAAAAGACTCCTGTTGGGGGAACTCGGAATTTTTTTCCAAGTAGCTTGTGTCACTGACAGAATAACATCTTTCTCAACATGGAATTTAAACGCTCAAAGAAATTTTTTTTGGCCTATTTCCATAAGATAAAGGAAATGTACTCGACTTGCCTGCTTTTGTTGTTGTTGTTGTTGTGCGTTTGGGCTATTTCCAGTATTTTATCGGTTTGGGGGGATTTTGCCACTTTCACGACAAGAATGGTAAAATAAATATTTTTTTCTTTTTCTTTTCAACAAGGTATATGAAAAGCTAGCGTATGTGCTCAACCATTGGGGTAAGTTTTTTTCAATGTTTCCTTCGTAATAAACTCAGCTTGTGTTTTCAATCCCCGCTAATCATTTTATTTTTCCTTCGTTCTTCATTTAGTAATAAACTTGCCTTGTGTTTTGCTAATCATTTTATTTGTCCTTTTATTGCAGAAATGCATCGAACGCAAACAGAATACGAAGACAACTTAACATTCAAAGTGTTCGTGTTCCAGTTCATGAATTTCTTTGCGACAATCTTCTACATCGCTTTCTTCAAGGGAAAGTAAGTTGGCACCCAATCATTGTACAACACGTCATCATATATATAAAAGTATCATTCTTGACCTAATTTTTATTTTTTTTACACAGACTTATTGGTTACCCAGGAAATTATACTAAGATCTTCGGCCTTAGAGCAGAGGAGGTATGTCTAAGGGATTAACTGCGTTTCAAACCTCTTCAGAAATATCAGGTCTATATATTAGTTATAGACTCTGGAAATATTCAATAATACAAACATCATTTATTACTATACGTGTATATTCAAAGCAAAATATTAGTGGTTTAACGGGAGATTATCGTATGATTATTGATTTATCAGTACATCAGTTAGAATTGGCTTTTAGTGATTCCATTTTCGAACACCGAGAACTCGGGTATCTGTATGCATTGCGGACCTACAATGAAAAAACACCATACGCAGATTTAGTTCTAACACTATTCACATTGTGTTTGCAGTGCAGTCCTGGTGGATGTCTGATGGAGTTGGCTCAACAGTTGGCGGTTATTATGATCGGCAAACAAGTCATCGGCAATATACAAGAAGTCTTCGTACCGTAAGTTCCGGCATTCCAAGACAAACTAGACACAAATCAAATTAATCTCTCCCCCATTGTCCTGTCGGAATGAGCCCGCGGTTCTCGCAAGAGAGTTGCTACGCAACATGACTTATCTTGATGGCGACATGCTGACGTAATAACGTTCGGAGTACACGCGAGAGCTCGCGTTACATTTTGATTGGATGATAAGAATCGGAAACTCTCCGATTGCTTCAGCGAAGATTTGCCAAAAAAATCACTTGTTCTCCTGATTAGTCAAAACAAGACGAGACATGCGAGAACAATGTGTCAGTTGTGCCAGTTGTGCCACGTCTTGAAGTTTACGTCATTCATGTTCGTATTGCCTTGTTTGTTGTTTATGGACTTGACACATGAACTTCTGTTTTTTGTTTTTGTTTATACTCTTAGTGAGCTCAAAAAGTTCATGAAGAAGAGAAAACTGGGATTGACTGGCAATGAAGTGAAGCCGCGTTGGGAGTTAGATTATGATTTACTGGAAAACGAAGGCTTGTTTGGAGAGTATCTGGAAATGGGTAAGCTACTTAGGATGGTGTCTGGAGTTTGTAGTCGAAGCAACGCAAGCACAAGCGCAAGCAGCATACGCAGACGCAGTAACTTTAATTTTGTTAGGACAAATGCTGCTAATGATCAACACGTTACTGAGTCTGCGTATGTGTAAGTGTCCCAAGGACGTTTGCCGAGGATTGTAGGTTCGATATCAATTATTCAATTAAAACATAGTTAATCGAGGGAAATGGTTATGAAGCCTGGCAAAGTTCTTTGTTATATGTTTTTGTTCGCTATTTTGGGGGTCGACCGTGCACAAAAACCTGACAAAATACAATAGGTGGCTACGTGTGTTCAAGCAACTAACCAATAGAAACGTTGCGATTACGTAATTCATGCATAGTGTATGAGCTCAAAACACAAGATGTGCACGGTCATGGACCTTTCAACATAAATCTTGGCCTCTTTGTTTGCTCCTTTGAAGTTTGCGGGCTTCATAACCATTTCCCTCTATTAACTATGATTAAAAGAACAACTAATGGAGTAACAAATCTCATAGGCAAACTTTCCATCCACAGTGATCCAGTTCGGCTTCGTCACAATCTTCGTGGCTGCATTTCCTTTGGCTCCATTCTTCGCACTCGCTAACAACATCTTTGAGATTCGCATTGACTCGGACAAGATAGTGTGTGATACCCGACGACCTGTGGCACACCGAGCTCAGGATATTGGAATCTGGTTCAGTATGTTGTCAGCAATAGCGAAAATCGCTGTCATAAGTAATGTAAGTTGAAGCGATTGTTTTCTATATTTAATTATTGATATTTGGGTTAGGACAAGAGAGGATGATCTAAGAGAAGCATTCCCCCATACATGGGTCTCTTCCAATGGTAATTTGTTTGAAATCTATTTTTAATTTTCAATCCACAACTGAGCTATTTTGAGAGCGCTACCTGATTGGTCAGTTTGAGTAACGTGATGTCGGAGCCTCGATCAGAAGGAAATAAATATAACTTTCACAGCATGGCGCGAAAATATTAATATATTTCAAAAACGGGTATCATGGGGCACTGGGAATCTTTCTCTTAGATCGTCCTAGTTTGCTTAGAATTAATTCATACAGTTTTGGCTGAAAGATAACAGTTTAATTCGACTCTGTACTCATTTATACCCGTCACGACCGAAAGAAAAAGTGGCAACTGAAATTGTCGCAAAGTACCAGAGACTGATTCCTATTGACCAATCACTGAGAAATACACATTATTAGTGAAGCCTGCGCAGCATATGGCGGTTTTCATAGCGGCTGGAGGCAATATTCTCGACCCCAGAGCTCTACTCTTGCGTAGTCCAGAAAGAAACCAAAGGCTCTGGGGTCAAGGATGCTCGAGCTTGAAGTTGAAATTAACCGCTGTAGCGAATCTGAAAGCTGACGTTTTGAGCGTTCGTGGACAAGGGCTTAAGCCAGGGCCAAACGAAACCGGAGTTGACAAGAATTCAAACTCTCGTTGTCGTTTGGCCTGAAACTCTCATGAGCTCTCAGTGACTCTTGTGCGTTTTCATCGAATTTCAACCAACTTATTGAGAGTCGTCTAGACTTTTCTCTCGTTTAGCCCGGGCAGATGATATGAAAACTCTCGTCCCTCAACTTTTGGCGACTCTCGTTCTATAACACTCAAAACGTCAAATTATCAACTTCAAGTTTTAGGTATATCAGTTTGTCGCCATCACGACAATTTCCAACCGAAACAGTACTTGACATACTACTCAGACCTGGAACTATCCCGGCTTGGCTATAACTGAGAAAATATAACACGAATTTATTTACGTTTCCACAGGCTTTCCTTATTGCCTTCACGTCGCAGTTCCTGCCGAAGCTGTTATACAGTGCATACGTTTCAACTGACGGGACCCTTAAAGGGTATACGAACTATAGTCTTGCCTGGTCCCCACCAAATGCTACATCAGTACCCTGCAGGTATGTGCGCCTTCTTTACTGTATGTGGGCTGAGTCATTAAATATAGAGCATTTTTCAATTGAGTGTCTTAAAACCAAAACCAAATTACATTGGCCAATCACAACAAACGTAAAAAACACAACGAGCCAATGAGAACTCAAAGCAAATATACGTGTGACCAGGTAGCGATTGGCTTAACCTTTGGTTTTGCATCTGATTGGTTGAGTAGGTGGTGCGAGTTTCTTTTAAACCAATCACAGAACGTAGTACTGTACAGCAAAACCACAATTGAATAATGCTCTATGTTATGAATTATTCAAGATCATTCTAGCGACGGCCTTTTCGACTTACGATATCTTACCAATTGGAAAATGACACATAGCCATAACGTAAATTTAATTAAATTTTCATTTGAGGTGTTTCGATTACACGGTACGTAGTTGAACTAAAAAAATCGGTGTTGAGTTGAGCGTATGTGAAGCTTTTATGAGTAAGATTTGGACATTACAAAACTGTTCAAGAGTGGGCAGACAAACGTGAAAGCAACGGATTAAAAGTGGATTATTCATGTATGCCCAGACATATTCTAGAAATTATCACTCTTTATTATGTGGCAAACTGGTCCACGATGAAAAGGAGCATTCTGATTGGTTCCCTGGGCGGTCCGAATTTTGCAATACGGACCGCAAAGATGGACCGCTCACGAACTCATTTCGCCAAATTCCTTTTATGAAACATTGAACAGAAGAAAACTGTTTTATATTAAGTAGAAACATTTTTCCTCGTGTCTGGTGGACAATTTTGGTTAAACATTTCGCAAAGTGGCCTGAAAAATGCAAGAATATACTTAGCTTTGGCGCGCGCGCATTAGCCGAGAATGGTTGCATTTAATTTCTCAGCAATTTTTTTAAAAATCCATTATAATATAAACTTTATTGAACTAGCTTGTTCGGTCCGTATTGGGAAAATATTGGTCGAGTTCTTTTTTTGCAAGTTTATGGACCGAGCCGAACGACCAATATTTTCCCAATACGGACCGAACAAGCTAGTTCAATAACATCTATGTATTATTTTTATTGTATTATTGTAATAATTACTATTGTAACCGTTATAATTGTAATTAGTTCGTCAAGACAATCGTCAATTTGCGGGTATTGTGTGTGCCTCAAACGCCGGAAAACAAATATGGCAGCTGTTGAGCTAAACGTATACACGCCTACTCAGACTGGGAGGGTGTGTGCAGTACTTTAGGTGTTTGGACTGTTTGGTATTAGGTCAAGGCCCCGCCCCCACACTAATGCGTTTTCGAAGCGCTCCGTTTTTACCGAAAACGCATCAAAAGCTTCGCGTCCACACTCGTTTTCGCAGCTTTTTTTAATGTATGAATTTTCTAATGTATGCATTTAAGATGAAAACGATCAGCGTTTCAGTCGATCATTACAGTGTGGCCGATGGGCGAAAACGCATCGAAAAGTATGCGTTTTCAAACGAAAACGCAGTAGTGTGGACGGGGCCCAAGTCTTTAAATGAAGTGACCATTAGTTAACTAAAGTAATTCAACAGTCAATACCGGAACAACTTGTCACATCACTCTACAATGCCTTTTTATTTTCTCCACAGATATATAGAATTTCGCTATCCAGATGGAAGTCCAAGTAAATTTTACTGGCATTTAGTGACATTAAAACTGGGATTTGTTATTCTATTTGAGGTGAGTATTACTTTATACTGATCTCCTTGGTAATATTCTGTGGCGGATCCAAATCTATTTCGCCCCTTCGGGTCTCACTTTTTCGCCGCGAAAAGGTGGGGCCCTCGACATTTTGGCTTATATAAAGCTAACCGGCCATCTGGAGAAGCTATGATCAAAAACCTTGAAAGCATGGCCATACAAGCTAATCCTTTTAATCTGGAAAGGATTTACAGCGAGGAACCCCAAAAGCAACTGTTAATTAATTCAGATTCTTTCAGAAGCCGAGGATAGCTATCTTCGGCTTCTGATTGGATAGTTTGCACGTATGAAAGAATGTGAATTAATTAAAAGCGATCACACTTTTTGGCCCCTTGCTGTAAGAAATGGGGAAAGAATAACTGAAATATCATTAATTTTCAGTCCATAGCTGAGCTATTTTAAGAGCACTACCTGATCGGTCAGTTCGAGTAACGCGATGTTGGAGCCTCGATCAGAAGGAAATAAAAATAACTTTCACAGCATGGCGAGAAACTATTAATAGATTTCAAAAAATTATCATGGGGCACGGGGAATCCTTCTCTTAGATCATCCTCTCTTGCTACAAATGGTTAACGAATTCTGATTATTTTTTCTCTCTCAACAGCATTTCATCTTCTCTGTATCATCACTCATTGATTTGCTTGTGCCTGATATCCCGGCAGGCCTGGACGAGGCTATCAAGCGAGAGTCATATCAAGCCAAACAAATCATGTCAGATCACCATGGCTTGATGGGAGGGATGACAGATTCCGATGACTACATGCTAGAACTTGAAACATAACAAAAACGTTTTCATTTTACAATTAATTTGCGTCAAGGAAGAGAGTGGATCACATTTTGTGTTACTGTGCGAATCAGAAAAGCGTGAACACTTTGATTCAACGCTTGGATTTTCTTATGCCAAAAATTGGTCTATTCTGTACAGTCGAACCTCCGCTAACGGAAACCTCCCGTAAGCGGACACTTAATCTGGTCCCAAGGGTGTCCACTTTGGGGAGTTTCGACTATTTTATTGCTATTTTCGCAAAGCTTTTCTGCAAAAGAAAGTGTAAATTTGAGTTTCCTGACTATTCTTCTTGCGGTTTGCTCATGTCAGGTTTTATCAAAGTGTTCACGTTTTTTCAATTCGCACAGTAACTACACAAAGTTTAATATTTGTTCAGTGATTGCCACTGGAGATAAATTAACAAATGTAGTAGTAGAACTTTCAAAACAAATTATGAAAGTAAAACGCGTTGGTCGATTGGGATACCACTTTTTTTAAGCGTTCATGGCATGTGAAATTAATATATACCATGATTTTACAGGACCATCGCAACTAATATCTGTAATTTGGACAAGGGAACATAGATAGCGTATATATGGATACAACTATTGGATGCAAAAATGTCGGTGATAAAAGATAATAGAAGAGTCGAGATGAATGATTGCTTGTCTGAGTCAAGGACTGCTTATAGCTAGGCATTGCCAGACAAGTGTAATGTCACTACAGTGGCTTGGAATGAGACTTTCTCTTGTAATAATTGAACAAAATTACTCACATTTGGCTTCGCAAATCTTCTGGTTTTCTAGATAACGGCTGTTTTCCATAAACCACAAAATGTGTTTAATAATGAAGTTAGGATCTAATTTATAAGCCACGCGTGTGTGACAACCAAAGTCAAAACAGTCAATTCGGAATCGTCTGAAGATTTTTTGCCAGAACAAAAATATTAAAAATATTTTTTGACAATTGTAAATAGACCTTGTATGTTTCATACGGCGTTCAATGCGCTTATACACTGAAATCACGAAGTTACTTGTAATTTTGGCGATAAGAAAATAAAATATGTAAAGATACAACAACGACTTCAACAGTTTTCTTGTGTTTGATTGTTTTACACCCGTTATTTTTTTTCTCTCTAATCATTAGCGAGATGTTTCGCAATGCTTTGAGCATGGAATTAAATATTAAGGCCGGTTGGAAGAGCAAAGTATTAAACAGTATTATAAAAACCATGCCATCGAAAAAGAGATAAAAAATATATCCCTTGATCGGTGATAATTGCACAGAATTAAAGTTACGTAAAATGTAGCAACAAGCTTAGTGTTAGGGGGAATTTGTTTGGGTTGTGTTTATTCAACAAAATTATTGAATATTCAATTATACGAAAATACGGGCTTTCACCTTTTATTCGGCCTCTGGTTCTTTGAATAAATTATCGCTTTAATACAATGCATTGAAAAATTATTGTCGAATTCTACGCTTGATTACAGAAACTCCGATGCCTCGTCGATGCATACGAACATAACAAAGTTGATAGGATAGACTAGAATCGAGTTCTTGTATGATTTTTTTAAATAGAGAAAGCGAATAATGGTCAATAATTATTTGAGTTGGTTGATATGAAAGTCGCTCGGGGCAGCTGTCAGAGATGCAATGTACAAGCAGGTATATAGCGTTCGCTGATTGGTCGAGAGCGTGCGCGGGGGCTTCTATTTTGATTCCTTGTGAATTTCTTCCCAACTGATTTGAATTTCTCGCTCGCGGTGATCTTTAATATTCTGAACTTATGTGACGCAAAAACCCACCGGTTCTGGCACACAGATCGGTATAATTTCAATTATTCTGGCTTGTGATGTCTTGATGGAGGATTTTCAATCGCTAGCGACGTTCCTGAAGTGTTAAAATTTGGCAAAACATTTCCGACAAGCCATGCCTAGGTCGTACAGCAAGATGGACGACACCGACCCTTTGGCCACGAACGAATCTCTGGTATTTACAATTCGTTCTTTTATACGTAAACCTTCTAGTTTAAATTTAAGATTAATTTCTTATTTTTTTATCTGCAATCACGTCGTTTTCTGAACGTACTTTTGCAATCGAATCCACATTCGAGTAACCATAGTCGCCCATTTGACATATACAGCATCCATATTGCTTCCACCGCATTTATTTAAAGCGTTTTATTTATTGAAATTTCGGCCGAGAATTTTCATGGAATTCTGGCGGGCTAAAATAAATAGAAAATATCGTTGATTTCTTGGGATGTTTTGGGGAAGGCAAAGAAAATTAACCGTGAATTAAAACTCTTTCATTTAAGACAGGTAGAATCATTATGTGCTGGTTTCAACTTTCACGAATTTCAATGTTGGCTGCTGGTGTTTTCATTATTTCATTCACCCGTCTGGCGACCTAAGATATAATAATTAACCAGAAATCCACTCGATGGCGCTTCTAAACCGTCGTCTTTTTAATTTAGCCATCACGATTTCGCGTCGATCAAAGATCGAGCGAGCGAGAGTTGAAGTTATTAAAAATGAATGAAACCGGGCGTTATGGCCGAGTTGATCTCAAGGGGATTTCAAATTTCGGCGATATACATTTTTCTCGCTTATTTCGTCCTTCTAATATTGGGCAACCGATTGAAATTTTCATGCGCTTTTGTGAAGGTTTCTGGCTTGCAGTTTATACAATGCCCCAGTTTGACAACATGTTTATACCAAATATAAATGCAATGCGGAAAAAACGGACAGAGCAACTTTAAGGGCAGGGAAGAAAAAGGACTTTAAATTAATTTGTAGAATGTGGCGCCTACGCGAAAGTATTAACCGAATTATAGTTGCACAGAAAGTTGTTGGGATCTTAATAAACTGGTAGCTGTGGATTTGAAATAATTGAATAATTGTCTGATCTCGAACTGAAATTCCGTGATTTTCCCGCGTGTTTTTCACGCTTGAAAAGCTACATCTTCCGAGTTCCGAGGGCAATTGGATCGCAAATTAACACGTTGTCAAGGAAGACATCGTAAATCTTTCACTATATCTGGCTTACTGTACCTCCATGGAAACAAAAGCACTTCATAAACACGAGATCGAACAGCAAGGAGTTTCGCGCAATTTAGTTTATACCCAACATGGGAGCTTCTTCTACCTTCTAGCCCCCTTGAAATAGGAAACGCAAAAAATCGAATTTAAATGCCACTTTATGTTTGAATTCGTTATACGCTTCGCTGCTACAATTGTTTACTCAGTTCTCTAAAGAAAGGGTGACAATTTGCATATCTGTGGCGCTTTTCGCTGTACAGGTCTGTATTGCTTTTAAAGGGCGCCGAGGTTTTGTTTACTTTTGAATTGTTTTTTGTTTACACTGGAACTAGCAGTGTGTGGATTTCATGCTATCGTATAAACTTGGCCATATTAGGTTTCATCCTTTTCTTCACCTGAAAGATGACATTCACACCTCGTTTAAGATAAAATATTCCATTTGTCCATTCCATGAAGGTCGCATCCATTTTTTTTCTCACTAAAAATATCGATTTTCACAACGAATTAAAACTGTTGTTTAATGTATATCTGTGAAAGCCAAGCAACGAGAAAAGCATTGCAATAACTCTCGCAGCATGTTGCATACGAAAACAATTAGTACAAACATTTTTTAGTATCAAATTTATCTACCGAACGTACTCTTGGACGACTACAGAAACTCAAACTAAGTGGGTTCGGATTGAGAAATACTTCTAGAAATTATCTATAAAAATGATATGCATCGCGTAAGTAAACTATTA
This sequence comes from Desmophyllum pertusum, assembly GCA_029204205.1. Taxonomy (NCBI): domain Eukaryota; kingdom Metazoa; phylum Cnidaria; class Anthozoa; order Scleractinia; family Caryophylliidae; genus Desmophyllum; species Desmophyllum pertusum. Next base: position 1,611,275 of record MU826356.1, read on the forward strand.
TGGACATGGGTGGGTATACAATGTTTTTTCTTGGTTCATAAAAGCATTTAAAAATGCATACTGCAATCTATGCATATTTTAGAGCTTGATTCAGTGGATTTATAAATAGCACCACCAAATTCCCCAAGATCATGTATTCTTCATAGATGGGTACCTGCTAAATTATACAATGTAGAAAACCTCCCCAAGGGAGGTTTTGCTTCAAAATTTAATGAAACCTTGCAGTGTGTCTCCACCCTTCATTAACCAAATTAAAGTCAATACTTCTCTCGCACTACAAATGGCTAAATTTCTCAATCAGTTAGTCAAAGTCATAATTTTCACATATTTCCAAACACAAGCACTGCAGGTTTAGTCTCATCCACCATTGCATCGCATGCCTAAATAATGTTATGGTGACCGTGGATGACTGCAGTTTTACTGGGAGAACATGCTCATTATTTTAATACTAGATCTTTCAAAAAAATGTTGGCAAAGTTACAAGTAAACATAAGACTTAAAAAAAAATGACAAATTAAAATAAAATACAAAATGAAAAAGTATGGTCAGTGAGGTATGAGGACTGGATAAATTTCAGGATTTACATTTCCAAACTGTCTATGAATAAACAATATTTCAATTATCATGCTTGGCTGGAGTTCGTATAATTTATTTTATTTTATTTCATACACAACATCACAACAAACAAATTAAAATATGAAAAAGATGTTTTATCAGTTAGTGACACAAGCTACTCGGAAAAAAAAATTCTGAGTTCTCCCAACAGGAGTGACGAATCTAGACCTTCTGCAAACCGGCTATGTCCTTCCACAAACAGGTTTGACTCCTGCTGGGAGAACTCAGATCTTTTTTTCGAGTAGCCTATGTCACTGACTGATAAATATCTTTCTCATATTTCGTACCTGAAGCTTAAAATTCACCATTATTTCTTTCTACAAATAAAAACATGTTGGAAGAATTTCATCTCACTAGAAAAGTCTCATATTTTGCTAAACTCAAATCTGTCTTACATTTTTGTGAGAATCTGCCTAAAATTGGGTCACTTGAAAAAATTGGTCACTTGAAAAAAATTTTCATCTGAGGCTGTAAAGTCTGGAAAATAAATTTGTGAACAATTTGGAGCCAAAAAATCCATCAAAAATAATTTATTATTAAAATACTGGTACAATGCATCAAAGCTCAAGCACTCACTGATGTAACCACAACAAAGAGACAAACATTTATAACTGCATTGTATAGTAATGGCCTAGCTCCCATGAGTCTCCTATAGCTCATTGGTAGAGCGTAGAGCGTCCAGCCGGTGTGTGGACTTCAGGTCATAGATTCGACTCCTGTCGGGAGAACTCAGAATTATTTTTTCCAAGTTGTTACTGAATAATATATTTCTCATGTTTCTACCAAGCTTAACATTTACCATCATTTCATTCCAGTTATATACATGTATTGTAAGTTGTTTACGTATTTCAGTTTGACTCCCATTTTCTAACAACAAAGGACCAATACAAGCTGTAACTTGTGGGTCTGGAAAATTTAGTTTTAAAATACAGTGGAACCTCATTAAGGGGACACCATCAGTACAAGGAAAAGTGTCCCCTTAATAGAGGTGTCCTTTTAATAGAGGATAATAGATACAAAGATTATATGAGCATTAGTTTTGCCGAGACAAAAGTTTGTGTCTCCTTAGTGGAGGTTCCACTGTATTTTACATGTACATGTACATATGTATGTACATGTACAGGTCTTCAGCTTAACAATGTAACAAGTTTCTCAACTCTACGATCATTCATGCAGTGAAAAACATCATCTTGTGGTAATATTTTGATTTATAAAAAAGAAATTTAAACCAATTTCAAAAGTATAACTTTTGATAAATAATTACAGTAACTGCAATAATAAATATATTACTGGTATGTTAAAATAATAAATTAATTCCTTGATAAAGTGGATTACAGAAATTAATATTCTTGATGATAGCTTCATGTACTTATTAATACTAGATAATGAAGATAACAAAATTAGCCTAACTTAAGTTTTACATGAAAATGTCTTCCTTGTAAATATAATAATATTATAGTAACATGTTTGGGAGAACAAGAAAAGCTGTGAAAACATGTCAGCCAAAAAAGGCGAGTGTTTCCACAGCTGTCCTAAATTTAACTATGGAAATAAGGAAAGAAAGTTTCACAGATTTATGGTTAATAATGACTTTTAACCTATCATAATGTGTATAGTATCTTCATAAATTTGATAAACGTTTTCTTTAACATATTTACTTTTAATGCCAACAACAACAACTCGTAATCTTTGACATATATTATTATTTATCACATTTTACTGAAAAACTCATGGATTAAGATTTATTGGAAAATTTGGCCAATTTCAGACATAATTTATGTAACTTTTACCAATGCACTTTTAAAACCATCATTGCTATGCCAAAAATATACAATAAATAAAGACATTGAAAGTAATGTTTTATGATTGGTGATTATTTCGTGTTGCATGTACTAGATGTCAAATAAGTTAAATTAAAAGAAAATTACACAAAACTTTGTGTAAAAGCGAAAAGAATTGTGCATCAAGAATAAATAAATAAATAAATAAATAATCCTAAAAAAAACTGTAAGGAGATCAAATTGATGTTGACTTGTAAGAACTAATGAATTTACTGTATTTGATATGCCGCAATATTGTCATTTTACTGAAAGTTAAAGGTAATTATGTCATTAGATTACAATTATGCAATTAGATTACATTTTTTTATCTTTTAAACTTTCAGTAAAAAAAGCTCAAAAAGCTGGGAAACTAGTCATGGGTATTAGGAGTGATTTTACTGGTAACTGCCTGGGGGAGGGGGAGTACTCCCATATAAAAGTGATGGGGGTGATCATTGTACATTTTGAAAGAAACCACTAAAAGGTACCCAGGGCTAAAAGGTATAAAACTGTTCCAATTCTAACGTCAAGTCTGTTCCTGTCAGATTATTTTTCCGGCTTCAGTTAATACCCTAAAACATGGTCCTAATTTACATTAAAACACCCTAAGTGGTACCAACCCACAAATTTCAACCCCTACAAGGCCATTACTTTTATATCAAGTTTCCCATGTTTCACTGGCAAGATCATCATAATTTCAACTCATCCCATTCATTCAGGAATTCTGACAAAACTGTTGGTCAGAATTCTTGAAATTGAATTTTTGTAAAATTGCTATTAAATTAAAGTTTAATTCCATAGAAGTACATGTATGTTCCAAACCTGGCAGCTCATCCCTGGTGAAAGACCTTCCAGGTTCTTTAATCAGAACTTTCAAGATCTTCAAAGACCTGTCAAAGATAAGGATCTTCGAAGGATCTTTCAAGGGTCTTTGAAAGATCTTTAAAGATCCTTGATTTCTCATTATGATATTTCAAGATCGATCCTGAAGGATTTGATGTGGATTTTAATAAAAGTTGTTAGCAAGTATCTTAGAAAGGATCCTTGCAAAGATCTGCCTGCTAGAGTCTGACATTACATTCACCAGCCAGGGCCGTAGCTAGCGGGGGGCAAGGGGGGCAGTTGCCCCCCAAGAATGGGTAATGCTTTCTGAAAAACGAAAACTGCGTGTTTTTTTCGCGTTCAAACAGCCGCCTTCTTGATAAAAATATATGCCGAGGGTCTTTCAAAAACAAGATTGAACATTTCAAAGGCTTGGTACTCTCCCCAGATTTTGCTCGGCATATTAAATCAAGATGATGGGGGAACGAAGAGGCGAGAACTTCTTACTTCTTAGGTAACTAAGTAAGTAGTTATATTTTGACTGTCCGGTACCATACTAACTTGAACATTTACGATTGATTGAGAAATATATTTTGGAGCGGAAATCCAACTGGAGACATCTTTTACACACGAAATAGACTAATAAAATGTTTAGTGTACTAAGGCTGATATACGGAATGTATAAAGTTAACAAAACCTCGGAAATATTGCTGTAAGCACTAAAAATACCTGTAATTTTACACTTTATCGAGATTGATTTTTTGACAAAATATCTCATGGAGAATGCTGAAAATAGCATTTCCGAGCCTCTAGATTTCAAAATTTTCTGAGGGGGCATGCCCCCAGACCCCCCTAGCGGCTCGCGCCTTCGGCACTCGCTTCATTGCCCCCCCATTCAAAAAATTCTAGCTACGGCCCTGCCAGCAGTCATTAGGGATGGCATTCATCAGAAATAGCTATTTCTCTCTAACTTTCTAACTTCTAAAAACATTGCTCAGTCAAGTGAATTTACACTCCAATATGAAAATTGAATTCTATGAAAAGCATTAACTTTAAGCAATTAATTTTGATTATAAATTTTAAAATGACAATGGACACTGTCTAGGAATACAATTGAATTGCAAGCTATTTTACAGTCAAACATTATGAGTGTCAACTGAGTGACCTACTGGTGGTTTGTTTATAATAGAACATTGCGTCCACCACACAAAACAATTTCACAATTACCACATGCAGCCAGCCCCTTTGGAGCAAACTATTCAATAATTCAACATTCCAAATTTTGTCAAGTGCAATGACTCACACTGTAGTAGATAAAATGGATGGTTTGTTTTATAATTTAGCAAGCCTCAGCAATGAACACATGTATATAGAAATCAATTTTAGAAGATAATTGTATAAGTACATGTAGTCTTTTGATGTACTGGTACTTAGTTTGTTCTTAAAGAAAGTTAAATTAAATTAGTTGAATATATTGAATTTTAAACACTGTAACAGACAATCCTAATATTACTTGTTGTATTCTAAAAGTACAGAAAAATGAACTGGTCCACCTATTGCTTAATATTCAAATTGCCAAAGATATGATTAAATAGTAGTTATCTAGTTGAAAAAATGTCAAGGTTGTTCACAGTTTTGTTTACAGTATAAGTCACAATATCGGAGAAAAGCAAACAAAGATATAACCTGTCATTGATAATAAATATATGATCTGAAAATAAGGTATAAGTTGTTGAACTCACCTACATGTAGTTTAAAGATGTGTTACAGACTTAAACCACATCAATTACCCTTCACCCTGACTGTTTGGGAATCTGCATTGGGTTGAATGAAATGACTTCTTTGATCAATGAAAAACTACTTGTACGTCAACTGGTGGCACCTGCTCAACCTATGACAAGACAAGACATGTTTGCGACAAGGCATTGTTGCTTCACATTTTGAAGGGTATCAGGACAGAAGTATAAAATGTCGTTTTATCTTGAAAAACTCATGGCATGTTTTTCTCCAAGGCTCTTTCAAACAGGATATTTTATTGACAAATAAAATCAGCTGAGATTTTAGTTAATAGTTAATTTGGTCAAAATAAATCACTTAACTTAAATGTGGCTCACATATTTGGTAGTAATGTCAAACAAAGACTGATTTGTCAATAAGGCTGTGAACAATGCATCCTGCTGAGAATATCTTTGCTTGTTAAGTGGTATTGTTTGAGACATTTTTAAAGACTTTTTGGCTAAGAAAGGAAACAGAAAAGATAGGGTATCGACCCTTCTAAATAGAGAATGGAAACGCAAGACCAGAGTGAAAAAAATGAACAAGAGAAAAAGGCAGATCAACAGGTATTATTTTCTGTTATTGACAGAATGAAGACAGGTTTTCGGACCATTACAAGTCCTGCAGAGTACCTCTGACAGTTCAACAGTTAATTCAAGGCTTATGATAGCACAGTCATGTAGCATTATAACATAATTCTGCCAAATAACAATATTTTATCAGTCAGACAGAATGATAACTGACACAGACCTCAGCAAGAAAGAAATCCATTCTCTTTCATGAATTCAATAACATCAAAGTTAATCATTATTAAACACACAGAATTTTAAAAGGCTTAATTAAGGAAAGACAGAACCTGATGTTTGTGGCTTTTATGTTTACAACACATTTACACCTATATTGCATGTCCATCAGATTATTAATCCATTTAGAAGTTCAGAACTAATGACCTATATACTAGACTATAATTTTATTATTTTATTTACAAAATTCGCCAATAAAATTCTAGTTCTATTTTACTGTTAGCGTCAATTTAAGAGAGGATACCTAACCATAACATTTATATCATAAAGGGGCATAGCTAGCCACGATAGCAAGCCAGAGATGTAAAGTTATATTGTTATATAGCCAATGGAACCAAGCAGTAATTCTATCAAACTTAAAGCTATCAATAATTTAATTATCAAGAATCCCTAGCTAGTTACACATGTTAAAAAAGCAAGTTTCAACTGAAGGTCTATTTTTTTTCTCTGTACCCTCGCTATTTAAAATTACCACCTACAGTGTAGTATCAGTCGATACACGGTGCTTGTTGTACACCCAATCAGATGGCGAATTTGACAATATTTGGCAGCTTGGTATATAACGTACCACCACTTTGTGTTATGCAGTTTTACTTACATGTAATGAATAACTTCGAATATAGGATAATCTGATGGCAGTTAAAATCTACTAAAGAAGCATGTTTTTAAAATAGGGATTATTTTTTATGTTAAATTACAATTTTTGGAAACTAACTGTATGAATGAATGAACGAATTAATTAATTAAAGTGTCTAGATACTAAAATAGCTGTTAAAAACCACTAAATGTGGACACCATGTAATATACATGTAGGACTACCAGCACTCTTAAACTACTTGCTGAACCTAATCATGATGGCACCACTTGGAGCAAAGGAAATCAAGCATTAATCTATTTCAGAGTATAGTCAATAATTATTTAAGATAAAGAGTGATTAATGCAAAATATATAATATATAATTTATAAACACATCAAATTTTCTACACCATAAATACATGCAGCAGGAGCAACAAGATTGAGAAACTTAGTTTTTAAAAGTGCATGTACTGAAATATAATAAACTATAAGACCATTTTTGGCAAGAGAGGTTTAAAAATTATTATTATCATAATCCTATTACTAAAAGTACAATGTATATTGCATCTATATAATTTATAGTAGCCGTTATGTTCCACCCAGATGCATTATCCTTCTGTTTTTAAAACTGAATACACTATTACCTATTAAATGAATTGATCCTTCATAAGATTTCAGTTCCACTGACAAGTGGTTTGGATAACATAGACATTTTTGATAAAATTATAGTTTTAAATTGCAGTGTATATGAAATGACATTGTTCTTTCTCAATGTAAAGTTTAAAAATTAATTTTCTCAACACTCAAGAAATAAAAATATTGTTTGTTCGGTGGCTCAACCACACTTTGAACCCAAGCATTTCATCCGATGCTTTTGGGGACTGGGACAAATTGAATGTGTTTTGGCAAGCCTGGATGCTCTCTGCCACTGTTTTGGTTATTTTTTTCTTCTCTCCACATCAGCTTATTGGTATTTCAGGGATGTGACATAGAAAGCATCCATGTGCAAGCTGCACATTAAATGTGACCAATAATATGCTAACCATTTTAAGTCAAAAAGAGGCCACAAAAAAATTCATATTTAAAAGTAACTTGAATTTATTGTTAACTTCTTTTTTGATACATGCACTTTCTGTTGTCACTTCTACATCATCTTTGACTGTCTATTTTCCTAGCCTCCTCTCTATTAAAATCTTACTAAAAGCTGCTGCATGTCAGAAATTCTTGTCATCCTTGTTTAAAGTATTAAAAAAACTTTTTGTATAAACCTGCAAAGTTTTAACTCTCTTCTTTATCTTCTGATCTCTCTGTAGGAAATGGCTTCTTATAATACTTTTGATCCAGCTTACAATGGAATTTACAAGGTTCTGTTCTTTAATAACCATCTAAAACATATAATGTTATAAATTTATGCAGATCATTTAAAATAAGTGCAACACTTCGTTTATAAACAAATTAAACAATTCAAACATTTGTCTACAAATTGACCAACCCTATCATCAAACACCAGAAAATTATTTTTTTATGAATTAAATTGAAATTAATTTTCAGGGATATGATTATTAATCATTGACTCTTGTAAGAAGAGGTTATTAATCAATAACAAAATTTACAGTTATTAATTAAAATAAAAACTTGTAATGTAACAATGTTGAGTAGAAATGTAATATTCTACAAAATTAATATTACTTCTGCAATATAACTGATCAATTTACATTTTTTAAATACATTTTCAAATTAACTTAACATTTCTTTATTGCATGTCCTAATTACAAATTAAATTACAAATGATTATGCATGTTAAAGTTATCACAAATTATAAAACAAAATTATTCATTAAAATATATCTTAACAATTTATAATTATTATCAATGTTTTATTGGTTTTTACCACATTGTCTTTTGATGTAATGTAATGTAATATTCATTGCTTATTATATGATTTTAAAACAAGAAAAACTCCAAACTTAATTACATTACAACTGCATTGTCCATTTAACATTTTCATCACTGCAAGTGTGCGGTTATTAATAATAAAAATACTACATGTAAAATTATCATTATTATTATTATTGTATTATGACTTATATAAAAAAGAACACACTTTAACAAAATTATTATATAATATAAATTAAAATGTAATATAAAAATAGTAAAAAGTTATAACAGCATATTTAGATGTGTCATAAACTGAGTATAACGGTTAATTAATATGATACTCGTTGATAGTTTCTTAAAAATAAAATGAAATTCAAGGCTCTGCATTAATTCTGTCACTCTAAAAAAAACTGTTAAAAGAACAGGATGACAGTGTAATAAATTCATTGTGAACACTTTTATTGCTGCAGGTTTTGAAGTTTTGAAAGGGTCTTTAAGGTTCCGCAGATTGCACACATAGTTTTCATGACATACCCATGTTCCCTTGGATTTGCCCTTGTTTTTCACCCCCAATTTACATGCTTTTTGTGTACAATTCGATTTTATATTTTCATCAAAGATATTCTTTATCATTGATTTGAATGGAGAAGAATTAATAACACATGCGGCTAAAACTGTATTCTCTTTAATCCAGAATGTTGATAATGATGACGACGACATGAGTGGTTTGAGAGGCTGCTTCTTCAAAGACGGCAGAAGAAGGATTGGTATGTGACTTTTAAGAAAATACCTAAAGTATGTTATATACTATATTAGCATAACCTCGCAATCTGATTGGCTACCAAACAGCTCTCTAATTTTCGATCTAGACTACCCTGGGAGTGCACGTAAGTAAACTTTCTGAAATCACAAACCAAAACTAGAAAGAAACCACTTTCACTGAACTGTTTCAGAATTGATTGGTCTCTGGTTATGCTAAGACAATTAGACGGCTCACTTCCGGTTTCTGTCAATTTTTGTTAGTTGACTTGGGGCTTTGCCCATCGCCAACTATCAGCCGATAGAAAACTCAAGCTTGCCGTCTAATTGTTGATTATTAGAAATGATATATTACTGATAAGAGAGTGATTTATGAATGTACTTCAAAATCATATGACAAATTTTATATTTATTTTTTTATTATTTCCAAGATGGTATAATAAAATTAATAATAATAAAAATAATTGTTTATTAACATAGAGATGATGATGTGGTATTGAGTGATAAAGCCACAAATGACCATTTGAAATGACCAATCAGAATAAGCATACTATAAGCTTACATGAAGATAATTATAAGTGTTTATGCACATGTATAAAATCTATCTGGAATCAACTAGATCAGCTAGAGTGTTCCTGTATCAGTCAGGAGGAAATACATTAAATAACTTGTTATTATTTACCACCAACTTTGCAGACTTTGTTCTTGTCTACGAAGAAGAAGAAAAGGCACCTCCTCCCAAACATCTCGAACAAAGACAGAAGTTTCTGGAAAACTTAGCCAAGTCTCAGCTGGAATTTGAAGAGGTAAAAACAACATTATTGTACACACTTGTAATTGAAATATATTTCTTATTTCTCTGAGCTGGGCTTACCTGTACCTTACCAGAATGTCAGTCCTAGAATTTCATAGAAATATGCTGCTTTCCGTGTTTTGTTTTGTTTTCAAAACTGATGAAGTCTTTTCGTAAGCAAAACTTCAAGATGGCTGCCAGCTAATCTCCTTCCCAGATCTCTTTTAGTTTTGGGTGAAAAGATCTGGGAACGAAATTAGTTACCAGTCTCCATTCATTTATAATTCAAGATGGCGGATGGTCAGTTCAATATTTCTTGGACGAGTGGAAACAATCTTTTGATTTCTATCAAAAGTACGATCTCAGATCAAACATATTTTGCTTTTAGAGAATCGTCTTTTGTAGCTTGTTGTTAAATATTCCATTTTAAATCGGCAGGAGGTGACTCAAGACAAGAAAGTCAAGGTGCATTTTATCAAGTGTCACGCGCCATGGGAAGTGCTACTGTTCTATGCGGAGGAATTAAACTTCAGGGCCCCTCTAGAGGTTTGTAATTTCTCTTTCTCTTATAGAATTATCAATATTAGAGTTGTTTAACCTGAAAATGTTCAATTCATTGAAGTATTTTTTAATATGCAAAATTATGTTTTTTTCTTATATGCTTGTAAGCTTATGTCAGTTTTGTAAGCTTAAGTTATTATTAAACTTTTCAATTTGACAGAAACTGTGTTTACATCATAATTCTCAGTATACTTTTAGTATAGGAAATCGCACGACTTAGTACAATTAGTGATAATTTAATGGGTACGAGTGAAAAGTGGCGAGTTCAATTTGAGAACTTTCAAAACATCACGAGTATCCATTAATCACTAATTGTACGAGAAAGTTGTGCGATTTTTTATTTATAGTACATTCAACAAAATGAGAAAAAATTTGTTGTAACAGTTGCAGACCACGTTCGGCAATCTTCGGGAGACTATCGGAAATATTTGCTGACCTTCCGATCACGTTCAAAAATCTTCGGGTGACTTTCGGAAATCTTCGGAATCTTCGGAAACCTTCGGGTCATCTTCGGTAATCTTTGGAAGGGTTCGGGTCATCTTTGTAAATCGTCGGATGCCTTTGGGTGAATTTTGCACTCTTCGGAAATCCTTGGACGATCTTCGGAAATCATCGTTACCATAGAAACCTAATAGGTACTCCTTCAGAGTACAATTTGGGATTAATTGTACTGCTCTTGTCCAATCAGAAACGAGTAATTTTGTTGAATGTACTATAATACATGTAATTGTTGACATAAAAATATTGATATATTACATATTAATCACTTCACATGCACGCTATAATGATCGACAATCCCCCGGCTGTACCTTTACCACACCTATTAGAGGAGGGGGGGGGGGGGGGGGGGGAATGGGTGCTTAATAGAGCTGAGGCGCAATTACTCCAGGTTTCTTACCAAAAATAGAGCGGGTTTAATCATGGAGATTGACAAGGGAAAACCTAAAATTTGACACAAGCACCTACAAAATGTAATCAAGGAAATACATGTACGGTTAAATTCTAACCAGGCTCTTGACAAACAATAGCTCAGTTAAAGGGAGGGTTTCACGGTTCGGCGCATGTCCATAAATCAAAATATACTTTTTTCGCTTTCTTATCAATGTTATCGCTTTAAAAACCCCACTCGCATGTACTTCAGTAATCACATATTATAATAATTTATTATTAGTCGTAGCAGAACGACGGATGACCAAAATTCACCGAAGATTTCAGTGGATTACACCGACGCAGTCGACCGTGGAATGTAGTGTTGACCCGTAGGATTTATTCCACAGTTGATGATTTTAGAGTATTTGCATGCGACAATTATGCAAATAGCTGTAAAATTCTTTAATCGTGAAATTTTCACAAGCAAATTTCGCACCCGAGTTAACTCCTCGCTTCCGATTGGTTCATAAACAATGCAATTAAATAGACTTGTGCCATAAAGCGTGCACAGGTGAACAAAGTATTTTGCTTTATGGACATTGCATTGAGCCATGAAACCGTCCCTTTAACACTGTCAGTAGTTAATGAGCTGCAACTGCTTTTTTTATCTTCTTTGTAGCTTCGCACAACCAGAAAGGTAAATTGGTCAGAAAGAATCCTGGAACAGTTACATGTGCCAAACATCTTCAAAGATGACGTGCCGGGCCTACCCAATGACTATTTCACTTGTACATTTCAAGCAAACAAACTCAACAAGTAAGTTATTCTAGCACATCAATAGTGGCTGCGTGAACGTTCCAGGGATAATTGTTTGGGGAGGACGTGGGTCTAAATAAAATGCATGCACATACATATGTATGGAGAATTTTATTGCGCAACCAAGGTAGGAAAAAATAGTAAACAATTAGTAGTTAAAATGGAAACGTTCATAGCCACTCTTAGTCCCAGGCTGTCACTCTTTTCCAAAGTGAGCTATTTATAAGTCTTAATCTTATCACAAACTATTTGTATTAGTCATTCGCCACTTTAGAAATGAGAAGCGATCTGAGGCGAGTGACATCTTGCAGTCACTTGTAGGACCGTTACTGGAGACAAAATGGCGGGCAGCTTGATGACGCTACGACCGACTGCAAGATGCGACTCGTCCCAGATTACTTACTCATTTTTACAGTGGCAAAATGTCAGCTTATACGACTTTGTAAGGGGTTCTGGTGGGTGGGCTTTATATAAATGTGGATGGGCAGGGACGAGGGAGAGCTAAATAAGTGGTAAAACAAAAAACGTTTCACAACACAACAATGAGTCAACAATAAATCAATAATTTCAGTCAATAATAAACTGTTATTTAAATTCCTAATTTTATATTTGAAGTTGCACAATCATTAAATTTTATGTTCTATGAGGAATAGATCTGTTTTATATTTAGGAAATACGGAAAAGGATAGCGGGGGGGGGGGGGGGGGGGGGGTATATCTGGGATGCTTATTAGTTATATAACCAGAGGGGCTTTATATTTTTTATATAAATAACCAGGTTTTTAAATTGTGTATTTATAGTTATACAATGTACATGCATAACAATATATATTAAGTGATTGGAGCCCCAAGAGGTTTAATTATTAAAGGAAAAAATGGACAAAGAATAGAAGGCTACTGCTACACTGTACATTATCATCTTTAAATTTTATTAATTTACAATGATGATAATGTATAGTATAGCTATAACCATGCATCAGATACGACTTATAAAGCATCCAAACGGAAAATTAAAACCTTGGGACTTCTTTAGAGCAAAAGGACTGAACCTGAATAATTATTTATTGATATTTGGTCTAGCAAAAGCATTTCCAGATTCTTGGAGACTCTTGTTAAAGTCATGTACTTTACACACGTCAGAGCACACCGCCACAAACTTTGATTTAACAGAATTTATCTTACATTTTAATAATGAAGACATCAGTCTAAATCAGCTCACCAGTAAAAGATTGTACTGGAGTCTTGTAGAGCAAATACGCGTTTATCCCACCGCAAGATTAAAATATGACTCCTTATTTAATGACCAAGATATTGACTGGAAACAAATATATTTAATTCCACACAAAGTGACTCTAGACATAAGAACAAGAATGTTTCAATTCAAATTACTCAATCGTATAATATATACCAACAAATTGTTATACAAAATTAAGCTGGCTGAGACTGCGCTTTGCACGTTTTGTGGAGAATCCGAAGAATCCCTCGAGCACCTGCTTAGTTACTGTAAATTCAGTAAAGACTTCTGGATCCAAATTATTAACTGGTTGAAGAATTTTAACATCAAAATTGGTACATTAAAAGATATTGACATTATGCTTGGCTATACCAAAGTTATACCACATTGGACACTTGTTAACCATATTCTCATTGTTGGTAAACAAATAATCTATTATAATCGGCTTAGAAAAACAAAGCCAGCCTTACCTCAATTAATAGCCAAGCTTAAATATATTGAATACATCGAACATTCTATTGCTAAGAAAAAAGGTAGACTAACATTTCACCAACAGAAGTGGGAAATGTTAAAGTTTTAATGAAACAACTACTAAAGTAAAATATATTAAACCCCTAATTGATGATGAGGCGCAAACTACTAGTAAGTCTTATAGTTGTGTAAGGAAGTACATGTAGGAAAGGTGTAAGTAATCGTATCGTAAGTGGTGTAAGTAAACGTATTGTAATAATACTTATTAAGTAGTGCAAGTAATTGTATTGTAAGTACTGTAATGAAGTAATTGTAAGTGAACGTATTGTAATTAAGTAGTGCAAGTAATCGCATTGTAAGTAGTATAAGTGTATTGTAAGTAGTCTAAGTAATAGTATTGTAAGTATTGTTCTGTGTTGCAATTAAAAAAAAAAAAAAAAAAAAAAAAAAAAAAAAAAATAGTATAGCTATAACCATGCATCAGATACGACTTATAAAGCAACACTAGCTACTGTCAGAAAGCTCATCAAAACTTGCGAGGGGAGTCTGGTTTTGTACTCAGCCCGGTTGTTCGAAAGTCGATTAACACTAATCCAGGATTAAAGTCAAACTTTTAATTTCTCTTGTATAAATAAAGTGTTTTTCTCTGCTGATGTTTTGTAAAGTTAAAGATTAGTCAAAGTCAAAACAGAAAGACAAAAAATATAAACAGAATATCTCACTGAAAAGTTGGAAAACTGAAATCAAAATTTGCGCTTATCCTGGATTAGCTTAATCATCCTTTGAACAACCCGGCCCGGGCCTTCATCAGCTAACAAATTATTAGCAATCAAGTGACATCCTGTGGTAAACATATACAGTAGTTTATACATAACTAAATAAATATACTGTACATTTTTTACAGGATGCCATTTCATTTTTTAGTTGCCAATAGACTTAACTGTATATGTGACTGAAATGTCTAGCTAAGAAAAAACAGACTGAGAAAAAAAGGCTACTGCTGCACTGTACATTATCATCTTTATATTTTATTAATTTACAATGATGATAGTGTACAGTATAGCTATAACCATGCATCAGATACGACTTATAAAGCAACACTAGCTACTGTCAGAAAGGTCATCAAAACTTGCGAGGGGAGTTTGGTTTTGTACTCTGGCCTGGTTGTTCGAAAGTCGATTAACACTAATCCAGGATTAAAAGTTAAACTTTTAATTTCTCTTGTATAAATAAAGTGTTTTTCTCTGCTGATGTTTTGTAAAGTTAAAGATTAGTCAAAGTCAAAACAGAAAGACAAAAAATATAAACAGAAAACTTCACTGAAAAGTTGGAAAACTGAAATCAAAATTTGCCCTAATCCTGGATTAGTTTAATCATCCTTTGAACAACCCGGCCCAGGCCTTCATCAGCTAACAAATTATTAGCAATCAAGTGACATCCTGTGGTAAACATATACAGTAGTTTATACATAACTAAAATATACTGTACATTTTTTACAGGATACCATTTCATTTTTTAGTTGACAATAGACTACTGTCAGTATTATGTGACTGAAATGTCTAGCTAAGAAAAAACAGACAAAGAAAAAAAGGCTACTGCTGCACTGTACATTATCATCTTTAAATTTTATTAATTTACAATGATGATAGTGTACAGTATAGCTAATAGCCATGCATCAGATACAACTTATAAAGCAACACTAGTTAGCTACTGTCAGAAAGGTCATCAGATCTTGCTTGGGCATTCCTGCAGTAAAAATATTAAATACTTAATATACATGTACTTCACATAAATAATAAATATATTGTATATTTTTATCACAGGATGCTATTTCATTTTTTAGTTGACAATAGACTACGTACTGTCAGTATATGTGACTGAAATATCTAGCTAAGAAAAAGGTTACTGCTGCACAGTACATTATCATCTTTATATTTTTTTAATTTACAATGATGATAGTGTATAGTATAGCTATAACCATGCATCAGATAAGAGTTTTAAAACAAAACTAGCAACTGTCAGAAAGGTCATCGAAACTTGCTTGGGACATTCCTGTAGTAAAAATATTAAATACTTACTTCACATAAATAATTATATAATAATATTTTTATCACAGGATGCTATTTCATTTTAGTTGACAAAAGAAAGGCCACAGTATATGATCAATATGTTGTTATAATTATATTATAATGTAACTGAGATGATAAAAGTCATAACAATGATAACATTACATGTATTTAAATAACAACTGCAATCTTTATTTCGCTCAAGATAGAAAATGCAACATACTACATGTAGATAAAATTGACAAAAAAACATCAACAATTATTTGCCAGGTTTATTGGCCATGAAGATCAAGAATCATACTTCACAGAAACAGAAAGAACAAGAGTGGTAAGTGATATTTACAAAAAGCTGTCAAATCGAATTGGTTTCTAGTTGAGTATCAAATAATCATTCAAAAAATGCACCATGGATAAAAAAAATTGTCAAAGCATTTCTTAACAGACAATACCTTCCTTTCAAGGTGTATGAAATCATGGAAACTGCCCCATTTGGCAAACGACAAAAAGGAGAAATTGGTAGGAATACTTCATTTATGTGTGACAGAAATATTATTATAATATATTTTCTAAGTTGTTTGCAGTTAGTGATTATCTTAATATGTTTTCTTGTTCAAGTCCAAAACACAACTTAGGAATGAGAATAAAGAAAACAATCAATTAGGGGATAAAAATAGAGTACTAAAGTTATGACGTCACAAAAATAAATTTGCGAAATTATAAAATTTGATCAGCTATTTGGAGGAAGCATGCCAAAATCCGTCCACTTGCCAAAAAATTAGCTCTCCATTGCAATTTGCGGCCGAGATATGGGCACTTCAGGTTTTAATTTCTCCCAAACCCTTCTAATTTTGCATCTGTTCCTTCAGTTTAGAACAGACGCAAAATTAATAAGAGAGGTTTGTATGGGACTTTGAACCTCTATATCTTCTGTTCTATTCGTGCTAACAAGTTGAAATGTTGTGGCTGATCATACAGCAGCAATCTTTATCTAATGATGGGTTTTGAGGCTTGGTAATAATAATTTGCACACACTTTACCACTATTATCTGTCTTGATGTGCATGTACATGTACCACATGAACAATTCACTGCTGAAAGATATCTTCCTTTTGATATCCTAGTCGCATTTTGTTTATGAGAGAAGGTACTTACAACTGTAGGCATAAATTTAGCACCGTTTTGACCAAAAATGCAGCACAATCCCTGTGATAGTGCCCCTTTAAAATAAATCTGTGGTTTAATACCGTAATAAGTAAAATTTTAAGCTTGAGAATAACAAGACAGTGAGATTGATTTTGTCATCACAGGTATCGAGCGCCTTGTTGAGGACGGCATTTTCAAGGCTGGATATCCTCTTCATTTGGTAAGTTTATATCAGTTAAATTGGTTTTCATTTCGTAGAGAGTTTACAACACAAGTTTATACAATTTCGGGAACTTTTTTATACGTGAAATTCATTCATCAGTCCAATAAACCTAATACAGTCAATTCTCGTTATACCAGACACCCTCGGGACATACAGTAGTTTGGGGTCCGTAATAGCAAGAGTCCGCAATAGCAGGAGTAATTTTCAGTCAAACCTCTAGCTTTTGCTGGGTGAAGGGCTGGATTTTGTCCGTCATAGCGAGTGTCCGTATTTGTTCAGCTTCACTGTGATTTATATTACATGTACATATTAAAGAAAGTCACTATAACATCTGGGACAGTTTTAAAATGCAGTTCATCTTATTTGCTCTGACACACATTCAAACTCTTTTGCCAGATAGATCTCCATCTTAAATTGCACATTAAATTAAGGCAGCTTAATAATTTATTGTAATCTTTTCATAATCAGATTTTTATAAATATTTCCTATTATATGCACTAGGGATCTGCAGAATTGCCGAAGGAGTGGAAAGAAGGTCCAGATGGACCAGATGAAATAAAACTCAACAAAAGACAGATTCTTAAAGAATATTGGGCGCGGTGGGGCAAATGGCTGAAATATCAACCTCTTGATCACATCAGGTTTGTAAATGTATTTAATGCATCCATGTTTTATATAAGCTTACGGAACTAGATAAACTCAAAGTTTGTGCTGACAGGCCAGAGTGGCCCACTCTGCCAGAGCATGTATTTAGGTTTCTGTAGCATGAAGTGACCATAGGCCAAGGTATGTAAATTTGTCCCCATGGATGAGATGCTAGTCCATCACAGGTTAACCACCCCCATCCCCCCTGTTGCCCTTATAGTTCGCTAGTACCCATTTATACTCCTGCTGGATGGAGAGAGGCACTGTGAAAGTAGTGTCTTGCCCAAGAAAACAACACAATAACCCCGACCAGCGCTCGAACCTGGACCACTTGATTTGTAGTCCAATGTAAGGAGTATTTAAATTAACAGAGAAATAACATCGTAAACAAGGTTGTGACTGATGATGAGTTTGAGAAGTACGGTAAACGCTAAAAATATCAATCTGGCTGTTTTTGTTTTTCCTTCAGAGAATACTTTGGAGAAAAGATTGGTATTTACTTTGCTTGGCTTGGTAAGAGATATTTTCAGTTTCTGCTACATTGGAGATTTTTATTGTGAATCTCTCTTTTTTTAATAAATACGAATCTTGTTGCATTGAAATTATTATTTGCTTCTTATGCATTTCCAATTCAGAAAGAGCACTGCATGTTGAATTTTGTAATTCATAGGGTGCCAAATTGAAGAGTTCTTTGCACAGTATAGAGTACTAAAAGTTATGACGTCACAAACATTAAATTTGTGGAATTACGAAATTTGATGAGCTATTCAGAGGAAGCATGTCAAAAATGTCCACTTGACAAAATAGCTCTCCATTGCAATTTGCGCCGAGATATAGGCACTTCAGGTTTTAATTCTCCATACAAACCTTCTAATTTTGCAAATTAGAGAGGTTTGTATGGGACAATGTCAAACTTTGAACCGCTATATCTTCTGTTCTATTCATGCTAACAAGTTGAAATTTTGTGGCTGATCATACAGCAGCAATCTTTATCTAATGATGGGATTTTGAGTCATGAAAAAAATATTTGAAAAATGTTTGGACGTCACACTTTACTACTCTATTGTGTCCCAACAAAGTTTGATCCAGAAATTCTGAGAATCATCCACAAATGGATCTACTGTACATGTACATGTATAGTGTTCTGGATTGGTCAGTTTAGCAGAAACGTTATTGTAAGAGAGTTTGTCGCCCCCCTGTTAACTTGGTGTTCCAAACATTCATTTTCAGGTCAGTACACTGCATGGCTTCTTATGCCGTCGTTTGTAGGGCTGCTGGTGTTTATCTATGGGATCATAACTATGAACGGATCTGACAACAAACCTGCGTAAGTATCCTCTTTTACGCTAATAGAGTACTAAAGCCGTGACGCGAAATTATGAAATTTGATCAGCTATTCAGAGGAAGCATACCAAAAAACGTCCACTTGCCAAAATTAGCTCTCCATTCAATTTCTGGCGAGATATAGAGGTTCAAAGTTTGGTACCGTCCCATACAAACCTCTCTAATTTTTCGCCTGTTCTAATGCTTCCTCTGAATAGCTGATCAAATTTCATAATTTCGCAAATTTGAAAATTTGTGACATCACACTTTACCACTCTATTAT
Organism: Desmophyllum pertusum; assembly: GCA_029204205.1. Taxonomy (NCBI): domain Eukaryota; kingdom Metazoa; phylum Cnidaria; class Anthozoa; order Scleractinia; family Caryophylliidae; genus Desmophyllum; species Desmophyllum pertusum. Next base: position 1,630,749 of record MU826356.1, read on the forward strand.
GCAGGTGTGATATTTACAAAACAAAATAATGCAAGTATCATGTATGTCACATCTATTAGATGTTGCCAGGTTGACAGAGTTTTTAAATAAATTAATATTAAAATATTTATTTGCAGACTTGATGTGTGTAACAGCCCTCCAGAAACCTACCAGATGTGTCCCTTGTGCGATGAGTCGCTTGGTTGTCACCCTGTTGACCTGCACGGCAGCTGTATGCTGGGGAAGGTGTGTGCACTAAATTGGAAGCAAAATAATTTATTTTTCTTTACGTCTTTCCCATTTAAAGCTCAACAGGACCCATTGTTGACCCTCTCTGCACAGGATCGTAGGAACCTAATGGCTCATTAGTGTCGACGCCAACCTCATTCCCAGGCTCTCTGGAAAAGGAGAGAGAGCCTGGGAAATTGATTTTTTTTGTGACGTCACAACTTTAGTACTCTATTGAACTAAATGATCAGTAAACTTTGTGAGATTCATAAAGTTCATGCAATCTCATAAAACAACATTTCAAAAATATACAACTTTTATTATTTTTATAAGTGTCAGTAGATTTAGCTAATTTGTGCTAATTGTGGTCACTAATATGCAATCCGTTTTAATCTTCCTCAGTCTTAACCATCCTTGTTCCTTTTCGGTTTATTATTACTTCTTTGGTGTTTGTCTATCTTAGCAAACTGTTATAATTTTGAGGTTTCCTTCAATTCAAAAGTAATTTATTTTCATCAGAAAAATGACATCGTGACATAGCTCCTTTAACCAGTTCACCCTATTTCCATCCTGTTTACAGGTTTCGTACTTGTTTGACAATGCAGCGACGGTTTTCTTTGCCGTATTTGTCTCCTTTTGGGTAAGTACTGAAAAACTTTTCCAAAGAATAATCCACAACTTTTGGACGACCCCTCAAGTTTTTTTCACACATAAAATATGCGGAGAAAATATTTATCTTCCGAGACGGGTAGAAAATTGTTGCTAAGTGACAATGACGTATCAGGATACTGACCAGTAGTCGACATTTATGCGAGCCCATTCTTATATATTTTTGTAATTCATTGCCCAGCTTTGCCCTATGAAGAATAGTACATTATAGCTTGTTTAATTTGCTGTGGTTGTTTTTCTTTTGTTGTTTTATAGCTGTGTTTTTCTTGGAATTCTGGAAAAGAAAGGAGATAACTCTGGCGTATCATTGGGATGTACTGGAGTATGAAGAAGAGGAGGTAACATAAAGCCCTGTCAAACAGTCTTGAGCAACATTTTGTCTCGACATTCTCGCAACATTTGTTGAGAGCCGATGTTTTCGGCCGAGGAGAACGTCAATTAAAGCCCTTCCACACGAGCAAGTTTTCCTTGACAAGTTTTCACTTGACAATTTTTCTTTGCTCGTGTGGAAAGGAAAATTTGGCAATTTTTTCCTTGACAAGTGTCACCCAGTTTTTTGAACAAGGAAACTTGTCAAGGAAAAATTGCCAAATTGCGAAACTTGTTCGTGTGGACGTGCAACAAGGAAAATATGACAAGGAATCCCTGGTGCCCAGCGACCTTATCTTGCTGCTCGCGACCTGGGTCCTATTAAATCCGCTGTACAATATTATTGTTGTTACAAAGAAAAATTGTCAAAGAAAAATTGTTTATCGTCCACACGAGCAAATAAAATTTGTCAAATAAAATTTGTTGTTTATCCACACGAGTAAATCAAAATTGTCAATGTTCCTTGTCAAGGAAAACTTGCTCGTGTGGAAGGGGCTTAAAGGAGAACGGAAGGTGAAAAACAAAGTTTTGTAACCACTTTTTAAATAAAGTAAATGATGTATCTTAACTAAAATTTGTAATATTCGTCCCTATAATCCATTGGTAAACTTGTTATGGACTGTAAAAAGCTCGCAACAATGACACGATGTACGTCCGCCATTTTGTCCGCCATTTTGAAGGCATGGGCGCTAAGCATGACGTCATTGCGCCCACTCGTAATATATAAATGCGTCAAATCTCAATATAAATACTCATATTATAAAACTCATCGAGAAATCTGTGGAAATCAGTTGCAAAACAGAGGGACGGCTCTAATTACGCAGTATGTAATCTATATTATCCCAGCATTAAAGGATAAAAACGATCATAAATGTTTCCGTCGTGGTACCTACATATTATTATTTACAGTCCCACGGCGCTCTTATTCGAGTCCGCGCCTGACCTAAGCCAAAGAACAATTGCCGTCTCCAACACTTCTGTTTGCAAACAGATCATTTCGAAACTAGGATGCTGAGTTATACAGCGAAGAGGGGAATCCTCCTCCTCCAGATCTGAGCCAAATAATGAAAACATAGCATTGCAAAATTCGTAACCGAGTGCAAGTGATGTCAGAGCAACACAAAATAAAATCGAACACGACAAATGAATCGTTTCTAAATCAGTATGTTTATTATCCTTTTAATTAACAATATTCACCTGCTATTTTGTCATAGCTTCGTCGATCTCCTAGCAGTACACACACTCTCTTTCTTGCTGAGTTTTCCAGTTTTCGATTCCCAATGTTTACAAGTACACCATGTGGTGTTTCCTCCTCGTGCGATCTCGTCCTGGCTTTCAGCTGCTTCAGTATGCTCTCCGTCGGAATCCGAGAGATCTCACATGGGCTCGAACGAATACGGTTCAAACTCAGCCGTATTTATGGATGTATAAGCGAACAGTATCTAATAAATAATTCTCAGAAATGACTGCAAATCCAAGAACGTGCAAACGATCGATCGAGCAAAGAGCGCATTGACGTCACAACATGGCGACCGTGAATCCTTATTTGGAAGTAACCGGAAGAGAAAGCACACAAAATGGCGGACGTTCAATTCCGGCGAATGCTGTCAGATTTCGGTCGTATTTGCACTGAAATATGTATTTTTTTCGCTCGTTTCTTCGAAATTATAGTTTTTTATAGTTATTTCTACAATTGTAGTTATTACGAAAATTATATTCTGTAGCCTTCCGTTCTCCTTTAAACCTTTTGTTTAGCGACATTCTCGTATTGCCGTTGTCGCCGTTGTCGTCGTGGTGTACATAAGTTCCCTAATATCTAGCCTTAGCCCCTGGAAAACTGTTTACCCCAGCGCCAGTTTATTTGTCAGTGACATGTTGTTTTTCGTTGTTGTCCAGGAACGTCCACGGCCAACATTTGCAGCTTTAGCACCTACAGTAGAACGAAACCCAGTGACAGGAATATTGGAACCGCACTTTCCTGATGAAAAGAGACAACCGCGAGTTTTCTCGGGAATTGCTATTGTTATCACTATGGTAAGATAACAACAACAACAACAACAATTTGTACTGAAGATGATTAACTAAATAAGCTTAAGCGCGAAATATTTTTTTTTACACGCGCGAAATATTTTTTTTTACGCGCGAAATATTTTTTTTTTACGCGCGCGGAAAGAGAAGGGAATCTCTGCCTCGCTGCGATTGGTCAAGCACTGCACGCTGCACGCATTTCTTTAGCCAATCACTGCGCTCGGCAAATGCCAAATTGACGTAAACATGTTTTGTTTTTCAGGTTTCTCTAGTGTTGGTGTTCATGGTGGGAGTGATTGTCTATAAGTTGTTGGTTTACCGGCCTCTGGCGTCTAATCCATCGACTCGAGCACGAGCTCAGCAAATCGCCAACATCACTGGTGCCTTTGTCAACTTGACCATTATCATGATCCTCAGCAGGGTGAGTACTTCACAGCGGTCAAACGCACTGCGCGCGCGCAGTTCCCGCCAAAACTGCCGCTTACAAATGTCTTAAAGTTGCGAAGTCGTCCACTTTTAAAGCCAAAAGTTAAGAAATGTACTGAAAAGTTAGTGTTTGTACGCCGCATATGTATAGATAATGTAATAATTGTTATCCAAAAGGTTTCTCAGCTCGTATTTTGGTTTACCACTGCATGTTTTATAACGTTTCCTTACAAACTTCGTGGCCATTACGCTTCAATCTCTTCCTAATGGGTTCCTGTCATTTGTCGAGTACTGTTCTAAAAAGCCGACACATTTTTGTTGGATTTTCTATGATTTAGGCGTGGTTTAGAGCTTCTCGAATTCAAAAAATTATTAAAAATAGATGACATTATTAATTAACCCTTTTGAGCTATTAACTATCATAAATTCTTGAATTAAAACATGGATTATGAATCCTTTTGTAGGTATACGAAAGAGTTGCGTTGGCACTAACTCACTGGGGTAAGTTCTCGTGGTACATGTAACCAGCCTTAACCCTAAGTTCACGCTCCCAAGAGTGCTAAAAGTTCAAAACTGAGGAAAAAATCTTGAATTTCATTTTGCAAAATTGTCAAATACAAACTGCACCACTTGAAAGTACTGTTCAATAGCTTTCATTTGAATGGTCACACACTAGGGTTTCATCCACAGACTTAAAAGTTACAACCACATTTATTGACTCAAGTTTTGACTCTGGGAGTGAAAAGGAATTTAATATGATTTGTCATCTATTAAGTTGAAGCTACCTATTGCTAGTGTCCTTCGCAGCCGTTATTTAGGTTGTCACATAGACTTCGAATAGTCTCTTGCTTTCCCCATGTTTTTCTGTGCACGAGAAGAATGCGAAGTGTGGGAAAAATCAAGAGGTGGGCGTTGCGTGACGAACACTCGTGGATAGACGTGTTGCGTGACGAACAAGTTACGGTTTTCGAAGTATGTCAAGAGATTAACTTTTGTTTTTTCTTTGTATCCTTAGAAATGCATCGAACACAGACGGAGTACGAAGACAGTTTAACATTCAAAGTGTTCGTGTTCCAGTTTGTGAATTTCTACTCGTCTATCTTCTACATCGCCTTCTTCAAGGGAAAGTAAGAATATTATTGAAAAACTTCTAGTTTCTCTCAACCTTGTTATAACACATTCAAGTTTGCATGACATAGAGGATAATACATGGATACATGCGCTCACTCGTGAGAAATCGATTTTGAACTTGAGAACTCCGAGCAGTTCATATCTCCAAGCAACCATGTATCTTAAACATACCACTGTAATAATGAAGTTTTTGACGATTTCCCGAAGATTTCCGACTATTTTCCGAAGATTTCCCAATATTTCCTGAATGTTGTCCGAAGCTTGTACGAAAGTTTCCGAACATTTTCCGAACTTTTCCAAGGATTTGCGAAGATTGCCGAGGAAGATCCGAAGATGTTTCGACTTAATATCGACAAATTTTGGCTCATTCAGCATAAAAACATGGAATACTCTTCAGCAAGCAGCAAACGTGACGTCATCGATATCTTCACATGTGAAAGATATAATCTTCTATCAGAAACTCTGCTTCTATACAGTGTAAATCATATGGAGAAAAATCCTAGCCTGCGTAGTAAGCGTTCCTGTACGGACGGTCTGAACGAAAAGCTTTTTCCGCGAACGAAGAGCTTTTTCTGCATTCTGGCGCGTGAAAATTGGGGCGAGAGCAAAAAAGTCCGAGGGGTTGGGGAGATGAGCCCCTCCCCTCCCCCGCTCGGACTTTTTTGCTCTCGCCCCAATTTTCACGCGGCCAGAATGCAGAAAAAGCTCTTTCTTCGTACAGGAACGCTTGCTACGCAGGCTAGAGAAATCCTTGTAATTCACTGTAAGGATAATTTACCAACAGATTGTCTGACGCATGGTGCATTGTGTTTGTAGGTTGGTTGGTTATCCGGGACATTACCGCAGACTGTTTGGACTTAGGCAAGAAGAGGTAAGTAAAGTCACACTTCAGTAGTAACGCTGTCACGCTATCAAGTAACGGTGTCACGCTATAGCGTTACACAGGACTGGACTAAGTAACGCTGCTGTTTTATCAGCACAATAGGCATGGTTATGTGACGCATGTGCTCACACATGATTTGTAGGCATGGTCATGTGATGCATTTTCTGACACATGATTGGTTGTTTTTCAGTGTGCACCCAGTGGCTGTCTGATGGAACTTGCTCAACAGCTTGTCGTCATCATGATCGGTAAACAAACCATCAACAATGTGCAGGAGATTGTTATACCGTGAGTAATGAACATTTTCGAAAAGAGCTCGGTGATTTGCAAAATAATTATTAAAGCTGTTGTTCAAGTGGAACCTAATAAGAATGTTGATCGTTTTGTTGTAGTATGCTGAAGCAATGGATTAAGAGAAAGAAGCGTGGCACAACCAAAGAAGAGAACAAACCTCGCTGGGAAGCTGACTATGAACTGGTGGAAAACGAAGGACTCTTCCAAGAATACCTGGAGATGAGTAAGTGTCATGAATAGATAGGCAGACAGTGACGAAGTCAAATTAGCGACAGGCAGGCAGGCAGGCAGGCAGACGGACGGACGGACGGACGGACGGACGGACGGACGGACGGACGACGGACGGACGGACGGACGGACGGACGGACGGACGGACGGACGGACGGACGGACAGACAGACAGACAGACAGACAGACAGACAGACAGACAGACAGACAGACAGGCAGGCAGGCAGACAGAACACAACACAATGACCCCGGCCAGCGCTCGAACCCGGACCGCTCGATCCGGAGTCCAACACAATAAACCATTAGGCCACCACGTCTCTCCCTCAAATGTAAAGATGTTAGTAATGCAGTAATCGAGTAATTAAGACATTGTCCTGATTTTAGCATGATTTTGGAAGCTCAGAAACATATCTAGATCATAGGAAGTTGATCAATAATGGTTTGATTCTGTAGAATAACACTCGGCAAATGACAGGAACCCATTAGGAAGTGAGGATGACAAACGACAGCAAGGATGGAAATAGATTGCAATATGGATTTTGAAAAAAACGTCAGGATGTCAGTTTTTCAAAGTTTCAAATTTGGCTCGGAAATCTTTGAAATTTTGCAAAAATTTTGTTGCAGTATGGAATTTCTTGAAGAAATTGCTTTTTATCATTTAGTTAGAGTTTATTAAGTTCTTATTTCATAGATTTAGGGACCATTTCGTGCATTTATAACAGTTTTGAGCAAATACGCCGGACAGTGTCCCTTTAATCTTTACAGTGTACACTGTGTTTATTATGTCTTGTTCTGTTTTATTCCAAAAGTTCTCCAGTTCGGTTTCATCACAATCTTCGTGGCTGCATTTCCTTTGGCTCCATTCTTCGCACTCGCTAACAACATCTTTGAGATTCGCATTGACTCGGACAAGATGGTGTGTGAAGCGAGACGACCGATCGCCGACAGAGCTCAAGATATTGGAATCTGGTTTGATATCCTGGACAGTGTTGCCAAAATAGCAGTCATCAGCAACGTAAGTAGAAGCGAGCCAATCACAATGGCTTGAAATAGTGGAAACGCCAATCAGAACTCGAATAAAAATATGAACTGGTAGCAAGCGTGACAAAGCGCGGGAAAAGTTGCGTTAGTCAAAGCGCGGAGACGTCGTGAATGACAAATCGTGGGAAAAGTAACGCAAGACAAAGCGCGGGAAATTTTGCATAAATTCAAGCTAAAAAAAGTTGCGTAAGCACGGGAAAGTTTGCATAAGTTAAAGCTCAGTAAAAGCTAGACTGCGAGCAGTCCCTCTTTCTTTCCGATAGCGAACGCGAAGCGCGAGGGAGCGGAAATCGAGCGCGAAGCGCGAGCGAGCGGGAAATGGGCCGAGCGGAAGCGTTCATGCCTCACTTCCGCTCGCTCGCGCTTCGCGCTCGATTTCCGCTTCGCTATCGGAAAGAAAGAGGGACTGCTCGCAGTCTAAGTAAAAGCCTTGTAGCAGAACGCGGGAAAAGTTGCATATCGCAAGGGAAAGCGCCGGGAAAATCCTTAAAGTAAAGCGCGGGGAAAAAAGTGCGTAAGGCAAAGCGCGGGAAAAGTTGTATAAGGCAAAGCGCGGGAAAAGTTGTATAAGGCAAAGCGCGGAAAAGTTGTTTAAGGCCAAGCGCGGGAAAAGTCGTTTAAGGCAAAGCGCGGGAAAAGTTGTATAAGGCAAAGCGCGGGAAAAGTTGTATAAGGCAAAGCGCGGGAAAAGTTGTATAAGGCAAAGCGCGGAAACGTCGCGAACGACAATTCGCGGGAAAAGTAACGCAAGACAAACCGCGGGAAATTTTGCATAAATTAAAGCTCAGAAAAAGATGTGTAAGACAGAACGCGGGAAACGTTGAGTAAAGCAAAGCGCGGGAAAAGTCTCATTGGTTTTGTTGTTATTTTTATTTATTCTGACTGGTTAAAACACGTTTCACGAAAAGTCTATTTTTAGACGGGATTTTAAACCTATGGTATCAAAGGTCAAAAAAATGAAAAGTTAAAACAAAAGCAGCTTACCGAAAAAGTTATTTCAGGTAAATTATTGCTATACAGTGGAACCTCGATATAACGATGTGCCAAGGGACTGACCAAATTAGATCGTTATATCGGGAAATTCCCGATATAACGATTTTTCGGGAAAAGAGCCAAAAATATCGTTATATCGGGGTATTGTTAATAATTGATTTTTCATGTACTGTATAAATCCCTAACGTAACAAACTGTTGACAGACACGTTACAGTCCTTATGCAATGAGAACTAAATTATAAAGGAAAAGTATTGCCCGGGAGTATTGTCATATCTTTTCAAGTGTTAAGCCTCCTTTTTCATCGCGCGATGATTGATTTTATTGTTATATCGGGGTAAATTTTACGTTTGGGCTGCCAGATTGTGATCGTTATATCGGGAATATCGTTATATCGAGTATCGTTATATCGGGAGTTTTCTCCATACATTTACTGTAACATTTGCCGGGCTGTCAAATGTTGATCGTTATACCGGGAACATCGTTATATCGAGTATCGTTATATCGAGGTTCCACTGTATAGATGTTTACTTACTTGTCGTTTGTTTCCAGGCCTTTCTTATCGCCTTCACGTCAACTTTCTTGCCTAAACTCCTGTACCGCTTTGCAATATCAGAAGATAATTCCCTCACTGGGTACCTGAACTTCTCATTGGCGTGGTCGCCACCTAACACCACGGCTGTGCCATGCAGGTGGGTCTCATACGGAATTTATTGCATAGAAATACTGGATTTATTGACTGGCTTATTAAGATTGTATTGGTCTAATATTAAAATTATTGCATGGAAAATAAGGGATTTGTATTGAGATGATAAGTTGGTGTTGGTCTACATGTAATATCGATTTTATTGCACGGAAATACTGGAGTTATACTGATAATCTTGTATTTGTCTAATATGAAAATGATTGCATTAAAATGCGGGATTTATACTATCATGATAAGTTTGTATTGGTCTAATATGGACTTTATTACACAGAAATACGGGATATATAGTACTGACCATGACAAATTTGGTGAAAAATTCGCGAAATTAACGTGTCGCGAAATTTCATGTCTGACGTAAATATGCATAGTAAAAACCCGCATAAAAGAACACGTGTTTTGGGGGTTCAGGCTGATTTTGTTCATATATATCGGGTGTTTTCTGGTACTTTTTTGACCAAATTTGACCAAATTTCAGCCTGAGTGTTCTTAATCCACTTGTTCTTTTATGCGGGTTTTTACTGTATTGCATACCAATCCGTTTTACTTCTCCCACTCATTTGTTTTCGCTGTGCTTTTTAAAGGTACGCGGAGTTCAGAGATCCGGAAGGTCACTTTACTAGTTTTTACTGGCATCTGTTAGCGCTTCGGCTTGGATTTGTCATCATGTTTGAGGTAAGACTTGAAAATGACCATACCATGCCCTTTATCAAGCGTAACTTGTTGTTTAGCATAGTGTTATATTGATTTGGCTTTCTTTACTTCACAGCATTTTGTCTTCTTCGTGTCTCGCTTGATCGACTTGTTAGTGCCAGATGTCCCACAAACCCTTGAGATTAAGATCAAGCGAGAAGCCTATCTTGCTAAACAGGCGCTGTCAGACCACCAGAACTTGATGCAAGGAAAGAGCGACGGAGAAAGTGGCGACGATTTAGAAGACGATTATATACCGTAACTTGTTGGTGTACGTTTTTCTTAGTATAGAAACGAATTTGCAAGAAAACGCGCACTTCCTGATCTTGTCACTCTATGTCAAAGTTGCGTGACGCCATGTTGCGTGATCTTGTCACGTTATGTAGGTATTGCGTGACACCAGTATTTTCTGTTGTAGTGTATCAGATACTAGCTATCAGTGAGCAAACAGCTTCCGTTTGACTTCTGACAAGTAACATCGTTGGTATTTTCGGATCTTGCATTGTCCTTAATGTGTCCTTGCGTGATCTTGTCACGTTATGTAGGTTAGGTAGGTATTGCGTGACACCAGTATTTTCTGTTTAGTTTGAAAGCAGAACCGTGCCATATTCTTTTTGTGTGGTTCTCGGTATATATTAGTGATAGCGTAGCTTAAAAATGTAGATCAATTGATATTGATATTTATCCAGGACGGAATAATCGTGTTGTTGGGTGTTAATATTAATCGTTAAAACTGAATTCCAAACAATTGTTCAAATCAAAAGTTATAAGAAAGAATTTAATGCAAGCAACAGTGAAAATGATGTGGTTTGAAAGAGAATTATTTCCGCGTAAGTGCACTTTTGAAATTTTAAAATCTGTAAATGTCTTAGGCCCCTTCCTCGCTAATGCGTATTCGAAACGCCCCGTTTTCGTTTTACCGAAAATGTTTCGCGTCCACACTATCATTTTCGCAGCGTTTTCCCAGTCCACACTAAAAACGCGCGAATACGCTGCGAGAAAACGCTACAACAGTCATCTACGCATGCGACAAATAGACGCAAATTAACTGGATCGGAGTTCACGTGATGTGAATTACATTGTTAACTTTCGAAAGCCTCCGTTTTCGCTGTCCAACTGAACTAATACGATGGGGCTCCGTTTTCAAATGTCTCCACTCTGGAGAGCGTTTTCGAATGTATTCGTTTTCGATGAAAACGATCAGCGCATTCGATCGTTTTAGTGTGGACGATAAAAACGCATCATTAAGTATGTGTTTTCAAACGAAAACGCATTAGTGTGTACGGGGGGGACTTAGACTTTCTTGGTTCTTGCCATTGTTTTTTTTTTCCTTTTTAACTGTAAAGTTCTATTTATTATGGCATGGCGTTTTCATTTTGTTTGCATTTTACATTTAACAAAGCTCGAGTGTTGAATAATCTCAAAGTACCACAAATTCTCTGGCGTGATATAATTTATTCAATATATAAACCCATCACAGATGTAAAGAACAACTGGTGATGACAGAAAATTATTCAAAGATTCACATTTTACGATTACTATGAAATGAAATTATATGCAAATTCATAGATTAGTAGATATTATTATCAAAATAATCCTTATGGAAAATGTATATCTCGTGATTATGTTGAGTTATTGATTTATTCACAGGTTATAATTAATATATATGTTTTAACAATGCAATTATTGTTAACCTCCTGTAAGGTGGATAAGTTTAAAATGGCAATATATATCTTGCCATTATATTGATATTATACAGGTTCATTATTGACGTGGAATGTACAAGGTTAGTTGCAATCGTCGACTGGATGTGTTAAAATATAGAAAACCGAAAGGAAAAGATCTTAAGAGAATTAAAGGGGCTAGGTTTGCTATTCCAGGTGATTCTGTTGCATACAAACCGGTCTTAAAATGGAAATGAACCTCTATAGAATGATTTAAAACGATACAAAAACGCACATGAAATACTTGGAAGCCAAAGTATGGATGGTCAAAAGGGATTGCATTCGGAAATCTTCGGAAGTCATCGGGTGATCTTCGTAAACCTTCGGAAAGCTTCGGGTGAACTTCGGCGATCTTTGGCATACCTCGTATGACCGTCGGCAGCCGTTAGGGTTCTTTGTGTGCCTTCGTACTAACTTCGGAAATCTTCGTTGTAATTTGCACTTCAAGTTCACCTTTTGCACTTTGGTTTCAAGACTTTGCACTTTGATTTAATTAAGTAGAACTTCCCTCAGCCAATGAGAATTGAGAATTTTTTGTTACTGTATTATTGTAATCTTTTTTTCATTCTGTAGCTGCAATTTCATGATCATCGGTAAGTCAATATTTCATTGTCATTTTGAAGTTTGCACCTCATAAATAAAGAAGGCAGGAAAGAACCACCAAATAATTGCGTGACCTAGAGTGACACTGATACAAAATTGCGTGACCTGACGTGACGTAATCACCAAGAATTGCGTGACCAAATGTGATTTAATGTGACAAAATTACCAAGAATTGTGTGACCTAGCGTGACACTGATAAGAAATTGCGTGACTTAGCATGACGTAACCACCAAGCATTGCGTGACCTAGCCCCTTTAAGGCCATTAAATTAATCTTCGGTTAAATTATATTAGTTTCTTTAACACAATATTTATTTTATTATAAGAAAAATTAATTTACAGCTCACTATAGTAGAGGAGCTCGCAAAGCTTTTGGGAAATTTGGTTTTGGTTTTCTTTTTTTCCAAGAAAAAATATTTTAAAATTATTTATTATTTCTTTTTTGTGGAATTTGTGTTGGTGTAGCCTGCACACAGGTTATGTTGCTATGGCAACATTGTATAGTTCTTAGAGAGAGTTTAGGTTAAAGAAAAAGGTAATGAGTGGTGTGTAATACCCGGTGATGGGAAAATCCCACTTTTTTCTTAACTAAATTGCTTTCTTAATTTTTAAACGTATCCCTGTAAAATTATCACTTTCGTTAGTTAGAGAGGTTTTCAATTGAGTGTCGTAAAACCAAAGCCATTACATTGGCCAATCACAACAAACGTAAGCAACACAAATACACGTAACCGGCGTTAAGCGCGGAAAACGCGTGTGACCAAATCGCGATTGGTTTTGGTTTTGGATCTGATTGGTTGAGCAGGTGGCGCGAGTTTTTTAAACCAATCACAGAGCATAGTCAAGCAAAACCAAAGCAATTTCGGATTACTTTCGACACTCAATTGAAAACCGCCCAATACTGGCGACGTTAAGTGAGTCATTGGGGATTGGTTTTAGTCAATCATTTCAGTATTTGTTGTAGTGTTCTAACAGTATTTAACTCTGTTATTTGTCTTCTCTCAGCTACACAGTAATTACACTTAAAAATAAACACTTTAGAGTGAACACAAGTCACTTCAGTTTTAATCTTTGAATCAGGTTTTACAGACAATAATTTGTCAGTGAAAACTCAACACATTTCCTAAGTTTAACTACACTATAAAACCATTAAAAAAAGAATGGTTCTCCTCGTTTTAACCAGGAATACAATCTTTGTGACCTATTTAATCGGATTGGTAGCTTGTGTAGCAGGGACACATGGTGTGGTATTATATGTAGCAAGAGGTTAATGACAGCAGTGATTGTCGTAGCATGGTAGTCAGCGGTATAACACTCAAGAGCGGTGTACTGCCTGCTGGCGGGTGGACTGGGACTGTGTATCAAACGCTGTACACGAATGGTTCAAATAAAGTGGTTCGTTGGACGAAAATTTGTGTGTTGTTAATCTGCAATAACCGTCAAATGTAATAATCCACTTCAAGAGAATGTCCACGTCAATCTTCCTCGTTATTGAAGGGAATCTCGGCTAAAAAACAGTTTTGTTCCAAATCACAAGTTGGTGATTGTCCAATCTCGTACCCAGTGTACACGGTCTTCTCGGTCGGCGGATGGTCGTCGCCAGGTGAAACTCTGGGGAATTGAAAACAATATATTTTTGATTGGCTGTTCGTGTAACAATGAAAGGGAGCGGAATTGGACGACCATCCGCTGACCGAGGAAACCGTGGTACGAGATTGGTGTTGTGTCTAAAACTGGTTTGGGGTTTGAAGTCGATAATTCTTTAAACTGACCGTTTTATTTTGTTTCTGCTAGTGAAACACTTAGTTGATTATCAACTTGATGTTGATACGAAAGCTTAGAAAGAGCTAACGCTAAAAACGTCAGCTTTTAATTAACGAATGAATACAGAAGTAGAAGCATTTCATATAAAGTTTTTATTTTTTTCATTATAATACAACATTTACAGAAGCACCATGCAACTGCAGGTGAGCTTATCGGTTGGAGAACTTCAGCGAGTTTACAGAGAGTTTGCTGTTATATTTCTGGTTGAGTGCTTGTTGAATGTGATCCAAAACAGCACAACACACACTGCTCCAATCTTCACGTCCTTCAATTCGCCTACGAAAACAAGAAACAAAACTGTTATTGTAAAAACACAAATGGATGGGTAACAAGAAGAAAAATGCCTTCGTCTCTAAGGTTATATGACTTCAATCTATTTCCGCAGTTTAGTACCCAGGCTTTCCCTCCCCGCTAACTCGTGACGCAAGTATTTCATGACGTCACAAATGGACTAAACTCATTCTCGAGAACGCTGTTAAGCCTCCCACGTGACATTTCAAAACCGAATGCGAGTGTTTCATTGGGTTTCCAAACACGAGAAAACTGATGAAAGCACGAAGCCGAGCGAAGCCGCATACTTTTATTGTTTTCGAGTGTTTGAGTACGGTATTTTATCCCTCTAATGCGCATTGCCTATTCAGGTAGTCATTTGACCACTGAATTGTTATTGATTAGCACCATTTGTTCCAGTTGCTAGAAAGCGGTAGTAACATTCCTTGGTGCTTTTCACGACGTTTTGCCTGAATACATTACGTAGACCTTGACAAACAAACCACATTTTTGTTAAGCATCCGGTCGAGTGATGCGCGACCGCTTACTGCGGAGGTTTCGTTTGAGAAAGAGTTCAAAATTGGAGCCGACTGGGAAAGGAGACAACTGCCTAGCCAGAACAGTATACTGAGAAGGGATAAAGGTAAATTTGAAACGTTTTACTGTAAACCCGGGTGTAAAGCCGAAATGAAAGTACAAATTACGACATAAATGTTTGCGGTGCGAATAATGAGAGGGCGTCGAGGTCTTATCTAACAACTTTATTCAGATAACAGTTGTGCTTTATTTTTGTAGTCGAGTCAAGCTTGCTTTTTTCAGCTGGGAAGACATAATTTATCTGGAGTAAAAGCATACATTCGTTGAAGTATTGAGTGTTGTTTACAGCTAAAAATGGCATTATTCATGTCCCAATCGTTGTTTTAATTTATGAATATGTAGATTAAGCGGAAACATTTAGCACATGTGTTTCAACTCAGTTGAAACACATGTGGTTTTCAACTGGGTTTCGCGTTGACGGTCCTCGAAGTTGCTAAGCAACATGACGTATTTGCTGACGCGATTGCTTTCGTAGTACTCGTGAGTGCTCCAGCTAGTTTCTGATTGGATAAAAACATTCGGAAACTCTTCGAGTGCTTCAACGAAGATTTGTCAAAGCCGCCGGCACTTGTTTCCACGACTGAAATAGAGACAATAAACAATAAGAAGTAATACCTGTCGAGAAACTTCAAGACCCTCCAAAGCTGCTCCAAGTTTTGTGTTGCAATAAGTTGGAACAAGTACTCATTGAACACTTCGATATCTTCTTCCAGTGGAACTGCGAAAACATATCGTGTGAAAAACAAACTTTTTATGCGCTATAATCCATGCAAAACTGTTCTCTTACAAACTCAAATTTTCAACTTCTACTTTAGCTTCTCTTCGTTATAATAGAACCCGATATAATGACCCCTTTATAACGAAGTCCCGGGATAACCAGGACTTCGTTATAACGGCCCATCCAAAGTTACAGTAAAATGTATGGAACAGAACCCCGATATAACGAAACCACTGTTATAACGAACATAATCGAATAGAGTACTAAAGTTATGACGTCACAGAAATTAAATTTGATCAGCTATGCCAAAAACGTCCACTTGCCAAAAATTAGCTCTCCATTGCAATTTGCGGCTGAAATGTGAGCACTTCAGATTTTAATTTCTCTATACAAACCCTTTTAATTTTGCGTCTGTTCCTTCAGTTTAGAACAGGCGCAAAATTAGAGAGGTTTGTATGGGACGGTACCAAACTTTCAACCTCTATATCTTGTTCTATTCGTGCTAACAGGTTGAAATTTTGTGGCTGATCATACAGCAGCAATCTTTATTTAATGATGGGATTTCGCAACCTCGTTCCCAGGGTCTCTCTTCTTCCCGCCAAACGCGATTGAAAGAGACCCTCTCTTTTCAATCGCGTTTGGCGGAAGAAGAGAGACCCTGGGAACGAGGTTGGGGATTTCGAGGCTTGAAAATTTGTGCCCAAACTTAAAATCTACCGCGATATAACGAATACATGTCATCACGCGCGGAAAACGCATTTTTTCCGGGGGATTACACATCGAAGTATCTGGAAGTTTGTGAACAATTGAAGAGTACCTCTACCTTCATAAGCTTCCGTCCAGTCTGAGATAACTTTCTTCACTTCAGAAAGAGAAACAGCTTCTCCTAAACACGCCTGAAATAAACAAACATGCACGGTAACCGACCACGCGATAAATGGTGAGATAGTAGAAACAGGCGAGCAAGGTAGACATGTAAAAATAAATTTGTCAAAAGCTTTTTTTTTAGAAAGATCTTCATCAGTCAGTGACACAAGCTACTCGGAAAAAAATTCATTGTTTGCAATCCGTGTCAATCTTGATCCAATTTTGACCACCCGCACTTCATTGCGACTTCCTAGTAATTGTGTTATGTTTTTCTATGGTTTGAAACCATTATTTAGTGGTTTCAATCTATTTTAAGACTAATTTGTGCGTAACAGAATTGCTGAAAATTGCGTGACATAGCCCCTTTAAAAATCAAGCCATAAGCAATGTACCTGTTTTGGCGGAGTGATGGCCTGAATACCTTCTTTCTTCTGGACATCGCCTGCTTGGAACTTCATCGTATTCCTTTCTGTACTTCTCTCGGGTGGAGCCTCCGGGACACGAGCAGGCAGGCGGTCAGCAGCCGGTCGGACTTGGACATGCGCCCGCGTAACAAGCGACTCCTTTGTTTGTAAGCTTGCTCTATTTCCTGTCTTACGTCATCAGGAAGCGCCGCCAGGAATTCTGGATCTATTTGTGATGGAGATGGTAGAAGCTCGGACGTTCTGTGACACGCTGCTGCTTCCGTTAGAGAATTCTCTTCAAATAATATCCGAGAAGGTTTTGAAGCCGTTTTACCATGTTTGGACTTAGTAGTTTTTCTTCGGGGCAGTCGTTGAGGTTCAGGGTCTTCTTCCTGAAAAGTAACCCGGCAAATAGCCAAATTATTATTTTGTTGCAATTTATAGAGAGGTTTTCACTTGACTGTCGAAAGTAAATGCGGAATTGCTTTGGTTTTGCTTTTATACTACGCTCTATATAATTGGTTTAAAAAAACTAGCACCACCTTCTCAAGCAATCAGATGCAAAACCAAAACCAATCGCGACTTGGTCGCACGCGTTTTCCCGCGCTTAGCGCCGGTTACGTATATTTGCTTTGAGTTCTCATTGGTTCATTGTGTTGTTTACGTTTGCTGTGATTGGTCATTGTAATTGCTTTGGTTTTGGTTTTACGACACTCAATTGAAAACCGCTCTTACAAACACCTCAAAACCTAACAGGCATACAGGCGAAAATCCGCCTGCGTTATCAGGTTTAAACGACAGGGCTAACCTCTTGTTTTCCTGTTCTGTTGAGTGAAATCCTCTGATTTCTAGTGGCATACGATTTCTCGATGCTCCTACGAATATATTCAGGCAAAGCCTCGAATACTGCGGGATCAATCTGAGATGGAGAGGGCAAGTACAGGCTCTCGCCCAGGTCACCTAGGTTCGTCTCGGCTTCAGATTCTCGAGTCTGCTGAGCGAACTGGGGCGAGAATCTTGGTAAAGGTGGAAGTTTGTTTTCTTCATGTTTAGGACTCTCAGACATTGATCGATAACTGTTTTCTCCTTCGTTTCCAGCTTCTCTATCCAAAGCAGTGGGTCCAGCGACAACCTCATTGTCAGTCGTTTGTGGTTTCAAAAAATCAAACAGTGATCTTGAGTTCTTGGCGGAGGTACCGGCGTTCTTGTCAGTTAACTTGCTGACTTGAATTCCCATGCCTCGCATATCCTCTGGCGTGACACTGAGTTGCTTCAGGAGTGCGTGACACTGTTTGGCAATGACTTGAGCCTGGTCCGTGACAGTTGGTAAAGTGCACGAGCGAGCGATGTTATCGCAGATTCCGTGACCCATGAACTTTTTTGGGGTTGGCGCTCCTGCTTTGCGCACCTTCATCTGAATCAATGGACAAAAAAGTGGTTAAGAGCGGCTTTCAGTAAATATAAAGAATCCTGAGACAGAAGCGAAAATTCGAATTTTTTTTATTTTCTCAAAAAGTTGACCCTAAAAAAGTTCCAGAAAAAAGTTTACACTAGAAAAAAGTTGACCCTAGAAAAAAGTTGACCCAGAAAAAGTTGACCCTAGAAAAAAGTTGACCCTAGAAAAAAGTTGACCCTAAAAAAAGTTGACCCTAGAAAAAAGTTGACCCTAGAAAAAAGTTGACCCTAAAAAAGTTGACCCTAGAAAAAAGTTGACCCTAGAAAAAAGTTGACCCTAGAAAAAAGTTGACCCTAAAAAAGTTGACCCTAGAAAAAAGTTGACCCTAGAAAAAGTTGACCCTAAAAAAAAGTTGACCCTAGAAAAAGTTGACCCTAGAAAAAGTTGACCCTAGAAAAAAGTTGACCCTAGAAAAAGTTGACCCTAGAAAAAAGTTGACCCTAGAAAAAAGTTGACCCTAGAAAAAGTTGACCCTAGAAAAAAGTTGACCCTAGAAAAAAGTTGACCCTAGAAAAAAGTTGACCCTAGAAAAAGTTGACCCTAGAAAAAAGTTGACCTAAAAAGTTTACCCTAGAAAAAAGTTGACCCTAGAAAAAGTTGACCCTAGAAAAAATTGACCCTAAAAAAGTTGACCCTAGAAAAAAGTTGACCCTAGAAAAAAGTTGACCCTAGAAAAAGTTGACCCTAGAAAAAAGTTGACCCTAAAAAAAGTTGACCCTAGAAAAAAGTTGACCCTAGAAAAAAGTTGACCCTAAAAAAAGTTGACCCTAGAAAAAAGTTGACCCTAGAAAAAGTTGACCCTAGAAAAAAGTTGACCCTAGAAAAAAGTTGACCCTAGAAAAAAGTTGACCCTAAAAAAAGTTGACCCTAGAAAAAAGTTGACCCTAGAAAAAAGTTGACCCTAGAAAAAAGTTGACCCTAGAAAAAAGTTGACCCTAAAAAAAGTTGACCCTAGAAAAAAGTTGACCCTAGAAAAAAGTTGACCCTAGAAAAAGTTGACCCTAGAAAAAAGTTGACCCTAGAAAAAGTTGACCCTAGAAAAAAGTTGACCCTAGAAAAAAGTTGACCCTAAAAAAAGTTGACCCTAGAAAAAAGTTGACCCTAGAAAAAAGTTGACCCTAGAAAAAGTTGACCCTAAAAAAAGTTGATCCTAAAAAAGTTGACCCTAGAAAAAAGTTGACCTAGAAAAAAGTTGACCCTAGAAAAAGTTGACCCTAAAAAAGTTGACCCTAGAAAAAAGTTGACCCTAGAAAAAGTTGACCCTAGAAAAAAGTTGACCCTAAAAAAAAGTTGACCCTAAAAAAGTTGACCCTAGAAAAAGTTGACCCTAAAAAAGTTGACCCTAGAAAAAAGTTGACCCTAGAAAAAGTTGACCTAAAAAAAGTTGACCCTAGAAAAAAGTTGACCCTAGAAAAAAGTTGACCCTAAAAAAGTTGACCCTAAAAAAAGTTGACCTAAAAAAGTTGACCCTAGAAAAAGTTGACCCTAGAAAAAAGTTGACCCTAGAAAAAAGTTGACCCTAGAAAAAGTTGACCCTAGAAAAAGTTGACCCTAGAAAAAGTTGACCCTAGAAAAAAGTTGACCCTAGAAAAAGTTGACCCTAAAAAAAGTTGACCCTAGAAAAAAGTTGACCCTAAAAAAAGTTGACCCTAGAAAAAAGTTGACCCTAGAAAAAAGTTGACCCTAGAAAAAAGTTGACCCTAGAAAAAAGTTGACCCTAGAAAAAAGTTGACCCTAGAAAAAAGTTGACCCTAGAAAAAGTTGACCCTAAAAAAAGTTGACCCTAGAAAAAGTTGACCCTAGAAAAAAGTTGACCCTAAAAAAGTTGACCCTAGAAAAAGTTGACCCTAGAAAAAAGTTGACCCTAGAAAAAAGTTGACCCTAAAAAAAGTTGACCCTAGAAAAAAGTTGACCCTAGAAAAAAGTTGACCCTAGAAAAAGTTGACCCTAGAAAAAGTTGTTGATCCTAAAAGTTTACCCTAGAAAAAAGTTGACCCTAGAAAAAAGTTGACCCTAAAAAAAGTTGACCCTAGAAAAAAGTTGACCCTAAAAAAAGTTGACCCTAGAAAAAAGTTGACCCTAAAAAAAAGTTGACCCTAAAAAAGTTGACCCTAGAAAAAAGTTGACCCTAGAAAAAAGTTGTTGACCCTAAAAAAAGTTGACCCTAGAAAAAAGTTGACCCTAGAAAAAAGTTGACCCTAAAAAAAGTTGACCCTAGAAAAAAGTTGACCCTAGAAAAAAGTTGACCCTAGAAAAAAGTTGACCCTAGAAAAAAGTTGACCCTAAAAAAGTGGACCCTAAAAAAAAGTTGACCCTAGAAAAAAAGTTGACCCTAAAAAAGTTGACCCTAGAAAAAAGTTGACCCTAGAAAAAGTCTACCCTAGAAAAAA
Organism: Desmophyllum pertusum; assembly: GCA_029204205.1. Classification (NCBI taxonomy): domain Eukaryota; kingdom Metazoa; phylum Cnidaria; class Anthozoa; order Scleractinia; family Caryophylliidae; genus Desmophyllum; species Desmophyllum pertusum. The sequence continues at coordinate 1,651,264 of MU826356.1, forward strand.
GTTGACCCTAAAAAAAGTTGACCCTAGAAAAAAGTTGACCCTAGAAAAAAGTTGGACCCTAAAAAAGTTGACCCTAGAAAAAAGTTGACCCTAGAAAAAAGTGACCCTAAAAAAAGTTGACCCTAGAAAAAAGTTGACCCTAGAAAAAAGTTGACCCTAAAAAAAAGTTGACCCTAAAAAAAAGTTGACCCTAGAAAAAAGTTGACCCTAGAAAAAAGTTGACCCTAGAAAAAAGTTGACCCTAGAAAAAGTTGACCCTAAAAAAAGTTGACCCTAAAAAAAAGTGGACCCTAGAAAAAGTTGGACCCTAAAAAAATTGGACCCTAAAAAAAAGTGGACCCTAAAAAAAAGTGGACCCTAAAAAAGTGACCCTAAAAAAAGTGGACCCTAGAAAAAAGTGGACCCTAAAAAAAGTGGACCCTAAAAAAAGTGGACCCTAAAAAAAGTGGACCCTAAAAAAGTGGACCCTAAAAAAAGTTGACCCTAAAAAAAAGTTGACCCTAAAAAAATGGACCCTGAAAAAAATGGACCCTGAAAAAAAGTGGACCCTAAAAAAAAGTGGACCCTAAAAAAAGTTGACCCTAAAAAAAAGTGGACCCTAAAAAAGTGGACCCTAAAAAAAAGTTGACCCTAAAAAAGTGGACCCTAGAAAAAAGTGGACCCTAAAAAAAGGTGGACCCTAAAAAAAAGTTGACCCTAGAAAAAAGTTGACCCTAAAAAAATTGACCCTAGAAAAAGTTGACCCTAAAAAAAAGTGTTGACCCTAAAAAAAGTTGACCCTAGAAAAAAGTTGACCCTAGAAAAAAGTTGACCCTAGAAAAAAGTTGACCCTAAAAAAAGTTGACCCTAAAAAAAAGTTGACCCTAGAAAAAAAGTTGACCCTAGAAAAAAGTTGACCCTAGAAAAAAGTTGACCCTAGAAAAAGTTGACCCTAAAAAAAGTTGACCCTAGAAAAAAGTTGACCCTAGAAAAAAGTTGACCCTAAAAAAAAGTTGACCCTAAAAAAAGTTGACCCTAAAAAAAGTTGACCCTAGAAAAAAGTTGACCCTAAAAAAAAGTTGACCCTAAAAAAAAGTTGACCCTAAAAAAAGTTGACCCTAGAAAAAAGTTGACCCTAGAAAAAAGTTGACCCTAGAAAAAAGTTGACCCTAGAAAAAGTTGACCCTAGAAAAAAGTTGACTCTAGAAAACATTTTCCGTGGCAGGTCAATCATGCCCCCGTTTTCACGCTAGCGCACTTACTTTTCACGGGCCAAACTAAATCTTTGGATATGATAAATATGTAGGATAAAGCTTTTTAAAGAACCCATGTTTTGCGAATAGATACATATACCCTTGGAGTTGTGGCGCTCAGAAGTTAGACAAAATTTGGTGTAATTTAAATTGCGATCGATGCATTTTTTAAACGGGTCAAAGAATATATATTTTAAGATGAATTGTGGTTCGAAAGGATGATTTAAGGATGGATAACCAATCATCCAAAGATTAATCCAGGGCAACTTTCCGTTGTTGTATTGAAAAATGCACTATTTTGCATGATTTTCATCAGCATTCTGACACGATCGGGTCGCATTTCAAACTTTCCTATTTTTCTCGAAATATAAAAATCGCTGGAACCTTGGTATATATTTTTTTTCAAAATAGTTCATCAAAAAGCGTCTTTTTGAGCAAATAAAAACAAATTCGAATTTTCGCTTCTGTCTCAGGATTCTTTATATTTACTGAAAGCCGCTCTTAATTTACGAGAATTAAAACAAAAAACAATGAAAGATGAACAAACTCTGAACAACGAAGGTCCATTAACGGTCCAAGTTTTGAGAAAAGAGAATATAAAGCCATAATGCTAGCCGGAGAAAACTACGTTTCTCCAAGCAAGTTCATTCGATCTTTCGCGCGAGAATCTGAGATTCGCTCGCGAGAGCAGAAAGATGCTGATGAAGTCGCACCTCACAGATCCGTGATCCGTCCCTGATTACCTGTTACTCGATTATGGTTTTCCGGGTGCAGGTAACAGCCAATCAGAGACACCACACGATCTGTGAATACTATGTCATGTTTCAGTATGGAATTTTTCGTCTCGAATCTCAGACCTGTCTCTCTCGGGTGATAGAAATGAGCGCGCGAGCCGCGCGTTTATTTACCTTTAGAGTAATGCACCTGCCCTTCATGTCGAGTGCCTGAAGTCTTTTTTGTACTTCCTCGGCCAGTTCATTGATAAACAATTCCATTTCACTTTCCTAAAACAGAAGAGCAAAGAGGTATTTATAGAGGCTCACAAAACTCAAATAATCACACAGTCAATTATTACGGCGGCAAAAGTGCGATAAATCAATCAGAACTCCAAGATAAACTGAAAAAAAATGTAGCCGGTAGCAAGCGTTAAGTTTTGATTTCCCTACTAATTGGCCAAAGAAAACACCCTTTTTAACTCGTGAATGCGAAAGCAATGAACGGGTTATAGAATTTGGTGGACAAATTTCACTCGCTCGGTCGATGGACTGTAAAGGTCATATGCATGTTGAGAGATGTTGAGACCATGCCGTGTCAAACGGCCTCAACATTTCGAGAACCAAAGAAATGTTAGAAGATGTTGAGACAAAGGGGGTGTCAAACGGCCTCAACATCGGCTCTCAACAAATGTTGAGAGAGTGTTGAGACAAATGTTGTGACCGCTCGACACAGGGGCTTTAGCTCTTCGTCAGAGCAAATCTCACCTTCGTGAAACGGATTCCATAATTGATCTCCGCTGACACAGACTTTCTTTCTCGTTCAGTTCGAAGAGCTCTATCGTCAATACCGCGGCAATACTGGTACAAGACAAGTCCGGTCTTGGGTCCAAACTCCCGCTGTAACGCTTGAGAGCTGAACTTCTGTAACTCCAAACATGTTTCTACTCCAAGGGTCTGGAGCTTATGCCCCAGGCTCCAACCCACTCCTGGGAGGTCTTTAACCTTCTGGGGGCCTGGAAAACAACGAGCGATGAAGAAAAAACATTGGCTGTTTTTTAGTCAATAAAACAGAGTCACATTTATAAATGAGAAATGACAAAAATTCCATTACATGAACAAGTAAATCGGGAGATAATGCTAGCCTAACATGCTCACTTGCGATTCCGCGAAAAATTGGAATATTTACACGACTCGTGTTTTTATTTTTTATTTTTTTTATTTCATTTTTTTTTTTACACGACTCATGTTGAATTGTTCTCTTATCTCCGAGCTGTACTGTAAGGAATTTTTCTAAAGCAACGCACCCATGAACTTGTTGATATCATCAGCAGGTCCCAAGTAATAACAGCCATCTGGTTTAGCCACTCTGGTGCACATCCTAGCCAGGAGAACATTAGACGCGATGCCAACTGAGGCTATACAGCGAGTGGCTTCCTTGATCTCCGCGCGAATCTTCTCCGCTAGCTGTGTTGGTGTTTCACCCTCTGGTAACAAAACACAAGAACAGAGCGGTTTTTCAATTCGGAGTGTCGTAAAACCTGTTTACAGTAGCTGTTTTATTGCCGTTATGTAATGAAAATTGTGGCAAATTTGAACTGTATACTAGGACTGGCCCCTAGTGAGGCTAATAGGATTGTTATGTTCCTTTGGGGTGTCCGCTTACGGGAACTAAGAAACAACAGAAAAATCCAAATTGTACCCCTCGAAAGTGTCCGCGGCCGCTTACGGGAATTTGTAAATAGAGAGTGTGTATGAGAGTTCAAACGGGGTTTTGTCAAGGTGGCTGTAAGTAGAGCTGTTCGCTTACGAGAGTGTCCGTTCAGAGAGCCTCGACTGTATCTCAAACTATGACAAAAAGATACCCAACAGAATTTAATTACAAACTAAAATGCATAACATATCATGCATGTGCTAGATACCTTCCAGTGTCTCCGACACGTCAATATAAGCCTCGTCGCAACTCACAGCCTCGATCTCATGACTATACGTCACCAAAATATCGTAGAGACTTTGTGACACTTGCCGATATTGATCAAACTGGTAAGGAACACAGTAAATCTCAGGACAGAGTTTACGGGCCGCGCCCAGGAACATGCCGTTACGAACCCCAGTGGCCCTCGCTTCGTAGCTGCAGGAAGCGATTTCTGACATGGAGTTGAAGAATGATGACGGCTTGTTCGGTGACGTTTGCTGGTTACTGGTGGATACTGCATATTAAGCAAGGAAAAAAATTGTCTTTAGCTGTTTACCTGCCTTCAAAAATACGGGTCAAATGAGGGGCAGTGTTTTTCGAATAAATTGGAGGCCACATGCACAAATTCAGACAAATCTGAGCAAAACACAAAAAAGTCCTAAAGTCAACAACAGGTCGCGTTTACGCCCTCGGCCCTTCAATAATGCGTTACAAAAATTCAAAATTACAAACTTACAAAACTCAGCGCAAAAGCGCTAATAGCCTCGGTGAACAAGTCCAGGGGGATGAGGAAATCCCGGGACTGAGACCGCGGTTTCGTCCCTGAAGTTTCTAAGCAACAAGACGTATTTGCTGGCGCGATTGCTTTCGGAGTACTCGTGAGTGCTCGCGCTAGTTTCTGATTGGATAAAAAGATTCGGAAACTCTGAGTGCTTCCACGAAGATTTGCCAAATCGGACACCTGTTCCCCCGACTTTGCAAAAGCGCTTTAACCGTTTCCACCATATCTCACCTTGGTCAGTTGATGAATTATTCTTGCCAGCATGACAAACAGCAATAGGTTTGCCTCGGAGATGCGGCTGATCCCGTAGCGTTACAGACACAAAGAATGAATCCATGTCTATATGCATAATAACACGACCATGTGGCCCCGCCCGGCCAGTGCCTCGACACTTCCACCCTTTAGCTGCACAAGACTTGATAATATCACTAGTGTACTTCTTGAATTCTGCACCCCATGTAGATAAATAATGCAGTCTGGAATTGTTATAAAATTCTGATACAAAGTTTGCATCACCGGCTTTAGGTAAGCTGCTTGTACTGGGTTTCTTAAATAATGTATCATCAGTTACGTTTGTTGAAGTTGTTGCTTCTAAAGTGTTTGTCATTTGTAAAGTTGAAGTAGGATCACTCTTGTCTTGTTCATCAATACCATACAACTCTTCATCCTCATCATTATCGCCAAAATCTTCAGTTTCACTACCTTCTACGGCATTCTCTGCAGTTAACATTTCTTTCATTTTCCCTCTACTAACCAAATCCTTCTCGGCAGTATTTATGGAAATTTTATCATTACTGTCATGGACATCACTAATCTGGTCTTGAACCGTTGTCATAAGCAATGCTGACAGATCTGACACTGAAGGTGCTCCCGTGGCGGATGGTATGGAGGTAGATGACATATCCACTGTGGGTCCACCCCAGGGGATTGCAAGGTTGATGTTGCTGCTGTGGGTAGTCCCCCATGGGGAGGTTTGGTTGTTGTGCATGTTGAGGATTTGGGAGTGAAATTCAAAACTTTCTGTGAAGCTTTTCGTCCCTGGTAAAGGAGATATTCATCTACTGGAAGCAATCTTGCAGCTTTTATGCTGTCCAAAATCCATGATGGATGTACAACAAGTTCGTCCCTTCAAAACAAACAAAACAGTTAAAATTCCTAATGGGATTTGGGGGTGGGTTCAATTACCAGCCACTGTTCGGGAAAATGAGGCCACGCGGCCACGCTCCTCTCCCAAAGACAGGGACTGGACTCAAGAGAGCAGCGGAAATCGAGCCTAACTTAGGGGTATACATCCAATAAGTAAATAGCCAACAGCTGGTTAGCCTGACCTGTCACCTGTCAGTTGGGATTCTTATCTATGTTTAGTTTATTTGGAATACCGTAAAATGTCTGCTGAGCCCCCCCCCCCCCCCCCCCCTTCCAGGGGGGGATACCTGTGTATGATTGGTCTTGGTATACAGATATTGAAGGTTAGTTTGGTAAATTGATGAAGATGCAGTGTAATTTGTTTTATGACTTTAATAAACATCACAATGTACCTGAGCTCCTGAATTTTGCTATTTGGCAGATTGGTTGCAATGATGTGTGTTACTGTACGCTTGGTGTAGTACTGTTGATAACGCCCACCATGTAAATACACCAGGCGACGTAACTCATCAGCTGGTGGCACTGCCACAGAAAACATCATCACGGATCAACATATCATTTCTCTTTGCAATATCAACACGTTATCAAGCAGACAGGTGATGAGAATAAAAAATAATCTTCAACTAGTCTAGGGGATATTGTCTTGCTCTACCACCAAATTCTCAGAACTAATTAACACAGACATGTATCCTAAAGGTGATTAATAAGGAGTAAATTACACTCACTCACTCAACTCTCTCAAAGCTGATGCCGCGTAAGGCGGACGCCTCTGATCTCTAAGGTGGACATTGATGGCTCGTCCCAGCCAAATTTCACTTGTTTGTCTGTAGCTAAACTCTCTTTCAAGTGGACATGCACCTCTCTAATTAAGAAACTTTTTAAGACAGCTAGAGCTGGTCCCAAATGTGTCCCCACCCATTCGCCACAAACCAGAGTCTGGAACAAGCTAGGGACAGGCTATACTGGATGGTTGACAAAAGAAATGGCTCAGAAATACTATGAATGTAAATGCACAACGACCTGGAGAAGGACAGTAGAAGTAGAGAGACGGCAGGCAGGATGGAACAAGTGGCGCACTGCAAGAGCAGTAGCCAGAGACAGGATGGCGTGGAAACAATGTTGCGGCCTTACATTGTATATGCGCCTACTGGCGCAAAGAGCAATGATGATGATGATGAAGTGCACAATACCCAGCCTTTTTGGAATAAACAGCTTGACTGCAGGATAACTCTATAAACATTAAAATGAAATTCACCTGTGTATCCATTGATGTGAATAACAACTTTCTCAAATATTTGGGAGGCATCACTACAAAAGATTATCAAGATTAATTAAATTTTATGAATTATGTATTATTTAAGTCTAATAAAATTAACTTGGTTCAATGACAATGAATACAACTTACACATCTTGTGGTTCTTTTGGAATATCCTCTTTAAACTGAACCTCTAGTTTCTGCACCTTTGCTTGCATATAACCACCCTAATAATAATTTTGTACAAAATAAAATTTATGTGGATACATGCTCGACATTATTCAACCACTGTATCTGCATCCACCATTCCTCAAGCTACTGGTAAGAAAGCTGGAAAACGCTGAGGGTGACCTCCTTCTCTCCCCCTAAGCCTGGCTTTACTGGGAAATCTCCCCTTCCCTCAATGCCTGGATTTCCTAGCGATAGCCCCCTCTCCCCTTAATTAGGGCCTAAGAGCTCTGGGTCCATGGAGAGACGAGTAGTTCCCGTAAAAAGGGATGGGGTAATTGATTGAAATTTTTAAAGGAACCCTAAAAAAACACAATCTCTAATAGCCTGGATTTCCTATGGGTGACAACCCCTTTTCCTCTCTAAACGTGGAAACGTACCCTGGGTTGATGCCTTCTCCTCACTATTAAAGCCTGGATAACCTGGAGGAAATCCTGTCCCTTCTAACCAGGGTACATACATGTACATTCCACATACATACATTGCCGAACATACGCCAAGGTTTTCACAATTCTACACCAAGCGGCCAAGGTCTATCGCCAGCTTATGCTTTGCGCTGGCTTGATCACATGCTGATATATACTAGAGACTTTGATAATACACCAGCATGCAGCATGCTTTTGCTTTACACCCTGGCCTTCTATGGGGTCTTCTATCGCTGGGAACCCTCGAGTGATTCACTCTCTGCCAACTCTCACCTTGCGGACACCCCATTATTACGGACACTTGCTATTACGGACAAACTCCAGCCCTCCACCCGGCGAAAGCTATAGAGGTTTGACTGAAAATGACTATTGCGGACTCTCGCTATTACGGACTACAAACTATGTCCCGAGGATGCTGTCCGCTATAGCGAGAGTAACTGTAGTCAGCTTTAGATGTAAAAAAAATGAATTTCTTATAGGAAATATACTAAGGTTTCAGAACCAATTTCGTTAGCAGTTTCTTGCTGATCAATGTAAGCTTATGCAAGCTATTTATTTATTTTTATTTGTTGATATATATACCAATTTTCAACATCATTTTATGGCTATTTTTTCTTTATTCTTGGATAATCATGTATGACTATTGGTTGGGGTAAACTGACAGGTACGAAACGGCAAATATAATTTTTATCCACGATATAAAGAAAAGGGATTCAAAACCCTGATCAGCTGAGATCGCGACATCTACAGTGCAAAAAATATATTTGCGCTCCATCCAAAGGAGAAAACCTAAGCTTACCCAGCTGTTCCAATCTCCTTTCGTTTTATTTTCTCCATCAGCTTTCTTTTTGGAAGATTTTCTGTCCAGATTTCGCACAGCCATAACGCAAACTGCTACATGTAGCAAATCTTGCATTCGTCCGCCATTTTTGTTTAGCTAGAACCCAGGTTCAACTCGGAGACTTTCAAGGCGAGGTAACATGTTGTTGCTAGGTAACATTTTTCAGCCAAGCAAGAAAGCAAAATGTCGGACTTTGAAGACGAAGAGGGTGTCGATGAACCAGTGTTAGATGACGAAAATGAGGACGAAGGAGTCGAAGAGGAAGAGGAAAATTTTTCTTTCGTTTCCAATGCGAATTTGATCTCCACGTTGTGAAAAAGTACATAACTAACGCAATCATAAAACGACCACAACATTTTTCAAATGGTCTCTTGCTTTGGCGCGCTTTTTATTTTGACATTTCTTGTGGTTTTAGAAACCTCCAGAGAATCCTCTCACAGAGGAAATGTTAGCTGACAGTCTTTCTTTGCTGTGTAAAACTGGGGATGGACTAGCACATGCTTATGTAAGGCTGGATATCCATGAAAAGTAAGTTTCAATGTTAGTATAAAGTCAAGGCCTTATACAAGCTTAAGCTTATTACAAATAGTGTTAAAAACATATTACAGGGACGCGCATATTGCATCAACCTCCACTGCAACTATTTTAATAATTTTTTCAAACCCACCTTGTCTATCCTAGCCTACCCCCCCCCCCCCCCCCCCACCCTGACCATGCATGCAGCTAGTCAATAAAATAATAAAATTATTATTATTATTATTATTGTTTATAAAAAGTTTATACATCAGCTTAATTCATAATATTTGTTTTAAAGGGAACTGACAGATATAAGTATACTCAACTGCTTCATTCACTTGAGATATGTGGTGAGTAACTCTACAAATGTAGTTAAAAAATATTAATCGATTACCTAATGATTGTGGATGTCATTCATTAGTGTACATTTTAACTATTTCTGTTTGTTGTAGGATCTAAGTGGCAATCAGTTCAAGGATATTTCTCCTCTGAACTCTTTAACCCATCTCCTTACACTGAAGGCAGACAGGAATCTCTTGTATTCAGCTAAGCTTGACGAGGTTAGTATATATTGTGACACCCAGGGAGGGAGGGGGTACGTATACTCACAGGTATATTAGCGACGGGGAGGTGCAAAGGCGTTGTTGGGTTTGAAATTAGCGATTTGGGGACTTTTGGGGGGTTAGAAATTTTCTGGCGAACTTCTGGGGGTACAAAGATTTTGGTAGGGACTCTTTTTTAAGGGTGGATACCCTAGCTAGCATTCTTGATTTTACATGTACATGTATGTCAAACATTGTTGTAAAAGAGGGTCACAGTGACAGGACGTGCTTGCACTTTTGGTTTCTTGTAAGTCCAAGGGTTAAACTTACATGTGTAAGTACAAATGTAAATAAATCACTTTCAGTTGGTTTATGTATTTGTCTTCTTATAGTTACCATATCTACAAATTGCAAGTTTTGCCAACAACAAAATAATGGATACAGAAGGAATCAACCACCCTTTGTTGGAACACTTGAACCTATCATGTAAGTATGGCTAATTATAACTGGCTTTCATTTTTTTGTCTAAACATTATAAACAACAAGTGTGTTACAAGTGTGTTACTTGTACACAATGTACATTGTACTAGCCGCTGGGACTATGAGGTCCCCCAACAACATGTAAATTTGATCTTCAACTTCGACAAAAATAGTCCTAAAAATGATCCTGCTATTTTACAACATTTGTTTTAATCTTGAACTATAGATAATGAGATAGTAGAGGTAAGTGGCTTTGATCCGAACAAGTTGGGCAGACTGAGAGCGTTGGAGCTGCGCGGGAACAAACTCATGACCACCGTGGGACTGTTTAACCTTCCTAACTTGAAGGAGCTATACATGGTGAGTTGCAAGCATATTACTTTAATAAGGCATAATACATGTATACATTTGTGTTGTATGTATTTATTGAGTTACTTACAGATTACATGTAAGGATTTTGCATTGATATAATTTTAATTTTTTTTTTCACGTAAAAGAGTTTTAATATATTTATCATTTTAATTTATATTCATGTAAAGACAAATTGCCATTGGACTTTTGGATTTTGCTCTAAATTTTTATTCACATAAAAGAGTTTCATTGTTTTAATTTATATTCATGTAAAAGATGTGCCATTGGACTTTTAGTACTTTGGCTCTATATACATGTACATGTAAGACTTCTTATCTAAATGTTATTATTACAGTGTATATATAAGCACACATCTAGACAAAGTTTCTGACCAAAAGAAAGGTGTCCATCACAATTTTCAATCAATGGCAAGTCCTCTTAATTACCATTCATTGTCAAGGTTTGGATCTACATGTAATTACCATTCAAGGTTTGGATCTGTATTATTTATAGCAATATTTTTTTTATTAATAAATTGTTATTTTTATCTTCCTGGTAATTATTAGGCTGCAAACACCATAAGGACTCTTGAAGGACTGGACAGATTGGAACACCTGTCAAAATTACATCTCCGTGACAACCAGATAGAAAAGCTGGATGGCTTCTCAGAAAATATGAAAAATCTTCAGTACATTAATTTGAGGTATTGACTCTACTAGAGAACCACCGACTGAATATACAGTAGACTCCCGCTATCTTGAACTCGGTTATCTCAAAAACCCTGCTATCTCGAACTCAAACCCATTCCCCTTGCCCTTGTTTTTCAGTCATTTACTATCGGCTATCTCAAACTGTTTTTCATTCCCCTTGAGAGTTCGAGATAGCGGGAGTCTACTGTACAATATGTACATTAATTGTGTATGGCATTGCACAAAATCTGAAAACCTTTGTTGTCCAGTTATGAATTTGTTTTCAAAGAGGTTGTATTCAGTGAAAAGTTGTATAATATGGCTGGGTATTTTACGAGTCAGTTGAGAAAAAATGGTTATGCCCAGCCTTACTATACAACTTTCCACTGATTAAAATTGTTTATTACATGTATACAATATTATTTGATCTGTGCTCAAAGATCATTAAAAACAAATTATTATCACATAAGAATAATATGTAACATTTAAAATTTAAAGGTAATATCTTAACTTGTTATTGTTTTTACATCTCTGATTCTACAGAGGCAACAATATCACAGACATGAAAGAAATTCCCAAACTCAAATGTCTGCCTTTGCTAAGAGCCTTGCTGTTTATGGGTAAACAACATAATTCCATAATCCTTATGCTTATTTATGATGAAACCCTATTAAGTGGCCACTTTCAATTTCCCGAGGGTAGCCGCTTAATAGGGGTTCGACTGTAGTGCTGATCTGAATAGCTGTAACCATTCCATTGCAGAATGCCCTGTATCAGATGAGGATGATTATCGTATAGAAGTATTAATAAGCCTGCGGCGACTAGAGAGGTTGGACAAAGATGAGTACACTGATGATGAGAGACAAGAGGCAGAAGAGGTGAGGAACATCTTCAAACAATTAAAATATGCATGTCTATGATGATAGAAATTTTATAATCTTTGCTTATCTCAATTTTTCCCCCAAAAAAATTTTCAACAAAATAATTTTGGCTAACTTGTTATATTATATTTTTTCATTCACAGATTTATGAGCAACGACGACAAGAGAAAGCAATGGCAGTAAGTACAGAATTTTAAATGAACCGTTAACTATGTACTTTTTAGTTGACAGTTGCTCCAACGGTGCAATTTGCAAACACCTTGAAAGTATATAGTGAAAGCAAACTTGATGTGTGAAACAATTTGTGAAGTTTCTTCAAGAAATATCGGTGATGTTTCCCAGAGTTACACATGTAAATATAATTATTATAATCTTTATGTGGACCAGGCAATTTATCTCAACAACACCACAGGGCTGCAAATAATTTTGTTTTCTTGAAAGGACATGTGTCCGTCTAAGTCACCATTTTGGTCGGACAAAACAAAAATGAGGTCGGCCATCATACAGTGCTGCTAACGCGTTGTCAATGCAGAGTAAACTATAGTTTGCGTTTAGAACAAAATGCGTTATAACATGTTAGCATTTGCGTTAGAAGGCAAAAAAAATTGTCCGGACATTGGCAAATTTGGGTCGGCCATTGTCCGATGACCGACTGTTATTTGCAGCCCTGGCACCATCTTCAAAATTCATGTTGAATCTTTTCTTTTCCAGATTGGAACCCAAGAAGTCATACATACAGATGACGATGACTAATAAACTTCCATTTTTGTATAATATGTGTTTCATAAACAGCAAGAATATTGTACACCTAAAGTATGTATAAAATTATTCAATGTTGTGGTCTTAGTCTTCCTTCCTTCGTGTGTAGATACAGAAGTTACCAGCATCACGCTAAACTAGAAACTTCAAATACAACTCAATAATGATCAATCATTTAGTTTAATATTTAATTGTTTTCATTTATAAACTCTTCACAAGGTTTCATCACATAGATGTGCTGCTATAGTTTTCTTTGTTTGTCAAGATTAATATGTTTCCAAATAGTCTCGGCAAATCTCAGAAATGTGCAATGAAAAAGGAATAAACAAAACATTATTTTAGAGCTGCATACAAAATGTATTTAGGTGCACTTTGATACCCAAATTAAAAACTGATTTGGGTATGTGCTTTTTGCACATTTCTTGAACAAACTATAAATACTTGTAATGCTGAATGATCCTTTTTATCAAAAAATAAAATATACTAAATAATGTGAATGTCCACTTCACATTTTTGAATTATAAAATTCATTTATTGGTTTTCATTGTTTTTATTTTTCACTTACAAGTTTGAAGCTTGGTTTTATTAATTACTGTCAGACATTTTCTGTTCAATTACAAAGTGTGTTAATTATTTTACACAATACCCTCATTGATGCATAACTCCCCATTGTAAATTAAAGTGTATTAAAGGGTTGTAGTTACAAAGACATTGGATATCTGATCTCCATGTACATGTAGGCTGTATATAATAAACAGGATTGTACAAATTACTACTAAAGAGAGTAGAGTATGAAAGAAAACACTCTTGAGGTGTTTCAGTCTGCTATATTCCTGAAATTCTCCCATACTTTCCCTAGGTACAGTAAATTTATAAAACTCTAACTACCAGTAATTCTACAAAATCTGATTGAACCATATCCTTGGCAAAGTTTGTGATCTCAATAATTTCTCAAGTCTTTTACATGTAGGATACCTCCGATATAATAGACAGAAGAGAAACGGGTAGTTGTTTGACACAGAGAATATATTAACCACATAAACTTCTACAAGCTACATTGTAGCAGCTGTCAAAGTTCATCCTTAGAAGCACTTCTAGCACAACGAAACATGATGTTGTCTGAGCCAGCATCAGCTGTGTTACCCATCCTGAAAGGCAAACAAATGTGAAAAAAAACTTATAATAACCTCCCATGACTTACAGTTACAAAAATGACATATGCACGTCATCCAGATTCTGGTTGTTGTAAGGGCGGATAACGTTTGCCTAGTTCATGTACGGCTTTCTCCCAGGCCTTCACGGTCAATTCATTCGGCTCACTTTTCGTTCGGACCACGTGACCCGAAATGGATTGACTGCGGCGAAATATAGAGGCCTAGACTAGGCAAGGATATCACTATCAAGTCGATTAGGATAAATCACTATCCAGTGGATTCAGAGTTCAAAACAAACTATGCTTATCTACTGGATAGTGATCGGTTTATCTAGTGGATAGCTCATTATCCAGCCTTTGAACAACCAGGCCCAGAAGTGCAACATACTCTTTTTAGCATTTGCAGGTGTCGGCATATGATGGTTTTCACAAGTGGACAAAATTTTATGTTTGAATTTTATTTAGGGCAACCTGACAAGAGTATTGGAAGGAATCCTGCTTATTACTCAGGTTACCTTCCAGTATTTTTGTCAGGTTAAACCACTTCATGCTATGGACACTGGAGTTTAGTTAAGAACTGCCTATTAATCAAAACTGAGTCAAAAACGCGGGTTCAAAACTGAGAAAAAACTCTTGAATTTCATTTTGCAAATTTATCAAAAACAAACAGTAGCACATGAAAGTATTGCTCAATAGCTTTCATTGAATAGTCACACACTAGGGTTTCATCCACAGATTCAAAAATTACACAACCACATTTATTGAGTCAAGGTTTGAAGTCTCTAGGAATTATAAAAGGGTTAGGCTCCAAAAAGGCTTTACACAAAGGACTGGAATGCATTACCTTGTGGTGACAGTGACTTTATGGTTGTGTGTTTACCATCTGCTGTGTCTATGTATGATCCACCTCTCAGAACATATTTTGTCTCCCTTCCTTTGTCTTTAAATCGTCAGACACCCACTCCCATGCATTCCCCAACATATCATACATTCCTATGAAGAAAGATGAAATTACATGTTTTGCTAAAAATTAATAATGTAAATGTTGTTCAAATGATAATAATATCGTTTATTAAATTTCATGGCAGGTTTATAAAGACTGATGTATTAAAACGCAAATTTAGACGGTACGATTTTGTCGCATGCGACTTTTGTAGCACGCGCTGCTCACATCATGTAAAAATCGTATACGACTTTCATCTTTAATATTGTTTGTAGCTACAACATATCGTAGGGTTTTAATATAAAACATGTTTCAAATCCTACAACATTTTTCGTGTCGTACACGATTCGTGAGCAAGTTGTAGGTTTGATTTACATGACACAATTCGGGCCGTAGGCTTGTCATAAGCGACAAAATCGTACCGTCTAAATCGACCTTAACATCTCAAAGTTAATAAATATATAATGGTTGTCTGGAGAACTTCATCATTAATCCACTACATTAATCCGAATAATTTGGTCCAGATTGAAATAATTTTCAGCCTCCTCAGATTAGCAATTTTTTATGTCTGGTATCTTTGGTATTCTCTGGTATCTGACTTTGTTATGGCTCTTGCTCAAGAACACAGCATATCAGAGTTGCTGACAAAATTTGAGCCTGAAAATTTGATCTTTATAGCTACTAACTATCTAAGGATCTGGATCTTAGAATTTTCAATGTCAACAAAATGGCAGCCACATCATTTGTTGACCTGCAGTGCGCAATACATTAAAATTAATAATCTGTTCAGTCTGAACTCTAAAATTAAAAAAATGCACCTGGTCTAATTAACATTGATGTTTGACTGACAGGAAATTGTTTTTGGTGTTACTTGATCCCCCCAAAAAATATTTGTCTTCTTAAAAGTTATTTTCTTTTACTCAAGCTGCCTTTTAATCTTGATAATTTATTAAACATATCTTGCCAAATTTATTCTGAGCAGAAAAGGCATCTACAGGAGCAACGCCAGCATAACCATCCTCCTGAGTATCTTTATCAGGAAATTCACCCTGTAGAAAAACAACACACTTACATGTAGCAAATCCATGAAAGAGTACGTCTAGATTTTCTACACACTTGTAAATACTGGTACATGTATGTACCAAGAATGCACAACTCTCTACATGTATTGGACAAGGTGTACTCAGTCTGATAAATTTACCTGCCAAATGTTCATGCGTTTGTTTTGAAAGCCTGATCCCCATGGAAATTCTTTTTCTGTTTAAAGAAAAATAATAAACTGTTGTCAATTTAAAAAAAAAGATTTTAATTCATCAGTCTTTTTTCTTTAACTTTCTTCAAAAGGTGAAAATTATCATGGTTCATAACCTTTTAGTCCTCCTCTAACAGCAAATTCCCACTCAGCTTCTGTTGGCAGCCTCTTGCCCATCCATTCACAATATACCTTGGCATCATTATAACTGATATGTACAGCAGGGTATGACATCTTTTCTTTTATTGAAGTACCAGGACCTCCTGGCTGTGCATTGGAAACAAAAATCAAAATCAACCATTTTGTGAAACATTAATAATAAGACAAAATGGTTAATAATTATTGGTTAATTCATCTTAAAACTTACTTGTCTCCAGTAAGCCTGTTGTACAGGCAACCACCAAGGCGCACCCTACAATAAATTAGTTTAAAAAAATAAAGAAAAGAAACTCAGAGGAATAGAAAATTAAAAGTATGAAAACATGTACCAAGGTCAAGGCAAATATCACCCCTTTATCCCCCAAGACATGGTATTTGGGTGCCCCCACCCTCTGACAGGAAAATCCTGGCATGGTCTAATCATGCAATGAATTTTTAAAATAAAATGTAGTGTCACAACCATTGTATAGAGGGTGCATTCTCGACCACAGAGTCCTTGATTTCTATAGGGGAGGAGCAGGAGGGTCTATTTAACAATCATCCTGCGAAATCGCGCGGAATATCGCCTGAGCTTAGATCTGGCAAGGGAATCCCCTAAAGAAATTAAAATTGACGTGTCATTCAAGATAGAGAAATTATCAAAACAACACAAATTTACCGGCACAGATTGTGTGATCTTCGATCTGACTTCCTCTGGCACGAAGGTGCGAAAGGCAAAACTCCATCCAAACCTCTCTGCTTCCGTCTTGAATTTCTTCGCGCGAACAAACTTTCGAAAATGTTCATTTGTGACCGGATACTTGTCGATCACGAATGGTTTGACCGCGACACTCTTAGCGGATAGTTCTCCACGTTTCGCATCAGCAGACGAACTGCCCATGCGAAATTGACCACCTGATAGCGTAACAGCCGCACTGAACTCATCGCCATCCGCACAAGATGCGTTTTTACTCCACAAAATGAACAGGAAACAGTACAAGGTACAAGAAGCTGTCTTCGACATCGTTTTTCACAAGGCGTTGCGCGCAAGGTATGGAGTGACCGGGAAGAGACTGGGAATGCTAGACGTTGATTTCCCCAGGGGAGATGTGTCAGTCAAAATTTGTTTGAGCTATTCTCGCTGGCCACTTAGTTTCTTTGCTTGCCGTTTCTGTTTAAAATTTTAACAAACATATCAAACCAAGAAATTATTTATACTTGGTGAAGTTTTCCAATAAGGACGGGCCATTTTACTATTGAGGGGGGAGGGGTTGGGCAAATAACAAAAACATCCTGCAAACAGTAGAAAAACAGCCTCGTTCCCAAGGGTCTTGCCCAACCTCCACCCCCCTTAAAAATAGTCCATCATTGACTGAGTGTGACTGGCAGGGGTGGGATTGTTCTATGCCTTCAGCCCGGAGGGGTGGGGTTAGTAAGAGGCGAGAGAGAGAAAAATAAAACTAGGAAGGAGGGGTTATGGGAAGCGGGAGAGAAGAGTAGGGGGAGGCAAGAACTGCCCACTTGTTCCACACTTTTCAAATAGATCATTTCCGAGTTGCCTTGTACCTCTGTTTCAAAACGAGTCCTGATGCACATCCTTTCATACGGAAATGAGTTTGATTTGCAAGACAATGAACGTGCAGGTAAAACTGATCATTTCCATATGAAAGGTTGTGCACCAGGACTCGTTTTAAAACAGAGGCAAAAGGCAACTCGGAAATGGCCTATTGTACAGAAGTAAGTAAAAAAAAAAAAAAGTGAACTGAGAAGAACAAGGAGCCGTGTGAATGATGCTAGTTAATAAAATAATTTTCTTATTTAATAATTCAAAAAACGTTTGCTAGAAACTAAGAGTTATAAATAAATTTATTATTATAATCTTCACGTCTGGAGTTACAAAGTACAATTAACTGTAACACATTTTTATGGTTTTAAATAAAAATCTAGCTTTGCAATAAAATGTAAATAATATACCAAGTATATTTTTACCAAAACATTTGTCATGATCTACAGCAAATCTTCTAATTATTGGCCATTTGATGACCAATAATTTAGTCTGAAGTGTCAGCCCCATCTCCTCACCCAAATCCCCCTCGCAAGGAGATGGCTGACAATTCAGACTAATAGTCAATGAGCATGCATAATTTATGTACATGTACATCTATCTATTAAAAGGAAATGGTCATCAAAGCGTTGTTAGCTCAGTTGATTTATCACTTGCTTGAAAACTACGCTCGATTTCCGCCGCTCTCTTGAGTCATCCAGTCTTGGAATATGTGTCTGATGCTGTCTTAGGCAAAACGTCATGTAAAACATTTATAAAAACTTGATAAGAATTGCTTTGACCGAAAATCTTCGGCCTTCGTCGGTTTAAAACTTGACAAAAAAGCAATGGCTTTTCTGATGGTTTAACAGCTTATGCGTGCTACACTAGCAAACGTAACAAACGATTGTTGCACAAGATAACAAAATAACAAGTGGCTTATAAATTCCTTGAAATTCAATATGTTCATTGCCCACATTGGTGACTAGTTTTTGGCTGCTATAGGGTTTGCGCCATCGTGAAAACTCCTTGAAAGTTATAAAGCATTCACAAGCAGTCTGTCCTAGTTCTCTTCATGTTCTACACTCTCGCCACTTAACAATCAAGACCTAATTGTTCAGATGTTTTTGCATCAATATCAAACAACCATTTATCAAGTTCATCTCTCGTGGGATAACTAGACTGAACACCATGCACTGTTACAGTAACTGTCGCAATATTCACTGCTCTGGACACCATTTCAGCAAATGAGAGCTGAGGATAACATGACATGTAGAATGCTAGTGCTCCAATCAAGGCATCACCAGCTCCAGTTGTGTCTACAACATCCACTTTTGATGTTCTGATATGTGTCATCACTGGAGCTGAAAATATTATAACAGATCTATTCAATGCCATTATACATGTACATGATTGTACAGTTGAACCTACAATTATTGCAAGATTAGTAGCTTATTCATCAACCCCCCTCCCTCCCCCTAAGTTAAACAAGCAAGTCTGTTTGCAAACCACAGGGGTCAATATACCAGTAGGGAAAGACATTTGACTTTGTCTTCACAATTAAAGGGACACTGTCCTCATTTTAGCATGATTTTGGGAAGCTCAGAAACATATCTAGATCATAGGAAGTTGAACAATAATGGTTTGATTCTGTAGAATAGCACTCGAAAAATGACAGGAACCCATTAGAAAGTGAGGATGACTAACGACAGCGAGGATGGAAATGGATTGCAATATGGATTTTTGAAAAAACGTCAGGATGTCAGTTTTTCAAAGTTTCAAGTTTGGCTCGGAAGTCTTTGAAATTTTACAAAAATTGTGTTGCAGTATGGAATTTCTTGAAGAAATTGCTTTTTATGTTATTCATTTAGTTACAGTTTATTAAGTCCTTATTTCATAGATTTAGGGACCATTTCGTGCATTTATAACAGTTTTGAGCAAATACGTCGGGGCAGTGTCCCTTTAATAAATGTAGAGCTTGTTTTTGCAATAAGCCCCTCTCCCACACAAAACCCCAAAAATAAGCCCACCAAAAAAGCCTTTTCAACAGAAAAATAAACCCAGGGCTCATGCTTGCAGCAAGGAGCCCAAAAAGTTTGACCACTTGTAATTAATTATTAATTCACATTATTTGTGCATGCATACTATCCAATCAGGAGACGAGGATATATATCCTCGGCTTCTGATTGGATAGTATATGCACACGAAAGAATGTGAATTAATTATTAAAAGTGGTTGCACTTTTGGGCAGTCCTTGCTGTAATTATTTTTGGAATATGGTGCGGTATTTTATTTTGGATCACATGCCACCTCAGTACCACGTCTAAGTTAGATATGAACTAAAAATTAAAGGAACTCACTTTTGTGTTCTGAAGTCATTTCAGAAGATATTGCTCCTTCTGATCCAAGAGTCAACACTACATGTGAGGTACCCTGCTGGTGAAGATTAACAATGACCTTTTTAGCTCCTTTGAAGTCAGTTGCCGAGATCGCTGTTAAGCTTTCACCCTCCTCTCTGTTAAGGACTAAAACATCAGCGTCAGGTATAGATTCTAATTCAGGTGAAGGATTAAATAACGTTCTGCTTCCTAATTTTTTGCCATATTGCAATGCTTCAGTGGCAATCTTGACAGGTATACCCCTGTCACAGACCCACGACTGGACATGATCTTATAACAGTTTCTGCAGTCATTATGTCTTCTGTAGTGAGATGATTGTTTGCTCCTGTAAAGCAGATGAATGCTGGTTCACCAGAACTGTTAACAGCTACGAGAGAAATAAAATTCATTTACATAATATGTATTGACTAATAGACAAAGTATAATTTTAAGACGGAAAGGAACATTAATTTTTTAATATATAATTTGCACTAGGCTTTTATTGTATTGTTACTCAAATATTCCATATATCTGTATGTATATGTAGTAGTTAGATCCTTCTGATCTATACATTATCGTACCGCATCATCATGATTACCGTAAATCCTCTATATTAGCCTCCCGGAGGGCTTATTTATTTCAAGCATGTTTTGAGAGACAGGCCTTATTTAATTTAGCAAAACGCCAGTATGTGGATAGTAAGTAAGTAAGTAATATCTTTATTTTAAGAGGGTAGCACGTAATAGCCAGGCTAATAAACTTGTGGCCCTCTAAAGGATAAAACGTCCATAAAACGAACTTGATCAATGAAGTGTTATATTTGTGATTTGGTAATAAGTCTGACATTTATGGTTGTGAAGGGAAAAGGGAGGAGGGGGCTTAAAAGAGAGGGGTACCGTGGGGGGGGGGGGGGGGGGGGGGGGGGGGGGGGGGGGGGGCTTACTTGGGGGGGGGGGCTTATGGCTCCATCAATTCCAAGCCCGACCATCCCCCCCCCCTATGAAAAAATATAAAAACTGAGTTGATATTAAACTTGTTTGAGTCCCCCACTTTTCAAGTGTACCGTAGCCCCACCCCCCACCCCACATGTGCAAACATTTGCACCGTTGCTTTCCACGTGCGAACCAAAGATGTCAAAGATGGCGGAACGAAGCTTCGACATCAACACCTTTGCAGTTGTAATGAAAAAATGTTCCTAAAATCATGATTACAGTATAAATAAAGAGCTATGTATTTGTGAACAATTATAGTGTCCATCATTAATAGTTCTGCTTGGAATTTAGATTTTAAATTCCTCGATCCTCTCAATAAGGTCAACTTGTCCCGTGGGTCGGGCATTTGCACTGCTCCTGAAGCCCCACCGTGGGGATTTTGTGCATGTAATTAAGCTGACTCCACCGTGGGGCATTTTCAACCTTCTGACAAAAAAATGACAAATGCCCGACAAATGCCCGGGGGGGGGGGGGGGGGATGAGCGGGCTTGGAATTGACGGAGCCATTACTTGAGGGGGGGGGGGGGGGGGGGGGGTAAGAAGTATGCGACAATAGTAATATTTTCTACTTCTTAGGTAAAGTTTGGGTAAATCAAAAAAGCTGTGGAACACATGTTTCCGCTATGAAGGCTGAGAAACAGCTGCAAAAACATGTGTTCTACATTTTTTTTTTTTAATCCACAACACAACTTTGAAGTTAGCTTATTTTCCCCTGAACAAATTGGACTCAAGTATAATTGGACTTAGTGTAACACCTTACCTATGCTAGTGATACCTGTCTCTGCTTTATCAGTTACCGAAATAAAATCGGTGTTTACCCAAGCCTCTTAAAATTCAGCACCGTGTCTTTCCCAAATTGATCGCTGCCAATTTTCGCGATCATAGCTGTGTTCGCTCCAAGCTTCTGGGCCATAACACACTGATTTGCCGCTTTACCGCCAAAGTCCAATTGAAATTTGGTTCCCTTCACTGTCTCATCAATTTGTGGAAAATGAGGAACATAACTTATCATGTCCACAAAGCACGAACCGACCACAACAACATCCCAACCTATCGTCCGCCATATTCGCTCCTAGCGACGAAAAGTAATACTTACTAGGGACCCCTAAAATGTTAATTTTGTCATGTGGCTTCAAATTCTTCCAACAATTTCCAGCAATTTGACAATTTTTTAAGCGGAAAAAAATTTGCTGATTCCACCTAAACTTTTGCAGGTATTTCCATATTACATTAAATAGAAAAAATTCACGGAATAAAATACAGTCTAATTTGAATTGTCATCTTACCCTACCCCGGGTAAGGTTAAAAAACGTTCTTTGTATTGCGGGCTCAGACACACACATGTCGCCATTTTGAAGTTTTTCGCTTTTGTCAATCGTTATTCTTTGTCCGGTTTTTCATTTAGAATGAACTTCAGGTTCCTGATTTCTTAATCCTTGCCTGCTAAACGCATTACCGATATGTACAACGTTCAAAAGTAATGGAAATGGTGGCAAATACGCTTCATCTTGATCAAGTTGGTCGTGCTTCAAAACGGAGTGCATCGCCAAGGATTTTGACACACTTTGTGGAAGGATTTGTTATACAAGAAAGCAATTACCCCTTTACGGTAAGATCGATCTCATCTTTTTCATTTATTTAACGTGAGAATGTATAGATTTTCAATTTAGCTTCTAAAATCTCGTTAAATAAGCTTACTTATTATAGCGCTTGATAACGAAATCGACTCGGTTTGTCGCGTGATATAAGCTTGCAGGTCGCTTGAAATCGATCTACTCTCTTTGATACTAAACATGCTGCCCTATTAATTATGCATTTATCTTAAACTGACAAACAATCGTTAATGATTTTAGTTTCCAGTTACGGTGTGAAACTAAAAACCATCTAGTTTTAAAATCTCCAATTATGTTATGTTTTTGGTCGTTAGCTTTTCAATACTAAAGTTAGATATTTATTAACATTTACTCCACAAAAGAAAATGATTGGTATACACAAGAATATTCCAAAAAGCGCCGAAGCACATGCCCAAGGGGAACCCTAACATGTTATTATAAAATATGTAGAAAAATAGCAACAGTACAAATAATCCATTTCAATAAAAATGTAGAGAAAATTTAATGTAATTAAAAAAAATTAATGTAATTAAATCAGCATTAGCATTTGTATGTGCCAAAATTTCAATGGTTTGATATCCATGAGGTGAATTTGAACGAATAATTTTTAACCTCCCATAAGCGGACACCTCTTATAACAAGACACCTCCCATACACTGACTACACTAAACACCTCCCATAAGCAGACACCTCCCATAAGTGGACACCTCTTATAACAAGAACACTCCCATACACTGACACCTACATAAGCAGGCACCTCCCATAAGCAGACACCTCCCATAAGCGAACACCTTTTATAACAAGACACCTCTCATATACTGACACCTCCCATAAGCGAACACCTCTCTTATAACAAGACACCTCTCCCATACACACTGACTACAAGCGGACACCTCCCATATAACAAGAACCTCTCATATACTGACACCTCATAAGCAAGACACCTCTCATAAGCAGACACCTCATAAGCGAACACCTCTTATAACAAGACACATCTCATAAGCGGACACCTCTTCGGACACTCTTATAACAAGACACCTCTCATAAGCAGACACCTCCCATAAGCGAACACCTTTTATAACAAGACACTTCCTACCTCATAAGCGACACCTGCCATAAGCAGACACCTCCCATAAGCGAACACCTTTTATAACAAGACACCTCTCATATACTGACACCTCCCATAAGCGAACACCTTTTATAACAAGACACCTCTCATATACTGACACCTCCCATAAGCAGACATTTCCATGTTACATGTTGTAAAGTTGTAAATTTCAAATTTGCTCTTGATTTCCTTTCAAGCTTGCCATATTAGCAAATTTTTTCAAGCTCTGGTGCTATTTGTTTGTTTGTCGGGTGTACATGTTTGTTAAGCATGGGATGGCGGAGGGCTCATCAGCCAGATTCTACAGTGTAGAGGTATTTTGGGTGGAATAAATGAACATGATCACCAACATTCCACAATATTCTTTAAATTTTGTTTTAAGTCTGGAGATGACACTGAGGAAGTGAACCAAGACCAGCTTAATGGGAATCAAGATTATGAGAATGGAGACCTCGACATGGACATGGACGTTGGTTTTGAGGGTAAGTTAGTACAACAGACTGTATTCATAAATGGCTGCTGATTTATTATTCTTTTGTATGTATGTTAATTACCATAAAAACACCTCGTTTTAGAGTAGAAATTATTTAGAATTTTGCACATGCTAACGAGGCGTTTTTAGGATAATTAACATACATACAAAAGAATAATAAATCGGCAGCCATTTATGAATACGGTCTATGAGTTCACATTCCTGTTTTGTAGGGTCTTTGATAGTGGTTATTTCTTTCCATTTGCAAGAAAATGAGAGATACAGCTACCAGGGTCAGATGGTGGTCCGTCTAGATAAACATATTATTTTCTCTGTTAAAACAGTTTTCTTAGTCAATCAGAGCATGGGAGAGTAAAAAAAGACTTACATTTTGCTTTGCTTTGTCCTTACTCAGCTGACAGCCCATCAAGTAATGACGAAGCATTTAATGATGTGTTTGTGGACGACTCCGGCATTGGACACTGTGAACAGTGTGGCCGCCTAACAGAAAATCCCCACCACCGAGGTCCAAAGAGGTTCTGCTCGACGTCTTGTGCAAGAAGATATAGTGTAAGCTGCTCACGTAAGATGGTAGCATTTCATGCTCGTACCCAGGGTGGACGGCATTCCAGTGCAAACCAACTAGCTTCAGATTATTCGTTACCCATGGTGAGTTCGCCAATTTTTTTGTCCTCAAACTCACTCACCACCCATCCCCCTTGCGCTTTCTTTGTCCCTCAATACCGTTCATTTTCTTTTCATTTCCTATCTTGCACCCAACCACATTGAACAAATTTAGTGAAGCATTCTGTACTGCGGGCTATTTAGCTTGCGTGCAGACGTCTCCTATTTCCTTGCTTCATGCGAAAAAGGGACATCTGCATAACCCCGTTGCTAATCGCGTTCCAGTATCCTTCCTTTTCAGCGTGAAACAAGGAAATAGGAGATGTAGATGCAGGCAGGCTACAGGCTATTTTCAATCAAATAGTTTTATTCTCCAATCTCCATAAAGCATGGATCTACATTTGGTTTTGCAGTTTTTGGAATTTTTCTCCCAAATAATTATTAGATCTGGCCAAAACATGTGAAATTGAAGGGTGAAGTCAAAAACTATGCTAAGTGGGCAAAGCACGTTATGCCCACTTAGCATAGTTTTCGACTTGACCCTTCAATTGTTAGTTTTCATAACCATGTGTAACAATAAGGCAACTGTATTTCAAAATAATCATTTAATAAATTAAGTACACTGTACCTATTTTATTTTGTAGTATTATGACCAGCAGCCTGGTCCATATATGGTAGATGCCTCTATTCAAGTAAACGAGTTTGGTGAGTGAACAAATCTACATGTAATAGTGCAGAAGGTATTGAAATTTCATTTACTGGTCTTACAGTATATACATGTTATTTTTGGTCCGTATTGAGTGAATAATGGTCTGTGTTGGTACTGCATCTGCTGAGCTCTATAATTGGTTAAAAAAAATGTGTGCAAAGTACTCTTAACCAATCAGGGCAAACAAGTACTTTCTCATTTCACATTAATTTTTATCACTTAACTGACAGCTCTTATCAGTCACTGCACGTTCCAGAGTCCATTATAAATCACGTTTAACAGATGAAAAGCTTTTTGGGAGTTTTTGTGACTAAATGGCTGTCAAGATCCAGAACTTAGCAATATTTTAGTTTTATGTACCTTTGAAACATTGTATTTTTGTATGTGTGTGTGTTTTATTACCTAATTGGAACGTGAACACACTACAACAATTTTGATTCTGACAAAACGTTTGTAATGAGTGTAGCCTAATTTAAGTAATTTGTACCTTTTAGTTCATAACTGTACTCAGTTTTATCCATTTTGTAAAGTGAATGAATAAGCGCTGTATAAATTAGCAATTAATTATAATTATTAATTATGGCAGCTTTTGGATAAAGGCGTTTACTTAGCAATAATTTAAAAGGTCAACGTTTGACCTCAAAAGTTAATCCGTACTAGAAACGAACTGAGGTTCGTTCCATCGTTCCACTTGGATCTGCTGTGTACTTACAGTTTTCTGGTGACCTCTCGCGAGAAACGAGACGTGTCTCGCGAGAAACGAGACACGTCTCGCGAGAAACGAGACGCGTCTCGCGTGTAGGTGGCAACTTACTGGAAAGGAACGCTATCAAATTGAATTCAATAACTCTTTGCTTTGAAAGAGTATCAACCAGACGTCTACTACAATATAAATTCTCTGAGCGGACAGCTCTAGTTACGGCCGCCTTGACAAAACCCGTTTTAACTCTAGCTCGCACAAACTCTGTATTTACACATTCCCGTAAGCGGCCAGCTCCGTTGCAGACACGTTGCCTGCTTCCCGAGGGTGTCCGCTTGGAGACGTCTACGCACAGGCTAAAAGAATATTAGAACTTTTCCCAGACTGCAATGAAGTTGTGTTGATTGAAACACAATCCGAGTGAATTGACAGTGTTTTTTAGTTATATATAGGGCCCAAAATGTTGTTCTTTTCATGTAAGCGGCGATTTATTCATAGCGGACACTCTCGGGAAGTAGAAAAAGTGTCTGCAACTGGAGCTGGCCGCTTACGGAAATGTGTAAATACAGAGTTTGTATGAGAGTTAAAACGGGGTATTGCCAAGGCGGCCGTAAGTTGAGCTGTCCGCTCAGAGAGTTTCGACTGTAGGATTATAAGCGGTGATTTTACATACATGATTTAATGTAATTAGACATGACTGTTTCCTCAAGGTTCGTTTGCCGTAGTGGTGGCTTCGTTGTTACGTGCGTTAGTTTGTACTTTGCTTCAGTGACTCCAGTAACGGAACTAAAACAATTTTGAAGTAGTGGACTCAAAAAATTTTAGAGACAAAAATATCCTCCCTTTTATATATACATATCCGCCGCGTCTTCTCACAATTTTTCTAACGATTCAACTTTTCGCACATTTGAATTTTTTTTTAAATGGCACTTGCATGTAATACGATTCTCATTCGAAATTAGAAACGTTGTTTTTCCGTATAAAAACTTTAATCTAACCATTACACTGCTTACTCCACCGTTCCTATTATAACTAGTCGCTGTTTAAGTAGAAATAAATATATTTTTTTGCGCGTTTCTACGGCAATATGTCGACACCAGTTGGTATGCCGATGTTATTCATATCCCATACGACAAAACAATCGCCGTCCTGGCTACTAATTTCATTGCGGCAGGTGTACGTCGAGGCGAGTGCGTTTTACTGACTGCTCTGAAAAGTTTCAAAGATGGGAAACGAAATTTCTGATCGAAAGAACAAACCAAAACAAGATGCGGCTAGAAATGGCCCGGACGGTGAAGCGATTAAGAGCGAAGGGAGCGACGATCAAACAGGTAGTTACATATATCCGTGTACTGTTTAACTTTTCCGTTTGTTTGCTTTTAAAAGTACCACAGATTAGACAGCACTTGACGGGCGCGCGCTTACGATCAAACGCAATAATTTTTGACGGCTTGTCTTTAAAACTGGTTCGTAGTGAATTACAGTCGAAGTGGACGAGTGGACGCTCTCGCAAGCGGACAGCTCTACTTACGGCCGCGTTGATAAAACCCCATTTGAACTGTAGCTCATACAAACTCTTTATTTACACATAACCGTAAGTGGCCAGCTCCAGTTGCGGACACTTTTTCTGTTTCCCGAGGGTGTCCGCGTACGGGAACTTCGACTGTATTGCCACGGTTCGTATAATGCAAAGTTTCCAACACAAAAGAAGAAAAAAATTATTATGCCTCGTGCTGGTTCAATCTGGAAGATTCGGCTTAGTAATTTGCCTCCTACGTGTAGTCCAGTTCAACGCTGTATTTTCGCATCTGTTCTAATGTCGACTTTGTGGCGTTCCTTTTATGCCAATATGGAATACATGGAAGGGAAAAACCACTTGACTCGATTTCACACTGAAAATGTAACAATTACTTGTGACAAGTTTGCGACACCGTTTGTTACCATTTGACATTTTTCTTTCACAGTTACGGGAGAAATTATCATTCATCTGATCACAGAGATGCAGTGAACGTGTTTTATGTATATCTGTTTCTTCGTAATTTCATCACACTGAATAATTTGTTGAACGAAAGTAATTTCAAATTACTTGTCGAAATTTCGTCTTAAGTGTTATGTAAATGTTCTTGTTGATATTTCTAAATAACGATCATCTTCAAACAAATGCGGGCTGTTCTTTTTGGTTATTTAATCTTGTCTTAAAACATTTCAGAACACGTTTTTAACCCTTGAAGTACAATCAAGAATGGGTACCGTTATGCGAATTTTTAGCACTTTGCTACAAAATTTATTAACACACATTTTAATTTGCACTTGTTTTGAATAAATACGTGGACGTTACATAAAATTTCACTGATAGTGATCTGGCTGTCATGTGACGCCTTGTAAAGAATTTAAGAGATTAAGAACTTTAGAGCAAGAAAACTGGATGTGGAATCGTCCAAAAGAGCGTTTGTCATCAAGTTTCGTTGTAAGGTCATTCCGCGCAAATGGCATTGTTAAATTGATATTAAAAACAAAAGCATATTTCACTACGTGACAAAATTTACATAGACGGGTTCTATAATTATTTGGTAAATAGCAGCAAACCTTTAAGGCAATCATTGGCGGGTAATAAACCAATCAATGCTGGAAGCAAAAACGTGTAGCCGTTGGCAACCGCGCGAAAATTTTCTAAAGCAATTCACCATTGAAAATTTTGAAATTTGATTGGCTAAGAAAACAATAGTACGTGGCCATTCAAATGAAAGCTATTGAGCAGTACTTTCATGTGGAACTGTTTATTATGCTATACAAGGTGGTTCTAACTTTTGAGGCTGTGGATGAAACCCTAGTGTGTGACCATTCAAATGAAAGCTATTGAGCAGTACTTTCATGTGGTACTGTTTATTATGCTATACAAGGTGGTTCTAACTTTTGAGGCTGTGGATGAAACCCTAGTGTGTGACCATTCAAATGAAAGCTATTGAGCAGTACTTTCATGTGGAACTGTTTATTATGCTGTACAAGGTGGTTCTAACTTTTGGTGTGTGACCATTCAAATGGAAGCTATTGAAAGATACTTTCATGTGTACTATTGGTTTTTGAAAATTTTGCAAAATGAATTTTAAGATTTTTTACTCAATTTTCAACGGTAGCAGGTTCGAGTTATCCCAGCGGTCAAATAAATAATCAATGTGACTTCCTAAACAACATTTTTTATTGTTTTCATTTCTGTTTTTATCAGACACAGTTCACCCGCTGAATTTTGACTGGACGCGAAGTGATGTGGAGCCCCTGTGGTTGTATGAACACGTTGAAGCTGCGAAGTGGGATGTGCAGGAGGTTGCCGCCTTCGTAAAGTGAGTTTCTTCCGTCAATTTCTTGCTGTATCTTCTTGTATCGTACCATGCACACGAATTTCTTTGACAATGGCAAAATTCAGTCTCGGTGACTACTGACAGCTCCATCGCCTTTAGATGGTTTCTCGTGTTAAAGGGTCCCTCTCAACCAGTGTGCTTTGCGCGCCAATACTCTTACGGCGGCCATTTTCGGGTGCCGCGAAAATAGCGGCTTGAAGTTAAAAACTACTTTTTGCAGGATTCTGGCCTTGTTCTGGCCACAAAAAGCAGTTAGACGACCCAAGTTGGTACAATTTGGAAAGTATGGCATACATTAGCCCACGAGAGATCGAGTTCCTCGGATGAAAACAATAACACGCGACCGCACAAAGCACACTGGTTGAGAGGGACCCTTTAAGCTACTCTTGTTGAACTAAAAAAATTTGCGGTAATAAATCAATCATGGCTGGAGACAAATTTTCGCTGGAAAAATTGCGTGCAGGAAGACAAATAACGCCTGTTTTTTTATTTCCATTCCCTCGGCCGTGCGAAGAACACATTTTTGGTTTTACTTCTTAGCACAATTTCAAGGCAAGGACGTGAAAAGTTATGCGAGAACTGTTCTAATCACATTTCTAGTGTTAAACGATCATTTACCATAAGTGGACCGACGCCCTCATGTTGCAGACGGACGCGTTGATTAAGTGAAAATGGCGCGAAAACAGCTATTTGCGCCATCAATTTCTTCGCGTCTGATTGGCTAAACGCTAACTGCTCTGCTATGGCCATGGTATTCAATATATTCTTGGTAAATTAAGCACTGTTCGTTGTCTGCAGGTCCCTGAACGGTTGTTCTGAGTACGCCGACTCGTTCGTGTCACAGGAGATTGACGGCCAAGCGCTGATGCTTCTCAGAGAGGAACACATGGTGGTTGCAATGCACATGAAGCTTGGTCCTGCGCTCAAAATAGTCGCCAATGTGAACGCCATGAAGAGAGAAGCACTTAAGGAACATCAGTAGTTTATACAGTAGCATATCCAAAAAATATTTGTTATTTAACTGAATTTAAAAGAAGAGCCGATGTGTTTTTTTTAGAATTGAGCAGAAGTTTATATGGTTGAAGCTTTATTCCTTTGTTTGTCTATAAGGGTTGAAATTTGTTACGGCTTGTTTTGCTTGCAGTAAGAACCTATCCTACGTGAACTGTCTAGTTAGAAAGTCATTCTTGGCTGGTATCAATAGAAAGAAAGGCGAGTGAGATTCAGAGAGTCGCTTCGCTTGCTGGCAATTTTATAACCTTCCTTTAGCAAGACGAAATGTTTGGTTAAGATATTTTATTCCACGTTATTTATGAAGAAACCGAACTAAACGGGATTTTATCTCCTACAGAAATGTAGCCTGCGAACCCAGACGAATTTCTGGCTCTTGTTTCACCTGAAACAATAATTACATTCTCTTGTTTCACGTGAAACAACAGAATGTTTTACGTGAAGTAACAGCCAGGAATTCCTCTACGTTGGCAGGCTAACAGAAATACGACAGGTGATTCAGAAGTTTTTTTTCTCCTGGTTAACGCTAACCGGCTGAATTCGTAGTAGCTTTTAAACAGGAGTTTTCAAGAAAAAAAAACTTCCCTGTCGATTAAAAAAATCCATTATTGATTCGAGTGATTGATCGTATTTTCCAATCGTTAGGAAATTTCTTACCCTTTGATGCCCCAAAATAGAAAACTATAATATAAAGGCTGTAGATATGTATATTTTCTCGGAAAACCTCCGTGTTATAAATTAGGTAGTTGCAAAATCGTTGTTCGTAATATCTAAGCAGTCGGGGAAACAAGTGCTAGTTTTGGCAAATCTTCGTGGAAGCACTCGAAGAGTTTCCGAATCTTTTTATCCAATCAGAAACTAGCGCGAGCACTCACGAGTATTCCAAAAGCAATCGCGCCAGCAAATACGTCATGTTGCTTAGCAACTTCGGGGACGAACACCGCGGGCTCAATCCCGTCTCGGCGGGATTTCACCATCAACTGGTACTTGTTCCCTTGACTGTAAGAGTAAATCCATTGTTAGTCTTGTCAGATTTACTGTTTTGGAAATCGTTTCAAACCTCGTTTATCACATAGACCACTCCGTACTACATTCATCATGTTTGAGAATAGCAGAGTCATCTAGATGAAAGTCATTTGAGTGAGAATTGTGAATGTTCTGCTGTGATAATGTTTGTCGTTACTGATGTTGTTCTTGAACATTGTTCAATGTTTTGTAGACGGACCAGCTGTATGTGGTTAATTGTTAAAATTAAATTATGGAAACTAACATTGTGCCCTTGTTGTCGTTGTTATTGCGTTGAATTGGGCCAGAGATACACACAAAACAACTTGGAATGTTTCCTCCAAAATCACCAAAAAACGTGACCTTCCCTACCATTGAAATAGTTCACTTTCCCCAGCGTTTAGTGGAAACGTTTCCAACGTGAACAAAGGCGACTGAAAGGCCAATAAAACCACAAAATAAAATGAGAGAAGAAGGAGTGAAAGAACGGCAAAAAAAGGAAACCAAATATATCCACTCATCATCGTTTATAGCGATATCAATTTTTGAAACAGCGTATACGCGCCTGAAATCAAACGGAAGCTGTATTGCTCAAGGCCCCGCGGCTGACTGGTTTCAAGTTTGAATATTAGTTAGGGGAGGGGGGGAGTATTTTTTTTTTCCGAGTCTCCAATGGGAGTCAAACCCTGGAAGGTCGTGGATTCGAAAATTATTAAATACATCGATGTTATTGAACTAGCGTGAGGCGAAGTACATAAACTTACAAAAAAAGAACCTGACCAATATTCCTCAATACGGACCGAACAAGCTACAGTAGTTCAATAACTTTTTTATTGTATGGCTTTTTTAAACTTTGCTGATAAATTAATATGTATCCATTCTCGGCTAACCCGCGCGCACCAAAGCTAAGCAATTTTTCATGCCACTGCGAAATTTTAACCGAAATTGTTCGCCAGACATCAGGAAAAATGTTTCTTCTTAATAGAAAACAGTCTTCTTTTGTTCAAGGTTTCATAAAGGAAGTCGACGAAATGAGTTCGTGAGCCGGTCCATCTCAGCGGAGAACGAAGACCGGACGCGAGAGAGCGGCGGAAATCGAGTCTATCTTAGCGGTCCGTATTGCAAAATTCGGATCGCTCAGGGAACCAATCAGAATGCTCCTTTTCATAATAGACCAGTTTGCCATATAATAACACATTACCACCATGAAACAACTAACAGATACCAGAATTTTATTGACTAAGGACGTTAATTAATATAGCCATTAATTTAACTTTACTTGATTCCTATAGTTTTAATTAACCTTTTAAAAATACATCGAAACACGGCTCAAGACCGATATCAATTGTTTTGATTATCAACATGATGAAATAATGCTCCTACTTGGAAAACTTACAATCTAATCTAGCTCATATTAACAAAGATTTGAATTTCAAATTTTCGCGCAGTTTACGTTTAGAATTATCATTTAATTTTTTTTAATTTTCGATCAATTTTAAGCAGAAATTAGTATCGCATAAATGTTGCCCTCAAGAGAGATTTAATTGCAGTCTTGTGATTAATCTTTCTCTATTCAAAAGACTGCATCGACTACTTGAGATTGGTTAATTATAGAAATGCTCTCAGATATAGAGTATGGCGTCATTTTGTGCCATAGCTTTCGCCATTCGATTTTTAGACTGTTCGCAGCCTCTCTATTTTTGTAGCCGCGAGCGAACTGGAACTGAGCGCGATCGTGGGGGTAGGGGGCGCCCGCTCCCCAACCCCACCCCCTCGCGCTTCGCGAAAATAGAGAGGCTGTTAACAGTCTATTCGATTTTCTTCTGTTATATGACTTCAAGATTACAATTCTGAAAAAAAATATATATACCCGCATAAATGTTCAAAGAAGTGGTTTTGGGACGGAGACTTATATAGTTTTTTGGCGTATAAATTCCATGTTAATCAAACTTTCAGAAAATAATTCCCCCCCCCCATGGGATTTACCTGTGTTATTGACAGAGATAACTCCCCAAAAACGTCGAGAAATTTCGTCGCCTTTCGGAAAATCTTCGTTGATTCTTCGGAATACTGGCAACTAACGTCCGCATTACGTGAAATCAGTCGGGGAACAAGTACCAGTTGATGACGAAATCCCACTTCTGAGACGGGACTGAGCCCGCGGCGTTCGTCCCCGAAATTTCTAAGCAACATGACGTATTTGCTGGCGCGATTGCTTTCGGAGTACTCGTGAGTGCTTGCGCTGGTTTCTGATTGGATAAAAAGAATCGGAAACTCAACGAAGATTTGCTAAAAACGGCACTTGTTCCCCCGACTGGAAATTAATTATTAGATCGTACTAAGATAACGCTACTTGCTGATTTCGAAATAATTCTGTTAGTACCCCATCTTTGTCCTGTAGAAGAACACTTGGCTTATCAAATTCTACAACTGTTCCTTTATCCATTACTAACACTTTGTCATAGTCTATGATCGTGTTTAAACGATGGGCTATAGTAATAACGGTACAATCTTGAAACTTGTCTCTTATTGTCTCTTGAATTCTCCTATCCGTGCTGAAATCCACGTTGGCCGTGGCTTCATCCATGACAATGATCTTGTTTTTATTCAACAAAGATCGCGCTAAGCAGAGGAGCTGGCGCTCTCCGACACCGAAATTGTTCCCCGACTCGGAGAGCTCGAAATAAAGTTCTCCTGGAAGTTCGTGAATTTTCGATTTCATTTGAACTTGTTCTAGCACGCCCCAGACCTCCGCGTCGGTGAAACGGGAGAATGGATCCAAGTTGATGCGTAGCGGCCCGCTAAAGAGAGTCGGGTTTTGAGTGATGACTGAAATAACAGGCCTTGTGCTCTGAACATTTAACGAGCTTAGTGCTAAACCATCAATGTAGATATTCCCGGCCGGTTCTGGCATTCGAAATAAGGCTGATACTAAAGACGACTTCCCTGCTCCTGTTCGCCCAGCTACGCCAATCTTTTCTCTGGCATTAATATTTATTGAAATGTTCTTTAGCACTTGTGGTCCTCCCTCGTAATACGTTAGCGAAAGGTCCTCAAATCGAAGGCCTCCTTCCTGGGGCCAATCTGCAGGGGGCTCGTTGTTGATATCATATGTGGGCTCCTTGGGGAGCTCTGTGTAGGTTATGACGCGTTCCACAGCTGTCATCATGTTTTCAACATCGGCCGTCTGGCGCATGGCAAACTGCAGCTGACCAACAGTACTGATGGCGTAAACTAGAGATAGGCCGAGTGTTCCTGACAAAGAAGGTGTGAAATACTCAATTAATGCCCGAGAGATAACTAAAGCTTAACATTTTGAGTACAATCCCGATTTCTCGAACCCTCAATTTCTCAAACATCCCGATAACTCGAACCAAAACTCGTTTGCCTTGGATTTGTTTCACTGTAATTTTACCCCGATATTTCGAACTCCCAATTTCTCGAACCAATATATTTTCGTTTCCCATGGAGGTTCGAGAAATCGGGATTCCGCCGTATATAGAAAGTGTATGTCTTCATGTCAATTATTTCCTCGTGTTTTGATGTTATTCGTTATTGTCTTGCGATGTAAACTCGTCTCTTTTCTCTAATAATGCCTCGCTTTGTCAAGTTTGTTCATATTATAATCCACTTCCATCGTCGGTCATTCTCACTTCCTAATGGGTTCCTGTCATTTGTCGAGTACATCTAACTATTATTGTTGGCTTTCACCGCTACACGTAAGCCTCCCATTTTCAAGTTTGTCTGTATTGTTATCCATTTCCATCCTCGCCATCGTTAGTCATTCTCAATTCCTAATGGGCTCCTGTCATTTATCGTGTATAATTCTACAAAATCACTCATTCTTGTTGGGTTTTCTGTGATCCAGGTATGTTTTTGAGCTACTCGAAATCAAGCTAAAAATAAATGTTTCTTTGTAGCGGTTTTCAATCGAGTGTCGTAAAACCAAAACCAAAGCAATTACAATGGCCAATCACAACAAACGTAAGAAACACAATGAACCAATGAGGTAAATGAGAACTCGAAACAAATACACGTAACCGGCGCGAAGCGCGGGAAAACGCGAGTGATCAAATCACGATTGGTTTTTGTTTGCATGTGATTGGTTGTCAGCTAGGATTTTCGGAAAGGCAAAGTAGCTTTGCTTTGCGTTCGGGTAATAAGATTTTAATCTCTAAAATTTTCTGAAGTTTAAAAGTTCAGCTATTAAACTACACAAAAAGTACAATTATAACGTAAAAAACACCTACGCGGTGGCTACGGTGGCTAAGCGGTGGCGACGCGGTGGCTACGCGGTGGCGACGCGGTGGCGACGCGGTGGCGACGCGGTGGCGACGCGGTGGCGACGCGGTGGCGACGCGGTGGCGACGCGGTGGCGACGCGGTGGCGACGCGGTGGCGACGCGGTGGCTACGCGGTGGCGACGCGGTGGCGACGCGGTGGCGACGCGGTGGCGACGCGGTGGCACGCGGTGGCGACGCGGTGGCCACGCGGTGGCCACGCGGTGGCGACGCGGTGGCCACGCGGTGGCCACGCGGTGGCCACGCGGTGGCCACGCGGTGGCTACGCGGTGGCTACGCGGTGAATCCAGTCACTCATGTGAGGCGAAGGGAGGACACCGTACCTTACGAAGGAGAAATCCGGTTCCATATTATGCACCTTACCACGGAAACAAGTTACATTGCGATCAAATGTAACACTGGGGATGTTCGGATGTCATTTTTCCACGTGGACACCAATGAATGACAAGTGAAAAGCCATTCGAGTAACGGAATAATCAGGTCTATTTCCGTTTCATTCCATGTTTTGAACAAAACATAGTTTCTTTCCGAAAAGGCTCTTTTTATTTCTGGAAAGCTATGTTTCAATAAACTACAGAACTGCTTGTATGTTTTGTTTGCCCCGATCTGATCAGGGGTATCCAACGGATCGTTTCGGTGGAATATATGTTCGGAAGGCCTATATAATCGCCTCAGATATTCGGTTAGGGAACAGATTAATGTTTCTTTGCGTTTAAAAATAAGCTATTAAAACTATACAAAAGCACAATTATAACGTAAAAAAATGATGTTCTGACACCTACAGGAAAATGTTGTCGTTGGGTGCCCCTGTCCTTTCCTCAAGAGGAATTAAAATAGTCGCTCATGACCTCATAGCTTTGTAACACCTGAACCTAAATAGGAAATTTACACACGAGTTTTGCTTTACCTGCATCAGTTGTTGTGAACACTCCAGTGAACGTTGATACAACCACAAACAAGGTACAGACGAAGTCGAGACGAATTCCCATCCACCGAGCACTGTGCGGTACAAGGAACCAGATCTGGCTTCTTCTGTCCTGTACCCTGCGGAACAACATTGATTATTTTTTTAAGGAATTGTGCGAACCCATAACCTTTACGATTCCGGTGCAAACGCTCTACCACTGAGCTATGAAGTCACTGGGAGCTGGCCAATTCCGAGTTCTGTTGAAACCCGTCAAGTGATGAAATGGTGATTGTGAATATAGGACTATGAAATAACTAACTTTATAGTATACTCAACAAAATATGCAGCTTCTGATCGGTCAATGACGAATGCATAAATAGGTTATACATATATGAAATATATGAAATAACTAGTTCATCATTATTATTATTATTATTACTGATATGTGAACTTCGGTAGGACATAAAGTCGAGTAATCTACGAAACAGTTATTATAATTCTGGGTTGTTTTGCTTGTAATAGCTACACCAATGTACGTTAATACATGTATAACGAAGCTCATAACCCAATTGAAAAGTGTTGGATTGTGCAACATTCTCATCGTCCTCTGGCCAACCTCAATTTTTCCTCGAATCTGATTGGCTGCAAACGAATATTTTGCGAAAGCTAAAAAAATCGGGTTCAGTCAGAGGCCTCTGAGGACGAGAATGACTGTACAAAAGAAAACATGTTTTGGACAGTGAACTGGTCGTCCGGTTTCGTTTGCTTACTCATTAAAAGCTTGCATAAACTTGTCCTCCATGTTGTACGTTCTTATTATGATGATTCCTTCAAGTGTGTCTGCCAGGTGAGCCAGCACCGGACTCTGACTGATCGCTTCCATTCGCTTGATTTCACGAGACGTCTTCAGATAATACCTACACGGGGAAAGAAAACGTCATTTATACGATTACAGTGAAGATGACGCTACCGTTGCCACTCGACAAAGTTTTTGATTAATTTTTGACATTTTTTTGACGACTTTCGGATGGGTTCCGTTTGACTTGACCAATCAAAATCCAAGGAGTGTTGGAGGCGGAGCCGTGAAATTTGAATGGTTTTAGTTTCTAGTCTAGTTCAAATGTGGCGCCACAAAACGGAACCCATCAAGATGTCAAAAATTAATCAAAAACTTTGTCGAGTGGCAGCGGTAGCGTCATCTTCACTGTAATAAGAATTCATCAAATATGTTTTTTTTTTCATTTTTTCATGGTCTAAACACGTCACGTAATGCATCAAAAATGTCCGATGTTATAATATACTAACAATAGCATAATGCATTTTCAAGCAATTTGATTGGTTTTCTACTCATGGTTTCAGAGGCAGTATACCCTCTCTAGCTTATTTGGAAATACCGCAAAGTTCAATGTGTTTTGTTACTTCTCGCGTTTCGTCCATGACATTTAACACTTCAAGCCTGTTCTCCCTCGACTTTTATTAGTTTAAAACGGATATCTGATATGTAAGTACGCCTTTGTTCAACTTATTTACCTGTTAATTGCGAAGAAACCCGTAATCATTGGAATAACACCAAGGATCGCCCAGTAGTTAGTCGCGCACGTGACGCAAACAGACGCTAGCGTCTGCAGTATGTACTGTACAGCGAGCAGCGACGTCGGCGGCAGGAACTCATCGACGATCCC
The DNA here is from genome assembly GCA_029204205.1 of Desmophyllum pertusum. NCBI lineage: Eukaryota > Metazoa > Cnidaria > Anthozoa > Scleractinia > Caryophylliidae > Desmophyllum > Desmophyllum pertusum. Next base: position 1,689,685 of record MU826356.1, read on the forward strand.
AATATCCTTTGAAAACCTGTTGAGTATTCTTCCGGATGGATTCGTGTCGAAAAAGTAAACAGGCGACTGGAGCATGGACAACACCATTTTGTCGTGCAGGTTTTCCGAGCATCTAAGCGTGGTACAGTAGTACAGGAGGCCCGGAGAACAGCGAGAAAGAGCGCGCCACCCACCAAACTGCCATAGATAATCAGATTCACCTTGTGCTTCTGTTCAACCCACTTCATTCGTGTCATATGAACCAGCCACAGATTTGGCGAAATGATCGATGCTGTGGAATAATGGTCTTGTTATTAATTATAAAGGCAATCAGAAATGCTTCTAAAATCTAAACTGTTAATTCTACAAAGCTATTCTTTTCACATATTCTAGATATACACAACATTAATATCTATGCAAAGTTTGGTATCGATTCAGTGCTTTGTTTTGAAAATAAAGCATTTTGAAATTTGTAAAAACACAAACGAACATGCAATGCTTGGCTCTGCAACAAATTGTTAGTGTACCCAGCTGTCAAAGATAAGAAAGAGCCAGCTAAGTCTTCTCAGTTCACAGCCGTTATCTGAAATTGCGTGATGACTCAACTAGCGGCTGCGAAGAAGACTGCAATCCTGGCCAAAATTATTTGGGACACTTAACAAAATACCAACCAGAGACAAATATTTTTGAATTTTAAATTCATTATTACATTTTTCTCCCTTCCATTTTTCTCTCCTCGAATTTCTCTCTCTTCTCGGGGTTTGGAAATGCGATTAAACCCTGCCTCTCGGGTTTGATATGTATAGGAAATCGTATGAACGCGAGTGCAATTCGTGATTTATGGGCACGAGTGATGTTTTGAAAGTTCTCAAAATTGCACGAGCCTTTAGGCGAGTGCAATTTGAGAACTTTCAAAACATCACGAGTGACCATAAAACACTAATTGCACGAGCAGTTCATACGATTTTTTGTTTATAATATTCTCAACAAAATTTTGCTGCGGCCATCACGCTACTCTGCACACGAAACGCTTCACTAGTTTCCAGAGTGTTCCCATGTTTTATTTGAACGCGCAGGCAAACCAAGCGTGAACTTTTTGAAAGAATTACAGTACTATAGTTTAGAAAATATTTAACCATTAACATGAAAGCTTATTTCAATGCCATTAAGCGGCAAAAACGTCTCTACTTGTCCGGTACCGTTTATCACAATTCCGTATTGCACTCTATAACCTATTTATGCACTCGTCATTGACCAATCAGAAGCTGCATATTTTGTTGAGTATATTATAAATTACGTAACTACCCATGAAGAACCATTCACCTACCTTGCGCGATAAAGAAAAGCAGCAGTAGAAACAATAGTAGCACCCCATGCAGGCCCGATCTGAAGTAATCCCAGTAAAGGCGTGAAGATATGGTGCCTACAATACGGTCCTCTTGAGAAGCGGCCATTCCCTTTCCTGAAAAACCAGAACAATCGCTTTCCCGACGTTCTTTGCGCTTGACGTTTTCCTGAAAAGAAAAGCAGAACATTGTAGTACTAAGTTTCTTGTCAGCGCGAGCTTGAGGACAAAATTCCTTAAAGGAACTCTGGCGCGATATATTTTGTCATTTTTCCAATATGCAAAATCACCTTGAAAGCGTAGGAAACCATGAAATAACAAGTTGTTAAGGTAGAAAAATTCCAAACAGGTAATAAGATACCAAACAGAAACAAGGATGGTTAAGACGGATTGCAAACGACGAACTTGAACAGTTGGGCTAAGCTAGTTTTTTAAGATTCACAAACCATAACGTAGCTCCTTAAACTTTTTTTTCAAAACATGACTATGTTACGTCATACCAATGACTCGATTAAGCGGTCACCTCTATGCGGTCACCGTTTAGACTTCCCAATTGGCTAATTTTATTGCATTTCACCTCTATTAAACGGTCACCTAGCAATGCGATATTTTGACACGACGATAAGCGAAGCATGTTCAGTTTCTTTTAACAGCTCATCAAACAAAATATAATACATGTAATCAGCGTAATAATGCTAATATTTGGGCTAATAGGCTTTTGTGGGTAAATTTTAAATTTAAATTAAAGTTTTAAATCGTAAATTTTAGAATGCCTCTATTAAGCGGTCAGTTGGCTATTTCCCGAGGGTGACCGCTTAATAGAGGTTTGACTGTATGTAGCTAACGCTGTTTGTGGAAAAAAATTTCTTGGGTGTCAAACATTACAGAATTGTGTAGTAATTTTTACAAAAGATCTTGTCAATACCTGATCCGTTGTAACAGTCATTTTGCTTCCTTCAACTTCATGGTACTTCTCTTGGCCGAGATGAAACTCTTTCTCCAGTAATTCGATGTCCAGCCCGGCCTCCTTCATTTGATCATATTCACCTTGATTCGCAACACTCCCTTTGTCAAATATCGCTATGTAATCTGCACTCTTCATATACTGAAGCTGATGTGTCACAAGAACACGCACCTTGTTGCTTAGCACTCCATTGATGCAATTCTCAAAAATGTGTTTTCCAACTTTGGCATCTACAGCGCTTAGTGGATCATCTAGCAAATAAATATCAGCATCGCTGTACACTGCGCGTGCTAAATTGACACGGGCACGCTGTCCTCCACTTAAACTTGCACCGCGTTCTCCCAGAAGAGTTTTATCGCCATTGGGTAACATGGTAATATCCTTCTTCAAGTCGCAAGCTTCGATAGTTCGATCATATTTCTCCTGGTCGAAGGCTTGATTGAAGAGGATGTTGTCTCGAAGCGACCCGCTGTAAACCCAGGCGGTTTGAGGGACGTAAACGATGCTTCCATTGTGTGTTACTTTTCCAGTGCTTGGGGGAAGTTCGTCGAGAAATGCTAAGAGAAGAGATGATTTGCCGCAACCGACAGGACCCGTCACAAGAAGTAACTTACCTTCAGTTATCTCAAGACTGACGTCGCTAAGGACTGGAGATTCGTTTTGACCATTCCAGTGACAAGTTATGTTGGAAGCCTGGGATAATTGGAAAAATAATGCAGTATAACTAACAATAAAATAATCATAACATTGAAATACTTTGAATTTAAAATTCATGTGAATCAGCTTTCTTCACCCCTTCGGAAACTTATGGGGTTAAAGCATTCTGGACGTTCTTTCGACCACTCGATTGTTATTTCAAAAGGTTCCACGAGATGTCCATTGGGTCATTTTGTTTTTGGTTAGCTTTTATTGAAAGAACTGAGAACAGCTATCGATATTTCCATGCATGACACATCGGATGACCAAAATATTAAAGATGTTAACTGATCAATATCTGTGCTAACTCTTAAGTAGGTAAGTAATTAAAACTTGCTTGATAGAATTTTGCGCTTATTGTCGCTTGTGCAGCGCATTATATATATCTGGTGTTGGTGCGTTTTAGAAAATCAAAAACTGTTCTTTCAGTTAAGAGCGCCCTAGGCCTGTTACCGTTGCCACTCAACAAAGTTTTTGATTAATTTTTTACAACTTTTTAACATCTTTTTGAAAACTTTGTGATGGCTTTCATTTCAACTAGCAAATCAAATTGCAAGAACTATGGGAGACGGAGATGCCAATTGTGAGAACGCGAACGTGGAGCTTGACATCTCCGCCTCTCGTAGTTCTTGCATTTTGATTGGCCAGTTGAAACGAATTAAAAGCCATCAGAAAATTGTCAAAAATTAATCAAGAACTTTGTCGAGTGGTAACGGAGGAAGCTCTTCACTGCAAAAGTAGAAAAAAGAAATTCACCTTTAGGAAAGGTTGTCTGGTTGTTTCTTTCTTTCCTGACGCCTTTTCATCGTCGTCATTTTCATTTCCCTTCGTTCCATCCTTTACATTGCCATTGAGTTCTTCTATCAACAAGAATCCCTCGATTCTCTCCAGGGACGCAAAACAGTCAGCAATAAGCTGCATGCCATCGGTGAGGCCGTATACGAGAGAACGCCTGTTCTCCGACAAGAGGCCGACCATTGTAAACACATTGAACGGTGTCAAACGAATGCCTGTGAAGATGAGTGTTATGAAGGCGATCAGACAGATCACGCTATCGTATGTGTGCTGTAAGGAAGCGAAGGTTGATAGAATGTTATAGATCTTCCGCAGGAAGTGAAGTTCAGACCTGAAAAAGCAAAGCAGACAAACAAACAATAAATTAAAGAATTTTCCACTAACTTCCCATTTGGCCCCATTAGAAAAAACAGTTAATGAGCACCACAATGTAATCAAAATATTTTCTTTGATGATGGCTTTTTTCCCCCCAAATCTTCGTTGAGAGTTGATCTGGTTTGAACGCCTTTTAGAGCGATTTTCAATTGAGTGTTGAATGATTGGTATAGAAATCTCCGGCGCCACCTACTCAACCAATCAGATGCAAAACCAAAACCATGTACCAATCACGACTTGGTCACACGCGTTTTCACACGCGTTTTCCCGCACTTGGCGTCGGCTACGTGTAGTTACTTTGAGTTATCATTGGTTCATTTTGTTGCTTATGTTTCTTGTTATTGGCCATAGTAATAGAGTACTAAAGTTATGACGTCACAAAAAATTATGAAATTTGATCAGCTATTCGGAAGAAGCACACCACAAAAACGTCCACTTGAATTGACAAAAATTAGCTCTCCATTGCAATTTGCAATTTCAGGTTTTAATTTCTCCATACAGACCCTTCTAATTTTTGCGTCGGTTCCTTCAGTTTAAAACCGGCGCAAAATTAGAGAGGTTCGGTATGGGAAGGTACCAAACTTTGAACCTCTATATCGTCTGTTCTATTCGTGCTAACAAGTTGAAATTTTGTGGCTGATCATACAGCAACAATCTTTATCTAATGATGGGATTTTGAGGCTTGATAAAAATAATTTGAAAATTGTATTTTTCACTTTACCACTATATTGCTTTGGTTTTGGTTTTACGACATTAACTTACTTTCTAATCATGCGTACTGCGTCTCTGTATGGCCACTCCCAAGCGTACATCTTCACCGCTCGTATTCCGGAGACAATCTCATTCATCACAGCAAGCCTCTTGTCTGTAACACGTGCCGCCTGCATGCGCAGCTTAGCAACCCAGCCTGTCATCTCAGCTTCGTAGGGAATGAGGATGAGAGCGAATGCCAAGCCTGTGACTGCCTGCCAGCCAATCAGAGCCCAGAGAATAATCCCTAACACCACGAGATCGAATGGAGATCGTAACGACGCGAAAAGGTTCTGGGTGGCCAAGTCCAGCCGCTGGATATCATTGGATACCAAGTTGATCACATGACCGGATGTTATCTTTGCGAGCTTTGATTGACTCATGCGCAGTACCTAAAGCAATAAATGACAGAAGCAAATTAAGTTCTCTATCTGAAGAGTTTTAAAGAGCAATGTAACCGGCGGGAATTTGATTACAACTGATCAGCCTGACAACTGATTCAAGGATCGTTTCCCCCTATATGGAATACATCCTGTTTCGTAGACACTCATCGCAAATCCTGGAATCTGATTGGATCTCTGGTCGTTGACTATTATAACAATAGAGTGTTTCTGTTGAGGGCCTATCATGGGCTGATAGTTGCCCGCGGACATTTTTATGTTCTAAAAAACAAATATTAGCCCGAGAACGAAGTTCGAAATACAAAAAAGCTTTTCTCGTCAACCTCGAAGCGCTTCGCGTCCATTTGCTGTTTTGCCGTACTCTCAGTTCGCAAATTTTTCCATTGTAAACACTTCTTTTTCGCGCTTTCTTGAATCTAAAATCCACACAGGAGAGTACATTCTCGCTACTCTGGATTTTTTTTCTTTCAACTGTTAACTCAAATTAAAAGTGCACAAGTGCTCACGCGCGTACTATCGTCTGATGTCATTTTATCCCCTGATGGTGCCCGTCGACAAAGATTGTGCCACGTGATCAGTTTTGGCCAATAACCGTACGGCAAAGGAAAATTTATTGGTGAACCATAATCGCTGATAGAACTAGCCTGTTCCAGGCGTTCGGATAGTGGGGGGGGGGGGGGGGAGCGACGCGAAAAGACAACTTTTTTTCCTCGCCGCTCTTCGCGCTTTGCGCGTCTTTTCGCGTCGCTCCCCCAATATCCGAATGCCTGGAACAGGCTATGAGAGAACACGTTGCGTGCGTCGGCCCTTGAAAGGGAAACTATTTTCTGAGGTGGTCAAATGCTTCACTGAAACTACCGTTGGAGTGGTCGTTAAATCATCGGCTTTCAGAATGTTGTTATTTTCGTAAGGCCGTCACTTTCGAGAATTACTAGAGGGTACCAAAAATGTCGTGACTTTCCGGAGTCGCCAATTACGTGGCACTCGACGTTTGCATTCTATGGTATGCGCCTTTATTTAGAGTTAGTAACTTTTTATTACAGTCAATTAACTCCAAGAGAGTGACAAAAGTACTATTAAGGCAATATTACTTTATCAGTGCTTGGCGACGCAAGTTTTATAGTTTTGCAGGACGTCATGGTGAATTATGTTCTTTGTGAGGTATATAAATGCATTTTCAAGCTCCCATCATCGAAGGACACTTGAAATCAATTTCAAATTTTCCCATTTAGAAGTCTTTTACTATGATCACACGACACGTCATTCCAACTAAATGAAAGCTTTATTTAATGATGAAAATGTCTTCTGACAAATGAGCTTTTCAACAAAGAAAGTGTGTAAAATAATGTATTTTACGCCTAAAATAATTCATTTCAGTTACGCCTGCTTGATCATGATGAATGAACCGGAATGAATGAATCAGAATGAATAAGAAATGGTAATTATTTGATAATGCAAACCGGATTGTTGTAGGAAACATATTCCGTATAAAATCTGCTATCGAAACAATTATGAGTTAAAATGTTTGTACAAATAGTCGAAGCTCTCTGACTGGACACTCTCGTAAGCGGGCAGCTCTACTTACGAACACCTTGACAAAACACCGGTTGAACTCTAGCTAATAAGCGACCAGCTCCAGTTGCGGGCACTTTTTCTGCTTTCGAGCGTCTTCAAGTATAATAAAGTACGTAATGACATTTCAGTTGAATCGCAGGTGTTTGATGGTGTTTACAAGACTAACTAATCGTGATGACAAATGGCATAAAAAGGGCTCTTTGCAAGGATTATCATAAGAAAGAACAAAATCGCTAAGTGTGATTTTAATACATTAACATACGCGTACGTGTGATTGTTGGAGGTTTTTCACGCTTCTCTGATCAGGAACAAAAAGCTTTTTTTTCCAATAAAAGGACGCTTTAGAAACCTTGCGGTCTTGCTGTCTTAGGCATGCGAACTGCGGCAAACTATGAACTGCTAATGTCTAAAATCTGCTATGAAATCTGCCGCAATTGAAGACACAGTATACTTTCTGGCAAAGCATCTGAGATATGACTTTGTCAAACTTTTTAAAATTAAACTTCAATTAACATTACTGTGGCACGCAACCAATGTTGTTTACAGTTAGGTTAACAAGCTTCCCAAAGGAGTGGTCGCTTCCAAACACACCGTACTCTGTACTCATGACTACTGCTTTAGATCTTGCATTATACTTATTTTAACTTGCAATATACTCCGGCTTTGTGTTGACTGAACAGATAAATGAATTAAGATTTTTCTAGCATGTTTTAAATAACTCAGCTGAAAGAAGGGTAATTGTGGCAATTTTTAAAAAAGACTCTTTAATCCATGGTTGCATGTTGCTAGTTTGAATGATTTCATTCAACTGATGTTGTGACAATTTATGGAAAAAGAATCAAATATGTTTTAAAACAAAAAGGGACGCGGTGGGCGTATTATTGAGGTGTTTTTCACGCTCTTTGATCAGAAATAAAAAGCCATTTTTTCTAGAATTTAAAGGGACGCTATTTATCTACGCTTGACATACTTTGGGTTCTGACCTTCAGCATAACAAATATGGATCTGGCTCGCTCGCCTTCGCATATCCACCATTAGGAAAAAAACAAAATCTGCTACACTTTCACGATACTCCTCAACAGAGCATACATTTTGTAGGAACTTAAATTTACAAACACAAACAGGCCCTACCACTGCACATCAATAGCTATTGTTTGCCGTCTTGTAATAAGCGTCCCGTAGAACTGAATTTATATCGTGACTACCTCCAAACAACTGAGCCATCAGTACGGCCAGGACTGCTTTTATTTACTGACTTGTTGAGCAATATTGTTTAATATATTCTTTAATATATTAATTTACTTTGGTAAATATTTGACCTTGCTGGGAAATAAAGTGTTTTTTACTCTGCAAATTATGCAAAAACTTCTACTATGTGTTTAAATATTTTAAAATCCTGATTTTTAAAATTAAAGTTTAGGGAAGGTATTTGTAAAAACAAGATCAATGATGAATATTTGTTAAAACCGTAATTGGCCACAGGACACAAACGATTCTTTACTGCAACGGGGTTAATTAAATGTTTTTTTCAAGAGCCTTGAGTTAATAAGGCTAATTTGTTTTTAATGCAAATATAAAAATAGTTCTAACCACATCGCAATATTGTTTCCAATGTTCTTGACGATTTGATGACCAAATAATTCAGTAAATGCCAATGTGAATTACAAGACTCTTCGTGATATATAAGTTATCAGTATTCTATATAAATCTTGTCTTACCTTTTTATAAAGAATGCCAGTTGCTGCCGCCCTAAATCTCATTCCCAGCAGAGCGGATCTGTTTTGGTAATGATGCTGAGCAAGATTCCTTCCCAGAGACGTGATGCATATAAATGTGGGTAAAATATATTTAAAGCTAACGTCCAACTGCCTTATTCCCATCAAATAGGAGATCAAAAATCCCAGCAAAACTGGCAGTGTCATTCGGTTGGCCATATCGGTGAGGACAAGAGCGACAATTGAAAGATATTCGTACCACGGGCATACCCGCATCAATGCCTTCCAAAAGTGCGGTCGTTTACCCTGATGTCGCTTGTTCAATTCCTTTTCCCATTCCATTTGTAATTTCTCTGTTAATACTTCTGATTTATCGTCCTCTAGCAGTGGAAATAAATCGTCTTCCTCCAGTGGCCGTTTGTTTCCCGTGACAAAGATTGAGTTCATCCACGATATTGTGAGTCGGGAGAAGATGTTAGCGTGCAAGACTGGGTTCACATTCTTTTTTCCGTCATCTTCGGGTTTGAGTTTTTCGTAGTCGTTCTTCACCATGTTCCCACCTCTCGCGATTGACGGTCAGAGAAGGTCACATGGTTTTAGGTTTCCATTGAACCTGTGGAAGAGAACGCTAACTGAGTCAGTGATTGCCGATAGTTAAAGACGCGAGCGGGCGGAAATAAGTACATGTTGCATTGAGTCCCAGATGTAAACTACATTGTAAATAGAGTTTAATAGAACATAGCGTTATGCTTCAGCGCTTGGGGTCCTTGATGAATATTGTTATTTCATGTTCTCCTTGACTGCACATACACGTTTTTAAAGGAAAAAGGAAAATGTTTAACACGCGCGTACGTACCGTATGAACACCATGAACAACTCATTTTTATCCATCAGTGGTCTTCAAAAGCGAATTCCTACTTCTTAGCAAGTAACAAATAAATAGCTAGCATTTCACACGCCAAAAACGATTTATACTTTAGTTGTTAATTGCTATACAAATTTAACAGCAAAGCCGGCATCGGTTTGATATTTTCAGTTTATTTTTAAGTAAGGGTTAAAGCATGTATTAATTTAGAACGTTCAATATTTAATATTGAACGTTATGTTGTATTTTAGAACGAGGAAGTTGAATCGGTTAGATCAAGCTAATTCTGGCAAATTCCTCCAGATTTCTGTAAATTTTACGAACTTCGACTACCTTAAAAAATTAAAGAATTGCATCTTAGTTGAATAACAAGTGAACTGATTTCTGAGCATCACAGACCACTTTTCGCTATATAGAATATTAGTTAAGTCTGATCTATTTTATAATGTATGATATTACAATTGTAACTATCGTTTAATTGTAGGCCTCCTAGCTAGCGAAGTGTTCAACCCTTTTTAAAAACTTCAGTACAGTATTAAATTATAAATACACTGAATTGACCAAAGTTTGTTTCTGTCCAATCTGCGCAAAAACAAGTTAGAATTTTGCAATAAATCCGTTTTACTCTTGTCGCAATATTTAAAGGACTCGAATGCCTTAAAGTTACCGATTTGCAAAATTGCAACACGCATGCTATAATAACCCGAATTAGCCTCTTTAATTTCCACGTTTGTTCCAACATTTAAATATTTGTTCAAGTAAGAGTACAATATTTAAACAGTAAAAATAGTCAACATGACGCAAATACTCTCGAAAGCAATGACTGTGCAAAGTTAAGGACGTTGGTTTATCCTGCGGTAAATTTCTAAATTTATTTGACATCCTTTATTCAAGGTGATTTTTCTCAGCAAATTCCTTGGTTTTGTCATTTTTTACTTGCAAATACTATGTATGCCCACCGTACTCGGTAGGCAACTTAGATAATTTTGGTTCTTTCAAGTGGAAATTGAAGGTACACTTTTCACATTTCTGAAACAGAGAACGAGCGGGTTGTAAAAAAATGTGAACGGTTTAAGAAAGTAAAAAAAAAAACATAAAAGCGATATATCTTGCAGAGTTTGATTTGTTGAAAAAGATGACAGTTACTTTCGTGAAATTATGCATTTACGCTCCCACGATCGATATATCAATTCTCCTTCCTGGTTATCATACATTTTTCTAGTGTTAGTTCGGAGAATTTAATGCTACATCACGAGACAATATTTCCTAGTCGATGAATCATCTCACCTCCTGCTTGCTAGCCACAGTATTGATAGTTTAAGAATAAGGCCCAATTTATGCATTTCATCAGTCGCGTCGAATGTATTAATTCAAGCCGCAGAAATCTCGCTGGTATTACTTGATTTCACTGCGTTGCAATCCTCCATGATGGATGCAACGTATTCTACTTTGCTATTTGTGTGGGCATTGCGCTGATTTAAAGCGATTTCAGCGAGTTTTTTTGGGACTTGAATTATCGCATTCGACGACGCGACTGAAATGTGACGTATAAATTGGGCCACTCATGATTCAGTACGCAGGGCTAACTTTGTCGGCCATTTTAAAGACATTGATTGCATATTTTAGCCTCACCAAACTTGTCCGTTGCATCCGTGTTGTCAGTAAAGCTTTTATTAAATAGAGAAGCAAAGTTATTATATTAATGTTCCGACAGTTCTTAAGAGTAGAAATTTAAAATAATCAGATATAGAATTGAGTAGATTTGAGTGTTTCAATTTGTTCTCGCAACATAAACTGAGTCGCCCATTTTGATTTTGATAAGAGTTACTCGTTTAGCAACCGACTTTAACTTAAGATCTCAATTCTCTAACTAGTGGGCTTAGTCTTATAAGCCTATAATTTATTGTAACTTCTGTTTGACTATGACCTACATTTTTTCTTTGCAAATTATTTATAATTACGCCCACTTCATACGTCGAACTTCTCATGAGCCGAACCTATATATAAATATACGCGCTTGTTTCGGCAGTTCAACTTTGAATCGTTTAAGTACCTACGTACGGTTTTATTCCAGGCTCAAGCTACTTCTGGCCTCGCCTGAATTACCAGAAAGTATCTTTGATCAGAGTCAAACATTGATCTTTTGGAGAGTACAGCCAAATGTATAAATTATTATTATTAAATCAGTCGAAGAGATTGTTTTTCGTTTGTACCGCTAATCTTTACATTTCACTCGTGTGTCAGGTATTTGGCCGGTTGGACTTAATTAGAATTGTTTTTCCGTCGTCTGAATTTAGAACTAAGTCGTCTTGACTGAGTGACATCAACTAGAGCTGTACTTCAAAATATCACTGATTTCCGCTATCAAACAAAGAATTATAAAACCTAAAGCCAAGGTAAAAAATACTATGACTTCTAAATTCAATGAATTATTTTCAAAGCTTAGAATTGCCAAATTTGTTCTATAAAAGTATGAAGGAACACGTTTTTATTAATTTCCTCTTACTTAAAAGGGTTTTTAAAACAAGTTTGATCTTTACACTGATTTAACAAGCCACTGCCGTCAGTTTGGCGTCAAACAAGTTGGCCTCAAGTATATAACTAGATTTATTTTTTTGCCGTAAGATACGTTTACATATTTCCATGGCGTGGTACCTCCATACATTCGAATATGAACTCTTGGGTCATATAATAACAGCCACCAGATAACCTGCTTAACTTGCGAAAAGTTTTCAAAACAGAGTTTTAATAACAAATGTCAACGGTTAGTTCTTTTTCAAAATTATTCCAGTGTTACAAAAAATAAGATTGAAATTACAAGGCAGCACGAGTATTCCTGTTGTTAGGTTTAAGTTTAAAAGGCGTGGTTTAAAAAAAAGTTACGAAAAGAAAGGAAAAAACGTTCAAAGATTTACCTTACACCATATGGTATCAAACATAACATAAACTATTTGAAAATCTATTGAAAATTTAACAGCAATAGAATAAATTTTTGTGATAAATTTCCTGTTCAAACCTAAGTTCGCTGGTTCTTCTTCAAGCAATTTACCATAAAACAGTAGCAAGCCTAGATTGTTCATTTCAATAATATAAAAAACGCCGAAGTAAGAGGTAAAATGGCGTTTTTGTAGAACGAAACCTTTCTCACTTACTTGCATAATGTTTTTATTTCCGTGTAGAGCAATATGGTTTTCCGTTTGTAAAATGCGATGGAACTTCTGTCGACGACCAATTCCACTCCATTTAGCTTCGTTGTGATTATATCTGATATCCGAGCGCCCGCGTTCCCATTTCTTTCGTTTTAAAACCAATGAATGATCGAGTATTGTGTGTCACCGGGTCTTCATAGAGGTTACGTCAGGGAACGGGACAAAGTAGCTGATTAACGAGAAATCCTGGGTTCCACCGAAAGCTAACACGCAGCGTATTCGCGCATTGTTTAAAAACAGCGGTGAAGAGATCAGGGGCTCAGCAATATTATGTCTGTGAAGTTAACGGAGGAGGGAAGGCTGGGTATGAAAGGGATTTTCTCAGATAAAACCACAAGACAAAAGCTTTTCATTGAGTGAAATGAAAAAATAAAACAGAGAACCATTTATCCTGTTATTATGCACTAAGTAAAGAGTTTTCCTTGTTCTGTACTCCAAACTAAGACAGAATCAAATAAAGATGCTTTGCCTCAACTAACTCCAAGTATCCTTCACACAAAATAAGAAGTTTTTTTAAAAAACATCTGAAACCCGTAGGGTGAAATTTAAACTTATTCAATCATCTTTTTATAATTAACCATAATGTTGACATACAGGTTATTTTCTTCGTCCTTGATTCACATTTTTTTACCGTTGCACTTGTTGGAATAATTTTATTCTCGATTAACACGATTTTTCTTTTGTTCTTCTAACCTGCGTGGCTGAGTTTCTTTTGACATTTTACAAATAAATTAGACTATCGTTGTATAGGGCATGTGTTTAAAAATGGGTTTGCTTGCAAGTTCTTTCAAAAACCGCAAAGCCAAGAGAGGATGATCTAAGAAAAGCATTCCCCCATACATGGGTCTCTTCCAATGATAATTTTTGGAAATCTATTTTTAGTTTTCAGTCCATAGCTGAGCTATTTTGAGAGTACTACCTGATTGGTCAGTTCGAGTAACGAGATGTCGGAGCCTCGATCAGAAGGAAATAAAAATAACTTTCACAGCATAGCGCGAAACTATTAATAGATTTCATAAAGTTGTCATGGGGCTTTTGCAAGAGCTTAATTCCGAAAGAGGACAACATCTCCGGCCCATGCACTCTCATGTACGGGGCTCATGGACGATCATTTTGGTGGTCCCAGTTTATGGACCGAGCATTATGGAGCTATATTGAGCTGAAACTGGCCAATCGAGCAGCAGCTTGGTTGTTTTATTTTGAATTTTTGAAGTATGTACAGGACACTTGAATCTTCTACGTGTCACAACTACTATAATTCTAATTAAATTTGCATTTCTCACACGAAAGGTGTGAATTGTAGGCGGCGTCATCCACCCCTTTTATATCGGAAATCCTTGTTCTACCGAGCCAACTTTTGATGTTAAAGTGTTGCAGACTGTTTTAATACGAATCCTTTTTCTCCAACACCACGGAACAATACTACGAACAATACAATGTTCAAAGGACATTTTAAAATTTCACAAATTTGACGATTCCTAACAACGGTAACCAAATCCTGAAATATGCATTTTATTACTCTTAACAAAGGAAAAGAATTATACCGCAACTTATTCTTAAACAGTGAATAACAAGTTTAAAACATGCATGGGCTGTTTGATAAATAGTACATACTTACAAAAGTCTTCCCGAAGCTTTGGGTCTGTTCCGTATCTTTTACCAGTGTTGGCATAATTTTCCAACCGAAAATGAAACTCTGCAACTACTGTACACGTAGAATGCCCGTTAACTTTTACATTCAGCAAAAAGACGCACCTAGGGTTATTCATAACCATTCCATTGCGTCAATTAAAGCACGCTTAAGTGGAACTTGACGCACATAAAAAGCGAGTAGCGGAGCTCTTTGTTTTACCGGTCTTTTCGGGTGTAGTATAATAATAATATAAATATTATTTTAGGAAAACCAACGTCACCGTAAGGTCATTAACAGAAGGGTCCTATATATGTTAAATTGGGAATATAAATAATAACGGTAGCCAAAGTATGAAATATCCATGCATATTATTTATGAAAAAAAGAAACGAATTTTACCCATTTGTTAACAAATATTAGTTGATTTTTTTCGCATTCTGTGGGAATGCCTTCATTTTACCTCTAAACAAATGTTCAAACACAAGCAACGAGATGCCGCTTCCTTTTAAATAATTATTTAATTTACATGTTCACATTTGAAATTATGAAATAAATACACCCACGTGTAAACAGCACGCGAAATCAGTAATGTACATATATATTTATTGGTCGATTTTTCTTGTCAGGTTCAGTCAAAATGTTAACAAACTTCCTACTGTCTTTCCAATAATTAAGGACCTTTCTGGTGAATGGACCCTTGAGACATTGTTGCGGCCTGCTGTGACCAAATAAACGGAGTAGGTGAAGGATTGACTGACGTTTGACTTATATCAAACTGTCAACTAACATGCATGTTCCAGATTCTTCCAACATGTCTCAACAAGGTGGTCAAACCTTAACGGTTCCAACATTGTCACCCAACGACGCCATTGTTAGATGAAATACCACTGAGTAGTGTTAGATCAAAATGTAGGGCCGCTTTGGACCGAATTCATGAGTGAACTATAAACCCTATTCTCGCCACAGAAGGATGAATTCGGGAAGGATTTAATTAGTTTATGAATCCGTTAACTTATGCTCTAAACTTAGTCTCGATATATGCCATTTTATTTTCCGTGAAACGTGAAAGGACCGTTTTATTTCCGTGAAACGTGATCTAATTGTAGATCCCCATTTACCACCCTAATACAACTACCAAATTAGTTATTGCACTTCTCTCGGCTTATTAGCGCGTTTAAATTGAGGCTATAGAAAAGCTATCTGCCTGAGTACTCTCTTACTGAATACAGCTGAGATAACAGCTCACCTAGTACAACCACCCCTCAATGATGTGCTTTAATTTGTAAACTTACCTTCGACGTCTTCTCGTTACGGTGACTGCTAACGGTACACATCACCTAACATGGCTGCTATGGGTTAAGCAAATGAGGAAACGAAGATTCGATACGTGTCACATTGTCATCATGTCGCCTAACAACTATTTCCTTCAAAAAAAATGTTACACTCGTCATAGCGGTGTAGAACACGCATATGAGAATTGTGTTCGACGCTTCCCCCCGCACCAAAAAATTCTGAGACATATTATTTGCTTCCAACCAAATTTATGAACAAATACTGTCTAAAACTACAGAGAAAGCGATCTTCGCAATTATACAGCAACTTATTCTCGTTCACTGCAAACCTTATGTAAACACGCGAGAAATTTGCTCGGGTTCACACATAAGTACTTTCGAATTTTCCAAACTTTCTTCAGTGTTTGCATCAGGCTTTTTAAAACTTTGTCATTTATTTTATAAAATAAAACCAACAAAATGCGTTATAACTGACAGTGTGTTTAGCCTCATGCAAACGACTACCAGCCAATCAGGGAGTGCGTTATATCATCAAAATATTTTATTAAAGTGTTTGAAAGAGTAGCTTCGCGACTATGTGGCGACATCGTCAGAGATAATTTATTCATAAATACGAAGCTAAGCGAGGTGTATGAAATAGTAGGGAGTTTAAGATCCCACGACGGTTACACCGAGGACAACGTTGATTAAAAAACTAGTTTATATTTTAACTGAGAATCTCGGGATAATTCAGACCTATTCAGTTTGTCTATCGGTGTTAGAGCTATCCTCAGCTGAATATGTAAAGACTGCAATCAATTCAGGGGCGGATCCAGGAAGGAGAATTTTTGGAAGTAGACGGAGGGCGCAGAGGGCTCTGAAAAGTGCATTTTGGTGGATGCTGGAGATGGTTTTGCTATGGATAATGGAGAAAGCAAAAAGCCCTCAGGTCTGATAGGGGGTCCGGACCCCCGACCCTCCCCCTGGATCCGCCACTGCAATTCCAAATAGAAACTTGACAAATTCATCGGTGCGGTTCTCGTTCTCCAGGAAACGCAAAATTAGGTCATTTCACGTTGTTGTTTTGCAGAGGACGGTTAAGAAATGTACCAAGATGAAAACCCGAAGCAGATTAATTGCACTGCTAATTAAACCTTTTTTTTGTTGTTAGCGACGTTCTCGTTGTCGTTACCGTTGTGGTTTTCTTAAACTCCCTACTAGTGTCCACGTGGCTACGGCGTCCAATATAATTAATTCCAACCTCGTTCCCAGGGTCTACTCCGCGCCCTGCAGCCATCTTGAAAGCGGAGTATACCCTGGGAACGAGGTTGCTACCTTGAAGTATAGCTGCTTGGCTGGATGACGAGAAGCATGAGAAGATACAGTCGAACCTCCCTGTGCGACCACCCCCCGTAAGCGACCACTTTTCCAAAATATCAAAATTTCGCCAGTCAAATCACTACAAAAGGAACCTCTCGTAAGCGACCGCGACCTCTTTTGAGGCTGATGTTTTGAAATTTTCTATTGTTTTTAACCTCCTGTAAGCATCCACTTCACGTGATCCGATCTCACAACGGGTGTAAATTGGATAATGAGACGCCTATAACCCTGATATGACGATTAAATTTGTTCCCATATTAGAACTTTTACTTCAGAATCCGTATCCTATTTACGAGAGTCACTGTTGGTTCACCATGACACGGCCAGTATTGTAACTTGGAAGTTGCACTGAACGCACTGAAATCTCTCAAACTATCAGATGTGTCCTTGAATACAGCATTCTGGGTTTACGGATGCATTTATGCATGGATTAAGTTTCTGAAACTACTATAGGCTATGACTCAAAATTTAGACCCCCTGTGGTTTGAACTCTCGTAAACGACCACCCTCTCATAAGCGACCACCTAGGCTTGACATTTTGGGTGGTCACTTACGAGAGGTTCGACTGTATTTGAAATTAGCTGAAATTAGCTGGTTCCAGCTCTCGACAGTGATAAGAAAGCGAAGAACATGAATAATTATGTGTTATGTGCTTGTTGTTTAGAGACGGTGTTATAGGTTAGTGGCGAGAAAGCAGATTCTAAGACTCTTAAATAAATTCTTCTGAAGGCGATTGCAGATGACTTTCGTAATTCCAATTAAAACTTGTGATCAGACCACAGCTACTGAATTTGATAGAAACGCGCCACAAACAACAGAGGCGACTCGATGAAAATCCAGTTGAGCGAGAACGACACGTGACTAAGCTGAAGACCTTCAGCTTAGTCACGTGACGTTTTCGCTCAACTGGATTTTCATCTGAGTTCCGTCTTTGTTGTTTGTTGCGTGTTTCTGTCAAATTAAGTAGCTTTGGTCTAATCACAAATGTCATTTGAATCGCCTTCACACTTTATTGTTACTTTACTACGACTATAAAATACAAAAATTCAAAAATATTTACAAAACAAGTATAAAAAATGTGTAAGAAACAAAATCACAGCCCAATGTGCTTTACGGGCTTTACAATTCTTCTAAATCT
Source organism: Desmophyllum pertusum (assembly GCA_029204205.1). Classification (NCBI taxonomy): domain Eukaryota; kingdom Metazoa; phylum Cnidaria; class Anthozoa; order Scleractinia; family Caryophylliidae; genus Desmophyllum; species Desmophyllum pertusum. The sequence continues at coordinate 1,707,775 of MU826356.1, forward strand.
CTTGTTAAACTTTGGAAATAGTTTTTCTTCGTATCAAAACAAGTTAAAAAAAGGTCATGGTTTGTATTTACAAAGTTACAATTTTGAAAAGTTACGTGATAAACTGTTAGTTAGACAAATCTTTTATAAAATAAGTGTATAGTTAACGTTTTCAATGTTGTGTTCTCTTTATTTCGCCAGGGAAGCCTGTGAAGAGAGTAACAGAGTGATACTCAGATTAGATTTGAAGCAAATGTGTTTTTCAAGATATATCACATTCTCGTCCCCAGAGGCCACGATCCTTTTGGTCAGCACCAAGAATCGAGACCTCTGGCCGGTTCCAACACCGGAAGTCCGCGAATCGCGGACTAACCGTCAAATCTGACAAATCTGATTGGCTGAGAAAACAGAACGAGTACTCTGCGCATGTTCAACAAATTGGTTCCGGCAAGAGGTCTCGATTCTTGGTGCTTACCAAAAGGATCGTGGCCTCTGGGGACGAGAATGGATATATCATTATGTTATTCTGACAGTGAAAGTCGGAAAAAAGAAAATTGAAAGAAAATCACCCTTTTCAGTTTTAAAAGCCAGATACTCAAAAACTGAGAATCTCTATACTTCCCATATGAAATGAGCTGCGAATGCGGTTTCTTACATTGGCGCATGTGTGGCAGATTTAATGCAATTTCTCCACCCCAGATCCCTCTCTTTCTTTCTATTCACGCGCAAATGGCTTCCATAGCGCATGCTCCCCAATCTTCCGGAAACAAACTGGTGGATAAATTTCCATTTTTTTTGGAGAAAAGGAGTCAGTGGAAGATTCCAAGTTTTATTTGAAGGAGGTCTTTATCTTGTCATGTTATCTGTTATATTTCCTGTAATTTTCCTTAAGAGACGTTCACAACAACAACAAATTTTAATCAAGACATTAAACGTTTTTGTGAAAATGAACTGACCAATCAGGTAGCGCTCTTAAAATAGCTCAGCTATGGACTGAAAATTATAAAAATAGATTCCAAAAACTATCATTGGAAGAGAGGCCATGTATATGTTGTAGTTTAAAAGAAATTTTAGGTCAAAATGATCTCAAACTAGTTTAATTTTTATTTCCTTTGTTTCAGATTTATTCACCATAATCCTAAGACAAAGAAGAATAAAAATCAAATTAGTTTGAAATCCGATTTTAACCTAAAATTATTTTAAACTACAACAAATATATGACAGAATCCTTCTCTTAGATCATCATCTCTTGAAATATGTATGCATGCTATATTATCAATGAATACCTGTTAATCGGGCCAGTTCTTTGAAGTCGTCTGTGATCTTTAGCTTTTCGGTGACGTTTGAACTACAAAGGAAAGTCCCGATATACACTGTTTAATGCCTTAGAATTTTAATTTCAAAAACGTTTTTTTTTACCAAGATTCCACGCTCAAAAGAAAATATTTATACACGCTCAATTTTCCCTCACCTGAAAAAAGGACGGCCATTGTCACGAGTTTCTTGTATGATCATCTGGATTGACCAGGACGGGTTGTAGACTACCAGGCGAAGAAGCTGGTCCTTAAAGCTGTGAGGAAAGAGAAAATAGGCAAAAACCGTGATAAGATAGACTATTATATATACTTTGGAAAAGAAAGAGGTTTAAAAAAGATTTTTTCCAAGATATATTCTTGTTGAACTATAAGATTACAAAATTCCTCGCCGTTAGTCAACGATAATTTGCTTGAAATGGCACTTTTATAAATTTCCTTTTTAAAAGCCAAAAATGATGAGTGACACGCAGGCTACTGTTCACAATGTTATGATAAATTCTTCATCAGTTTTAAAATACTTTAGCTCCTCTTCGATTTGCATTTAAAAGGTAGTGTCGCAGTCATTTTACGAATTCCTTCTACGTCTATTACGAAACGAATCTTCCATATGAAAATGAGTTTTGCTCAAAAGTTCATTTTCGTGCAAACGAACACTGACAAACATGAATGGTTTCGTACCAGGACTCGTTTTGAAACAGAGGTAAAAAGCAATTCAGAAATGGCCTATTTTCCGACTTTAGGCATGAACATAGCCAAGGTTTTGGTTACATTCCATATTGACTATCCTCGACGGATTCGGCTACTTTAGAACTAGTGGTTTTAAATCTGGTTATTTGATTTTGAAAACTGACAATTTACCGAACACAAATCCTCTCAAGGACCTCTTCGCCCCAACCTGGCGGATTAGGCAGGTAGGTAGCTTTGCCGCTGTTATCTTTGTCCATGTAGACCATGACAAATGGCTCATTATGAATGATGGAGGCGATAGCATCTGGGATACAACTGTGTTCACAAAGGAAAAGAGGAAATTAAATTTCAAAAATTATCACTAGAAGAGAACCATGTATGGGGGAATGCTAGCGCTTCTCTTAGATCATCTTCTCTTGTTTACATAGCTTTATTCCACATGCACGACAACAACAAAACTTACTCGAAATTCATTTCATGAATATTGCTGTTGAATATGCTGGAGTTTAAAACGAATAGGTGGAAGCCATATTCATGGCAACCTGAAAACAGAAAATATAAGAAAACATTTAAGAAGCTGAATACAACAAATAGAATATTATAAGTGTAACAGTTTTACTTCAATTGTTTACGATTCATACCTTCGTAATTAAGACAGCCTGGTAGTTTTACCCCATCAGTGCTATCTCCCCTGATGTTGTTGTTTGTTGTTGTTGTTGTTGTTGTTGTTATTGCTGTTGTTGTTGTTGTTGTTGTTGGTGTAGGCAGCTAGGAGGAAAATAGACACAATATTTGAGAAATAGAAAATGGCGCGCAAACACTTTAAATTCTCCCAAACTCTCTCCAATTTTTGCATCCACCACTCCATGTAAACAAGAAGCGGCCTTTTATTTATTATTTTTTTTTATGTTATAAAAAAGCCAAACAAAATAATGATACGTCATAACCGTGTTACATAGCCTCATGCAAAACGACTACACAACCAATCAGAGCGCGCGTTATATGACCAAAATCTTATAATAAATCCCGTAAGCTTGGTTTTGGTTCTGATTTTCATTTTTTTTTTGGTTTGTTTTTTACATCCCGTGATAAAATAAATAAATAAATGAATAAATAAAAAATCCCGTGATAAGTGCATCCTATTAAACAGTTTTTAAAGTGTGCGTATCGCTGTATATTTTTCAAATTGTAACTCAATGATTATCCAAAATATTTTTAAAACGAACAAATTGAATTTGAGAACCGCGGGCGTACTTACGATTTCCATGGCGACAAAAACAACTCACGGACGAAACAAGTCTACAAAAATCTAACTGAACAAATCTTGCGCGTTACGACTTCGTTACGAGCGAAATTAGATAATACAAACATTTATTATACGACATGGCATTTTAGAGTGGCGAATACGCACAAGACGAGAGCAGATATGAGACCGTATTACACGGGTCTCAGTCCCCCTGACCGCGCGCTACGGAAAAACACTGTTGAAAGCCTATATTTTAGGAAGATGTTATGTCGTATATTAAACAATTTATTCAGCGGAAAGTTGTGTGATACGGCTGGGCATTTTTACTCGTCAGTGTTTATTTTTTCTCGCCTAAAGGCTCGAAAAAATAAAAACTGACTCGTAAAAATACCCAGCCGTATTACACAACTTTCCGCTGAATAACCTCTATGTATAACAACACTGATTTGCAAAAATATACCAGTTTATTATTTTCTGAAACCTTTTTGTTCTTTCGCTAATCAAACTCGTGCTTATCATCATTACATTATTGACTAAGGGCCTGTTTACATGGAGGGAGGGTGACCCGGGTACCAGGGTCACCCTCCTAGCCGAGCTACCCTGGGAGGGTCAACTTGTCATACATTTCAGTTTACAAAGTACACTGAAGTGTTTCATGATACTCATTAGACAGGGTCACCCGCCTACCCGGGTCACCCTGTCTGCTTGCCAGGGTCACCCTCCTAGGCGGGCTATCTATGTTGACTTGAAAACCCGCAAAAATAGCGGAACAAGCGATAAAAACAGCAAACTCGCCGCTACAGCCTTTCTTCTTGCTGCCATGTTTGTTAGTAGAGCTTAATAAATCGCGCCGTTGCTATAAAAAAAAGTCCGCCAAAACATGAGCCCGCCAAAAAAAGATAGCTCGCCTATATCATTATGATAACCCGCCCTAATAGCCCGCCCATGTAAAGGCGGGCTATGTTTTATTAGCCCGGCTGGGAGGGTGACCCCCCGGGTCACCCTCCCTTCGTGTAAACATGCCCTAATCTGACAAATTAGGTCTGAAAGCTAAACCTACCCAATTCAGGGATATTGTCCTCGAGGCAGTCTTTTGCGCCGATCAACCACGATAAAGTACTGGGAGCTACATCTGGAGAACACCACTCGTACGTTGTAAAGATCTTGGGCGTGGCTGGCCGTTCGCTGGGCACGGGTACGGGTGTATTTGACCATGTCTTAGTAGGCTCTCGGCGAGGTATTTCGACCTCTGGTGGTGTTGAAACCATATACTTTTGGCTCCTTGAAACCTGAGAAAAAAGTAGAATATATTTGTCAATGATTGTCTGAATCTTCGCCTTGATTTTATACGTAAAACTGAAACCAAGGGATTTCTATTTGACTCAGTGGCATTAAAATTATACGGCAATCACTTTTGATCAAAACACATTTTTTTTCATTCATCCGCACAAACAAAGTGCTTTTTTGAATAAAATTTAAACATGTTGCTCAACTTTTCAACTAAACTCGAGGACTTCAGCCACTACAATGAACCGCGAAACACGCGTAAAACGCGCGCGAATTTTTTTTCTCGCATGTAGTGAAAATCTTTTCTGCACATATTGCAAACAACACTCACCTTTCTTGCTTTTCTTCTTGTAAAGATTCGTGGAACACGAGCATTACTTTGGCTAAAAGCACAACCCATCTTGTAAGCGGAAAACGCAAACGCTAAAATCAAAACTCAAACGTTCAGATTTCCTTTGAAAGGTAGTCCGTAAAATCGTTCGATCTGTTTATGACATAACAGCGCGCGCGCTGGCGGTTCACAAAAGCAGCTGATTGGCTGAAAGAGCTGTCAAGTTTGAAGGGTGGTCACGTGCTATTTATTTCCCTATGGTAAACATTTTTAAACGTCCCGTTTTTCATCCGTTCACTAATATGCGTTTTGCAGTTCAAAGGGGTGACATATCCTTTTTTTTCTTTCTTGATTTCCGTAACAATATTTTAGATAATTGGGTAGGTGATTCTTTTCTATAAAGACTATAAAGGACTTCTGAAAACTTATGGGAAATAATTTCTGGACTCAAAAAAACTATTTTTTGTTGTATCGAAAACTGGTCCATGATGAAAAAGAGCATTCTGATTGGTTCCCTGAGTGGTCATGAGCACACGGGGAAGCTGGTGTCTAATCTGAGCCCGCGCTCAAAGGCAGAGGGACGACGAGGACGACGAGGACTAGAAACTACTCTGCGAAAAGCTCGAAAAGGCGTTCATCGGCTGATGAAATTTCTTGGAATTATTTATTGATTTTGATAAATTACTTGCACGATACAATGCCAACTGTAGATATCAATAGAGACTTGTTTATCAAGGCTATTGGAAGGGAATACAGTAAGTATGATCGGTTTTTAAGCTAAGCACACGTGTCTATGAACTCGAACAAATACAAATGTAGTGCGGAAGACTTTCATGTTCAAATGAACAAACACGATTTTGTATTTTGTTATTTAGCTGACGAAGAGTTTGAAGAACTGTGCTTTGACTTTGGCCTTGAATTGGATGAAGTGGTAAGAGATGTCTGCAGAGTGTGGTAGAGGAAATAATTATTTTAATTACTAGTAATACGTGACTCGCAGGTCCTCGCGAAGCTCGGGGAAGTGCCTTTTTTGGTGTGTGTGTGTGGGGGGGGGGGGGGGGGGGGGGGGAGGATGGTAAAGGGTCATATATAATAATTTGGCTGGATTACTTGAAGTTGGACTTAAATTGAATTGTATATATTAAATTGTCCTGAATAGGGATATCTTTTTTAGAGACAATTTTATTTTATAAATAAGAATTTTACAAGAGTGGATTGCTTGGCTTGAATAAGGGCGAAGAGAGTGTTGACAAATTTGAAGAGATTGTTTGGAGGGGGGATACTATTGGATAGGTGGTTGTGGATTGGGGAGATGGAGGGGGGTTGTTATAATGAGTCAAAATCTCTGTCTAACTATGTATCATGTAGGCCGGGATGGAGAAGAGGACTGATTTTTCTTTTTGGCCAGTCTGTGATTGTGGAGCAGTGGGGAATTTAGGGGAGGGGCCTGGACATCATCACCCCCTTATAGTGAAGTGCAAAACATTAGCTCCCCCCCCCCTTATATGAGGAATGAGGAACTGAAAGTCTTACCTTAACCCTCCCTATTAATTAGAGCAAGGAAATGCCCATCTTCACTTAACCACCCCCCTCCCTCCACCTTTGTGCACTTCTGAATCCGAAACTGGAATGAATATTGTGTGGTTCCAGAAAATATCCATACCCCCTCGCGGTAGTTTTTTTGGTTTGAACCAACCCCTGGAAATTCCAGTTTAGCTTCATACTTTCCTTTAACAGTTTCGGCTTTTGAGATCCCCCTCCCCCTCGGAATTTCCAATGACCTTTCTTGGGTGGGTATGGTTATTTTCTGGAACTGCACATTTATTTTGAGCATAGGTAAAATGAACACATGGACCAAATAGTACTTAAAAAGCTCCATATTAATAAAGAAACCTATAATAATTATATTGTTCAGTAATATATTCATTTGTCAATACTATATATTATAGAAATTGGCCATAACAGTTAACAACTTTGTATGTTCATTGGGGTACCGGTATATTATTCCAAAACATAAATGTAAATCAGTTACATGGAAGCTGTTTCATCCTCACAAAGACACTAGCAGCTTATTGAGCAACTACAAGCAAACTCAGACTGGATATAAACAAGGAATGTGTTTCTTCAGTCATGGAAATTATCACTTCTTCAATCAATTACTGCATATACTCAGTTCCCTGTTGAGAAAAAATTAAAAGAAATATTGACCTACTTGTACATGGAATATTGACTGAATTTTGGCAACAGTCATATACTGGTCAAAAGATAAAGAACACAACAATAAGATGGAAATTGCTAGAATATAGCTGGATAGGTGATTTAACATTGATTTTCCTTCAAAACATAAGAGGAAAATAACATGTAAAAATCATGCTGCTAGTTTGCAAGGATTATAAAGACAACTTCAATGCCAAACAGTCCTGACACAAAACTTTACTCTACACATCTCCAGATATACTGTAATATATATAGTCATGCAAATAAAGCTATTATTTACAATTATACAGCCATCTCCTTGATTGATGGCCAACAGAAAATAAATTTGGAGCTAAATAAGCTCCTACAATGCAATCGCTTTGTTTCATTGCTGGTTATCTGTGACATCCACAATGCAAGGTGTTGTTTGTATGTTATTTCCTTCAAAATTCAACCATCTTTAAACTCAAGTAGGGAAAAAACCGTACGAGGTGCGACCCCATACCTCATGAATTGAACTTTAAAATCAAGGGAATTCTGGCTTCGATCCTTCAAACCTCGATGCATAAATCGTATCACCCGACTATAAAATTACAGAAAATTACGACGCCATTTTGGGAGCCAGCAGTTTACACAGTTTACATGTAAGCCAAAATCATTGCTAGTTATGTCACCAAAATATAGAAACAAACACCCCAGACTGTATCTTTAATCACTTACCTTTCTTCTGATGCCCTGTGCTTTTTCAATGCTGCTATGAAATGTGACAAAATAGGCGAAAAACAACACGATATCATTCGCCTTCGAATCGCGAAACGTGCACAATCGCCTCCCATACTGCAGTTCGGCGACTGTCTGTTTAGCCTGATTCTCGGCAAGGTTTCCAAGAATCGCTGCAAGGTTTCTGAGAATCGCCGGACGAACGCCGTGTTTTTGCTATGCTACCGGATTTTGGTTTCGATTGGAGTTCGCTCGTCTCTCGATATCTGTAATAAATTGTAGCGCTCTTGTACTGTTTTCCCCACTTTTCCGTCCGAATGATCTGAAACCACCTCGCTTTTGTTGGTAAAATCTTCTTCGCAATATCGGATCGGCGAATTATTTTCAGACACAAGTCTTCGCGTCTACAATGAAAACTAAGCCATATGTTGATCGTACTTTGAGAAATGCCTGAGTCGTCTTTCCTTTTCCTGTTGTTGATAATGGATTTAATAAAGCCGGGTTTTTTTCACAAATGACCCGTATATAAATTGGTTCGATAAACAAACTTGGATCGAGTAAAAATTGTTATTCTTCAGCAGCCGTTCCTGTTTCTACATTTACGTGTACAAAGATTACGTCGTAGTCAATGTTATTAAGCAAAGCAAAGAAAAGGGGGTTAAAAAAAAGAACGGCCTGGATTTGAACCGAAAAAAAAAAGAAAAAAAAAAAGAAGGACCATGTCGGATTTGAACTCACGCCCTCAATCCCGAAGATCAGATTTAAAAGTTAGCGCCTTAAGCCATTAGGCCACGAGCGCGCCGTGTGACGTCATGTCAACCCCCAACTCCACAAACAAACAATTAAATAAATAAATAAATAAATAAATAAATAAATATGACCGTAAAGGCCACACGAGAATTGCTCTCGCGTCAGCTCTTGGGGACAGAATTATAAACCCCGCTACGCGAGGCCTTCGGCCTCGCTTCGCGAGGAATTATTTCCTGCTCTGTTATTTATAATATATAACAGAGCAGGAAATAATAATTAATTTTTTGACATGGGAGATTCCATTTTTTATGCAGGATGGCAGGAATTTGACCCCTTAAATTTTTATCGGCGCCCTTTGAAGAAAAAAATCCGAATGGTTGATTTTCTGGCGGCACCTTTGAAAAAAAATCTGAACCCTCTTGCAGTAAAACCCGCCATCCTTAGGGCGGTGCGGATAAAAAATGGAACGTCCCCCACGTAAGCTGTACAGGACCGTACAGCTGTAGACTGTTTCCTGCCTTCTCAATTTTGGCCAATAAGCACACACTCAAATCAAAGCATACCTACCAATTTTGGTTACTGGGAATATTATATAAGCTCAATAATAATAACGTTTGAACATGTACTTTGTACCCATCTCTAGCAGCAGAAACTGAAAGTGGAACATACATGTACAAAAAACACACTTGGTGTGTCTAAGAACCCCAATTATTCTAGTTGTATGTCGTTCAAACTTCAAAACTATTATTTTTCTGCTCTGCATACAGTGTTGTATCGATTTTTGGGCAGGTCAGAAATAGGGTATGGAAAATAACATATTTTGGTCTGACACAAGGTAAGGCTTTTAAGAAGCTACCCTAGTACCAGAAATGTTGGAAAATTCTTCCCCTCCATCGATGTATGCAGTATCTCCCCAAGAGTACGCTTAAGTCATCAGCCAGACACAATTCCCGTTCATGACTTCCAATACATGGACACCTACAACTGTACATATTTGTGTATCATTCCCAGTCCTAAGAGTGTGAGTATTGTGTAAAGGACTGAAAAGACTTTGTCTGATCAATGATCATCACACAGCAACTGCTTTGTATACTTTCTGATAGGTCCCTGGAGATGTGGAAGGCAAAGAAGATGAAGGAGTTATTTATAAAATTGACATTCCAGCCAACAGGTAAAGCGAACCACTAAATAAATTAATACAGTTTTGTGTTTATATACGGACATCATGTTTTTACACAAGTACAGTATTAACTATCAAGTAGAGGGAAGCAAATATGGGTTTGTGATCCATTTTCATACTCTGGTTTGTTTTTCTCTTATGGTTTTATAATGTCACTTCTTATTAACTAAGCGCGAGGGCCGTACTGGGAGAATATCACCCAAGGTCTTTCTGGTACAGACCAAGCGAAGCGAGTTACTTAGAAGAAAGACAGAGGGTGATATTCCCTTGACTCAGTGCGGTCCCAAGCTAGTGAGAGTTAATAAGTACACTCGAACCTCTCCTTACGGACACCTCTCTAATACGGACACCTCTCTATTACGGACACCTCTCTAATACAGACACCTCTCTATTATGGACAGTTCCCTTGGTCCCGACAAAATCAGTGCCCATATTATAATCTCTATAGAGAAAACCTCTATAATATGGACATCTCTCTAATACGGACACTTTGCTGCGTCCCTTCGGTGTCCGTATTAGAGAGGTTCAACTGTACTAAACATTAACATTTTACTGTTACCTGTGCTTATTAACATTGCTTATAATGCCTGTGGGCATTAACGGAAAATCCGACCCAAAGTACTTATTAGCCAATCACAGCGCGCATTATATCTTTACAAGCTCCAGCCATGTAATAAGTCATATATTCCTTTATTTCCTTACAAATGAAATGAGTCGGCTTTTAACTTTAAATATTAAGTTACAATCTGTAATTCGGTCAATTTGGAATATTTGGCATTCTGTAAATGATGTACAATTTTGGTAATTAATATATAGAGGATATTACACGGCGGCGCGAAGATATGAATTTTATTTTCGAGTGGTAAAAACAATATTTTACGAATGAGCGCAGCGAATGAGTAAAATATTGTTTTTACCACGAGAAATAAAATTCATATCTTCAAGCCACCGTGTAATTTTCTTTTATTATATAGACAAACCACAAAAGCACAAACTTTATCCGCGAACTCTTGCAACTCGATGGCTGGACTTTCTTGAATTTCTCTCCTTTCGTCTTCGCTTTCAAGGAACTCCTTGAATAATTTTAAGTCATATGAAGTTTTCTTCTTCGTTTTAGCATTTTCCTACTCCTCAGTGAACGATTTCCGTGTCAGCTTCAAGTGAATTCACGAATCTATCGCTCGCCATTTTTCAACCGGCGTTTGGCAGCTTTGCACAAAAAGCCATGCAAAAGCGGGAAATTACGTCATCGATATCCTCACTAGTGAGGATATGGAAAATACGCCACTCGGGTCCCGGATGTAGTTTCGTATGAATTTTACGAGTGGTCTATTTTCCAGTGAAACACTCGTGTCTATATAATAAAACTTAATAAGGTACATTAATTTTATTAATCTGCCAGACAATGCACAAGTTAATGAGTTGACTGTGTTTGTGTGTAGATATGACCTTCTTTGTCTGGAGGGGATTTCAAGAGGAATTCAAGTTTTCCTTGGAAAGTAAGTTTACTAATAAAATTAATCGACAAATAATAATTGAAGGGCGTGCTGGAATAAGGGCATAACGACAATATAATTCTATTGTTAATTATGCCCTTATTCCAGTATGCCCTTCAATTATTTTATTGTTTGTTGAAGTATGTGAATAACAAATTGTTAAAAAACATTAATAAAGACCACTCCAGGAAGCAAGAGATGAGGACAGATCATTGTTCATGAGAAGAGACATCTAGCAAATTAAAACAGATTGCCCAAAGTAAACAGAAATCAAGTTTAACTTCCTTGTAATAAAACCTGGAATGTGCTTTTCTCAGAATGAATCAACTTCTCCTTCTACTGCACTTTAGATCTGGCAATTTAATTAATATTCTTATAATCTAAAATAATAATAAATTAAAATATTAATATTATGAAAGAAGGAAGTGATTTAATTTACTCTTCATGTCCTACAGTACACAAATCACATATGATTTCAATAGGTGATCACTGGATATATTTTTTTCTTTCCTTGCATTTCAGAATAAAGACTCCTAGATATAAATCTGTTAAACCTGATGGAGCAATGCAGAGATTAAAGATTTCAAAAAATGTGGGTATTCCATTCTGTTCTAACTTGCAACTCTCATTATTTTCACCTGAACCACAATGTCTGTGGTTAATTCTGGTATTCCTTTGAATAAAAACAATGGATTTCCAGTTCCAGTTGAGTTCCATTTCCAAGAGTTGTTTTTTTTATGAAATTTGCAATATGGTGTCTGTTTTTTTTTTCTTAGACTGCCCTTGTCCGACCTCACTGTGTCGCTGCCATGCTAAGAAATATTACATTCACTCAGGTAAATATTCATAATTTGGCTTTTAACACTAACTAGCCTTTAGATCTCTATACTGTATACTGTATCTGTGATATTGTATTGTTTTTTTTTTTGTATTTTATTTTTTTAAATAAATGTTAAAATTAATTAATTAATTACAAAAAAGGTTACAACACCGAGTTACACTAATTGACACAACAGCACTATACAGCTCTACACTAAAAAACTACACTACACAAAAAAACGCCTCGTTTGAGATTGAAGATGGCGTGAAGCAGCCATTATTTATCACATAACTTGTTATGTTATTTTAAAACGTTTTGATCCACGCTATAAAAGATGCACCAAAGCCAAAGGATTCCAGTGATTTGAATAGAAAATTCCAATTCAATGAATCAAAAGCTTTTTCAAAATCTATCGCAGCCATTATTCCTTGATAGTCCCTTAAATCTATAAAGTCTATGACATCGTTAATTGTTCGAACGGCATCGAATATAGTTCGTCCTTTAACAAATGCATTTTGATCATGATGTATGATGTACGGTAACACTTCTCTAATCTTTTTGTGCCGCTTTTGAACCTATTTTTACGTCCACATTTACAAGTGATACTGGTCTCCAATTTTTAATCAATCTCCTGTCCCGGTCTTTCTTGTTAAGTAAAGTACTAACCAAGCGTTTTGTAATGAAAACTTCTAAAATACATTGTAAAATATAGCATCATGCCTAGGAAGGCACAATGACCTACATGTTTGACCATGGTTAAACGTAAAAAAAATAAGTGAAGTCAGTCAAAGATAAGGGTTTTACTTTCAGAGCTTACAGCTTGTTAGTTTTTCTTCAATTTTTGAGTTTACTAACTTTTTTATGATTTACTAAACAAATCCAAGCTTCTGTAAAGTTAGGTACATTTCATGCTATTAACACTGGTGCCCACTCCACGGTGGTCAAACGCTTGGTGGTCAAACGTTTGACTGCTGTGAACCTACATTTAATGGTTATTGTGTTGTAGCTGGATCATTAGCACCCTGGCTGGGGTAGTTGTGTTGTGTTCTTGGACAAGACACACATAACTCTTGCAGTTCCTCTCACACCCAGGAGGAAATGGGTCCCAGTGATCTGTTAATGTTAATTTGGGAATACCTGCAACAATAGTTAGACAACGTATTATATTTTCAATTAATTTTGATAAGAATATTTTTTATTGTTTCTTTCTTCAGAATAGTTATGACAGCTTCATTGATCTTCAAGATAAACTGCATCACAACCTGTGCCGTCGTAGAAGCCTTGTTGCCATAGGAACACATGATTTTGACACCCTTCAGGGACCATTTTTGTTTGATGCTCTCCCTCCTCAGGACATCAAATTCAGAGCTCTTAATCAAGTGAGATTATTTTGTGATGATTATGATGATCTAATTAATACATTATACATAAATTATACATGTACAGTTTCTTATATCATAAAATAATTATATTGATTATTAACCAAAGAAACACTACACAAGAAAGTCGTCATTTCGAACAAGAGGTTCATTATTTCGGGGTTGTACACTGTATGTTATTTTTATGTTAAATTATGTTCAACTTGTTCTATTTTAGACAAAAGAATTAACTGCTGTTCAACTGATGGATCTATACAAAGTAAGGAGCTTTGCTACCTTTTGTGAGTAACTAGAGTTATCTGAAATTGATATATTGTACTTGTTTGGTATGTGGAAAGGTGAATTTTGAGTGTTGGTACATGTACATTGTATGTTAACTACTAAAATGTCAATCTGCACTCACCAAGATTTCACAAAACAGAAATTATGGACCTGTCTGTCGACTTTGAAACTTGATATATAGTAACAATCACTTTAATTTATAAAACATTGACATTAATGAAACACCATTAATTCTCAGAACTACATTGTATTACTTACAATGTAAAGAGATGTGTAGTGAGCTTGGAGCATAATTTAATTTTAAATATTTAGTTTAAACATGGGAGGTTGAGGAAAACTTGATTTCACAATTTGGTGTCTGCCTTTTCTTTTTAAAGGGGAAAGCCATTTAAAACAGTACCTGCCAATCATAAGAGACAAACCAGTTTATCCTGTTATATTTGATGCTAAAGGTGTTGTACTTTCAATGCCTCCAATTATCAATGGTAAGTTTATGGACACCACTTTTTTTAGTGTTAATTGTTTAACATTGTAAATGTCTTGTAAAAAATCGTCATATTGTACATATGGTACTGTAGGTAATAACTGTACAATAATAATTACACTCTGTCCTCATTGTTATAAATTGTACAAATAATATATGGTATATTACTGTAGAACAGAATAAGAACAGTGTGCAGATTACCATGTGTTCATGAATGTTTTATAAATACTGTAAGCATACATGTATTCAGTTAATTTGATGTCTTTCTCTTGTAGGAGAGCATTCAAAAATAACTCTGAACACAAAAAATGTTTTCATAGAAAGCACAGCTACAGATCTCCACAAGGTATTAATTTATTATTGTAAATATATATACATTTAATGTATTCATGTTTATTAGATATGTTGTGGTTCAATTTTGTTTTGGTTTAAAAATTTTCAAACCATTTATTTTCCTTTGTCTAATATTCATTACCATAATCTGAAACAAACTAAGGAAAATAAAAATCAAACTGGTTTAAAAAAATTTAAACCAAAAATAAATTTAAACCACAACAGGGGGAACTTAGATTTTTTTACAAGTAGCTTGTGGCAACACTGGCTGAATATACAAATCACAGGGAAATGTTGAATTTCTCCAAGGAAAATAGAAAAAGACGAAAATGTTTCACCATTTTTTGCCTGAGACCAAAAAAACTTTGCGGTATTTCCAAATAAGGTAGAGAGGGTATACTGCCTCTGAGACCATGAGTAGGGACCAATCAAATTGCTTGAAAATGCATAATATCCTGTGGTTTGTATAATATTAATTTTATTATTATTACAATGTATAAAAAGATTATGTATACCAGAATATAACTATGATAATCATTTTTTGGAAAACATATAAATGTGCACTATTCTAAATACATAAATAAATTAATGTTGCTATAAAATTGTCAGTGATAATTCTATTTTTATTGTCCTTTATGTTTACAAGATCTTTATATTTCTTTGTTAGGCAAAGATTGTCCTTGACACACTGGTGACAATGTTCAGTGTCTATTGTGCTGAGCCGTTTGTGTAAGTACTGATGTATCAAACAAACAAATTAGCTTACGATAAACTGGAGGTTTAACCCTTTCACTCCCAGGAGTGCTAAGTTTAAAACTGAGGACAAAATCTTGAATGTCATTTTGCGAAATTGTCAAAAACAAATAGCAACACTTGACAGTACTGTTAATAGCTTTCATCTGAATGATCACACACTACGGGTTTCACTAGGGTTTCTCAAAAGGTACAACCACATTTTTTGACTCAAGGTTTGACTCTGGGAGTGAAAGGGTTGACAAGAAACCAAAAGGCTAAAATAAATAAAATATAAATGAAGTACTACAGGTCAGAATGGTCACCCCTGAAAATGGGAATTACATCCACTAAGCTTCTAACACATACACGTATGAATCTTTTTTCTAGGGTGGAGTCCGTTGAAGTAGAACAGCCGGATGGTTCAGTTGTTGTTTATCCGGTATGTTACATGTTACCTTATTCATACTTATTTTCGTGCGTCTTAATTTTCGTGATTTTCACGATTTGAAAAAATCGCGAAAATAAAGACTATACTTTCGCAAAATTTTAAGCCTTTGAGCCCTTTTTTCTCTGAAATCGTGAAAATAAAGCCTCTGTCGATTTCACGAAATTAAGTACCAGAACCTTTTATAGATGTTCTCGCAGATAAGCCACACCCTTGATTTGGAATGAAATTTCTGGGAAAAAGGGTGCGGCTTATACGCCGGTATTTACGGTACGCGCGAAATTAAGTACGAATAAGGTATACACTGAGTTCACATCAAGAGGCAATCACATGTTAATTCAATTGGTCCTGTCACTTTAATCTTGGGTTAGTCAGGGATGAACCAAGAAAATAGTCTGTGTTTCCATTTTGCAGACGCATTCCAGATTTCTGTGTTTGTCCATGATCGTCCCTGACTTACTTAAAATCACAACAATCTGGGGTGTGTCATGCACTCTTCTGCCAGTCCCACACCTGGAGAACGGAAGTAGGTTGTGCGTTCAGTTGCTGAATACACAAGACATGTTCTACATGTACTGCTGACATACACTGTATGCAGGACTTCATTACCCTGGTCCCAGAGGTTTTCTAGGGTGAAAAAGCGCCCATGACAAGTCAGAGCACTCTGCGTTTTGTGACTCAAATTCGATTGAATGAGAAGAAAAAACCCTCTCAGACCAGGGTAGGGCATCATCGAATGGGACATCCTTCTACAGAATGGCATTAACAGAGCCTAATCTGCCATGTGATAGTTATATGTATTAATTAATATATTGCCTATTATGTACTGGTAATTGTTATAATTATTTTTTTTTCCATGTGTTCTCTAAAGGAACTGAAGTATCGTCATGAAGTGGTCAGAGTGGAGGAAATTAACAAGAAAATTGGAATCAAGTAAGAGGAGTGTTTTCCTTCAATAATAGGCCATTTCCGAGTTGCTTTGGCCTCTGTTTCAAAACGAGGCCAGTTGCACAACCATTGTTTTATGGAAATTAGTTTTACTTGCACGTGTATTGTCATACAAATCAAACTAATTTCCATAACAAAGGTTGTGCACCAGGACTCGTTTTGAAACAGAGGCAAAAGGCAACTCGGAAATGGCCTGTTCAGTAAAGAGGTATAGCTTTGAATGTTATGTACTGTACATGTATTACTGTGTGTTAATGGCATATTGTTTCATTGATTACAGGGAATCTCCAGAGAGAGTTGCTGACTTGTTGACTCGAATGTGCCTCCAGAGTGAAGTGATCGATGGAGGAAAAAGTGTCAAAGTAGAAATTCCTCCAACAAGAGCAGATATCCTTTACAACCTCAAAATTACAATACATATGTATATACAGCATCATTGATTTACTTCCACATAGATGTACACATGCATTCCCTTCACACCCCTCCGCACACACCCTCCCCCAGTATAAGCTCCTCATTTTGTGACAGAAACTTCCACATAGCTTGAAGTCTCCTTACTGTACACTCTGGGGAACAAGTACAAAATATACAAAAATAAATCTTCATATTTGTATTATCCACAGCACAAGCGAGTAACTTCAAAGGTTGTATTCTCAGCATATAACTGGATATACAACTATAAAGTTTCCTATGATATTGCAAAGAACATGTTTTCAGTCACAATTTTAAGAGTCCTGTTGATTGCTGATTTTTATCATGGTAAACACCCCTGATCCTTTTAAAATCAAACAGTATGATTCTACTATGTTGTGAAGTGCTGCCTTGTTTCTCGACCAAAGTTCCTTTCCTTGACATTTTACAAATATTATCCATGAATGTGATATCATTGAAGATGTGGCCATTTCTCATGGATTTAACAACATTGTGAAGACAATCCCTTCAACAAATACTATTGCAAATCAGGTCAGATCTTATTTACATTTTATACATTTTAATGTTTAAAAACGTTGCCTTCCAAAGCATTATTTTGTTGTTGTTGTTGTTGTTGTTTTTTTAATCTAGAATCGTCGGCTTAAGAGAGAGTTTGTTTGTTTGTTTGTATAATTTTGTTATGATACAACTCTACGTGATCCAAGGCGCATCAGATATAACATTATTACATAAATTTTCACTTTTTTCAACTTTAAGGCTATGTACAATAAAAATGTTATGATTTCTGTGAGTGAAAGTCGATGAGAGCGCAACCATAGAAACCTCGACTACTGTAGGACATCAATTTTTATTTTATTTTCCGTTTCCTGTGTGAGCAAATGAGGAAGTGTGCTCCATTTTAACCATTAGCAAACCCTTGACTTGATTTTATGGCGGCTTGGGAACGGTCCACAACAAAAACCATGTTATATCAACCAAGGGGCTTTTGAAAGAAAAACCATTATTAATCTACCTTTTACGTTACAGTTCAAGCTAAATACACTTTGTGATCTACTGAGACAAGAAATAGCCCAGGCAGGGTTCACAGAAGTCCTTACTTTGCTTTGGTAAGAAATACTTGTTATTTGATCGGATAATTACTCTATTATACGGAAACCAAGTACAATAATAATTTATTGTATTGGGTTTTGTTATAAGAAGCAAAGTGAACAAGACCTCTGTTTGTATCAAAGAAGAAGAATTATTATTATATAATGTAAAAACAATAGTTCTGTTATTTCTGGCTGTTTTGTGATTTCGATTTGTGTACCGTTACTTCATGAATCATTGTGCAATTCTGTACTGTCCTTTTCGTTGCAGTTCAGTGGAGACTTGCACAGTATATATTTTTTTTCTCAGAGTTTTAGAAAAGTCCTTTTTATGTTAAAAACTATGATCAACAGACAGAAGTGACTTATTCTGTGTGTGTAAAAAACGGTTCGTCTGTTGAATTGACACGATGAGCTATCGTGAATAAGTAGTTTGTTTGTAGCCATAAAACTGAGATACAACGAAAGAAAAAGTTCAAAAAGTTCACATTTGAAAATTCACATTTGAACGCTTAAGCTACCATGAGTCTCCTGTAGCTCAGTGGTAGAACGCCCGACCGGTGTGTGGAAGGTCGTTTGACGTAATATATCAAACACGAGAGACAGTGTTTCATCCGATTTCCAAACACCGAGAAGAGAGTTGGAAATATGACGCGCAGCGGAGTATTTCTGACAAAATTCGAGGTGTTTGGAAATGTGATGAAACACTGTCTCGAGTGTTTGATATATCTTCTCAATCGAAACAAAAACTAAGGAGTAAACGGAGAAATAAAATCATAAAAATCTATGCTAATTAAGACCAGATCACGATTATGATTTTCTTTGTTTTAACTTGAGAATCCTGTTGGGAGAACTCGGAATTATTTTTCCGAGTAGCTTGTGTCACTGACTAAATATATTATTTATCTTTCTCATTATGAAAGTAGTATCACATTACCATTCATCTGTTGTTTATAAGTCTTTATTTTCTTCTGCAGTGTTCACGGGATGACGTGTCGGAGAAACTCAAGAAGCCTTTATCATCATCTAAAGCTGTACACATAGCAAATCCAAAAACACTGGAGTTCCAAGTAAGTCACCTACCTTACAAAGAGTGAAACCTGATCAGCAGCTAATCTCTCCTAACAATATCGATACAAAGCCAAGCGTATAGGTCAGGAGAATAAACTAACTGATAATACAGGGAACGTGATCTTAGAGCGGTTTTCAATCGAGTGTTTTGAAACCAAAACAAAACCAAAGCAATTACAATGGCCAATCACAACAAACGTTAACAACGGAACGAACCAATGAGAACTCAAAGCAAATACACGTAGCCGGCGCCAAGCGCGGGAGAACGCGTGTGACCAGGTCGCGATTGGTTTTGTTTTTGCATCTGATTGGTTGAGTAGGTGGCGCGAGTTTTTTTAGCCAATCACAGAGCGTAGTAAAGCAAAACCAAAGCAATTGCGGATTACTTTCGACACTCAATTGAAAACCACTCTACTGTACATGTATATTCAAATTCCCAACTAGTATTATGGAAATGTTGAGTGACCTGTAAGGAGAAGTTGTCTTTTGACATCAGTGCTGAGTAACCTGTAAGGAGAAGTTGTCTTTTGACATCAGTGCTGAGTAACCTGTAAGGAGAAGTTGTCTTTGACATCAGTGCTGAGTGACCTGTAAGGAGAAGTTGTCTTTTGACATCAGTGCTGAGTAACCTGTAAGGAGAAGTTGTCTTTTGACATCAGTGCTTTTATTGAATTGCTGTCATAATTTGTGTTCTTCTTTTCTGGTGTCAATCATATCCCGTGTCTGAGAATTGAGCCCGCGGTTTCGGTAGTTGCTTAGTAACATGACCTGCTCTGACAAGCTGACGTCACTGCTTCCTCTGACTGTTCACATCAATCCCCTTGCAGGTTGCCAGGACAACGCTCATTCCCGGTCTTTTGAAGACCGTTAGCTGTAACAAGAAGATGCCTCTTCCAATGAAACTGTTTGAAATATCAGATGTGGTACACAGTGATGAGCAAAAAGGTAAAGTTTGGGTTGCTAGTTCATTTACTCTTTTAGTTTGCCTGTAGGCCATTCTGTTTCAAGCTGAGAGAGCGATGCGTATCATTTATACATTTCAATATAACCTAGCCTTTATCAACGTAGAGCTGATCTCTGCAGGAAGACACGAATTCATCCTGTTATGTTTACAAACCAAACAAACAAGACTAGATTTGGAAAGGTTTCCGTAAATGCATCCACCTCTTGTACAGATACAGTTGAACCCCAACTCCCCGCTATCTCGAACTCAAACCCATTCCCCTTGCCCTTGTTTTTCAGTCATTTACTATCGGCTAACTCGAACCCCGCTATCTCGAACTATTTTTTGTTCCCTTGGGAGTTCGAGTTAGCGGGGTTCTACTGTACTGTGAAAATCCCCGTCGCCGGCTCAAGTTCGTTGTCTTGTATTCATTTCGTTCGTTGACGTAATAACCAATGTTACACGCGGCTTTCCTTCAGATGTGGGTGCTCGGAATCATCGTCATTTCTGCGCAGTGAATTACAACAAGACCCCAGGATTTGAGGTGAGCGAAAGATCGGATTAAGTCTGGTTTTCCTGTCGTCAATAATTGTTTTATAATTTTCTAATCACGGGAAAATGTCGAATTTTTCCGAGGAAAATAGAAAAAGACGAAAATGTTACGCCAGTTTCGCCCGAGACAAAAAACAATCGAACTTCGCGGTATTTCCAAATAAGGTAGAGAGGGTATACTGCCTCTGAGACCATGAGTAGAAAACCAATCAAATTGCTTGAAAATGCGTTATCCTGTGGCGTTTCATTTTGGATTTAGAGATCATAGATCGCGTAAAAATCGCGACATTTAAGCGAAAATTTGCTGGCGCGAAAGTGACGTTATCTGTTAGCTATAAATTAAATAACGCTATAATATTGAATCATCACGTATCAGTCGCGACTTTTGTCAAACTATAAGAACATCATATTTCATGATTTTATTTAAGATAGTTCAAATGGTAGGCCGTGTTGATTTGTCGTTTTATTGCGACATACACCGCTGATATACAAACAAATATTCGATACGAACACTCGGATAAAATCGCGAAATTAAGTGACTACGATTTTAAATTTCCGCAAAATCGCGAATTTAAAGTGTCGCGAAATATGGCCACTCCACGCGTGGCGAAAATTTCATTTAATAAGGACGTACTTTCTTCAGTTCAAACAATGTTGTTTTGCTTGTTTCTGCAGGTCATTCATGGTTTGTTGGACCGTACCATGCAGCTTCTTGAAGTACCGTACACAGAAGATAAAACATCTCTACACGGATATTACTTGAAAGCTCACGAAGGTATCTTTATAATATATTTACTCCTTAAAACTGAGAAAAGATTTTGTCGCGAAAGCTTTTCACCCGCAATCTGGGCCAGAACCGCTCGTGAAGCTCCTTGATTATCGCGCAGTTCGTTATTCTGCCCTTCACAGTTGGGGAGCAAGTACCAGTTGATGTCGAAATCCCACCTCCAAGATGAAACTGAGCCCGCGGTATTCGTCCCCGAAGTTGCTAAGCAACATGACGTATTTTCAGGCGCGATTGCTTTCGGAGTACTCATGAGTGCTCGCGCTAGTTTCTGATTGGATAAAAAGATTCGGAAACTCTTCGTGTGCTTCCACGAAAATTTGCCATTACTCCTGCATATCTGCGGTAATCTTCGCATGAAAAGGCCAGAAAATAACAAGAGTCGGTGACAGCCCTCGAACCTGCATCGTCTCACAGTTCTCTCTAACAGTTCGTTTGACAGAATTTTATGCGGAGGTGGTTCCGTTTGGTAATTATCATCGCATTTTTGTGCATTTTCAATGTATTATTTCCCCTCTAATCAAGCATGCATCTCTAGATTCTAAAACTGAGAGTTTTTTGTTTGTGTTATTTTTTTCAGATGAAACCTACTTTCCTGGTCGTTGTGCGCAGGTCATCGCCAATGGAAAGCCGATAGGAATCATGGGAGTTTTACACCCCGAAGTCGTCAACAACTTTGAGCTAAATCTGCCATGCGCAGTGCTTGAACTGGACGTGGAGGAATTCCTTTGAAGGAAGAGGATTGCTTAAATGTTACCACAATGATCCCAATATGTGGCTCATTTATAGACTCAATAATAAAATGAATTTAGGTCATAATACAGTAGTAGGGTTTTTAGAGAGAATTACACCAAGGACATACTTAGGCAACTCACACTGCATATAAAATATGTTGAAATATTCAAATGTGTACTACAGAGTCAACTCTCTCTTAACGGACACCTCTATAAAACGGACACCTGGTGTTGGTACCTGCGCACCATTTTTCAGTCATTTTACTGTAGCTAGACTATCTATAAGCCAGACACCTCTCTAAGACGGTCAGTTGGTGACGGTCCCGATGGTGTTCCCGGCCGTCTGTACACTAATAATTATGTGTTGACTACTGGCGTTCGCGAGGAAATTTGAAAACCGCACCCAGATTGAAAATTAATGTTATTTAGCGCGTGGCATAGTTGCACAAAAGAATGATAAATGGCCAAGATAATTTTGGTCATTCTGTCCTTTTAGGTACGTTTAACTTTACCCCTCTATCTGAATAGAACAGGCTAGTCAGTGTAGAACAAAATCTAGCAAAGCGTCGTCAGTGATCAGATTGAAGAACAGTTGGTGTTATAACATGCTGTAACCTTTGCCTATCAAATACGAATTTTTAAGCAAATGAATAAAGTTTCAGAATTTCAGATAGTGAGATTATTTATCTGAAATTTGTGGCTGCTGGGTGCACCGTGGAGCTACACTCTGGGCACATTCTTCCTTTCTACCTAATGTAAAATGTAAACAAAAATTATAAACTGAAAAAATGTTTTTATCGGTCAGTGACACAAGCTACTCGGAAAAAAAGTTCCGCCGGAGAAGCTTGTGTCATTGACTGATAAAACATCTTTCTCTATATTGGCAAATTGACGCAAACCACCAAATATTTTGCGGAACAACATGTAGAGAGATCGTCACGCCGCCTCTTCACCTGGCATTTCGTCGGTAAAGGGCGGGAAAACAGGGAGCGCGGACCTTGATGGTTAGGAGGCGATCCCACAACTTCACGCGCACCGCGCACGACCAAGGAGTGAAACCTGGGGACGAGGCAGTTTGTCACGTAAGTTTTCAGTGACTGTCGTTTATCGTTTCGAGAAACGTTTCGCGTCTGTTACGAACCTGAATTTCTTTCCATTTTACTAATGGTTCGATTTAATAATTGGAGGAAAAGTAAACAGAGCTTCGACTTAGCTTTTCTTCTCTAAGCTATTTAAAAAAAATAACGACAAGATGATATTATGTTTCGACCACAAGACACCGGCACAAGACCCGGCCAGATGAATGAAAGCTGTGTTATAAGTTCTTCCTGTCGTTGACAGTGATTAAATTGTGGTTTCACGTATCTGTTTATCGAATGACAGTTGTTTTCATTGCATACCTCCAACCAAAAACACAGAAAGTACTGATTCATTACACGAAAGAGAATGTATGAAGCCTAGCTATTGATGAGTTCTCGCTGACAAGTAATTTCAATTTTTTTGCCGACAAAGAGCAGCATGGATACATTATTTGTACGTCAGTGATAAATTTCTTTCTGATTAAAAAACACCAACCGATATTCCAAATTAACATCTTTCATTTGGTGTCGCCGGATTTGTTGAATTGACTGAGTAACCTGAAGGAATGTATGCCTGACTCAATATTTTTCAAGGCGATAAAACAATTTACATGTAATACTTGATATAGGTGTCAAAAGCAAAATGCACACAAAAGATTCTGGGATATATATTGTTCATTAAGTTCATTCCAAGGCTATAGAAAAGGGATGCAGTGTTTCTACTGTAGGCATATGAAAGGGGTACCATTTTCATAATTTCTATGGAAGGTATATGAAAGGGGTACCATTTTCCATTGAAGGTATATGAAAGGGGTACCTTTTCTGTCAAAAATGGTATATAAAAGGGTAAGGGGTTGGACCTATGGGCGGAGCCTCCCCGTATAAAACTTTTTTGAGTACCCCCCCCCCCCCCCCCGGGGTTAAAAAACTAGCCTGCGACCTGTACCTTGTCGTCGAGGGAGTCAAACGAGATGCGGATTGAATAACTTCGTTATCTATATCCTGTTATCATGTATACCCGCAACTTCAACAAGTGACAGCTCAGGGGCACCCAACGGATCGTTTCGGTGGAATATCTGTTCGGAAGGCCTATAAGGTACGGGTCGCACTACAGCCAATTTTGTTTACATAAAAAAATTTGTAATTTTTGACGAGGAAAAAATTTGCAAAAATTCGCAAGTGCCAAATTTTGGTGGTGGTCGCACTCAAACCAAGATGTGTTTTCCAAAACTCTCCTGATTGATGTAAATGTAAACTTAAACGGCTTGGGACCAGGTTTCGTACTTCGCTTTCTTGGTTTTCGTCGTTTCTTGTAGACTTGCCACAAGTCGTCTTTGAGCGAAACCGGGCGACGCGCGACAGCGATCGAGGAACGTCGCGAGAGGAAACCAAAACCAACGAAAGGGAAAAATAATATTGGAAAGGGCTTTTAGAAAGTCTACGTTTCTTGCTGCTGGCTTCAATTGCAATCGAAGGAGATTGTTTTGAACTTGAGACGAATTGTTCTCCAAATTGCCGCCGGTAAATTTGGTTTCGATCAGACCCAGTGTAGTCATAGACATTCGCGGCGTAATATCAATGTTCATGTTCTTCGTTTTCCGGTCGAAATAATTATTAAAAGAGTCAGATGAACCAGGTAAAAAATTATTTTGTCCCGTAATTGCACGCGCTAAACTAGCGAATCTTAATTATCAAAACATAGCATCTTGCGTGAATGACAGTTTAATAGCTAAAACGGGCTAAAATAACAAAATTGTGTGATTTTCAAAATTTGGTCGCCTCCAGGGCAACACTTCGGCTTCTTTGAAGATTGGCGAAAATTTGGCAATTCGCAAAAAAATTGGCAAAAATTGAAACTGGGGTCGCACTGTATTTTACGATTTTTACGTTACGTGTTGACAGATTTGACACTTGAATAAACAAAATTGGTCAAAATTGGCTGTAGTGCGACCCGTACCTTTAATCGCCTCAGATATTCGGTTAGGGAAATGTCATCTCAAACTTTCGTAATATGGGAAAATTAATGCCTTTTGTTTCGGAGAGATAAAAATGTCGTTTTGGGTACAAAAAAATGTCAGCTAGGATTTTCGGAAAGGCAAATTCAGCTCGTAAATTCGGGTAATAAGAGTTCAATCCCTAAAATTTTCTGATGTTTGAAAGTTCAGCTAACGTATCCGAAAAGAAACATTTTTCTTAGCGATTAAAAATAAGCCATTAAACTGCACAAAAAGCACAATTACAACGTAAAAACAACGTTCCGACACCTACAAGAAAATTTTGTCGTTGGGTGCCCCTGACAGCTACACGACTAGATAACATGCAAGAAACACGCAACACTTGAAATGGACAGGAAACGATTTGTTCAGTCTGTTCAGAACTCAGAAGACGAGATGCTCATGCAATGTACGTACAGAAACTGTTCATGCAGATAAGCGAGCCATGTTGGACACCTCGATGACACTTGAAATTTATGGCGGCAACATTTCGCTAACAGAACCATACAATTCATGCATACAAAAGTTAATTGTGAGAGCATAATCCCACGTTAGTTATTCGCATAAACACTCATTTATCCTTTAAACTAACAGACCCCTAACACAACAGCTTTTCGCGGTAAATATCGAGAAGCATAATTTGTTTTCGTTACATCCGGCTCGTTGGATACAAGCATTTCTACCAATCACAATTCGTTGTTAGGTGTCGCGCTGGGGTAAGCTAGCCTTTCCAAGGGAAATTATTCAACTTCCGCTAGCGAAAGATCTAAGCGGCCCGGGCGAAGTCTCTTTTTGTAACAAGTTTATGAGATGATCTTGCAGGGTTAGAGATAACGCTTATGAGATATCGGACATATCGGTTCTCGCTGATAAGTTGGAATAACACAAGTATACAGTTTCTTAACATCTACGGTACGGCGTAGCGAACTCAGGGCGTAAACTCTGGCTCCAACGCGATGTGGACGCGATATTCCGGTAGATTACCATGCGCGTTTGTTTTCCTGGTCCTCTTCCAGTTTACTATCAGCACATCTTTAGAGGTGAGGCTTTCGTTTGCTACAGTTGTGAATGCGTGTGAAATTTTTTGACGATGCAAAAATGAGAGGGAACACTAACCCAGCCTTGGGGTATATGAAACCTACTTTTGAATTTCGCAGCGTGATCCCAAACAATGAAATTTATACATATCCCGAGCATCATTTTATGCTCACACTGCACGCCTAAACAAGCTTGTGGCTTTGTTAAGAAGTATGCTGGGTCTGTCTCAAGAGTTGAACAGACCGAAATCTGAAATTATTCGTGAGTAGGCTCCTGGTATCAGTTATGCAATGCCCGGGGGGGGGGGGGGGGGGGTACTCCCTTATGTGGCCCATACGTGGATATGCCGCTGGACAGGGTATGGTTTTTGGCCTCTCTGCCCTGAACAGGGTATATAATTTCATGCGAGTCTGTCCTAAACAGGGTCCGAACCTGTCCTAAACAGGGTATGGTTGCACGATTGTCGTCGTAAAAATATGGTTTATATAGTATTTAGAGATCGGAGACGTTTGCCGCGTATCAGTCAAACGCGATTCGCTAAATTGCAACCTAAACAGGGTCCTAAAATAGAGGATGTTGCCCTACACAGGATAGGTATTTTAGGGGTTTTTATTGTTTCTTTGCCCTAAACAGGGTCAGGTTTTCAAACCCTCAGCGGCACCCCTATACCCAAACATGGGTCAAGTACCCCCCCCCCCCCCCCCGGATGCAATGCAGCCAGAACAGCACACACAGTATTATAAAAGCCAGTGTAGATAACCTATAAGGTTTGTCTCCGCACATTTTTTATAAGAATGAACAATGCTATCTACATGCTTTTAATTTTATTCATTAGAAAAGTAAATAAATAAACATCTCGAAATATTTCAATCGAAGCTCAAATGAATTGCAAACAGTGACACAGTGATCGATTGTCCTGAAAAGGTTTAAACTACAATGGCATTATGTTTGGTGGAGGAATGTATTCGTAGAATTGAGACGTAATACTGTATATTTTTAAAAGTTTTTCGTGGGGGTTCAAGATATTTTTTAGACCGGTAACGTCTTGTTTTTGCAGGCTAAAGATCAAATACATTCCTGTGATGATTTATTTGTTGACGAAAATTCGATCCGATACCCGAACGAGCTCTTATCAAAACTGTATGACTGATCGAATCATCAAGATATCGATGGCGCAAATGCTCAGCCTTTATATCAATATGAACAGCCTTTTGTTTCATTCAAACCCCATTTTGTCCTTCCTGCACTGTCGGCTTTTATATACTTGGCGCCGGATTCTGCGGATAAGCCAGATTTTTGCAGAGTTTTTCCTTCTTTTGTAACCACGTTTGTAAACATTCTCTACATTTTTAAATGTCTGAATTGTTTTCTCTTTATCTAGTTCCCAGATAGCAGATCTGACAAGGGGAATCTGCCCGGAGAAAGCAAAGGCGTTAAATATGATTCAGCCATCCGAGATGAAAAATCCTCCGGCAAGACCACCAGGTTTGTAGCGTGAATCTCAAGAGTTTGATGTTTTATGTTACACCTTTATTGACTACTCATCGTTGATAAACTCCAGAAACGCCTGTTGATGTTTCTTGGAGAATCTCATGACATCGCACCTCATTTGGAACTGAAATGTAAAATTGATTGATTGTTAAAGACTGATAAACATATGTCCTTCCCTCGCTTTTAAAAGAGAAACAGATTTATGAAGCGACGAAAGTTCGTTGACCTCAGCATTGCAACTCGCCAAATCGCAGCTGGAGATTTAACCAGATTTTGTACTCCTTTGGGCCGATTTTTTGGCTACAATTGCTTGTCCCCAGTCACGTATCATCCTCCGAAATTTACAATGTTCTCGTAAGAGACCACTGGGGACGAGTGCTCAGAGTGTACCTGCATTTCCATCATCCGCAATTGTCGCGTGCGTGCATGTTCATCTTGTTAGATGCCATTTACACACACCACGTGACCCTATCGCTCGCCACATGCCAGAAATCGTATTTACGGAGTCACGCACCACTTGTTCGTCTTAGGGAGGTGTCCGCCTTAGAAAGAGTTAGCCTGTTCCAGGCGTTCGGATAGCAGGGAAGCGATGCGAAAAGACGGGTGAAGTGCGAAGAGTAGCCTGCGTGCAAGCTATGGAAGAAGCTATGAAGAGCGGCAATCCCCTGGCCGTTCTTCGCGCTTCGCGCGTTTTTTCGTGTTCCCCCGGCACTATCCGAACGCCTAGAAAAGGCTAAGAAAGAGTTGACACAGCAAGGGTGGGGCTTTTCTTTTTCGACTGAGCGCTAGTTTGTTTAGGTACCTGCCTCGTATTAATACGTATTAATACGTAGGAAGAGAGACCCTGGGTGCATAGTCAACCAACCAATGAACGGCCCCTAGTGTCTATTTTTGTCAAGGCAGCCCTAGTCCTAAAAGTTGTTCTACTTTGACAGGCTGTTGCACGCCCGAATTGCACCTTGGATTTGACAACGCGACCGCTGACGTAGCAGACGATAACCATGAAGAACGTCGCCTCCAGTCACGCGCGGTCAGCAGCGTCGACGCGCCGTGTAGCAACTCCGCTGACTTAAATGCAAGACTTGTGCAATTCAAGAGCGCAACATTTGCAAAGGTAACTGATGCAATTACCATTGCCATTTGGGTCAACTTGAAAACAATCTCCGGCATTCAACCAATTCTGCTCATAAAAGGACAAACTAGTGAACTTCGATTTGAGCTTGCTGAAGGTCACGTGACTTGGTTATACTTTGCGACGCGTCCATCACTCGCGACATTTGCACTGTTAAGCTCAAAGCCAGTTATCTCAGCCGGTTCGTGGACGCATCTTGTAGCGCAATATGACGCACATGGTAACCGGGCCGCGGTGTTTGTCAATGGTGAGGAAATACTGCAGAGTAAGTCCAATGGTGGATCACTGGAGATAGCCTGGAGCGAGTTTACTACCATTGGTAAATATTCATTCAGCGAGGCGTTCGAGTTCAAACTGGAAGGACGTGTGGATGAGTTTTACATTTACTACTGTGCCCTTCCAGAGATGGTAATTCAAAGACTTTATCGGATATGTCATGTGGATGGTAAATGTGCTCCAAGAGAAACAGGTAAGTATGTTGGTAATTAAAGCTGGTTTTTGTATGATCACTAGTGATCGCTCAATCGGGGGGCGAAAACCGGACCAAGATTGATTATTATTCGGGGTGTGGCCTCCCTTGTATTGATTTTGAAGAGAATGAGAAATTATTTGGAGAGAGACTTGGTGCGCATACAGCAAGTTAAGGCGGAGTTAACTTGAATGCCATTTTTCCGCCACTTAACATGGGTTTAATGGAAATATATCGTTCACGTTTCAAGCAATCCAGAAGCTCTATGCTCAAAACATGAATCTATGTTATGGAGTGTTTTGTAAATTTTTGGGTGATTTTGGGGTATTTTGGGGAGGAAATAGTTTTTCTCAAAGGAGTTGTAAAATTTAGGGAAATAAGAAATATTGAACATTTAAATAAATGTAGTTTTCAAGTTAGAATTTGGAGTTAAAAATTAGTAGATGGACACCAACAGACAGTTGATAACCACGCAAGAGCACCCGCGTGGGCATCAACTGTCTGTTGGTGTTCCAAAAATCATTTTCTTTCTTCTATTCCTTCTTTAAACCTATTAAAATTTCATTGAAATTAACGTTTACCACCGCCTTAAACAGAAAACCACATAAATGAGCGTAGCCTGCAGGGGTAATATAGGGCGAAAGCTGGAGGGCGCACGCGCGAGGGAGAAGATACACTATTTTTTCGCCCTGTTCGCGCCCCTCCAACTAGTGCAATATATTTCTGCAGGCGCAGGCTATACGAAAAGCAGTCTTATGAGAAAGAGTTGAAAACGCTCTCGTAGAATTTCTCCATATCCCCGGGAAATTAGCTAACAATAACTCAATGGAGTAGATAATCGATACCTCATCGGTGAAGAGCCCGTTCAACAACAACAACAACAACAACAACAACAACAACAACAACAACTTTATTTACCCATTAATTACGTTCAGAGCGTTTGTGAAGGCTTAGAATCTTTTGAAAGCTTACATGTGCATTACTGTAACGATTTCAGGCAGATTTAATGCACCAGTACCCTCGTGGCAATGTCATTGCTTGTTTCAATGAGAGACAAACACATAATTTGACAAATACATATAAAATTATATAATTATAAAAAGAGTTGTAAATCTTAAAATATAACTCTGTTTCAGACGATGATGAGCTGTGTGACGTCAGTGCATTCCAGTGCAAGAATGGAAAATGCGCAAGACAGGCGTGGCGCTGTGACGGCGAGAATGACTGCGGGGACTGGAGCGACGAGATTGGATGCGGTTGGTTTTGCCTCCTCCTTGTTTAATCTTTAATTTCATTCCTCATTTTCAGTTATCTGCTTCTGGCTTTCTTTGCTATTTTAAGCCTGGACAGTCTGTTATCTGGTGTGATCGAGGTTAGCCATTTGCGAGAATAATTCTTGCGGGGAAATGGGATACTTTTAAGGTTGACGATGCAATGTTTGGCTGATGTGGTTCTTAAATTTGGGGAACAAAATCGTGTCCTTACGGACCTTTCGTCGTCAAATTGTTTGTTTTATTGTAATCCGGCGGAAAAGGGGTGCCGCTCACATTTGATTTAATGAAGTTACTTTTGACCATCAGATGGCTTTTGTGGCGCAGGTGAGCAACCCTCTGCACTACAGGGACAGTGTGTGTCTTGCTTTTGCATGGGGCGTTCTCAGAATTGCAGCAGTGCAGACATGTACCGAGACAGGGTAGGTACAATATACTTTGTCAATTGAGCTCTTCGGAACGACCTTTTATTGGACTTGAGACAAATTTTATGCAGATTTTCTTTATCTCGTCTAGACAGTTCTTATTCACTCTGAGCTCTTTGATCTCAATGAGTCCAACTTATTCTCTATAGCTTTAATAGCAGCAGGTCATGAAAATGAATGACCTGAAAACTGTCTTGTTTGTTTGTTTTTGTTTAAGACTTTAGAGCCGAAATGATATAAGTGGCAATTCGTTACATCGTTGTTTGCTATTATGCGTCATGAATTTAAATCACTGCGTTTAGAAATGGCCAGTTCCCGTAGGGTCAGTCAATTCTCGGAGGCGGACCGGATTCCAAACCGAAAATGATACTTAATCGGCCACCGCGAACATCACGGAAAGAGAAAATAGTTCCTTCTGTTCTTCCTAACTTGTAAAATGTATCTTTACCAATCAAAATTCCCGCAAAATGCTGGGCATCAAATAATGACGATGAAACATGGGCTCTGTTTCTTTAAATGTTTTACATAAAGCTTTATTCAAGATAGTCTTATCGTTTCTAATTTCTCATATGATAGGACTTTGACTTTCGTCTTTTTTTTGCAGCTCAAAACAGAAGTCAATGAAACAAGCCTTCCCGTCATGCATTTGGTAGATATCAATGGATCTGTGTCCGGCGTAACCTACACTGCTGACCACTTGAAAAATGAATTCGTGGCTCATAACGCTTCCAAAGAAACACGCTATTACTGGACTCTACCGAAGGACTTTTTAGGAAACAAGGTTATATTTCATTTCTATATTTCCATTTATTTCATTGAGGGATTTAGGCGAAGTATGTTAACATCAAGTTATCAATGGATGTTTCGTAAAGTCTGCGCTGCAGTTTGCCCGGTAAAAGTATCAATCCATTTCGGGTTTTTAATTGTTTTCTATCAGGACAATTTTATGAAAGGTTGCAAATTCAACGTGGCGTTTAGCTTATCCACTTTTAGCGGTTGAGAGAATTTGGTTTAGAATCACATATTAATCTAGATAGATGTTACACCTCGAATCAGTCGATTTAACGCCAATGTGGCTTGCCTTTGTAGTTATATATTAAAATGTTTCCTTGCTATTTTTTTTATTATTAAAGCTATCGAGTTATGGTGGAAAACTTCGTTACACTGTCAAGTATCATGTTGGTAATGGGTCGAGGGATCAAGATGCAAGGAATCCATCCAGACACCTTAGAAGCATACGTGAAATAATCAATTCTAAAGGTTTCATGGCCAACTATGTCATTGAAGAAGACGCAAGTAACATTGAGGCATCTGGAATTGATGACGCGGCGTCCTTGGGCGATTCAGAGCAAATTACGTCAATTCCCAAGACGCAATCTACAGATAGTCGTGTTACAGAGATGGCTACCAAACTACAAGAAACTGCTATAATGCCAAAAGATACCGCTGGTTCCTTGCCTTTCTCGGCTAAAGTTAGTAAGGAAGGATTCAGATCTAACGTAGAATCTAAGCCAATTGCATCTCCTGTTAATGCCCCTGGACATTCCACAAAGGGCCCCCAACTCCGACCCAACCTGTGTTCTCCACTAGCAAAATAACTAAAACATCACATCAACCGACTACGGACAGTGACGACATTTTTACAACTGCAGAAATTAGTACTACAGAGATTGCAGAGTCGGACGAAGACCCTGAACTGGTTAACGATCAACGATTTGCAAGTACAGCCGGTGCCAAACCTGACCAACCAACAACTGCTGCAACGCCAGAAGAGACCTCCATCTCAACTAAGAGTGAAACTACTCCGTTACTGATAATTCGAACGCATCCAGGTGAAAGAATGCCCTCTAGTACTGACAGGCCTACTTCAGAAACATTAACAGCGATACCAGATATATCATCCACAGTAACGGATGCATCCACCGACGGTCAAGATGACACAACCACTTTCGAGCCGCCTTCAGCCTCTAGTACTGACAGGCCTATTTCACAAACAGTGACAACGATACCCGATACGTTTCTTACAAACACAGATGCATCGACCGACGGTCGAGATGAAACAACCGCATTTGTGCTTCCTTCAGCCTACAGTACTAACAGACGTACTGCAGATACAGTGACGACAATACCATATACTTCTTCCACAACGGTTGAATCGACCGATGGTGAAGATGAAACAACCACTGCTGTGCCGTCTTCAGCCTACAGTACTGACAGTACTGACAGGCCTACAGTGACAACAATACCAGATTCGTCTTACTCAACAACCGATGCATTGACTGATGGTCAAGATGAAACAACCACTGCTGTGCCTCCGTTAGCCTACAGTACTGACAAGTCTACTTATGAAACTACCACTTCTTCAGGCTACAGTACTAACGAGCCAACTTCAGGAACAGAGTCCACAATACCAGATGCGTCTCACACAGTAACGATTGCATCGACGGATGATGAAGATGAAACAACTACTGCTGTGCCTTCTACAGCATACAGTACTGACAAGCCTACTTTAGGAACAGTGACAACAACAATACCAGATTCGTCTTACACGACAACCGATGCATTGACTGATAGTGAAGATGAAACAACCACTATTGTGCCTTCTTCAGCTTACACTTCTGATAAGCCTACTTCTGAACCAGTGACAACAATACCAGATACGGTTTACACGACAACCGATGCATCAATTGATGGTGAAGATGAAACAACCACTGCTGTGCCTTCTTCAGGACACAGTACTTCTGGTACAGTGACAAAAATACCAGTGACAACAATACCAGATTCGTCTTACTCGACAACCGATGCATGGACTGATGGTCAAGTTGAAACAACCACTTATGTGCCTTCTTCAGCCTACAGTACTGACAAGCCTACTTCAGGAACAGTGACAAAAATAACAGATTCGTCTTACACGACAACCGATGCATCAAGAGGTGGTAAAGATGAAGCAACCACTGATGTGCCTTCTTCAGCTTACAGTACTGACGAGCGTACTTCAGGAACAGTAACAACAATACCAGCGTCTTACACGACAACCGATGCATCGACCGATGGTGAAGATGACACAACCACTGCTGCGGCTTCTTCAGCCTACAGCACTGACAAGCCTACATCTGAACCAACGACAACAATACCATATACATCTTACTACACTGTAACGAGTGCATCGTCGACTGATGGCCATGATGAAACTACCATTACTGTGCCTTCTTCGGCCCATAGTACTGACAGGCCTACATCGGAAACAGTGACAACAATACCAGATACGTCTTATATGACAACCGATTCATCGACAGATGGTGAAGATGAAACAACCACTGCTGTGCCTTCTTCAGCTTACAGTACTGACAGGCCAACTTCTGAACCAGTGACAACAATACCAGATACGTCTTACACTGTAACGAGTGCATCGACTGATGACAAAGATGAAACTACCACTCCTGTGCCTTCTTCAGCCTACAGTACTGACAGGCCTACTTCAGATATAGTAATAACAATACCAGCGTCTTACATGACAACCGATGTATCAACCGATGGTGAAGATGAAACAACCACTGCTGTGCCTTCTTCGGCCGACAGTACCAACAGGCCTACTTCAGGAACAGTGTCAACAGTACCAGATACGTTTTACACGACAACCGATGTATCCACTGATAGTCAAGATGAAACAACCACTGCTGTGCCTTCTTTGACCCACAGTACTGACAAGTCTACTTCAGAAACAGTGACAACAACAACAGTACCAGATACGTCTTACACGACAACCGATGTATCCACTGATAGTCAAGATGAAACAACCACTGCTGTGCCTTCTTTAGTCCACAGTACTAACAAGCCTACTTCTGGAACAGTCACAACAATACCAGTGACAACAACACCAGATTCGTCTTACACGACAACCGATGCATCAACAGACGGCGAAGATGAAACAACTACTGCTGTGTCTTCTTCAGCCTACAGTACTGATAAGCCTACTTCTGAACCAGTGACAGTAACGAGTATATCGACTGATGGCCAAGATGAGACTACCATTCCTGTGCCTTCTTCAGCCTACAGTACTGAAAAGCCAACTTCAGGAATAGTCACAACAATACCAGTGACAACAATACCAGATTCGTCTTACACGACAACCGATGCATCGACTGATGGTGAAGATGAAACAACCACTGCTGTGCCTCCTTCAATCCACAGTACTGACAGGCCTACTTCGGAAATAGTGACAACAATACCAGATACGTCTTATACGACAACCGATGCATTAACAGATGGTGAAGATGAAACAACCACTGCTGTGCCTCCTTCAATCCACAGTACTGACAGGCCTACTTCTGAACCAGTGACAACAATACCAGATACGTCTTACACGAAAACCGATGCATCAACAGATGGTGAAGATGAAACAACCACTGCTGTGCCTTCTTCGGCTTACAATACTAACAGGCCTACTTCTGAACCGGTGACAACAATACCAGATACATATTACACTGTAACGAGTGCATCGACGGATGGTGAAGATGAAACTACCACTGCTGTGCCTTCTTCAACCCACAGTACTGACAGGCCTACTTCTGAACCAGTGACAACAATACCAGATACATCTTACACTGTAACGAGTGCATCGACTGATGGCAAAGATGAAACTACCACTGCTGTGCCTTCTTCAACCCACAGTACTGACAGGCCTACTTCTGAACCAGTGACAACAATACCAGATACATCTTACACTGTAACGAGTGCATCGACTGATGGCAAAGATGAAACTACCACTGCTGTGCCTTCTTCAACCCACAGTACTGACAGGCCTACTTCTGAACCAGTGACAACAATACCAGATATGTCTTACACTGTAACGAGTGCATCGACTGATGGCAAAGATGAAAGTACCATTCCTGCGCCTTCTTCAGCCTACGGTACTGACAAGCCTACTTCAGGAACAGTCACAACAATACCAGTGACAACAATACCAGATTCGTCTTACATGACAACCGATGCATCAACTGATGGTGAAGATGAAACAACCACTGCTGTACCTTCTTCAACCCACAGTACTGACAGGCCTACTTCTGAACCAGTGACAACAATACCAGATATGTCTTACACTGTAACGAGTGCATCGACTGATGGCAAAGATGAAACTACCATTCCTGCGCCTTCTTCAGCCTACGGTACTGACAAGCCTACTTCAGGAACAGTCACAACAATACCAGTGACAACAATACCAGATTCGTCTTACACGACAACCCATGCATCAACCGATGGTGAAGATGAAACAACCACTGCTGTGCCTTCTTCAGATTACAGTACTGACAAGACTACTTCTGAACCTGTGACAACACCACCAACTACGTTTTACACAACAACAGATACATCAACAGATGGTGAAGATGAAACAACCATTGCTGTGCCTTCTTCAGCCTACAGTACTGACAGGCCTACTTCAGAAACAGTCACAACAATACCAGCGTCTAACACGACAACCGATGCATCGACCGATGGTGAAGATGAAACAACCACTTCTGTGCCTTCTATAGCATACAGTACTGACAGGCCTACTTCAGAAACAGTAACCAAAATAACAGATTCGTCTTACAAGACAACCGATGCATCAACAGATGGTGAAGATGAAACAACCACAGCTATGCCTTCTTCAGCTTACACTTCTGACAGGCCGACTTCGGCAACAGTGACAACAATTCCAGATACGTCTCACACAGTAACGACTGCATCAACTGATGGTGAAGATGAAACAACCACTGCCGTGCCTTCTTCAGCCTACAGTACTGACAGGCCTACGTCGGAAACAGTGACAACAATACCAGTTACTTCTTACAAAGCAACCAACACTGTGTACTCTCCAACGTCGAGAAAAGTACCAACTCCAGAACCAGTGACGACAGGTTTGTTTGAATTTGTGTCCTTTCGTGAACCGTCTATAAGCTATCTTCCAAGATTCATTGTTCAGTATATATCATTGTACTGAGTATGTTGTGA
Source organism: Desmophyllum pertusum (assembly GCA_029204205.1). NCBI lineage: Eukaryota > Metazoa > Cnidaria > Anthozoa > Scleractinia > Caryophylliidae > Desmophyllum > Desmophyllum pertusum. The sequence continues at coordinate 1,744,883 of MU826356.1, forward strand.
ATAGTATTGCTCTACTCGTGCTCTGATACATTCAATTTAGTAATAGCAAGTGAAAATTTGACGTTATTCTATATACTTAATAACTATTGAACTCTTCCGGCGCTAAGTACTTGGCCTGGCACACTGTATATTTTTACTTCATAAGAGCTGCGTTATATTTGTACTCGTTTGCGCAAATTGCTCGTGGAATTTAGTGAAGCTAGGTACGATACTATGGGCCCTGATTGGTTTTAGAGAGCACATCTCTCCTCGCATGATCTAAATCACTATGTGACCGTCCAAGATTATGATAACGATTCGGTTACGTTTGTCTCTTTTAGAACCAACAATAAGGTGTCAAGTCGGCGATGACTTTTATCCAGCAAATAGCATCTTCATCACTAACAGTTGTTCATCCCGCTGCTCGTGTCTTGAAGATGGGAATCTTCGTTGTGCTCCACTTTGCATGGATGATGATGATGATGATGATGATGATGATGATGATGATGATAATGACGATGATGATGATGATACTCCTGTTTGTGAAGATAACGAAAAAGAAGTCGAGTCTCGTGTACCAGTAGAAAACAGCAGTTGTGTTTGTGTAGAGAAAATATGCATCAAAGTAGATGGTAAGACGGTTTATTTCAGTTATTATAGAGTTGTACTGAAATTTAAAGTAACGAAAATATACTTTTCAAACTCATTAATAATTCATCAAGTTAAAACAAAGGAAATCATAATTTCCAAACATGGCGAATTTCGTCAAAAATACTCCACTGCGCGTCGTATTTTCAACTCTCTTCTCAGTGTTTGGAAATCGGATGAAACACCGTCTTTCGTGTTTGACACGTTACTTCTCAACTTCTCAAATGTCATTATCATTTTCGCTTTCAATCTTTGTTTCCCCGGAGCTCACATACAGTTCATATTTTTCTTTATGTCATCAGGAGAATACAGCGCTACGAGTTTAATGATCTTTACTGTGTATTCCTTTATTAGATGCAACAACAACAACTCCGGCTGTTACTCTAACCACAACCACACCATCTCCCACACCTGGTCAAGTCACAGAAGCCATTCGATTGGTGGTATGAATTATTAACTTGATCCTGTATTTTTAGCACAACTTAGGCCCAGTTCAGACGCCGTACTTCACATGAGCCGAATCGAATTCGATGAATTAAGTTCATGTGAGGTACGGCGTCTGAATCAATTCAGAACGGCTGAATGAATTCGGATCGGCTCAGCCGTTCTTCCCGCCTGGCTCAGCCGGGAATAACGGCTGTGGACCGGCTTTGATTCAGACGCCGAACTTCGCATGAGCCGAAACAAATGCATTAATTATTATAATGTATTTTTCAGTATAACAGCAATTTTCCCCTATTAATTTAAGTTCGGCTGAATTAAGCTCGACGTCTGAATCAATTCAGCCGGTCTAAATTAATTTGGGTCGGCCTAAATTCGAATTCGATTCGGCTCATGTAAAGTACGGCGTCTGAACTGGGCCTCATAGTCAAAAATTTGGTTTGGAAGCTCGATAGAATGGCACTAATCGCATGCTATTATGATCGCTTTCAGAATGGTTTTAAAATTTTTATCCTTAAAACGTGAAGCATAGCAGTCACAGATCCAACCATTACTACGACCGAAAATAATACAATAAACCCATCACAGTAGCAGAGATACTTGCATAAGGCAAGTGATGGTTTGTCCTTGATTTCAACTGATTGGCCAAGAAGACAACATCTCTGCTATTGACGTTATGGGAGTTCGTTAAACCAATAACAAAGCCATTTTCTGCAATTTATAACATAACCTTCGAATAAAGGAAACCTATAAATAGTAATTGTCTAAGGTTCGACGGGCATTTTTTAAATCATCAGGCAAGAGAGTGGCTCTATAATGAGGTCCACGACTCATTTGTGTATTTGTGTTTGATTGGACTATGCATTTTCTTTAAAGGAGCTACGTCACGGATGGCTCATCTTGAAAATATTGGCCAATGTTTTCAAGTTCGCCGTTCGCACATCCGTCTTAATCTTCTCCATCCTCAACCATCCTTGTTCTTGTATGGTTCTTATTGCCTCTTTGGTGTTTTTCTACCTTACCTTCTACCTTTTTCTACCCTATTATTTTGAGGCTCTCTTCAATTTGAAGGTGATTTTGCACTTCGCAAAAATGACTTAAAATATCGTGAAATAGCTCCTTTAAAGGTGCTCGTCACGCATTTTGAAAGCATCAGCCTAACTTGATCCCAATCTTTCCCAATGATGGCCATCCTGGTTCCTTTTGGCGTTTGGGGGGCTCTAAATGACTCGTGGCGTGCCAGCCATTGTGTAGTTAGAGCCACTTATCAAAGACAATGTTTGCTTCTCAGGGAAAGGACGAAACCTTGGTATTTCATCATGAGGTACAGCCAAACACTGCAAATTACCAACGAACAATGGAAGTCTCTCTCACCGAGGTATGTGTGAAAAGGGTAACTAAACGTACCTGATAAATGTTTGTTATCAGATGACGATGAACTCTTAAAATGAGGCCTACTCTGGGACCTAAAATCGCCGTAATTTTGGGCGACTTAAAGCGATTTTGGGAGATTTAAGGCGATTTTAAGTCCCAGAGTAGGCCTAAAATGGTCATCTTTTCAAGTTCACAGACTTTTGTAGATAGCTCATAGAAAGTTTGAATCATGGACATACGTCGAAGAATATGTTTGTGTATCTAATCTTTTTATCTTCTTAATCAGGCAAAATGGCGTTCATCTGACGGGTCGCCGACTTCCAGGGACACTTTCATGAGGGTGTTATCGGACGTTCAGGGCATCTATGTAAGGGCCTCGTATGGTGACGATGGAACCCGCAGTACCGGGTCATTAAGGTACATAGCTTACTCTTGGTGTTTAAAAGAATTTAACTCACCTTTTCCAAGAAACTGACTGTGACTTCTTTCCCTCTTTGTACAGCATTAAAGAAATCTCCCTTGACGTGGCTTCTCGACACAACGTAGGTTTTGGGAAGGTTTTACTGGTAGAACAGTGTGAATGCCCAGTGGGCTACAGTGGACTGTCTTGTGAGGTAATAAATTAACCCTTTTATTTCTAAGCTAGAGATTTTAGTACTCCGAATTGATTACCATATATTTATTTTAATTTCAGCTTTTATCATTTCGGGCCCATTTAGAAAACATCCTCTAATTGAAAATTTAATTATTGTCGTCACCTTATGACATATGTATCTACATTTCAGATAAGAGTTAGTTGTTCATCATAAAAAATAAAATGCCGAAGTATCCGCTACAAACATTTACGAAAAAGGAACTCCGTTAGCTAGCGAGATCAATTTCCCATAGTGCCTTTCTCTGGACTCGCAGACTGAATATTCTTTTGTAAAACAGCACATACAGTCTTTGGTGCATCAGGGGGTCTTGATTTTGATGTAGAGCAAGCATAAGTTTGGTGACTCAAAGTTAGTTTGTTATAAATCAAACTATGGGTAGTTTAATTAATTTTTTCGTTACAACCAAATGTTTTCAAACTATTAAAGACAAAGCGTAAACGCCGGTTTAACCGACTTCTCTGTTGCGCCGTTCATTGTTTTGTTCGTGTTCATTTAATATCGATGCACGTTAAACGATTTGATGTCTTTAAACGCTTTTCACATTCTTACTCTTTTTGCATTAGTTTCCTCCAAGGCTTTGCTTATTGTTATAAGATTTGAGTGATGTAAGCTTACAATTAAGTGCATGATGTATTTGGGTGTTTCAAAGTATATATACAAAATAAGTACACCCACTTTGCTTGTTTTGTATTGTTTACTGTACTTTCTGTTCTTTCGCTTATGAAGTGCCCTTGCTTCCTTATTTTTTTAACTGTTTGTTTCGCTAGCATTGTTCTCCAGGCTACACTCGGTCAAGTGATGGACTTGGTTGTATGGAGTGCTATTGTAATGAACATTCCGATGTTTGTGACCAGGACAACGGCACATGCCTCGTGAGTTACTTAGTTGCTTAAGCCACTGTCAAACGGTCTCAAAATTCTCTCAACATTTGTTGCGTCATGTTGAGAGATGTTGAGAACATGCCGTGTCAAACGGCCTCAACAACCACTCAAAAAATGTTCAACAAGTGAGTTGCGCGAGGTCTGGGGACTGAGAGGTGTAGTCGAGAGAGTCTGTCAAACGGCTTCAACAGTTCGAGAACAAAAATGTTGAGACAAAGTTAAAACGAAATCAAACTGTACTCAACATGTTTCAACATTGTTGAGAGGGGGTGTCGAAAGGCCTCAACATCGGCTCTCAAGAAATGTTGAGAGAATTTTGACACTAAGTTGAGACCGTTTGACATGGACATAAGTTTTCTATAGAATTTCTTCATAATACGTAGAACTGAACAGTACTTAAAGATAGTTCATAAATGGTGTGTTGTATTCGAGAAATCAAGAATTTGTTGCTAAATCTAGAACAGGTTGTTGTGCTCATGAAATTGTTGCCTTAAATTGTCCCACAAAGAAGAAAGCGACAGAAAGGAAAGAAATATAAGAAAACTCCAACGAACGAGGTTGGGTGGGGTGGTTGGATAGAGAGCGACTAAGTTTGAGAGCGACTAGCCTACTTGGTGGTCACTTGGTGGTCACTTGGTGCTCACGTGGTGGTCACCTGGTGGTCACTTGGTGGTCACTTTGTAGTCACATAGTGGTAGCCACTTGGTGGTAGTCACTTGGTGGTAGTCAATTGGTGGTAGTCACTTTGGTGGTAGTCACTTTGGTGGTAGTCACTTAATTTGCTGGTAGTCACTTTGCTGGTAGTCACTTTGATGGTAGTCACTTTGCTGGTAGTCACTTTGATGGTAGTAACTTTGCTGGTAGTCACTTTGGTGGTAGTCACTTTGCTGGTAGTCACTTTGGTGGTAGTCACTTTGCTGGTATAGTCACTTTGCTGGTAGTCACTTTGATGGTAGTCACTTTGTTGGTAGTCACTTGATGGTAGTCACTTTGCTGGTAGTCACTTTGATGGTAGTCACTTTGCTGGTAGTCACTTTGGTGGTAGTCACTTTGCTGGTAGTCACTTTGATGGTAGTCACTTTGCTGGTAGTCACTTTGGTGGTAGTCACTTTGATGGTAGTCACTTTGCTGGTAGTCACTTTGATGGTAGTCACTTTGCTGGTAGTCACTTTGGTGGTAGTCACTTTGCTGGTAGTCACTTTGTGGTAGTCACTTTGCTGGTATAGTCACTTTGCTGGTAGTCACTTTGCTGGTAGTCACTTAATTTGCTGGTAGTCACTTTGCTGGTAGTCACTTTGCTGGTCGCTCCATTGGGAAACAAAAAATAGTTCGAGATATTTGAGATAACCGGGGCTCGAGTTAGCCGATAATAAAAACAAGGGCAAAGGGAATGGGTTTGAGTTCGAGATATGGGAGTTCGAGTTAACCGAGTTCGAGTTAGCAGGGTTCTACTGTATAAACAGCGTCAAATTTCCTTCAACACAACAAATTACTAGAAACATGATTGATGGTTAGGCCTAGAATTCCGCACTAAACTCAGGTTTAGCTTAATTCTGGTCCTCTTAAAACTATGCTTACATACTCTGGGAACGTTTGTGTCAGTTTTTTGCCATTTTTTCCAGGTTTCAAAAGAGAGTGGCTGATTAAATTGACGTTCTATTTTCAGCTCGTTATTTGCTGTTGTACGCTTTTCAATAAATATATCTAACCCTGCAGTTTCGCACCAGTTTAAAATCCTTCAATTTTTACATTTTTATTGTACTTTAAGGAAATGAACTTTGACAATGTATTGACTGTGACTTTCTTAAATGAATGTGTTCATCAGGACTGCCGTCACAACACTGAGGGTTTACATTGTGACAGGTGCCAATCAGGTTACTTTGGAAACGCCTTGAAGGGAACACCCATTGACTGCCAACCGTGTCCTTGTCCGCTGACCATACTTCCAAATCGGTATTAAAGTTTAAATATCATTACCCAAGCTTCTTGTGGTTTAAATTTATCTCTTCTTATAGACCTTATTCATAAATGGCGGCCGATTGATTATTCTTTTATATTCATGCTAATCAGCCTACCTAACCTCGTTAGCATGTGCAAAATTCAAAAGAATTTTTACTCTAAAATGAGGCTAGGTAGGCTGATTAGCATGAATATAAAAGAATAATTAATTGGCCGCCATTTATGAATACGGTCTATCGTGTTGGTATAAGACGTACAGTCGAAGCTTCCATAAGCGGACACCCTCGGGAAGCAGAAAAAGTGTCTGCAACTGGAGCTAGTCGCTTACGGGAATGTCCGCTCCAGAGTGTGAAAGAGCTACCCTATATCCACGCCAATTTTACACTAGCTAAGCCGTGTAAACGTAGTCATTAGTTTTGTGTTTTTCTTTAGCAAGATGGTATGTTTGTCAAGGCGGTCGTAAGTAGAGCTCTCCACTTACTAGAGTGTCCGTCTAGAGAGGTTCGACTGTAGTGCGAAAGAGCAACCATGTGTCCTCACCAATTTTTGCACTAGCTAAGTGAAAACTTAGCCGTAATAGCTTTGTGGTTTTTTTAGCAAGATGGTATGTTTGTAGAGTTATCGTTAAAAGGGATTCAAATATATTTTGTCTTGAATTTCTTCTTCGTTTAATTTGGTTCGCAGTTTGTAATGCGCAAAAAGAAATATCTGCCTTCTTTTGAGATTCTCATTGATTTTCATTCATATAGAACCAAGATCAGGATATTGTTCATAAAGTATTGTTTACAGTTTTCCTCGTGTCTCTTTCAAGGTTTAGTCCAACGTGTTTTCTTGACGATGACGGTCTTCCAACGTGTAACGCGTGCGCTGTAGGATACGCTGGACGAAACTGTGAGCTGTAAGTGCTTTTCTTTAGTAGTCATCAGCATTTGAAGTGTCTACAGTTGTGTATATATATTAAAACGAAAATGTTTGAGTAAAAGCTAGCAATAAATCAAACTAATGAGCAACTTCAAGAAATGGGCTTCTGCTAACTTTAAATCTAAAATTAAAAAAATTGTTTCACCTCTATCGCTTTCGGTAAACATTCTCTTCTCTATACAGGACCTAAACTATGGAACAATCTTTCCAATGAAGCCAGAAACACCCCATCTATGAAACAATTTCAATTCTTCATTCGCAAAACCAATCTGAAAGAATTCTTAACATCAAACTCTGTAATTCCTGTACTTTATATTCTACATAACCTCCACTTAGCTCAATGCAATAAGCTTATATAGTAATGTAAATATTCCACAATTAGTAGAGGGGACTTTTCACCTCAGCTACAAAATAACTGACACGTTAATAAAGTTATGAGAATAATGGTATAGGATAATTCTGACAAATACAAGAGAAATAGCAGTTATTACAGATGTCAGCGGTTTGACATGCAAACGAGGCGAAAAGGTCAATCTGGTATTGTTCACCGTTTGACATGCAAACGAGGCGAAAGGGTCAATCTGGCATTGTATTGGCCCATTAGCCTCATTTGTAGGCTCGATTACCAGCCGCTGTTCGGGAAAATGAGCCAGAACGAAGACCGGACTCGAGAGAGCGGCGGAAATCGAGCCTAACTCGTTTGCATACTTTTTAAAAACAAAAGAATATTTGACTGCGGGCTCAACTGTAATAACAGCTATTCCCGGAATTACACAGTCAAGTACTTTCGACTCTACAACTCTCTTGAATGACTGCGTCAGCAACAAAAGAAGCCAATTTTGTTTTTGTAATTTGTTGTTTAAATGACAAAGACACGGAATGTCAAGCGTTGCTTTAGGTTAATATCTACCTTACCATCAAAGCGCGCTATATGACGTTGTTATTTATAACACCTGATGTTGCTTTAATATGTATTTTTTTACAGCTGCGCAGTAAACTTCACAGGAAATCCCATGATACACCATTCCAAATGTGAACTACTAGCAGGTATCTTGCGAGTTTGCGACTCTCGCGGCAGCCTGGACACTAAGCCTGACACCAGGACACAGAAATGTTTCTGCAAGGTTAAAATGACTTTTCGTTTGTTTCTGTTTCGTTTGTTATTGTTGTTGTTGTTGTTTGTTTGTTTTAATTTCTTCCTTACATATTACAAAGCACAGTAAATGTCATTGAAGCTTTACGTTTGCTTGCTTTTCTTGTTTTACTTACTTCACTTTTTACTTGCTTTACTTTACTTTACTTTACTTTACTTACTTTGTTTTTAGGCTAATGTCCATGGCGTTAGCTGTGATTCCTGTCAAACAGGATTTTTCAATCTGCAAGCTGATAATCCTCAGGGCTGTACACCGTGTTTCTGTAATGGAGTTGCTGAGAGCTGTCAGAGCGCACTGCTCAATAAAACTCAGGTAAGCGAAGACATCGATTGAATACAGACTGCAATGGAATACGCACATGAAAATTGAAAACTAGAACAATTATGAACATTATAAGCCAGTTCGCGGTTTTTACGCAATTTTGAAAGAGGCGAAAACATCGCGCGAAATGGGATGTCAAATAATTTCCGTAAAATTTGATTCCTGGAAAACTTATGATATCTGCTAAGAGTTTGCTTATTACAGTTGAACCTCTCTACCGCAGACCACCAAGCGTTGTATGCTGATATATTTTCACTGTTCTTTTCTCAGATCCGATCTACGTTCTCTGTGAATGAGCTGATGAATTTCACCCTTGTCACATCTGACCTTACTCCAGTCAACTCTTCTGATCTTTTCGTTAATCCGCTGACAAAGGAATTGACGTTTCAGTCATTTGTTGTGGAAGGCGTTCAGGAGGATGTTTTATACTGGATGTTGCCACAAGAATACACGGGAAACAAGGTGGGGTTACAACGACCTTTATAACGATCTCCATTGACGAACATTATATCACCGTGATGAATAATTTATTCCAAGAGAGGATGATCTAAGAGAAGGATTCCCTGTGCCCCATGATAAGTTTTTTTACTTTTTTTACCTTTGCTGATGTTTTGCATACCGTGTTATAAATAAGGATTCTATTCTAGTCTATTCTATTCTACTCGAACTGATCAATCAGGTAGCGCTCTTACATATAAAATAGCTCAGCTATGGACTGAAAGTTAAAAATAGATTTCAAAAGATTATCACAGGAAGAGACCCATGTATGGGGAATACTTCTGTTAGATTATCCTTTCTTGTTTGTTGTTTTAGGTGACGTCATATGGTGGCGTTTTAAGACACGTGATCTCATTTGTCGCTAGCTCTGATGGACGGCCAATATCCGCACCAGATGTCATTCTGCTTGTAAGTAATATGTCTTAATTTTACAAAATAACCAAAGTACCACGCATGCTATGATTAGTCCGCCTACCGTCCAAGCGTGCAAGATTACATTCCTTTCAATTTCTTGGATAAAAAGTGTCTATTAAATAAAGTTATTTTTCATTTAAAAAGACGAATTGACTGTAAGGGTTTCTGCTGTAAGTGAATCTCCCACCACCACATCCTTATATTTTCTTTTGGGAGGAGGGTTAAATTAAGAGAGAATGAGATGTGCACAGTAAAAATAGTGCTTTTGATTTCATCATTTAGGGAAAATACATCTCCCTTAACCACTTCAAAAACTCTGCTGCAGAGCATGACGACGAAAAAGCTTACCAAGTCAAGTTTGAAGAGGTTTGATTCTTGTTCTTTTTTATCTTTAAGAACATTGTTAGAATTCCCATTGTCTCTGTTCATTTGAAATTCTTTTTATTTTCAGCACTTATGGACAGAAGGCAACGGTGGAGAGATATCACGTGACCAACTTATCATGGCACTGCATCAGGTCGAGGCACTGTTGATCAGAGCTTCCTATAGTACCCGGATGTTGCAAACAACGTACGATCAATGACTTGTGCTCCGTTCACACCAATTAAACCTGCTTAGAAACATGACACAGATCATACATTTAAAACACAGAACAACCTTCCGCCTTTGTTTCGCTATTTTATGGCCTTTTGTGGTTGATCGCCTCCAGAAAGTCCTAAATGCTGCTGCTAGGCTGATCTACCTCACTCGCAAATTTGACCACGTTGCTTTGTCTCTCTCTCTGTCTAAGGGGAAGGAGTTTTCCTAAATATATAATTAATGCGAATTTGTTGTAAGTTGTGACTCTTTATTAAAGGAGCTACGTCACGGATGGCGCATCTTTAAAAAATTAGCCTAACTTTTTCAAGTTTGTCATTTGAAATCTGTCTCAATCTTCACCAGTATTAACCATCCTTGTTCCTGTTTGGTTTATTATTACCTCGATGTTTTGTGTTTTTCTACCTTAGTAAACTGTTATTTTATGGTTTCCTTTGATTTGAAGGTGATTTTGTACATCGGAAAAAAAATGACTAAATATATCGTGACATAGCTCCTTTAAGTTATGAAAAACTAAATTTTATATTTTTTCTCGTTACGAACAACATCGTAATCACCGCTAGATCCAATGAAAAGTAAGTGTTATTCATTTATTCGTTATTCGTTGCAGTCTGCGTGAAGTTTCCATGGACATTGCGATTAATGACGCAACCAATCAGTCACGTGTTACTTCGGTTGAGGAGTGCGCATGTCCATCGGAATACCAGGGTTTGTCGTGTGAGGTGCGTAACCTGTAACATAACATGGCATCTTCAAAATGTTATGATTTAACTATATTACGATTCAGTTATCCATCCAAACCTTCATTTCAACAGTTTTATCATAAAAAGAGACAAAATTATTTGGCCACGTTTTATGCAATAACCAGAGTGTTACTGTAACGTAATTGGTTAAATTCTCTTTAATCTCATACCAATACAATAATCTCATACCTTACCAATAATCTTTCTTCTTTTTACAGTCTTGTAAACCGGGATACTATTGGTCACGTGTTGGCCCTTTCCTTGGCACGTGCATCAAGTGTGATTGTCATGGACATTCACGTGATAACTACTGTGATCCTGAAACCGGAGTATGCAAGGTCAGCGGTTTTACTCATTTCATAATGTATCCTGTCAGCATTACAATTAGCACTTATTTAGTGGCTGAAAATATTTTTATTTACTTCAACAGAATTGTCAGCACAATACTGGAGGCTTTCGCTGTCACAACTGCCTGACCGGTTTCTATGGAAACGCTACAATTGGTAAACCGTTGGATTGTAAGCCGTGTCCTTGCCCTATGACGTCACCACCAAACAGGTAAGCAAGGATACAATACATTTTTATACAATACAATACATTTATTTGCATTTCACTTTGTCTTTTACAATTTTGTTATAAATCTATATTTAAAGTAATAAATAGTTATCTAATTGTATATATAAATAATAAGACAAATAAATATAAGACAAAGATAGATTACATTTTCCCTTGGTAGAAATACCAAAATGTGTAATCCAGTGGACCTGAGCCCTCCCTTTAAGCCTCTTCCACACAAGCAAGTTTTCCTTAATTGACAAGTTTTCACTTGACAATTTTTCCTTGCTCGTGTGGAAAGGAACAAGGACACTTGTCAAGGAAAAATTTGCCAAATTTCCCTTTCCACACGAGCAAGGAAAGGGAAGGGGAAGGGGCTTTAGCACCCCAAAAGTAGTGGAGGTCGTTACTTAAACGCCATTGCGTGTAAGTAGTCATGTTTAAAACAACAGGTTTTCACCAATGATAACCAACTGTTTCTTCGTCGTTGCTATTCAGTTTTACATTATACAAGAATCTTTTCAAGACGCACACATTGAAATACGACATTGTAAGCGAACCTTTACATTTACTTGAAATTGCTTGCTAGGTTTAGTCCCACGTGTTTCATGGCAGAGGATGGGCAACCGACATGTGACGCATGCCCGCCAGGGTATGGCGGCAGGACATGTGACAGGTAGGTTAGAAGAAATGGTCGTTTATTTTGTACAAAAAAAATAGTATTTTTAATGCCAGATTTCCCATATCTCCATACGTGCATTATGCGTTGATATCAATATTCCTTCAGTCCACCCATTTTTCCAACTTCGACTTATGATCGTCGTCCCTTTTGATATGGCTGAAACTCCTTCCAAACCAGAAAGAAATGAAAATTTGACTTCGTCCCATTCATATGCCTAGTTATTAATGTCGTCGTTTTTCTGCTCTGATAGTTTTTTTAATTGAGTTTCATTCCATGCGATAGTGACATTACATAATTATAATATAGCATCTTTATATGCACGACAATAGTATTCACTGGAGTTTAATTTGTCAGATGCAATACGCCTTACGTTGGTAACCCGACTGAGCCTGGTGGGAACTGTAAACTAGGTAAGAGTTTATCATTTATTGTTGTTATTGTCTTTTGCCTTTTTTTACTTTTATTTTTTTTGTTTTACTGTAATCTTGCTTCCCGTTCCCACTTGCACAAGCGTGATTATTGTTGACGATTCGTTAAGTAAATTATTCTCCTTATATTTTCTTTTAGAAGTTGACTGCGGATGTGATGTTCGTGGCAGCGTTAACAACTCATGTGATCCTGTAACTAGGCAGTGCTTTTGTAAGGTAAGAGAATGGCATTTTAAAAACTGCAGTGACCTTGTCAGCCTGATAGGAAGCGTGGTAAACTAATGTTTTACTGTGGTTAGTGGTTAGTACGTTGGGGTGGAGAGTTGTCCTCGTATCACCGTGTTCTTATACGAGACACCTACGTTATTCTCCTACCTCGTACCCGTCCCCTCCCATCCCATCCCATCCACCCCGAACTAGATACCGGTGAATTGTTGGGGAAAAAATTACGACAACTGAATGATATCCAAAAGTCGTCAGTGGTAGCTTGCGATAGACTGGTATCCATCAAGAAAAGACCGTATGGCGTGACATTTCAGTTTGCATGAGTTTTAATATTTTGTGGATTGCGATTTGGAGAATTTTGAGGTATATAATATTTGCGATTTGGAAATACTGTGTTGCAAATTGGCCAAAGTACGTCACGCTCCTAAACCTCAAAAGGCATTAAAACGGCCGCCAGGGAAAGACCTCATTTGCACTTTACCGCTGTCTCTTCGCCTCTTCTATAACTGGATAGCTTGGAACGAACTCAGAATTGTAACACTACTCACTTTTCTTGAACATTTTCCTTTTATCAGTTAATTGTAAAAAGCATGAGGAAGCTGACTTTCTGGTTTATTGACGCTTTCAAACAACTGAAACGTTTGAAATCGCAAACAAAAATATGCTTGGTAACCAGGCCTAGCCTCGCTCCTGTGTTGTTCTAATGAGATCGAGGCAGGGCTCATGATGTGTTGCTGATGAACAGAAGCAGACCCTCAGACGCTCAGGAACATTTCGTAGTTTTATCGTGAAACCGACTTCGCTATCATTTTAGGAATTAGGCATTTTGTATATGTAATTCCTCGTCGGAGTATTTCCGTTCGTCGCTTGTTATCGCATCCTTTGCTGTGCAGTGGGGTAAATTGTTTTGTCGGCACTTGAAGGATCTGTGACAAGAAGATAGCAGTTAGCAAATGACCACTTAGTAACAGTCTTCACTCTGAAATTGGGTGCACTGAAGTCACGCAAAAACAACGATTCACAATTTTTATTATTTGCTTTGTGCGTTTCCTGCCAAGACTTGAACTGGGAAGGTTCTAACAAAATTAAATCAACGTAACGGAATCTTAATTTTCATTTTTTTTATAATCTTTTTTTCTTATCTAGGACACGACTGCTGTTTTCCAATAAATTGCCTGTCTATTATTTTTTGTGATTAATGTATTTTCTCCTAAATAGCCGCACATACTTCAACAAACATGTCGCTGTTGTGTTTCCTTGTCAAAATGTTTTTGACGCACAGTGAAGCATTCAGAGCACTCTACCATTATCAGTTTTAATAAACTTGCCCAACATTTTTGGTCTGAAAGGAAAATACCTCTTCTTAAAGTAAATAAATATAATGCTTTTGGGAGCCCAAATAAAGCATTGCTTAATTTCCAAAGTGTCAGTTATGCAGTGGATCATTTCACTCCAAACATGTTACATGTGATAAGATCTGAGAACGGAGAAATTCCAGGTCTTCCAGAGAAACTACGGAAATTGCACGTTACTATACTTCGAGATAGAAGCCTCCCCTTGAACCGGACGTGGAATATTCCCACGTTCCCTGTGAATTCCTGTTCTCTCAGACATGTTTTGCTTGCGGTGGGAGAACTTAGCAGTATAAACAACGCTTCTAAAGCTCCCGGAAAGCTTGGCGTGTTTTCTGAATTTATAAATTTATTATTACACATTTCGGGTTAGAAGGCTATCGATAACCTTCATTCATTGAACTCCAGTCATTTATACGCTACTCTTTGTAAAATCTTGACAGGCTGTTTATAAAAGCGAGTGTTTTTCAAGCGCTCTCTCTATTTTTACATAGCCTTTACCAGTGCATTATGCAAATGACAGCTCCTTTCAACTTCGCTTTTTTCTCGGACTGTCTTTTCGCGTGCAAAATAGGAGCGAAGATGCCGACACGGTAACAAGATCATCACTTATCTCGCGGGCTTTTATCACAGAGGCAGAACATTGTCAAAGTCAAAGGCTACCGGATTGGGTTTCAATTAGCACTCTCCTAACTTGTAAGGGTCACCGATGATGCCACGATTTGAGAATCTTGCTACAGATCAAACAGTTTCCTATATAAAACCCATTGCACGCAAGTAGATTCTCCCAAGTAATGTCCAAACGCGACTCTCCGGATCTTTAATCTTGAGTGTCATCTAAGTCAGCTATCTGTCGTAAAGAAGGTTTGGAAAATCTTCCGTGGGAAAGCTGCTTACCCTGCTGTTGTACAATGAATCAGTATTTCTTGCTGATTACTGTTATTTTCCTGCATTTTACGCTAACGGTAAGCTAAACCTCTTACTGGTAGATTAGTCCTACTGAGCCTTAACCAATGTTCCTGCAGGAACAGTGGAGATATTTAAATACCATTGTACGATTGTTTCTAGCAATTTTTGCTAAAGGCATCTAGGGCTGCTCGACTTTGCCTCCATGTCGAGTGCTTCGATTAGATCGCATCTGTTGTAATACAGTTATTTGCTAGAAATAAGGTTTTCCTGTTACACCATTTAATCGAGAAGCTCACTTTCTTTCACTGATACTGAGGCTATTGACAGTGCTAATTTGAAACCCATGCCCACCCAAAGCCAGGGTAATCCTTCAAACAGATGCAGTCTCTTTCAGCAAGAAACGTCCGCTTTCTTCATAAAACTTATTGTGTCCACTTTATTGTTGCTAAGTTCTAAATACATCCCGTGAAATGGTAAATTTGCTTGTGAAATATGCATTCTTCATCGAAAGCGACCTTTCACCTATTTCTGTATGCATAGAACATCGGGCTTTTTCCGTGATATGTTTATGTTGTAATTTTAGCTCTGTTTCCTCTTTGGTCTGTCTGCATTTTATTTCTCTTCACATTTATATGCGCCCTATAGAGGCGTACAGCTTCGTAATTCCAAATTTTATAGAAAATCCAACCGTCATTTTCACACAGAAGTTTTTTCTATTTTCCATTCACATTTCAAGTCTCAGTGCTAAGAATTTATGGTGATTTTCACATTAACCAGAGGCCAAGATAAAACCAGCATTGTGATACGAGCTTATCTAACCACCCGAAAAGGCCGACATCTTCGTTTAATGAGAAGTGCTCTTATTATCGTTTACAATGTTGAGTGGTCTGTGACAAGTGACATCAACGCGAAGAAATAGTTCAGTTGACGAGACAGAGAGCTGAAATCGTTGTTAGTAGTCGCAGAAACTAGACGAGAACGAGGAGCTAGACATGATAAACACCGAAAGGTCCTAGAGTCAACATAGCACAAGACTGATACCACTTTTGACACTTTTATAGACAGTGACAGAACAGTAAGATTTAAAAAGAGGATGGCTTGACTTATACGTTGTGCCTTATGTGACACAATGAAATAAGGTTATAAATTTGCCGTTTTGGACCGAATGGGTTTAACAGGGAACTGCCAGATCAGGCCGTACATGAAAGTCTATTTAACGCCCCGAGGGGGTTAACTCTTTTCAAGACCTTTGTATGAGAGGGCTTAGGGAACTCATGAGAGAAGGGAGAGTTACATTTGAGATCATAGAGAATAGATGTTCGATGTTCTATTTCTGTTTACATATATATCCACGGAAAAGAAACAAAAAATAAAGGTCTCAAATAATTGTTTTGCTGTTCAGAGCTAACAATATTGGGAAGGGGGACCGAGCTTTAACGAGCTTTAATACCCTCAATACGATACCAAGAGTCACAAAAATAGTGACCATGGTCATTGCATTTGATTTAAAACTGAGCGCGATTGAAGACAACTCAAATAGCGTACGGATATTCGAAGTCATGTCTTATTGAATCGTCGCTTGACAGTGTGATTGGCAGAATCGAAAGACTAAACAAAGTCAAGTAGAACATCCTGCTTAAGATTAATGACTGGCTCATCGCCGGGCTCATCTACGCACAGGGGAAGTTGTAGTCATCTTATAAAGGCTACGTCACGCTATTTTCGGTGAATCGATCACACACAAACTGCTCTTAAATTCGACTGAAACGATAGAAAAACGATAGAAAAAGACACAAGTGATGTCAAGACAACACAGAAGAGGACGAGTGCCCCATTAAACACGGATCGTGCCGTCTGTCCATACGCTTCTTAAACTAAACTGCTACCTTGCTGACCTTTCAAACTTCAGAGCCACCGGATAAGCTGAATATCGTGAATTTAGAAAAATATCTTCAGCTCCTTGTTCACTATTTGGTGAGTTGCCGGAAATGTGTCAAGAGTAAAAAACTAAAACTTATTTAAAAAAAAAAGGTTTTCCTGTTTCGTTTAAAATTCTGAGTGCCTGGCCGACTTATCATTTGTAAGGAAAAACCGGTTGATCCTGTCATAAATCAAATGGAACGGGTCATCAACAGGAAAAAATTCAGAGAAATAAAAATTAATCCAAGGTGTTAACTTTTTGGTCGCTTTTACAGGAGTGACCAGTCTTTTTTCACTGAGGCGCTTTTGAATAGTTTGAATATTTCCAAATTATTAGCGCTATGCAAATTTGTATTAACTTTTTTATTGTCAAGTTTAGAAAATTATTGAATGATACAACTTTCTTTTGTTCTATTTTCTTGCCTACAAGTCGTAAGCGAGCTCTGTTCAAGTTCCATCGTATTTATTTAGAGCGGTTTTAAATCGAGTGTCGTAAACCAAAACCAAAGCAATTGCAATGGCCAATAACAACACAACGAACCAATGAGAATTCGAAACAAATACACGTAACCGGTGCCGCGCCAAGCGCGGGAAAACGCGTGTGACCATGGGAAGTCGCGACTGCTTGAGTAGGTGGCGCGAGTTTTTAACCAATCACGGAGCGAAGTAAAGCAAAGCCAAAGCAATTATGGATTACTTTCGACACTCAATTGAAAACCGCTCTTCTAAGTGATTTTCCGTCAATCAGAGTACGTGTAGAATCTTAAGTTATCGAAAGAAATGGTCGTGTGTCTTTCTCTCGTGTCTCCATAGCAACATGTGGAAGGCAAGACGTGTGACAGGTGTAAGCGCTCCTTCTTCAGCTTGCAGTCGGAGGAGCCTGAGGGTTGTGTTTCGTGCTTCTGTTTTGGAGTGTCGACTGATTGTAAATGTGCCAATTATTACAAAGACACGGTAAGTATGCAGACTTGTCTCTCTGAGTTTACGATCATTTGCTAAAATGTTTCCTTGTCGCGCGGTGTATAAATAATGAATAATTAACGAGCAGGTGGAGATTTATAGGATACCAGATATCTAACTTTTTTCTATCAAAACAGACATGCATTCATTTTCAGAGAGCAAAATCGGTCAGTTCACGTCAAAGACCTTCTAGCTTGGGTGAATGGAATGCATATTTGTCTTTGAGTAAGAGAAAAAACACTTTATGCTTAAAGGCCTTATTAAAAGCAATTCATTTTTGCAGATAAAACATACTGCCGAAGGATGACTAGCCTTTGCACATCCATCCAAATTCGTTTACTACGGTGATCGCTTCCCTGGACATTTCATGAGATGAAATAATGAGCAAGAACGCCACCAAACAAGTCTCTCGACGTTTTAATCTCCACATCCGTTCCTAACCATCACATGGCTGTACGTTTGCAGTCTTTCCCTTTGTAGGGCAGTACAGAAGGTCACAGAAACATGGAACCAAAATTGGCACTTAACTTCTCAATAAATCAACTAACACTGTTCGTTCAACTAGTTGACAGTATCTTTTCTTGTTTCCATGGTTTCACCAACTCTAACTCTAACTCTTTGATCCTGCAAGAGTATAAGCACTCCCAGACTAAGAAAAGCAATTTTTACTTCTCTTGCCGCGCCCACGTCACTTGCTCAGACAACGACTTCAGTCTGATCATAGTTAATAGAGGGAAATGGTTATGAAGCCCGGCAAACTTCAAAGAAGCAAACAAAGAGGCCAAAATTTATGTTGGAAGGTCCATGACCGTGTACATCTTTTGTTTTACGCTCATACACTATGCATTACGTAATCGCCCAACGTTTCTATTGGTTAGTTGCTTGAACACACGTAACCACCTATTGTATTTTGTCAGGTTTTGTGCACGGTCAACCCCCAAAATAGCGAACAAAAACATATAACAAAGAACTTTGCCGGGCTTCATAACCATTTCCCTTTAATTTATTAAATATGGTCTGATTGAAATCTCGGCGTGCGTACAATTTTCTTCATCCTGCTTATCGCGAAACTTTTTTTTTTCATTTCAGATTCGCTTGCGTCTTGCCTTAGTAGACGGTCCAAACTTCCTACGACTCTCTGACTTGCCACAGAACTCGATTATTAGCTCGGGCTTTCAAGTGCAGGGTGATCCGGGACATTTTGTGTATGAAAAGTTTGAGCAGTTATCGGCAGCGACATATTACTGGTTCTTGGGCCAGGAATTTAGAGGAGACATGGTGAGCTTTTAAAAGAAAATCAGTTTGTTTAATACGCTTGTAATAAGCTTGATTAAAATCCTTTCTGTCCCAAGCTAAAGAGACATTACTACGTTATTGAATACTTGCAATCCTCTAGTTATCAACCCTTTCACTCCCAGAGTCAAACTCAATGTGGTTGTACCTTTTAAGTCTGTGGATGAAATCATAGTGCGTGACCATTGACATGGAAGCTATTGAGCAGTACTTTCATGTGGTACTGTTTATTATGCTGTACAAGGTGGTTCTAACTTTTAAGTCTGTGGATGAAACCCTAGTGTGTGACCATTCAAATGAAAGCTATTGAGCAGTACTTTCGTGTGGTACTGTTTATTATGCTATACAAAGTGGTTCTATAACTTTTAAGTCTGTGGAAAACCTTAGTGTGTGACCATTCAAATGAAAGCTATTGAGCAGTACGTTCAAGTGGTGCTGTTTGTTTTTTTATAATATTGCAAAATGAAATTCAAGATTTTTTCTCAGTTTTGAACTTAGCACTCTTGGGAGTGAAAGGGATATCCTCGTTATTCTCATCACCTATCTACTTGACAATGTATTGATATTGTTACGGGAGAAATTTGTTTTTGATCGGTCTCAGGCTGCCTCCATTAGGAAGCTAACGATTACCTCAGAGACACATTCCTTTTTGTAATCAACGTTTATTTGCCAATTTGGTGAAATGAAGTGACTATCCTTTTCTATTGTGATGCTTTACAGATGACCAGCTATGACGGTATTTTACGTTATACAGTGTCACATGACATGAAGCCAGGCGGTCAGCTGACCACTGATACAGACGTCGTCATCAGGGTAGGTAGAGTGCCGTAAACCTCCGTAGCAGTAGTTAAGAGCGAATTTTAGTAAAAACCGATCAAAATTTGGATTTCGCGGCAGAAGTCGAAAAATCGATTTTTCTATATTTTTGTCCACAAATAGCTTTTAGGTAGATGTGAAATGTGATCTAGTTTTTTTCCGCTCAAAGCGCTTTAAATTCGAGAAAATCGAGAAAAACGAATTTCGCCCTTACTATCGCCAAATTGGCCGAATGCAAAGGCTGAAAATTGGGAATATAAATTTGATTTGTGTTCGCGTGCAAAGAAGAACCGATATGTTTCGATACTTTTTCTTGAAAGACAAAGTATTCAGCTTTCAAAAACAGGTTATAACTTGACTTGAACGCCATTCGAGAAAAAATTACAAATGTTTAAAAGATACCCTTGTTTACTAACAGGAAAATTCCTAATTTAGGGATGAAATTCAGAGATATTTTTCGTCGTGTGCCATAACTCCAAATTTCTTCAAACTTCGCCTTTGGAATCCTTTTATACTGTTGTAGATTGTATATTAAAATCAGCTTGGGTTATTCTTCGAGCGGTTTTTGAGGCGCCGCTGAAATAACCGAATTTTAACGAAAATATCAGCGAAAAGTAAACAATAGACGTGTTGCGTGATGTTCTGAAACCAAGCGTATTTGTTGAGATAAAGCCGTTTAAATTCTTTCATAATTTATTTATCTTCATTCTATAGGTATAGATCCTTCCTTTAAATATAACAGCAAACAGTTCATTCTTGGATTCAAAAGTACTCTCACTTTACAGAAGAAACATTTATCTTACATTGGTGTTTAATTGGGTTATCGACATCTTCGTGATGTAGATTTCATGTTGCCGTATTAAATTGTAAACAACTCATGATAAACTGCTTCGTTGAGCGCATGCTGTGGAAAGATGCAACATCATTTTATGATTTAAAACTGACTGGAAATAATTTTAGCCTATAAAAAGTATTATTCGTGTTGTATATGTTTTTACTTTTTAACTTTGGCTGATACTGATTTCACGTCGAGCGGCATCGGCAAAGACTTTTGGCAAAGCAATTCTCCACTTTATATTATTTCACAGATGTTAACGAAAGTTTCTGGTAAAAAATCTTACCTTTAAAATACGTAAAACGCATTGATCAGGATCAGACTTTCGTGCAGTTACATCACATATTACGTTGATATTGATTGACGTTTGTAAATTAGAAAAACATTGGACCTAGCACTGGAAAGTTCAATTGAAGTAAACAGGTCGTTTCGTTATGGAAGCGAAGTGTTCTTTCAGCGCTATTGTTGGGGGTTCCTGTACCTACGAGCGAAGAGATAGAGCAAAGAACACGGCCGGAGTTATATTCCATTGTTACACTGTACGCGAGAAATAGCGGGACATAAGTCAACATGGGGGATTGCAGATGTAGAAACTGAGGTTGATTTGTTACTGGCCAGAGCATCAATTTTTACCTTTCCTGAAAACATTGGTCAGTTGACCATTTGCCCCTACCACCGCTTAATTTTCGGCGGGGAAACTCGAGCCGGAAATTACGTCAGCTCTCGCAGGCTAGTTCCACAGGGATTATCGAACCATAACCAGATGTGCTAAGACAGCTCAAAGAAGCCCAGCCTCAACTTAAAAACATCCCCTACTGGCAAGACAACGCCGGTTGTTATCACTGTGGCACAACGATAGTTGGAGCAAGACTAATCAGCCAGCAGCATGAAGTTTCAGTCAAGCGGATGGATTTCTGTGATTCTCAAGCGGGGAAAGGGGCGTGTGATAGGGAAGCCGCTACTATCAAATCCCATATGAAGATTTATCTCAATTCAGGGAACAATATTGAAAGTGCAGAGGAAATCAGTGAAGAATGCCATCCTCATCGGGTGGATTAGCATCAGTTAACGTTACCGTTTCAGGACCCCCTGAGGCTGCGGCATTCCCCACGATCAGGTTAGCCTGTTCAAGGCGTTCGGATAGTGGGGGAGCGACACGAAAAGACACGCGAAGCGCGAAGAGTGGCGAGTGAATAATTGGCGTGGGCGAACGCATGGAACAGGCTACGATCAGGTCGGAAGGTGTGAGCGCTATTTTAAACATAGAGTATGCTGATGAAGGGTTGTGTGTATGGAAAGCCTATAAAATTGGTCCTGGAAAATTGATTCAGTGGGAGAAACTCAACGTCCAACCAAATGCAGAAGTTTCAGAGCTGTCAGCCGTTGACCGCGGCACTAACGGAGAAAACGCACACTTTAAAACAATTAGATCCAAGAAGCCAAAGATCCCTCCGAAACAAGCAAATACCACTGACCCTAGCGATTCGCCAAGCTCTGACGAATCCTCTTCAGATGAATCAAATGTCAGTCTCTTTTCCTGCCCGGAAGAAGGATGTATTAAACGTTATGGACGTTTCTCCTCACTTCAATGGCACCTTGACTGTGGCAGACATCACCTTGTTATTGAAAACGAGAGTCTCGTCGTCAGAGCCATTGTTGGTTATTCGGAGAGACTGGAAGTGCAGTCCGGCATTGTCCCAAATATTCCGACGTCTGAATTACCTAAAATGCGATCGGTGGGAAGCCTGTTCCTCCCCATGGGCTGGGCATTAAGGTCTTCACAAGTTAAAATAACCAGATTCACCGCTAGTCAGAAAGATTACTTAACAAAGAAATTCGATCTTGGAGAAATCTCAGGACGAAAAGAGGATCCAGACTCTGCAGCAAGGGCTATGATGACAGCCAGAGACAGTGAGGGGTATCGTTTGTTCACTAGCGCTGAGTTTCTGACTTCCCAGCAGGTAGCAAGCTTTTTCAGTCGCCTGGCAGCTAAACGACGCTTACCAGATGGAACAAGTGGTATTGACGAGGAAGCGGACAACGCAGAAAGGGAGAGCGCACTTCAAGAGCTCACCAATGCAGTCACGCAGGAAGTGTCGTTGGAGCATCCACTAGTTTATGACTGCTATAATATATGTGAACTCATCAGTTCCTCTCCTTAGCTCTCTTCTTTTGCCATTCCAATGCTGAAAGAAATTTGCAATTATTTTGCAATTGACACAAGTCATAAAAAGATGAGACGAAGGAAGCCATACGTGGATCTCTTGGTTGCTTTTTCGAAGAACTGTTCCTGCCGGAAGTAGGAGACATCATCCCTGGGGGCAAGGACTAGACCAACAACCGTGAAACTCAACCCATATAATTGTTACGCCGGCAGCGGCGTAATTGGAACTTATTGCAACCGATTAAGAAAAGTATGAAAGCCTCGTTATTACCGCGCTGCTCAGTTTAAAGGAGCTATGTCACGCTATTTTTTGCTATGCTTCCCCATATTATTTTTTACGAGCTCTAAACTCAAACTTGTGAATTATTTCATTCACAAGATGGAATCTCGCTTACATAAACAAACACGGATGATTACCACTTGTTTCATAAAAATGGACTTAAACTTGAAAACTTCGGGCCGTCGTTTTTCAAGTCAGCCTTTTCGCAATCCGATTTTGACCATCCGCCTCTCATTGTGGTTTCCTATAATGTTTGTTTTATGTTTTTCTATGGTTTGAAGCCATTATTTAGTGGTTTCGATCTATTTTAAGACTAGTTTGTGTATAACAGAATTCTGAGAACTGGCGAAAATAGCGTGACATACTGTAGCTCCTTTAATCGACTTCCTGTCGACTTGGATCCACTGTTCACCTCACAATTTTATGATTTCGGTTCACTCTTTCCATTTACCTCCAGGAAATCGTGGCAAGTGAACAAAAAATAACTGAGGATGGAGTTCAGTCGAATTTAGTTTCGTTCCCAAATATAAATGCATATCACCTTGATGTTCATAATTTCGAATAGTTCGGGTTTATAATAGATGATCATTTCCTCAGTACCTGCTAGGTCACATAAAACTTATAATTCGATTCTATACCATTTATCGTTTAGAGTGTTTACGGTAGAGCTTAGAGTTTTCTTGCTTAAATTTATTACTTGGAGGCGGTTAGATTGCTGTTTTCTTCTTGCGACGTTTAATTTGTGACGAGATGTCGATTTCACGTCTGGCGAAGAATATGAAGCAAGGAAACTTATTCCAATTAAATAAGGTTACTTTGGCGTTAAGATTGAATTGTTTCATCTGTATATATATGAAAGCAAGGAATTTTCTCATCAGTATAACGAACTGATAATACAACGGCTTAATGCACAGCAACAACCTATTGTTTACTTTTCGTTGATATTTTCGTTAAAATTCAGTTATTTCAGCGGCGCCTCAAAAACCGCTCGAATAATAACCCAAGCTAATTTTGATGTATAATTTACAACGGCATGAAAGGGTTCTAAAGGCGAAGTTTGAAGAAATTTGGAGTTATGGCACACGATGAAAAATATCTCTGAATTTCATCCCTAAATTAGGAATTTTCCCCTTAGTAAACAAAGGCGTCTTTTAAACATTTGTAATTTTTTCTCGAATGGCGTTCAAGTCAAGTTATAACCTGTTTTTGAAAGCTGAATACTTTGTCTTTCAAGAAAAAGTATCGAAACATATCGGTTCTTCTTTGCACGCGACCGCAAATCAAATTTAGATTACCAATTTTCAGCCTTTGCATTCGGCCAATTTGGTGATATTAGGGGTGAAATTCGTTTTTCTCGATTTTCTCGAATTTAAAGCGTTCCGAGCGGAAAAAAACTATATCATATTTCATATATAAGGCTATTTGTGGACAAAAAAAGAGAAAAATCGATTTTTCGACTTCTGCCACTGAATGCTTTATATTTACTGAAATTCGCTCTTAACAAAGAGTGTAGGCTAAGCAAACCACGACGGCAACGGCCACGTGAAATGAACGTGAATCGCAATGGCGAATTTTTGACGCTGCCTTTACATATTCAGCTGAGAATAATTCTGACACCGATAGAAAAATTGAATGGAACTAGAGATTCGCGAGATTGATTCTGAAGTAAAATATAAATTCAGTTTTTAATCGACGTTGTCCTCCGCGTTGCCGTCGTCGTTGCTGAAACTCCCTAATTTTAAACTTTGTACACATTAGTTCGTCTAGTGTGATCGTCCGGGTGAGTGTAGTCCTGAGAAGGACTGTTGTTGGTGACTGACGTTTCAACAACCTCAGCAGAAGTGAGAAGTCATCTTCAGAGTCAAGTGAAATGTGTTAGTCTATTGATGGTGCTAAGTCTCTGGTCCTAGAAACTGATTGGTCAGTTTAGCCATGATGTTATTGGATGTTAAGACTCGTGCATGTGAAGTTCGTAAATGATAGGTCAGTTGATCGATCCGTCTATCGTTAGTCAAACTAGTGCCGGTCCTGTTTGAAGTCAAAGCAGTTAGTCTGTTTTTGTTAACGCCATGAGTAAGTCGTTTGTAAGGTGCTGGTAATTGTTTACACCGGTTATGAGGTTCTAAGTTACCGAATGTTACCGCATCTCTCACGTACACATCCTTCTGTGAAATTTCGATTGCTTGTTTGTTGTCATACCTTTCAGGGAAGAGGAATTGTTCTTACCTTTCGTCATAGAAGACCACTTGAGGGAGGAAAGGAACATTCATACGGCCTGAAGCTATCCGAGGTAAGTAGACGAACAAAATGTGGTAAAAAACATAACATTTTACCACGAGCTTTATACAGGAAACAAGAAGACATCATGTTTACGTTTGCGTCTTTCTTTTTGTTCTCTTTGGAGTTTCCATTTGGAATGCTTCGAATTGCCACAAATGGTACAGTTTCTTTACCGCCGAAAGAATCGTCTGAATACCCTTAAACCGTCCAAGCCACACTGGTTAAAGGAAACCTCCACTGTTGGAACAAATTGCTGTTAAATTGTTGGAAATATTGTCTAAACTGAAAATTTGTTGAAATAAATTGGAAAAACGTTCAAGTGTATGGAAAATTGGATACAAATATCAGCCATTAAAATTTCCCGCGCGCCGCCATTGTGGTTGCCACTATTGTCAGAAAACAATAGCTTTTTTTGCTGTATAACAAAAGGGGCAACCATGAAATGTCATAAAATCCCAAATTGCGGCGAGCGGGTAATTTGAAACCCAAAATAGCAGAGATTTGTAGCCTTTTTTTCATTAACACTGAAATAATTTTACTTGGTTTTCAACAAATTGTCGGTTTAGATTATTTTCCCATTAATTTAATGGCAACTTGTTCCAACGTTGCAGGATTCCGAGAAGATTCGAGGAGTGTTTATGCCCGTGAGCGTGAGATATGACACCCTCGTCTCGCCATAATTCCTTCTCGTTCCAAGTCCTCGCTCCCTTTCGAGAGAGAAACAGATTGCAAGCAATCTAAATTAAATCAGCATGTTCAAAGTAAACATGTAATTCGATGATGTTGCACATGACAAATGTCTGAAACTGATTGCTTCATGACAGGACTGGCTCAGGTACCCGGATAATGCTCGTGTGACCAGAGATATCGTCATGACAGTGTTGTCCGCCGTGGAGAGCGTCCTAATCAGAGCGACCTACAGTACCACCACAACTCGAGCAAGGTCAGGGCTCCCTTATTATTTATTATGTACGTTTTCATACGTTCTCATAAAAAGGTTAAATTAGTCGAGTAATGACAATAACAAAACCATCTTGAGATGAAGCTGTTTAGCCAGACTATCCGAACGAGAATAAATTGTTGGAAATACTGTCGAAATTGAAAATGTCTTGAAATAAAGTGCAGAATCATTTATGTGAATGAGAATATATGCAAAAACAATATGTGTTGGGAAAAATAGTTACAAATAGTAGCCATTTTCCAACGTCACACAGTTGTCCCAAAATGATATATATAGATATTTGTATCCGATGTTTCACGGTAGTACTAAGATAGATTTCCTTTTTGTTTTCAACAAATTGACTGTTTAGACTACATTTCCATAATTTCACACTAATTTGTTCCAACAGTTAGTTGAGGATTCCAAAAGAATAAAACCTCAATACTTAATTGTACTGTGATAAAAAGAAAAAATAGCACATCATTGTGTTGCACATGTTCTTTCCGTATGTAGTCTTATGTTGACGATATTACATAATATAACGTCGCTGTTGTTGCTCACTAGCCTTTATGACGTAAACTTGGAAATCGCTGTACCTCGAGTAACAAGGTTCGGTAAAGCCAAAAACATCGAAGAATGCGCATGCCCACCAGAATACTCTGGAACATCTTGTCAGGTAAGCCTGCAGGCTCACATGGAAAAATGCGACCAGTAAAGCGTGTGTCTTACCAATCTGGGCGTTCTTTTCCGCCTTGATTGGTCTTGAAACACAGCATAGCGAATGAACGCTTCTTTTTCGTTCGCTGTAACATGCAAATGTCGTGCATGCACATATAGCTTTTTGTGGTGACAACAGGAAGCCATGTTCCCTTTTGGTTTTAAGCTGTTTGACGGCATTCAGTGACTGTCAGTTAGTATCTGAAAAGAGGTTAAGCGTGTTATAAGCTTACCCAGCAAGCAAGAAGTTAATTTAATTCTATTTAATTTGGTTTCGCTCATGCCAAAGCAATTTTATATAGTAAACAGAACGTAATAAATGTTCGGTATATTTTCTTTTCAAGCGTTTAACTCAATATATATCTCAGTTAATCGTTCACCGCGCTCACTTATCAACAACCTTTAATTCTCTGCGCGCCTACGCCGGTGCAGTATAAAATAAATGGTCCCTGCTTATCTCTCTCGGGCGGGAAGCGTAGGTAAGGAGAAACCACTTCTCGCAGGGTAATCAAGTTATAGATTAACTTTGGAAGTTCGGAGAGCACTAAAAAAAGCACTCAAGAGGCTAGATAAGGTTGCTCGCTGCTTCACCTCGAAAACCCTTGCGCTTCACTTGAGTTCTCCCAAACATCCCGCGTGCATCCATAACCCCATGAGTGCACACTAGCTTTCTTTCTTTGTTTTATTTCACAGCGTTGTGCTCGTGGATTCACACGTTCGTTCACAGGCCCCGATTTCTCTCCCTGCGTTTCATGCTCCTGCAATCAACATTCAAAGGAATGTGATCCGGAAATAGGACGATGTAGAGTGAGTATATGTAATGATTTAGGTTGGCGTGTTTCCCGGGGATGTATATGACACGCCATACATTACCTGAAAGTATTGCTCAATAGCTTTCATTGGAATGGTCACACCCTAGAGTTTCATCCTCAGACTTAGAAGGTACAACCACATTTATTGACTCAAGGTTTGACTCTAGAAGCGAAAGGGTTAACAGTGTGTTAAAGACCCCCCATTTTTTCATACCCGAATCTCGGAAATATTGAATTAATCTTTGGGTGTAAATGCGTATTCTTTCCAGAGATGTGATCACAATACCATAGGCTCCCAGTGTGAAAGATGCGCTGTTGGTTACTATGGCGACGCCAAGCAAGGGACGCCAAAAGATTGCCAACCATGTCCATGCCCTCTGACTATCGCTTCGAATCAGTGAGTAACACATTTAAATATATTGGTTTTTATAAGCTGTTTTCCATCACTAAAGCTGTTCTTTTTTTTTGTGTATAAACAGGTTCAGCCAGATCTGTAAGGTTGCGTTAGATGGCAAACCAACTTGCACCGCCTGTCAAACCGGTTATACTGGTAGGAACTGCGACAGGTAAAGGAGCCCTTGGTTGTCTTGGATACAAACTCTTGTGTTACAAAGAAACATTGTGATGATGTTTAAAACTTCACTGACTAACTTTTGCTCTAGTTGATAATGTACTGAGTCGCTAGCAGGATATGTTTTTTATAAACCAGAGTTTCTATATAGTACTTTGTTTCGGGAATGACTTTCACATGCTTTTGTTAGGGAGGCGAGTCGCCAATGCTCTTTTTTTGTGTCTCATTTTCGTACTCTGATTTTCTAAAAGCGAAGTCGTCTGTATACTTTGTATTTTATACAGTGGTTTAATCTTTACTTCATGTTTTAGGTGTGCTAAGGGATACAATGGAAATCCTTCCAAACCCGGGAAAAGTGTGTCAAGCTACCAGGTAAAATATCACTGAGAGTGCTACTGGAATTCCTGCCTCACAGTTTTTTTTTGACGTTGACAAACTTCTGAGTACTCGTGCTATTTTTGATTGGACAATAACAATCGGAACCTCTTCGAGGATTTCCCGAGGGCACTGGTCCCTTGACCACTTAAAAGATTATAATGTATAGCAAACAAGCCCAGAAGAGTTCAACAAGGAGTGTTAGTGTAATAGTTTTCCTGTGATAGTCGTGATCTACATCGAATTCTAGCAATATGCAGGAACTTTGTCACATTTGAACCTAGTTATATGGTCTAAGCTCCCACGAGTCTCCTGTAGCTATGGTCATATGTTCGACTCCTGTTGGGATAACTCAGCCTTTTTATTCCGAGAAGCTTGTGTCACTGACTGAATAATATATTTCCCATGTTTTGACAATGTTATGTTGTTTCGCGAAAACACGATGAGGGATATACCTCCTTCGTTGTTCTAGGTCAGTGCCGTTCCTAAGTAACAACACCCAGAATCTCAGATTTGATTTTCTTGATATATTTTGCTGGGGCAACTTGCTATGGACTAGCATCCCATCCAGGGGAGTAGCAATGCTCCTAGGTGGCGTCATGCTACGGAAACCGGGATAAGCTCCGGCAGTTGTGGG
This sequence comes from Desmophyllum pertusum, assembly GCA_029204205.1. NCBI lineage: Eukaryota > Metazoa > Cnidaria > Anthozoa > Scleractinia > Caryophylliidae > Desmophyllum > Desmophyllum pertusum. Next base: position 1,774,220 of record MU826356.1, read on the forward strand.
CCAGGTTGGCCCGGGTGCGGTTATATATTTTGCTAATAGCTTGACATTTCCTTCTGTTGTTTCTTCCATTTCTAGCGGGATTTATGCCAACTGTCTTCATCAGGCCAACGAAGAGGAGAAAGACAGAAGGAGAAAACGTCAGGTTCTATTGTTTTTCTCGCGGACAGGGACGAATAACAATCACGTGGTCCCGACAGAATGGAGAGTCGCTACCCAGTGGGGTTGTTGTGTCTGGGAAAACCTTGCTGATGAGGAGAATTGGAAAAGAAGATGAAGGAACATATGTGTGTACTGCCAGAAACGTCTACGGCTTTGACACAGCTTCAGGGCAGCTGATTGTGAAAGGTTAGAAACACGAAACAGTTTTCAGCAGCAATTACGCATTTATGCGACATGAACAGCCTTCCGCGCATTACTTGTACTCCCCATTCCCCACTCCACTCTAGAATAACGTGTGTGAGGAACAAAAACCTCAATGCAAATCAAAGGCTCCTGTGATCCATCTCGTGATCCTGTGATCCATCTCGTGAATTATATTTATGACAATTAATGCATTAATTAAGCATGCATGGATTAAGAGCGCGATGTTTAAGCCCATCGACCGAGCGAGTGAAATTTGGTCACCATACCCCGTTCATTTCTTTCGCATTCGCGAGTTAAAAAGAGAAGCATCCCTGTTTGGGGCTAATGACAAGGGAAGGAAATTCACAACAACAAGAATTTAAATACTCGAGTGGGTTTCAGTGTATGAATGCTCTCTCTTTGGTAAAAGACATTTGTAAATATGACAGTAGTACTAGTCCCCCGGGATAGTAGTTTAGATTTCTTGGTGATCGAGGCGACTAAGTAATTTAGGAAGGAAATTTGGGAAGGGCTCTACCTGTGCAATATATCGTTTCTTGTTTCTTTGAATTAGCTCGCCGTGTGGATCCCATCAGCGTCTCAGTCTCGCCAAAAGTCCTTCACGTTCCTTTAAACCAAAGCGCTCAGTTCACGTGCAGAGCCAAGAGTGCCACTGATTACACGCTTAAATGGACCCGTGGGATGCATGGCGCACTTCCTGATGGAGTCGAGAGTGTCAACGGTGTGTTGACGATCAAAAACACCCAGATTATTCATGGAGGGACCTACACATGTACTGGTAAAAACAGCTTTAACGACGATATGGTCACTGTACAGCTGAGATTGGGAGGTGAGAAGACCATCGCGATAGAGCTGGTTAAATTATCCATCGAATGCAGTGCAGGCGTTATTAACCAATTTTTTTTATTTCTTATTAGTAACCAAGCCCCAGGTTTTCGTAAGTCCTGCCAGTTTGAGCGTGAAAGAGGGGGACTCGGCCCAATTCCGTTGCTCCGCTTCTGGATTTCCCGCCCCAGTACTCCAGTGGCACGGTGGTCCTGGAGGTCGACTTCCACCGGAAGCAAAGTCATCTAATGGGAATGGGCTGCTGACGTTTGATGCAGTGAAAAAGATACACGAAGGAGCATACTTTTGTACAGCCTCCAACTTGGGCGACATAGCCAGCACGGGAACGTTCTTGAATGTCTCGGGTACGATAGCATTGTAATCCAACTACATTTCTTTTATTTAATAATTGTAACCGGCATGTTCTAAAGCAAGAAAGCAAAACATCAGCAACAAGGAATTTATTGACGTTTCTTCGCAGTATTAAATATATCCACAAGAAACACGCAAACTCGCGTTCACAACAAACGCGAAACAAGTCACTAGTCATAAAGACATGGCAAACGAGAGATTTTTGCCGTTCGTCGAAAGAACACACGTGATGCTTAATCTATCTGCTATCGTTAGAAAAAAATGTCATGTTAAAGTGAAAGTAAAGCCATTATACGTAGCTATAGTAAGATTGTAAGATTCTTGTACCAATTCTAACAAGTAAAGATGTCGTTCACCTTCTTTTGTCTTCAGAGTAACAACTTTTACACTATAATGATATCGCTTCGCCAACGTATCAATGACTACTCCGACGATAAAAATTTTTCTTTTTCTTTCTTCTTTATCTCTTCTCTTTTCTTTGTTTACCTTTCTCGTAGCTCCCGGTAGCGTCCCCATAATCACAGTCACACCCAGCTTGCTCACGGTTTCAGAAGATGAAGAGGCCTTGTTTGAGTGTACTGCAAAAGGGGACCCACCTCCAACTATTCGCTGGTCACGTGAGAAGGGTCAATTGCCTCAGTCATCGTATTCTGCGAATGGCTTGCTGCGTATTTTTCCGACGAGGCCTGAGGACGGCGGTGCATATGTTTGTACAGCTGCCAATGCATTTGGAGTCGATGGATACTTAGTCACTCTCATTGTCGAAAGAGGTAAACTGGACTACTAATGGCGCCATAGTCAAGAACATTTCTGATTCATTTGTGACATCTTTAAGTTGGTTTTCTAATTGCTTGGTCGATTTTAATGTTGGGAGTTGGGTAGAACAGTCGATAAATTGCATTTGTGTTTGTATCTGTTGGATCTTGGATTGCCTTAAGTTTGTAACACAAAGTTAGTAACAGCTTGGACCGCAATCAAAAGTACCCTTGACCCAGTCAAAGTCAAATTTGGCAGTACCTTTGTTCCACCTTCGACTAAGGTAAAGGCGCACTATCGTTGACCAAAGGCCTTTGATCACCTTTGACCTGCAGTCAAAGTTATGGCAAAGGCGGCTTTTGTCACCTGTCACCCTATATAAGTCAAAGGTGTGGGTCAAAGGCAATTTTTCGTGCAGTGTAAAAGTTAGAAAACCAACAGAACAGACGAGTGGCCATTGGATCATGATACGTTACAATGTGCCAATCATATTCAGTTTTCATCTTGTTCCTCCTTAGATACCTCGGTAGCTCCAACTGCGCTCGTCTCACCAGCAAACCAAACTGTCGAAGAAGGTGCCTCAGTACAACTTTCATGCCAGGTCACGGGGGATCCCGACCCCTCCATACACTGGACAAAAGTTGGCGATAAGTTAACAGACAATCACGTGATTTTCGAGGGATTGTTGCAAATCCAAGAAGCGACAAAAGAAGATGAGGGCATGTACGTCTGCGTGGCCCAAAACAAGAAAGGAGTCCAGCAAGCAAACGGAATTGTTAGCGTCACAAGTGAGTGATGAAACATGAGATTTTAGTGCTTGATAAAAGGATCCCACATAGCCAACGCTTTAAGAAACTTGGTTTCTGTTTAGAGGAGAAAATGTAATAGGACTGTTATACCTACTCAAATATATTGGTACTTTAATGTCAAAATGAGAGCGGCGGGTCTAAAGTACAGGTCACTGTCACAGGTCAACCTAAGGCTAGCCCTAACCTAAGCCTAAAGATAATCCTAACCCTAACCCTAAGGGCAAGACTAATCCTAACGTAAGGGTTAGGATTAGCTTTAGGGTTAGGTTAGGGCTAGCTTTAGGGTGACCTGTGACAGTGACCTGTACTTTAGACCCGCCGAAATGAGAGCGTTACTTTGTTTTTACTCGTTTAGAAAAGGTTAAGGCAAAGATACGGAAATGATGTCGACAAGAAAGTTACCATATTCAGTTTCCATTTTGTTCTTCCTTAGCTTCTGTGCCTCCAACTGCGCTCGTCTCACCAACAAATCAAACTGTTGAGGAAGGTGCCACAGTAATCCTTTCGTGCGTGGTGACGGGAGATCCCTACCCCTCCATAGAATGGAAAAGGTTGGTGGTACATTAACAGACAATCACGTGACTGACGAGGGATTGTTGCAAATCCAAGAAGCGACAAAAAAGGACGAGGGCATGTACACATGCGTGGCCCAAAACAAGAAGGGAGTCGAGGAAGCAACGGCATTTGTTAACATCATAAGTGAGTGATGAAATCCACATAGCCAACGCTTAAACTCGGTTGCTGTGTTACTCAAATATATTGGTACTTAATAGAAAATTACCTATGCTTCGTTGATTATCTCGTATACATGTGCGAAAGTAGTGTCGTGTACCTCGTGTTTAATTGTTGTAATTTAACGAGATGTACGTAGGTTGAGAATCATTCTTGTTTGCATTAGAAAAAACAAAGATACCTGAGTATGGAAGTTCATTGACAGATTTTCACTCTTTAAGAACGGCGGTCAAGGAAAACCACGCAAAATCGGGATTTCGTGGCAGAAGTTGAAAAATCGATTTCCTTCATTTTTTGCTCATAAATACCCATTAGGTAGGAAAGATACCTGATGTAGTTTGTTTCCGCCAGAAGCCGTTTTCTTTTAAGAAAAATAAGAAAATCGGTTTTCGTTTTCCGACACTCAAAATGCTCAAAGTTGAACCCTGAAATTCGCTACTATAAACTATCCTCGCGTTCGCAAACCAAACATACAGAGAGCTTTGGACACTTTCTAACGACAGAAAAACTATTTTTCATCCACTGGATGACAATTTTTATGGCTGTAGCGAAATTCACGAAACTGAAACAAATACAAAAATTATAAGCAAGAGGTTTTCAGTTTGAGACAAACTCAAATTTGGTAGCCACTTTCTATGGCATAATTCAACATGTGGTATTACTCCAAATTTTCTCAATCCTCGCAAAATCGCACATTTAAACATTAATCTAAAACATACCTGAGAATTGGCTTGGGTTCTTTAAGGCATTCTCTTGGAGACAGTATCTAAGTTTTCCCTGCATGGTTTTCCCTGACCCCCTTCAAAGCCCTTGGCAGGGCATGGACCATTGACAAATTCCTCCACCTAACCGTTTGGTACCATTCTCTCCAATGCCTGCCAGTTGTAATTCATCTGTTCCATCTCGCTTTCAACGTTTCGCTGATCTACCAATTTGGTTCATGGTCCTAACATTCCATGTCCCAATAACTGTTGTATTTCTTGGTGTCAGAAGGTTGTTCGGCTGCTGAGTTTCCTTTCGGCTTTCTCTGAAGAGCCTCTCCACCAAGTCTTCGGTTGGGTTTCTTGTCAATGTTTCTGTAATCCGTTTAATCCACCAAGTAGGGGATTGGCCTGCCTGGCTTTACCAGAGCCCTGTTTGCCGGCTTTACCCGTTTCCACCTCCCGCGGCGAGGTCGTAGGGTTGGATTTTTGGAGGTATTTTGACAGATTTAATACAAGTGCGAAAGTAGTCTCCTTTACCTCGTGTGGAATTGTTCTAGTTGAACGAGATGTACGTAGCTTAAGAATCGTTCTCGTTTGCATTAGAAATAACTTAAATATACCTCAGTATGGAAGATCATTGACAGATTTTACCCTTTTAGAAAATGTCATGCCCTAGAGAGAAATGACGCCGGCAAGAAATCTGATCATATTCAGTTTCCATCTTGTTCTTTCTTAGCCTCGGTGCCTCCAACTGCGCTCGTCTTACCAGCAAACCAAACTGTTGACGAAGGTGCCACAGTAATTCTTTCATGCGCAGTAACGGGAGATCCCTACCCCTCCATACAGTGGAGAAGAGTTGGTGGTTCGTTAACAGACAGTCATGTGATTGACGAGGGATTGTTGCAAATCCAAGAAGCGACAAAAGAAGATGAAGGCATGTACGTCTGCGTGGCCCAAAACAAGAAAGGAGTCCAGCAAGCAAACGGCATTGTTAACGTCATAAGTGAGTGTTGAAAAATGAGATTTTAGCGTTTGAGAAAAGGGTCCCACACAGCCGACACCCCTGCTGATGCAATGAATCAGGCATTCTGAAGGAGTCTCTGATACCCCTTGTAAGGACGCACATACACAAACGTCCAGACCAGGCCACAAATTAAACTCAGGGAACTATGTCCCATACGTTTGTGTAACAACAAAAATTGAGTGCATATTTTGACCCTCTCAGGCAAGGTGATGCCAAAGATAGAAATCATGCCGGCAAGAAAGCTAACAGTCGTAGGCGGAGAGACTGTAGTTTTCCGATGTGTAGTCAAAGCTGGCAATCCGCCCCCTGCAGTGGTCTGGGAAAGAGAGGAAAGTGAACCGCTGAACAGCAGTAACGATGGTGTTTTGGTGATCTCACCGGCCTCTGGTGATAGCCAGGGAAAGTACATTTGCAAGGCGACAAACGTCATGGGATCCACTGAGGCTGTTGCTCTGCTCATCGTTCAAGGTAACAATCAATGTAACATACAGTAATCATCTGCGGCCCAAAATAGATAAAACCACTGACTAAGCTTTACAAGATATACTGCAAGGCGCGAACTCGCATAACATAAAGTCTGTCGTTGTCGTTTCTTAAGAACGTAACACTACGGTAACGGTCAGGGTTAGACCTAGTTGTCTAACGAACTTTCTCAGTGTCCAATTTTCATTGAACCTCTCTATAACGGCTACCTGGGACAGAATTAACTGGCCGTTGGAGGGAGGTTTCAATAAGGGTAAAGTGACTGTATGGATCGGGCAAGGGCAGGACGAAAAATCCTGACCGAATTAGAGAGGTGGCCGTTTAGTGGAGGTTCAACTATATTACGTACAAATTACGACACACTTTTGTAATGTTAGTTTAATAATTTGGTTCTACATTAAAACAAATTGTTGGCCACTCTTGGAAATTAATTTTCTTCCCGCTAGATGTTTTAAAAATTCCTCCATTTTATCCATTATCCAGGTGAACCCAATATCATAGTAAGTCCGATCAGTCCTGTTTCCGTGACAGCTGGTAGTACAGTCACGTGGAATGCGCTGCCGCAGGTGACCCCCCTCCGTCTGTTGAGTGGATTGCTCCGGAGAATTCTCGACCCAATCTCCAACCGGTAGAAAGCAGGCCCGGTGTGTTTCAAATTGACTATCGCGGATGCCAGACCGGAAGATCAGGGAAGCTACACGTGTCAAGCTAGAAACGTTGTGGGGATGACTCGGGAAAGTGTTCAGTTGATAGGTAAATAAGTAATTAACATATAGTGTTCGTGCTCATACAATTCTATGGACCCACCGTTTTGAAAACGCTCCACTTCGGACTAGACACCGTTTTCAAAACTACACGGTTACACTACGTCGCCGTGTAAACTGAAGGCGTAACCGTATACAAAACGATACGGTTACAAATGAAGCCGTGTTCGTGTAAACGGGACCTAATTAAACATACGTTAGCATACCTTAGCATCCGCCATTATTTCTCCTATGCAACACGTCATTTTGTTTCCCGCCAATTTAGACCTAAAAATAGCCTACACGTGAATCTGATGTTCAAAGCGCAGTGCTAGATGCCATGATTGGCCGAAGGGATCTTTTTGCCTCTGGTCTTCTTGGTAGTCTATTAATATGTGTTCATTATTGTCCAGTTACTGTGGCACACGAAGCTCCAGAAGTTGCCGTGGAATCTATTTCTGAAAAAGTAATTGAAGGTGAAAAGGCCGAGCTCCGCTGTAATGCGTCTGGAATACCAACTCCAAGCATTGTCTGGGAAAGACTGGGCTCTAATCTACCCAGTGGTGGGCTTGATAGGAACGGACTGCTGACCATCCCGTCTGTAGGCCCGGAAGACGCAGGGACATACACTTGTAAGGCTATTAACGATGAAGGACAAGACAGTGCTAATGTCCAGCTAGAGGTGATAGGTAAGGAGAACGAGACCCAGAACAGGCACCAACTGTAATGCAACTCAGTGATTGGACCAAAATACGTATCCCCGTGTAGACATGTAACAACGTTTACTTGACATAGTTACAGTGAAGAGCCCCACCGTTGCCACTCGACATTAATAATTAACACCTAATAGGACTACGTACAGTCCAATTTGGGAAATACAGTCGAAGTTCTCGTAAGCACGGTAACATTTGAATACAGTTAAGAAGAAATTATCGATAAATTAGCTCCCAAGCTGACCCCGCGAGAGAAGTCATTACATATTTTAATTAGAGATTTTGAGTGACAATTCAGTCAAACGTGGGTTTTCACAATGGTGGTCGTAACTAGAGCTTGGTCACTTACGAGAGCGATCGCAACGAAAGCTTTGACTGTAATTGAATTCAAAATTCCTCTGCTACTACCAATTGGACTCGGTTTATGGCCTCGTCCAATTTATTGCTCGAATTGGTGTATCATCCAATTATTTCCCAAACTGGACAGTACATAGTCCTATTACATATACTAACGAGATATGCAACAAAAAAACAAGTGTGAAGCTCCCCAAATCATGCTGTTGTGATGTAATAAACGCTTTGATGCCTTAGTTTTTTCCTTAGTTTCTCCACGTGTGGAGGTTACTCCTTCCCAATATCCGTAAATCAGGGAGGTCCCTTTCGTCTCTTTTGCCATGTTACACCGTCACTTCCGGTCAAGTGGTCGAAAGTTAATGGAAGTATCCCCAGCGGAAGTGAGGAGGACAAGGGAACATTGATTGTTGCCGAGGCGGGAGTGGAACACACGGGGAAGTACCGCTGTCATGCTAGCAATTCCGCGGGCTCCAGTGAAGGTTTTGCAAGTGTCACGGTGTTTGGTAAGAATTTCTAGTTCGATAATGTGTAGGTAGATAGTTGTGTATATCCTGCCATACCACACAATTTCGGTTACCAGCCAATCTGTCTGTGTTACTTTGTTTCAAAAAATCTACTTACGTGTTCATGGGTCGAAGTGCAACAGATGTGTGATTACTGTAAACAATCTTCCTCGCCTTTCTTTCACCGCTACGCTTAATTAATAAGCGTTCTTCGAAGGGCTAACGCTCGAAAAGGTAACTATTTTTTATCTAAAACTGTGGTTAATTGACCTTAGCTTACTAAATCACGACAATTTTCTCAAAACGTCGTCCCCTCTATACTGCAACCAGCTATCTCTCGTAAGATGAATAAAAAGAGATTTCCGCTCGCAGATTCAAAGTTTAAAATTGATTGACTCTTATTTTATTTCGATTCTTACTTAGTTGCACCACAAGTAATGATCTGGCCGGAGTCCTTGGTAGCCTCGCCGGATTCAAATGTTAGTTTCGCATTGCAACGCAACCGGCATACCCGACCCTGTAATCACGTGGACAAAAGAAGGCGTGGACCTTCCCAGACGTCACTCGGTTATGAATGGCGTGTTGACTCTGGCGCGCCTTGTGAGTTTCAGATGAAGGACGGTACATATGCACGGCTACTAATGCGGCAGGATTTTCTCAAAAACCCGTCACACTCACAGTTGAAGGTTTGTGAGCTCTGTTTTATTTTCAGTTAAATATCTAACGAACCAACGTTTGTGGACTGTTGTTCTCGGAATCTTGTTAAAAAAGATCCCCAATATATCAGGCGAACATCGTTCATGTGAGTCGTACCGCATAGTCTACAACCCTCCTTCCCCAGCATTCTCGCAGACGTACGCCAATTGTGTCCAGTCCTATACCGCAGTCGCATCGCAGTCTTATCCCAGTCGTACCGCAGTTGTACCGCAATATATCTTGGTCGAACCGCAGTCGTAACGCAGTTGTGCATTCGTATCGTGCGGCTCATGAAAAGTTTGACGTTTGAATAAAGTTTGACTACAACTGTTAATATGTAAATTGTGAGGAATATCGATATGTGAACACGTTTTGTACTTTGCACTTTTGTTATTGCTGGCAACACCGCTCGAGAAGACGTAAGTTGGACGTTACCTGAAGTTATGACAGTTTGACATTCATTGCCCATGGCCGAAAATCCTCTTGTAATTTACTTGGTGTTCGTTCGAGATGATTTTTAATGTTTGATCTTGTGTTTCTATTCAGATCTTCCCAGTGTCTCTATAACAGGTGGAGCGTCTGTCAAAACTGTACGAGTGGGCGGTAGCCTAACACTTGAATGTCGCGGGACGGGAATCCCGAAACCTGAAATTCAGTGGTTCCGTGTTGATGGTCCCTTGCCCGAGGGAATAACTATAGAAGGCGGAGTCCTGGTAGTCGCAAACGCCCGGCATTCACATGGTGGAGCCTACGCTTGTAATGTAACCAATAGAGTTGGCTCTGTGCAGTCCCAGGTGGCTATCTTTGTACAAGGTTCGTGTTCGGTTGTCTTTGTTAGATAAAAATCAAACCTAGACATAGTTAAAAAATTTAAGAACCTAAACAGCCTAATTTCTCACTAGACATCCAATATATATAAAACCATGTCAGCCCGCTTGGAAAATACTGGTTCTTATACGCGGTTTTTACTGTACCGAAGTCAGGTCACTTGAGGAAATTTCGAAAGCGAGACATTTTCTTATTCTTGAACAATTACTTTAAAAATGTGAACCTTTTCCCTTTTCAGAGGCTCCTAAGGTTACAGTTACACCACAAAAATCCCGGATAAGGATAGGCGAGCCCGTAGAATTCACATGTATCGCAAGCGGTTCGCCATCGCCAAAGCTAACCTGGCGGAAATTGAACGGTTCACTTCCTGTCAATGGCACAGTGCGAGGTGGAGTATTTAGGATTGCTAATGTGACTCAAGAGGATGCTGGGATATATTTCTGTGACGCTTCGAATGTCGAAGGATCAGCAGAAGGAAATGGCACGTTAGAAATTAAAGGTATTGGCAGGAAGCCTGTGTTAATAGCTGTAAATTGATCTGTCCATGTCAATCGTTATCTCTGGATCTCTCGACAAATCATCGAAGCACTCGAAGAGTTTCCCATTGTTGTTGTTAGAGCGGTTTTTCAGTTGAATGTCGAAAGTAATATGCGTTTGTTTCGGTTTAGCCTGCGTGCAGACGTCTTCTATTTCCTTGCTTCACGCGGAGAAGCAAGGAAATAGGAGACTTCTGCACGCAGGCTAGTTTTCGGTTTTGCTTTACTACGCTCTCTGATTGGTTAGAAAAACTCGCGCCACTTTCTTAACCAATCAGATGCCAAATTAAAACCATCGTGACTTGGTCGCACGCGTTTTCCCGCGCTCGGCGCCGGTTACAGGTATTTTCTTTGAGTTCTAATTGGTTCCTTTCGTCTGTTGTGATTGGCCAGAGTAATTACTTTGGTTTTGGTTTTAGTACACTCAATTAATAGTTTGTATCTTTCCCCCCTTAGTAACCGTACCACGATTCACGCAGAAGCCGCTGTCTTATTTGAGCGTACAGAGGTTAACGGAGGAACCGCTTAATTTCACTGTTGAGATCGTGTTTGCACCAGAGATGGCAGATGGACTCATATTATACAACGATCAGCTAACCAAAGACTCTGTTGGAGATTTTATATCCTTTGGGATGTCAAACGGATTTGCTGAGTTTAGGTTGGTGGCAATATGGTATTAGTTTATCTGTTCAGTAGATTTGCCAGCTTTACCATACCGTAAATCCTCTATTAACCCTATTCTGCCTGGGCTTTTTTTTCGTTCCTGAGCCTGGGGGGGGGGGGGGGGGGCAGATAGTGCCCCCCCTATGTGTATCTCGAAAGTATTGACGCTATGAAAATGAAACTTACATGGTGTGTAAAGCATCCGAAAATCTTTATTTTATTTTAGTGGCAGTCACGTGTCAATTATGACGTCATACGTTTAAAAAAAATCCGCCATCTTGGATCCGAAATCTTGGATTTCTAAATTGTTCAGAAATGTCAGAAAATCTCCAAATTTGCTTTGAAAAAATCAAGAAAAATATAAAGATGCTAAAACGGCAAAATTTTGGAAGGATTCCATCGTAAAAAGCAAAAATTTTACGAAAACTGAAAATTAAGGTAAAAAATCAACAAATTTGGGTAATCTCGAAAAGTATTTGTGCTATAAAAATGAAACTTATGTGGTGAATAAAGCATTCAAACATGTTTATTTTAGTGGCAATTACGAATCAATTATGATATCATATCACGCCGAAATAACGTCATACTTTAAACCTGTCCGCCATCTTGGATCCGCCATCTTGGATTTTTCAATTGTTCAGAAATGTCAGAAAATCACCAAATTTGATTTGAAAAAATCTAAAACAATATAAGGATGCAAAAATTGCAAAGATTTTGGAAGAAACTCTTCGTAAAAAGCGAAAATCTCATGAAAACGGACATTTAAACTGAAAATACCAAATTTGGCTAAAACGGCCTGTCAAAACTTGGTTGCCATGGAAACATCAAGTCACGTGATCAAAAAATTGGCACACCAAAATGTTCCCAGATAATTTTAGGAAAAGTCATAAAGTTTGGCTATGATTGCTTGAATGCTCTTTAAGTACGATAAATTTGAAGTCAGCGCGGGCACTTTCTGCCCCCCCCCCCACCACCCCCACCCCCCCACCCCAGGCAGAATAGGGTTAAGCTCCCCTTTTTGGAGCAAGAAATTTATTAAGCCCCCCCCCCCCCCCCTCTCCTTTTTAAGCCCCCACACCTCCCATCCTTCGTTTTCCTTCACAACCAATAAATGACAGACTGTATTACCTGTGCATTTTTACCGTACCAATCCGGGCACGAATTCACATACAGTACTTGTGAGCTTTGGGGAAATATTACCGGTATTTGTACTAAAAAAGAATCGTAATCACGAATATAACACCTCATTGACCAAAGTATGGTTTATGGATGTTTATCCACGTCGCTAAATAAAATAACCTTCCTCTCTATTAATCCCCCCTCCCCCCCCCCCCCCCCCCCCCCCCACACCCTCAAACGTGTTTGAAATAAATATTATAAGCCCCCCCCCCCCGGGGGGGGGGGCTTAATAGATGATTTACGGTACTTATGTTTTAATTACCATTTTATTGGAAACAACATTTAATTAAAATTAATTAACATAGAGACTCGGATTTATGTGCTTCAAATGGTTTACTGATTTCTATCTTGATAACCCACAGAGTCAACGTTTCATTTCCTTATCTTATAGCAATCTGTATACAGCAATAACTACATATGTTTCGTTAAATTACAGATTTAACCTTGGCTTCGAGCCCGCAATCATCAGAAGCCAGCAACCACTGCGTCTGTACGAGTGGCACACAGTCATTCTATCACGTGACGAGAAAGAAGGAAACCTGACCGTTGATAGCAAGCCAGCTGTGACAGGAATTTCTAAGGGGGGTAGTACAGGGCTGAACCTGAACCAGGATTTGTACGTGGGAGGAGTCCCTGACTTTTCCTCAATAAGTTCGTTGTCGGGCTTCAGGTCAGGGTTTGTTGGCTGTTTGAGCTATTTGGTTATCGATGGGAAAGTTGTAAATCTTGGTAAGTGTTTTTGAAGGAAACGTCCACTATTGAAACAAAAATTAAACTGTTGGAAATATATACACCTTATTCGATGGTTTAACATATAATACGCGCGGATATTTTGCGAGTTGCGTAGTATTTTTCCGAGCCCCGGGGGGGCCCCTTAGGGGCGAGGAAAAATGCGAGCAATGATGAGCAAAATGTCCGCGCGTATTATGTGTTAAACCATCGAATAAGGGATTTATCATTCTACTGAAAAATTTCCCGACTATTAAGCTATTCTCCGTATTCGCTCTGTTCAACTAGTCAATACCGTGGCATATTTTACGTGTTCTCGTGGCCTTATATGGTGAAATGACGTAATAGTAGAATAATAATGTTCAATATTGCTGAAATAAATTGGGAAAAAAAAAACGTTCAAGTGTATGGAAACATTGGGTACAAATATCAGCCATTTCGGGCGTTAAATCTCCTGCTCGTCGCTATTTTGTATTATATGACGTATTGTGGCTGCCACTATTGTCAGAAAACAATAGTTTTTTTGTTGTTTGACAAAAGGGGTAACCATGGAACGTCATAACATCCAAGATGGCGCATCCAAGATGGCGGCGCGCGGGTAATTTGAAATCCAAAATGGTAGAGATTTGTATTCAGTTGTTTCATAACATTCAAATAATTTTACTTGTTTTTCAACAAATTTTTGGTTTAGATTATTTTTCCCATCAATTTAATGTTAACTTGTTCCAACAGTGGAGAATTCCTTTAGCGATAGGACAGCATTCTCGTTCTTCTACTACTACTATGTTGATTATCAACTCAGAGTTGATAAAGGTAAATTAACCGCCGTAGCGAATTTCTAAAAGCTGACGTTTCGAGCGTTAGCCCTTCGTCGGAGCACGTTAATTTACCTTTATCAACTCCGAGTTGATAATCATCATAGTGTTTTCACTTGCCCGCCTACGCAGCAACCACAGTTTCATTAGAAACTAATCACTTTGTCCTTCTACTACTACGCCTGTTTCCCTAATGTAGTAATGTTTCCCTCGCTGACATAACTCCACTGTTTCCAACTTAATATTTTATGTTGTTCCTTAGGAGAACCCATCAATCGCGTAGGCCTGGAAGATTGTGACGTCTGTGAAACCAGGCCTTGCAAGAACGGTGGCACTTGCAGAGAGACCACGGGAGCCTGGGGCTTTGTCTGCAGTTGCAGGCCTGGCTACTCGGGAAGAACTTGCCAAGGCGCCGGTCAGCAGTGTTCTCTTGGAGTTTGTAATGAAGGGCGTTGTGAAAATATCGGAGACGATGGTTTCAAATGTATCTGTCCGGCAGGTTACTCTGGGGAGAGGTGTGAGGAAGGTTTGTAGCATCTTAACCGATGATAGTACAGTATGCAGTGGAGCAAATAAATTGATAGTAGAGTCCTGTAATCTCTAACTTCCAAGAAAAATAGACAGAGTTGGAGGAAATACAGTAAAAGTCAGTAAATATCGCACAATTTGTTTCATTTTTTTTCTGAGCGTTGAATCTTGTGTTAACCTGCATACACGTACACCATACTAATATTGTCTTCTGTAGAGAATTTAGAAATAAGTGGATTTATTGGCAAAATAATTACACGGCGGCATGAAAATATGAATTTTATTTTCGAGGCGTAAAATAGTGTTTTTAACACGAGAAAATAAAATTTATATCTTCAAGCCGCCGTGTAATTTTCTTTTTATTATATAGACGAAAAACACAAATTAATTAATTCAAAGATAAAGAAACAACCGTGCGAAAGCGGGAAATGACGTCATTGTTATCCTCGCAGACACTAGTGAGGATATGGAGATGGGTCCCGGATGTAGTTTCATATGAATTTTACGAGTGGTCAATTTTCCAATAAAACACTCTTGTCTATACAATAAATGAAATTCTTGATAAATGTAGCGTGTTGTTTTTGCCAACACAATGATATTTATTAATTGTAATTTTTTTCTCGCTCTTTCTTTAGGAACTCCCATAGAAACGCCAATGTTCGAGGGTGATTCGTTCATGTCGTTCCCAGGCATCGAAGGCGCTCTTCGACAATTAAAACTCACCATTCGGTTTATGGTTCAAAAGTCAGGCAACATGCTCCTGCTGTTCAATGGTCAGCGGCGTTACCCTAACCGAGGAGACTTCATCTCGTTAGCTGTCATTGGCGGCAGAGTGGAGTTTAAGTTCGATTTAGGGAGTGGTGCCGGGATTCTGCGAAGCGTCAGGAATATATCCGTGGGAATGTGGCACACAGTTCTATTGGAACGCAAACTGGACAAGAGCTCTCTAACACTCGATAGCGATCCAGCTGTAACAGACTACTCGCCGTGCTGCTCGAAAGGACTCAACCTCGCTTTGGACTTGTTGCATAGGGGGCGTGGAAAATTTCACAACGGTAGACACTCGCAAAATTGGTGTTAACTCTGGACTTGTCGGCTGTATATCCGCCGTATCCGTGGATGACAGAGAGATTAACTTGATCAAGTCCAACCTTAAACTCCGCGGCATCACGCAGTGTACAGAATGTCTGTTACCTTGCGAGTTAAACCGTGTCTAAACAATGCCACTTGCATACCGGTCGGCAAAATTGGTTATGAATGTTCGTGCGCGCAAGGCTATACTGGACGACGCTGCGAGTTTACTATGGTTGGACCAGGAAAGAACAAGACTTGTCTGAATAGCGGAGTAGCTTTTCAGTCGTCGGATAAGATATGTTCTTGCCCGTTAGGCTATGGAGGAAAGCGCTGTGAGAGTTGTAAGTACTGAATATATCAAACACGAGAGACAGTGTTTCATCACATTTCCAAACACCGAGAAGACAGTTGAATATACGACGCACAGCGAAGTATTTTTGACGAAATTCGAGGTGTTTGGAAATGCGATGAAACACTGTCTCGAGTGTTAATATATCTTCGCTATCGAAACAAAAAACTAAGGAGTAAACGGAGAATAAAATCTATGCAAATTAAGACCGGGTATCCAAATCTCCGACACGGTTAATATTTCCTCGAGTTTCCTCACAAACATTACATGTATTTCAAAATGGCGGAGGAAAACCGCACGCAAGCTGGACAATTCTAGTTTCAAGCTTCTGATTAACGAGACGTTTTTGTTTCATCGTAGTTGTTCAACTTGGTGACAGCGCTTCCTTCAGTGGAGATGGATACTTACAGTTCCCAGCCTCTATGATGAGAGGACCGAGGTATGACTAACTTCACCGTTGTAACATCATAGAGTGCCTTCGATTGCGTGTTTGATTTAGTCTTGTTGAGCCTTTTTGATTGCAACGTTCTCCAGCCAATCCCAGCGAAGCTGTTGTCTTCTCGCCGGAGTGGATCATGGGATCAGCTGGTTTTATTTTTCTGCGCCGGCGTGCAAGTGAACATTCTTTGTGAATTATCAACACAGAGTTTGATAATTCAGTAAGCGTTGTCTCCTAGTCGATCCAGTGCAAAGGGCAATCCAATTGTGATTTTGTTCACGCAAGTTTTTTCCCGGCACTTGTTGTGCAATGGATTCGAGTACCACCATTATTACGTCGCTGTCGTCGTCGTCGTCGTCGTCGTCGTCGTCGTCGTCGTCGTCGTCGTCGTCGTCGTCGTCGTCGTCGTCGTCGTGTCGTCGTCGTCGTCGTCGTCGTCGTCGTCGTCGTTGTTGTTGTTGTTGTTGTTGAACTGATCCATTATTAATTGTAGTAAATAACTGGTCTCTGAGGAAACTGTAGATGTGCTTCAACATTATCTGCTGACACATTTACTGCGGCTTTGCTTGTAAACTCTTCTGCGACGTTACAAATAACGTTGATATGTTTCTTTGTGTTTTTAGGGTTGTAAAACCGGATTATATGTCACTCGAAATAAAAACCGAAGCACTGAATGGAGTTATTTTATGGCAAGGCCAGGTGAGTAATGCTAAATGTTTGTCAGTTTTTTTTCTGCTATACCAAAGAGATTATTTGTTTTCTTTGAAAACATAAGGTTTGTCGGGTTCAGTTGCTTAACCAAGACAGATTAATTACATCGTCCTAACTTGGTATTGTTTTGTGGAGAATTGCTTCACCGTATTGCAGCTTACATGAAGGCCTTCGGGATATAGCACTTTGCGATAACTGTACAGTTATCGATCGTCGGTTATCCTGACACGGGTTACTATAACTGTATAATATATTTTCCCTTTGGCGGCGCTCAGTGTAACTCAGCGAATAGAGGCTGGATAGAACTGAATCATGTCTGAAAATGTGCGAATGTTCTCCATTCTAGAGCTATCGGCATATCGGTTTCACTGTGTGAATAAAAAAAAGCGTGAACACTTTTATTTAATTTTGACATGATCAAACTGCAAGAGGAATAGTCAGGAAACTCAAATTTACACTTTGTTTTTGCAGAAAAGCTTTGCGAAAATAGTAATAAATTAAATACAGGAAACAAATAGACCAATTTATGGCAAAGGAAAATACAAGCGTTAAATCAAAGTGCTCACGCTTTTCTGATTCGCACAGTAACTTAATTACAAACATTTATTTAGCTTCTCGTATTATTTAGCTTGCTACATTGATGACCTCAGTTATTGTGAATATTGTGTGTGGTGATCTGCGTCTGATGGCCTGACATTGGCAATTATGAGTGGTCGATATCAAGCTTGATTGAGGACGAATCTACAGAGATTCAGAGCTAGTAATTACCTCAAAGAAAGACATTTAACCGTCTTTTCTGTGCTTTCTTTATAGAGAAAAGGAGACCATTTCGCAATCGGTTTAAGAGAAGGATCCCTGGAGTTCAGGTCTGTTTTGGAGGCTGTTTTTCTTTGTCTTTCATTTTTAGCACGCGGCAGTCGAAGATCATCCCGTAAGCGGACACCCTTGGGAAGCATGCAGAAAACGTGTCCGCAACTTGAGCTGGCCGCTTACGGGAATGTGTTTGTATGAGCTAGAGTTCAAACTTGGTTCTGTCAAGGCGATTTTGTTGATATTGTAAGAGTAAATTAATCTGCTTTTATTTACACCTAATACACCTTCAGTTACATACATGTCAGTAGTTGTCTTCAGGTAGACACTGATCGTGGCTTTATTTTGCTATTCAGATTCGAACTCGGCTCAGGCCCCGCTGTTCTTCTATCCTCGTCACCAGTCAACGACGGTCAGTGGCATAGTATCGAGGTGTTCAGGTAAAGGACCTAAATAACCGGAATATAATACGTTTGCAAAGTACTCTGTTACGTTCCTCGTATTGTGGTGGAACGTGTGAAATAAATGCTCTAACGAGACAAATAAATTACTGATTTAACCATCCGCGGCTTTGAGCAACCAGGCCCTGTTTTCCTGGGCCCAGTTGTTCGAAAGCCGATTAACGCTAATCCAGGATTAACAAATAATCGCGGTTTCAATTTCTCCTATATAAATGTGGTTTTCCATGACAATGTTTTGTGGAGTTTGATATTAGTCAAAGTCAAAACTGAAGAACAAAAAATATAAACAGAAAATCTCACTACAAAGTTACAAAACTGAAATCAAAATTCACGCTAATCTTGGATTAGCTTAATCTTGCTTTGAACAACCCGGCCCTGTTTTCTTTTGCACGTTTTCTACGCAATAGACTTCACTAGTACTAGAGTGTCTTAAACGTTTAATGTGTTTGCGATTGTACTATCTTGTATTTTTCTGATATTTGTTAAAAATTTGTTGTTAAAAAAATACTTCAGTTGGGGTAAATCTATTTCTCTCTCTTGTGATTTTCAGGAGTTACAAGGAAGGCTCCCTTAAAGTGGACAATGAAGAGCCTGTGAATGGCACGTCTGCTGAAGGAAGCAGTGGATTGAACATCCAGGGACCCATATTTATAGGTAAGGGTAAAGTCTTCACGATCCTAGTGGCCCACAACTGCCGGAGCTTATCCCGGTTTCTGTAGCATGAAGCGACTAGAAGTATTGCTATTCCCCTGGATGGGATACTAGTCCATTGCAGGTCACCCCAGCATTTTGTACTCCTGGGTGGAGAGAGGCACTGTGAGAGTGAAGTGTCTTTCCCAAGAACACAACACAATGTCCCCGGCTAGGGCTCGAAGCCGGATAGCTCGGTCCGGATTCCAACTACGTGGCGCGTAGGGGGCGTCAATTACGCGGCGCGTCATTGACGCCCCTACGCGCCGCTTAACTGACGCCCCTACGCGCCGCGCAATTGACGCCCCTACGCGCCGCGTAGTTGACGCTCCTACGTCTTTTAATTCCAACGTGCTCTATGTTAGGAACTTTTTCTAATTTTCGAAAACTGGCAACAGCGAAGACAGTTCACGTACATTCAGTAAAAGCTCGTGGTCTAGTTCATTCACGGTACGGCAAATTTTTCCATTCAATCCATCCTATGCCCATTGCAAATGGGTCTCCAATTGCCACCTTACATTGCACAGCATAACACCTTCAGTAAGATATACGTCTATGAACTGAAACCACGTGATGAGAGGGGGCTTGATTCGAAGTCTAAGTGTTTCTTCAAACGGCATCTGTAAGCGCTAAGGAAGGATTGCTGTTTGCTGACTACTGTTCGTTCTACTTTGGAATAAATTATATTTTAATTCTTTATCGACAGGAGGAGGCGACAACATCCTGGATATGACTAACAGCAAGTTTGATACCGGTTTTACCGGCTGTGTAAGAAACGTTTACTTCAAGACTAGAAAACTTAAACTCCAAGGTGATGCAAGTGGCGGTTGGAACATCATCCCATGTGACAGGCAGCTTTCAGAAACATAACATGGTATTAAGAGAACGAGCTATCTGATTGGGTAAACAACGTGTAAGTGTAAACCTATCTCACCCGTGTTTGGAGACATCAACGCTTTGAAGAGAGCAGCCGGAGTTGGTCCGTACTTCAGCTTTCACGTTGAAAGACTATACGTGACGCGTTTTGAGCGTCTATATACTGCTATATTTACAAGCTACAGGATCGAGGTCAAATTATCAGTGTATGCAAAGCAACGTCTCGAACTGGCTCGTGGAAGGAAAACAGGAAGTCTCACACTCTACCGGCATATGTACCTGATGAGCCGGTTTACGATTCGTATCCTCCAATCAGAAAATAGAACAAGCACCCAGAAGGTATGGCGTCAGCTTGGAAATGTCGTGTTCCTTAACAACGTACCCGCTGAAAACCGCGGGCTCAGTCAATAGATTGGACTGGGAGAAACTTATTTTCCGACTACACTGGAGGGATTGCCGGAAGTGTGTTATTTTGTAGTTTCTTGGTGTATATCGGCTGACATGCACGCGGAACCTTTTAGGCCGAATATTTAAACGAAGTCTAAGTTAGGTCGTGGTTAAAGAGAATTTAATGAGGTCTAGATCTACTTATAAGCAGAGGTCAGTCTAAGTAGCTAATTGTTTTTTTTTAGTCTGTGCTATAACCTTCTAAACAGGGTATACTGTAAATTAATTATGTTATTTAGGTTGGCCAGTTTAAAGTCGGGTAAGGACACGGTTTTGTTAAATCCTGTCTAAACCTTGTTTAAATAGTCGGCTGTTTATGTTTAACGAAGAGGAGTACATATGACTCTTTGATTCGAACTGGTATATCTTCCTTATCTTCATATGGAGTCGAAGAGAGTTAGCTTTACTCAATAAAACACCTCACGACTATCGTCAATGCCTTTTACAGCTCAGGGTTACGTTATTTTCGGCGATTTTGATAGGTGCACAATTTAATTGCTCTAAACATTTAGAAGTACGAATGGTCAAAATTGGATGTAATTCATTGCTATTTCCATTTAACTACTTCGTTGCTTCGTGTAGAAAAAAAAAACAGAAATGAGATAGGTGTATTTGTCTTCCAAAGATACCGTAAAAGCTCTGTTTAGCCCCCCCCCCCTTTCCCTCCCCCTTTCCCTCCCTCTCTTTCTGTTAAGCCCCCTTCTCTAATAAGTCCCCTTCTTGGGGCCTGAAATTAAATAAGCCCCCGAGGGCTTAATATATCTTTTACGGTATCTATTATACTGCTAACTTGTAAAAAGTAGTATAGATTTCCAAATGTTGCTTTTGATATTTATATTGGCTTTTTCGCATAGAGAAAAGTCTTGCTACCGCAAAGTATATTTTATATAACCTGTACACACGTATATTTTTCTATTTTTATATACATATTTTTGGCCATAGAGGATAATTTTTTTAAGAAAATCTCACAATAGATGAAAATTGTATTTGGTACGTATATTTGTAAATTTAGTTCTTATACTAGCATAGTATACTAGCATAGTGCACGATGTTTACAGCTTGTGCCCCGCCCAATCGAAAATTGCCTCGCTTCTACATTTAATCGTATGACAAGTTAACCATGACAAGGGCTATTAAATGCGTTCACTTTATTTCCAGTCACAGGTGTTTTTATATCTTGTTCTCAAATGGCGGCGTGTTAAGCCTGGTTCACACCAGCGACGCAAGCACAAGTGGAAGAAACGTACGCAGACGCAGTAACGTGTTAACAGTTGCGCATGTTGCCTGTGCTTGTGTCGTAAGTGTGACCCAGGCTTTACAAGGGCTGCGGATAAAAAGTATGAAGCATGCAGGACAAATGGTTAATGAGTCCGTAGGCCAAAGTGTCTAAAATCCGACGATACTCCGCAAGATGGAGCAGGATAATTATTTTATTATTCAACAGATTGTCAACGAGTCGCAACATAAAAGCATCGGTCCTCTCAAACTCCTTTTCAATATGTCGGACGAGTATTCTTGTGGCTTGTGCCGAGTGGCAAACTACATATATTCAACAACTATCCTGCGAAATTGCGCGGAAACCCTGATACTTAGCCGACGTGGCCGAAGGTCGAGTTGTCGTAAAAGTCCTCTCAGCAGCGCTTTCCAATATGGGAATACAGCTGTTTCGAGAAACGATGTCGGAAAAAAGCGCACGCGACAATCCCGAAAGGTAATCTGGGATATGATCAGCAAGGTACGTTCCTGACACTAGCTGTCGAACCTACTTTTGTTGCTTTCTTTTAGCACTCGCAAACATACTTCCATGGCGTCTCGTCCACGAGGGACAGTGATTTCTCTCGTTCCGGTTTCTGTAGCGTTACTTTTTTACGGGATGGGGTTGCTAACCCCATGCATATTTGCCCAACCCTCATCCTTTGTCCGGACTTGGGACCGGCAAGATGGGACCAGAGCACCCACCTAGGCGGAGTTACCGGATCAACCGCAAGGATCTAATCTCGATTATCAATCACATAAGAACCGAATCACACTGGATGAAGAGAATACTTGGAATTTTATTACGAACCTTTTTCATCGTACGTCAGACATATATAATCCCAAGGACACCTCACCTCTTTGCATACGTGAAGCATATTTACGCTCATACTTTCAGCCAGGGAACCTCTACAACGGGAGAGGAGGGCGGGTTGGGGAAAGCGGTCCTTTTGCCTCTCTATGATTAAAATCCCCGGCCAAACGAGGATGAGAGTTGTTCGGAGTTGGCTCTCATGAGCATTTTCTTCAACTCTCATCGACTATCATGAAGCGTGGGCCAAACGAGAGACAACTCTTGATAGACTACGATCCGAGCAGTCCAGTCCGTCGGAAGGGACGTCTCGCCCCCAGTTTTCGCGCGGCCATTTTCCGCTCGCGAATTTTTATCGCTTTCCGCTCGACGGACTAAGCTGGGCAAGAGGGACAGTTCGTAGTCTAACTCTTGACGACTCTCGTGACCTCTCGTGGCTACTCTCGAGAATTATTTCAGCAGGTTCAAATTCGATCAGCGCGCTTTGGAGTTTCAGGCCTCCTCGGCCTTCCTCGGCCTTGTTCTCGCCGCGGCTGTGCCTGGGAACGAAATGATCTTTGACCAATCATGTGTGACAGCAAAGTGACAGGTTTCAAATTACTCGCG
This sequence comes from Desmophyllum pertusum, assembly GCA_029204205.1. NCBI lineage: Eukaryota > Metazoa > Cnidaria > Anthozoa > Scleractinia > Caryophylliidae > Desmophyllum > Desmophyllum pertusum. The sequence goes on from MU826356.1 coordinate 1,797,103, forward strand.
TCCATGCAGCCCAGCAGCACTGAGGTAGGTTTCTGCAAATATTTACGCTATTTTATTCGCTTTTCCCCGCTTATGAACATTTTTATCAATGGGAAATGGATGAATAAGTATAGTAGAAGTCGTTGAAGACCTCGGGTGAGATGTTTATGCACAAGAAACGACTTATATTTCTTGAAAATGGCTTCCAGAAATGAACATGGCGCCAGCTCGCACGAGGCGAAGCCAGTGCGAGTCTCTGCGCTGCGCTGCCAAATTATTGACTTTGTTGAACATTTCCTTGTATTTGCACCTTATATTCTATGAGATAACGAACACGAACATTTAGTTACCGAGTTTTTTTTTGTCATTTGGCAGCGGAATATTACGGTAAGATGTGAGATGTGCGGGAGGTCACTGGTCAGCTGATGTTTATAATAAACTTACTTTGTCGCTGCATGGAGGCGCTGCTCGCGCTCTCGCTAAACTTACGAGAGCCCAAGAAAAACAAGGATATTCGGTAAGCTAAACCTTTTGATACATTTAGTTCTAGTTGGCTTCTTTCTGCTCCCTTTTTGGTGATCTCTTTTCAACGCCTTCGCAAAATTTTGAGGGGATGCCCCAATGGTGTTCTTCTAGGGGTGTTTTGCACCCAGGACATCTTGATACTCTTTTGTCTGCCGTTTCTGAGTCGCTGTTCATGTCAAAAATTTTAAAAAGCTGGTTTCCGCTTGCAATAGAGAAAGCAGAATATATAAAATGCTCTAATGTAAAGCTAATCATTGTTATTGCTTGCTATGCCTTGCTAATATGCGAAACGAACGAGTTGCGAAAGCTATAGAGATAGACAGGTACTAACACTAGTCGCTACCTGATTGGTAGTTAGGAATCTTGTGACTATCAGCTACATAACTTAGAGATTCGGTCATAATCATATGACCATTGAGCAATCTTAAATATTCATAGGGATGCTAGTTTGTGACGTACCAGACTTCACGTGTGCTAAAAATGGGCGGCTGTCTAGATTTATATTAATAACTAGTTATCAATATCCACTGGGAATGAATAATTCGTGAAGAGCTCTTTTGTTTATGCATGTTTATAAACAACCAATTGCTTTCACAACATCGCTGTCATGTTATGGCTCCGTCAATTCCAAGCCCGCTAATCTCCCCACCCCACCCCCCCCGGACATTTGTCGGGCATTTGTCATTTTTTGTCGGAATGTTGAAAATGCCCCACGGTGGGGTCAGCTTATATGCACAAAATACCCACGGTGGGGCTTCAGGAAGAGTGCAAATACCCGACCCACGCGACAAGCTCAAAATTTTATTTTCTTGTGCAGATCGAGGAATTTAAAAAATCAAAATTCCAAACAGAACTATTAATGATGGACACTACTTTTGTTCACAGATACATAGCTCTTTGCCTGGCTCTTTATTTACATGTGTATACCTGTAATCATTGTCATGGTTTTTGGAACATTTTTTTAATTACAACTGCAACGTATCTCCTGAGAAGTTGAAGCTTCATTCCGCCATCTTTGGTTTGCACGTGCAAAGCAACAGTGCACATTTTTGCACATGTGGGGTGGGGGTGGGGCTCCGGTTTACACTTGAAAAGTGCGGACTCAGTTTTTATATTTTTCTATCGGGGGAAATCAGGAAATTTTAAATAAATAACAAAGCATGTACGTCTTTTAAAATCCGAAAGATCACGTTGCCTTTGACAATGCCCACCCCCGGGTTTCCCAGTTATAGCAAATGCAGGGTTCTCCCTAGTTTTTAGCAGTACAGGTAATGTAGATTTTTGAACCGGTAAATCTTTCCGAGGGCCCGTAGGGCCCGAACCTCTAGGGGGGTGCGGGGGCATGCCCCCCTGGAAAAATTTGTAAAATTAGACCCCCAAAGGTGCGTTTTCCTGCATTCTGGCTCAATATCTTTTCGTTTTTGTGATAACACTAAGCAGAATTTTGTTTTACAAGTATTTTTATATTTTGGGCTTACAGTTTGAAGAATTGAGACGACTTCCGGTGATACCTTTGCTGTGACTTACATGAAGTACTAACTACAAAATCAGCGGTCTCATTTCGTTTCTGCTCGCTGCGACGCTCGAACATTCACGTTGTTGAAGAGTTTTTATATTTTTAAATAAGACTCCTTTCAACCCATCGCTTGGAAGACATTTCAAACACTTATGACCTTAATGAGAAGCATTTCACGACGAAGACTGCCTTTGCTTCACCACGCGTAAAGCTACGGTCAATTCACGGACAACACAAGTTTTCTCAAGCCGATTGTTTACTCAATACTCGTCGCTTTCAAAACTGTCTTACTGAAACAGCATGTAATATTTGTTTACTACTACTAAAATTATTGTTACCTGTTTGCCTTCGCGACCTCTTGTCGACGTTGACGGAAAGAAAAGACAGCATGGTTTGTTGTCGCCTCTTCATGATCGTGGAAAATGAACAACAACAGATGTGCACGTGCGGAGAAATGACGTCTCACACGCTGGAATTACAGCAGAAAGCCCGCCAAAAATTGCTCTTGCTTCAAAGTTCGAAAGGTACCAAAAAGCACTCAGTCAGATAATAGCCGCGCTGTTCATTTTTTCACCTGTTCATTTATTTCTAACAAGGATTATATCACGATTAAGTCTTATATTGGTGGATCAAATTTAGTATTTTTTTTATTTACACTTGTATTTTCAGGCGGTAACTTGTGGTGTTGTAAGCGGTAAATTTTACCGTTACTGCCTGATAAGGAGAACACTGCAAATGCCCCACCCCAGGAATGGAAAAGTTGTAAAATGCCCGACAAATGCCCGGGCTTGGAATTGACGGAGCCATTACCGCATTATACCCCGGGGAATAGCGGGGAATTTGTCCAGGGGTTTTGACTTGGGGTTAATGGGTTTTGACTTGGGCTGTCTTCTATAAAATGAAGCGTACTGCGGGGTAATTTCGATCCAACCTCGCTTTTGTTCTTCGCCTGGGGTTATAGGTCAAAAATCACAATTACACAATATTGATTTTCGTGTCGGGCAAGTAACTTTTTCTGCTCACTTGCCCGACGGCAAGGACCCAGGCAAGCCTTCTGCCAACTACATTGTTAAAATGACAATTTTGTGAAACAAAACAGTAAATTTTAAGCACATTTGGTCAGGGTAATCAAGGGTTTTAGATGAAGCTTGACGAAAATTACAAGGAAATAGGCTGAAATAGGAGACGCATACAAACAACTGTGCGTGCGTTAAACTTACCGTTCGCCAGGCTGGGAAACCTGCTTTTTCAGTTCTAACTTTGCCATAAAATCAGTCACAGAATAAATTAAAGTTAAAAAACAATTTATCTGGTCTTGTTTTGCTTTCATTAAGAGAAATATAGGCCAAAACACGTCAACAAAGATTCTTTCGGCTCCACAAGCGGCCATGTTTAAAATCGCCCCATAATGCATTGCAAGCCGTGCAAACCATTGAATACGTCATGTATGCCGATGGATTGTGTCTCTGGTGAGAGGCACAAGCACAGATATTTTTCTTAGGGGCAACCATGCAAACCAGTTTGTAACTTTGGAGGTAAATTAAACCAAAAACACATTACAGTACACATAGTTAGAACAGAGAGCCAAACTGAAGGCCTAACCCAGTGTATTTTCGTTTTCTTTGTTTCATGAATAATTAATGAGTTTGAGAACCTGGGGAGGTGCCCCGGGCTAGCAAAATTTGAGAGTTGCTTGTCCAAAGGGCAAGCTGGAATTCCAATTTTTTTCGAGCCCTGACATCTTGTCCCCTTGATTCTGTCCTTTCTTTGCTGTAAAATAATAAAATAGTGACTGCTATTTTTTAATCTTACATTTGCAGTATATCACAAGTTTCCTCTACACCTGTTCTAATGTGTTTTTCAAGTTCTTTATGCAAAGGCTTTCCAGTTCATGTCGTAATTTTGTGAGTTTTCGTATTTGCGGTTCGTTTCTGGCTACCTCTCTTTTTTCAGATTACCAGGACATCCATTTTCTTCTGTTTGTTGGCTTCACTTTCTTCGATTTTCTCGTTTTCATGGACTTCATTGGCTATAATGTCGTCTGCAGTCGCCAACACCAAAACGATAAACGGAATTCAAAACTCAAAACCAGACACAAAATACCTTTTCTCCCATCGTGTTCGCTAAAAAAATGTTCAGTAGCGGTAAACCAGTGGTAAATGGTAAATTTGTGTTAGACGGTAAACGGTTCCAACCAACTCAGAAAGCGTGCGACCAAAACTGAACATGATTTTTATTCCAAAAAAAGAAAAACAGAGAAACTGATACAATGTTATTGTGACTATTATTTTAAGGTACACTGTACTAGCTGCCTGAAATAACCACTACATGTGTAAGGTAGACAAATTAGCTGAACAGTTGAAGCTGATACATGGCTGTGCTTATTATGTGCTAGCTTCCACTTTTCCAATTTGCAAGTACTACATGTAAGTGTACATGCTGATGTGTCTCCATCCTCGTACCAGTACTTTGCCACTGTCATGGATTGTCAGCAAAGGTTGAATACATGAATTTCCTCTTTTTTATTAAATATTACATTACATTATTACATATTACATTATTACATTATTATTACATTACATTCTGTACTTTGACTGGATATTTCTTTTGCACCAAAGCCTCCATTTCTTCAGAGGAATCTTCATGATGAACTTGGCAACTTGGTATTTTTATGATGTATTTTTATGATGTTGTCTGCATTCTCACTGGAGATGAGGTCATGTTTAATGATTCTTTTTCCACTCAAGATTTCTAAAAAGGCATCCAAAATGGAGTAAAAGATTTTTGTTCTTCAGATGCAAGATAAAATGGGTTTATGTTCCTCGCTGTTGTCTTTTTTGAGCGAATCATTTCTTTGTGAGCTATATTTTTGTGGCATGGAGGGCTTATACATTGTTCATG